>ML677401.1:10005002-10062427 GCA_007922305.1 Dermatemys mawii | reverse complement strand
GTTGGGAGGGGGATGGGCTATGGCACGAGGATGGGGGTAGTTGGGAGAGGGATGGGCTATGGCACGAGGATGGGGGTAGTTGGGAGGGGGATGGGCTATGGCACGAGGATGGGGGTAGTTGGGAGGGGGATGGGCTATGGCACGAGGATGGGGTAGTTGGGAGGGGGATGGGCTATGGCAGGAGGATGGAGGGCAGTTAATGGCAGTGAGAGGAGCTGTGGCACATGGGAGGTGGGGCGGTTGGCAGAGGGAGGGGGCGTGACACAGATGGGGGTGGGAGAAGGAGGGAGGAGCATGTCCCAGGGAAGTGGAGGTTGAGAAGACTGTGGCACAGCGAGGGAACCCTGATGGCCCAGGGACGGGCAGCTGGGAAAGGGAAGGGTTATGGCACCACATGAGGACGGGAGGTCGGGGTGGGGACAGCCAGGATATCAAGTGTGGGATGAATATCTCCAAAGCAGATGGGCCCCATTGCGTAAATATCCAGGGGGAGCAGAGTGATGGTGCTGAGACTGGAGCAAAGGGAGATGGACAATATGATGGGGGAGCTGATGGGGAGAGAGACTGATGGAGAGCCAGGAGACAAATTCCTTACTTTCCTGAGACCCAGCCCTGTGCTGCAGATCACTCACAGCACCAGAAGGGCAGCAATTCCTGGTAATACAGTAATGCTTGAGGGGAAGGATGCTTGTGGAGAGGAGTCCCTTGTCTCTGCTGGAGCTCATCCCTACCTAGGGTTAATGCTAAGTCGTTACCAGCTGCGGGTTATCGTTTCTGAAACTGAACAGCAAGGGATGAAACTGAAAATGTTTAGAGTCCTAGAGCCTTTTTAATGGGCATAGCTGGATTTTCCCACTAGAGGGAGTCATTCACTCAAATATGCAGAGAACAACACAGCACTTGGCAAAATAGGCAAGACACAAGGTCCTTTAAGGCTAGCCCTGACATGTGATTTACAGAACCAGGTGACTGGGCCCTGTTGAATGTACAGCTGCCGCACAAAGAGGCTCATCTCTTAAATGAGCCTGCTGCTTCTAGTCACTGGCAAGCAGAAGGAAGAGTGAAATCCTTCTGTTTGTGGAAGTCTTGCCACCAGTGAGAACTCAAGCTGTCTCCTTGTTCATCAAAAATTAAAAAGTTTATGCTTCAACTTTTATGTGGACAAAATGAACTTTATGAGTGTGAGGACCTTCTACATGGGGGAAATTCCAGGAACATTCGTTGTTTCCTTGGAGGGTTGGGCATTAGAGTGTGTCGGATTTTGTTGCATAAAACCAGGCTTGAAAAAGTAAAATTTCACTCTGCACCAAATGTATTGACAATGTCACATTTGCATAGAGAACGAGGAGTACTTGTGGCACCTTATATATATATATATATATATATATATATATATACACACAGAGAACATGTAAGTTGGAAGTTGCCATACCAACTCTAAGAGGCTAATTAATTGAGATATTGTCAGCAAGAGAGAACTATTGTAGTGATAATCAGGATGGCCCATTTCAGACAGGTTGGGTAACCGTAAAGGGGATAGTTAACAGTGGGAAATAGAGTCAATTTGTGTAATGACCCAATCACTCCCAGTCTTTATTCAAGCCTAAAGGTGTCCAGTTTGCAAATTAATTCCAGTCCAGCAGTTTCTCGTTGGAATCTGTTTTTGTAGAGCCCTGTTCTCAAAGTCAACAGCAGAAAGTTCATCATTTCAAAACATTCCAACATTCCCCCTCTTTTGAGGCTGTTTGTATCCCTGCAGAGGTGTTGTTAGATCGTTGACCAGTAAGAAGAAGGATGCTCTGGATCTCAGAGCAGGGCTAGGGAAAGCCTGTTTTATAGACACCAGCTGTTGCAGGATCACCTTGCTGTGCTCCACTCCTGGATTCCTGGCTACAGCAGCCACCTGAGCTCTGTGGAACACCTTATTCCTTTCAGGCAAGGGGCAGATTAACAGATCCTTGTCAATTGCACTTTCGGTTGCTTAATAGCAAAAGGCAAAATAACAGTTGCCATGGGAGCATAGCAGCAGCTGTGTGGATTTGCTTCTCTGATTAAAAGTCTGTGGAGCAGAGGGATGTCCTGCCAGCCTAGAGGGCATGTTTCTACTCTGGCTGCTGAACACACGCCATCTCCTTTATTCGGTGATTGGCACACTATTCAGATGGGAAAGTAAGGGGACATCCCACCTCAGCACAGTCCAGATAGGAGAGGGGGGAGTTGCAATAATTTAGCACAATGGAGAGTGGGAGGGGAGGAGCCCTCCCATTCCAACATGATCAGAAGGCTTATTACCGCAATTTTTAACCAACTAACCCCCTCTTTTTGTCCTACAGCTGCAGAGGCATGAATAGGCCATTCTACCTTGGTCCCTTAGAATATGCGCTGTCTACATGTGCTAAACAATTCAGCTTGCATGTGCTGTGACTCTGGGAGTACTTTTCCCAGACCTGAAGAAGAGCTCTGTGTGGCTCGAAAGCTTGTCTCTCTCACCAACAGAAGTTGGTCTGATAAGATATCCCCTCACCCATCATGTGTCGCTAAGATCCTGGGACTAACATGGTTACAACTGGACTGTATACAGAAATTAAGTGGCAGTTTCACAGTTGCACGATACAGATGGCGAGATATAATTATATGACTCCATTCCTTGCATCTCTCATGTTCTCCTTCCTTCCACTCTCTCTCTTCTCCTCCCAACACCTTCATATCTCTTTTCTGCTGAATTTTGCCTCTTTGTTCATTGTATTCAGCCCTCTTTTCAGGTCTTTCTCCTCTTCTTTTATGAGCCGCCAGACACACCTGTCAGTTGAAATCAGAGCCACTTTTGTGGCTAGATATGCCTTTTGGCCTATTACTGGATTTGGTTCTGCAAACTGTATCTCAGATGGCCTAATCTAACTGTTCAAGCATCTAGTACATTTTTGGGCAATATGTAAATAATTACACACATAAAAGTACATTAAAAGAACAGTATTAAGGTGGCAAAGTCAAGCACTTAAAAATTAGGAGGTGCCAGAATTAAAGTTATCTGTGCAACCTTAATTCAGTCTTCTTGTGTGTACGAATTATGGTAGTCTTTAATTACATGATTACATCCTGTTTTTTTCCCATAAACAGTGCTTCCCTCACTTCCTTGTGCTGTTCCACTGGTTCTTAGTAGCAGTCTCCTTGCCCAGCCAGTCCCAGTCTCCCCCTGACTTCTCATTTGATCTTAGTTTCTCTGCCACCTTCCACACCCCCACTCCTTGTTTCCCTTCCTGGCTCCCAGCCCCAAGTTCTTACCCAACCAGTGCCCGTCTTCTCTTCCCCAAGCAAACACAGATTCTTTGACCAGTTTGATCCAATCTCTCTCATGAGTATCAGTTTCAGTCTCCTTCCTCCTACCCTGAACTACCAGTTCCCCTGTCTCCCACACCAACTTCCAGTTCCTGTCTCACCCTCCCCAGGCTCCTTATCCCAATGTGCTCTCAACACCCACCCGCAGGTAAGACTCTTGTCCTCTCTGCATTTGTCTCAGGCAGCTTCCTCTTCCTTGCTGCCTGGGCAAGGATAGGAGGCAGGCACTGAGAGCACAGAAGAGACATTCTTCCTGCTCTCAGTTCAGGTGCCCAAACCCAGCACAGCTCAGAGCCACCCAGAGCTGCAATTGCAGGGAAAATCCTGCTCAGCCCTAGCTGTAATATGCTCAGTGTGGTTTAAGTCCCTGCTCCAAAACATGGGGATGCTGTTGAAAGAAAAGGTTGCCAGCATTTTTTGATACGGGCAAACAACGTATTTTTCCCCAACCTTCTTCGCAGAAACAGCTCAACCATTTTGAGGCAGACACGTGTCATGGAAATTTTCACCCTAAATGTTAAAGGTTGGCAAAATGATAACTGAAAACAGGGTTTTATAATAGGAAGTGTCGTGCAACTTTAATAATAGGTAAATAGCCTTGCCTATGATAAATTATATATCCCACATACCCAGACAGTGCTGTAGATACTGTTAGTCTATGCCCTCCAGGTGTGTATTTGGTACACCTCTGCCTTTGCTGGAGCCATTTGGTGGCATATTGCAATGTAGATACTTTAGGGTTAGCAAACATAACTATGAGTGTTAACTTGCTGCAATATATATATGCAAACAGTGCAGGAGATTGAATAGAGCAGTATATACATTATAGGAGGTGGTATGCTGCAGTACATATACTATGTAGGGTAGCATGCAGCAGTATGGTAACCACTGGCATATAATGTTCATAGTTCTTATGGACAAAGTAGTATATGTGCTCTCAGGGGTGAAATACTGCAGTATATGATCTGTAGAGAATTAGCACACAGGAGAGCAACTCACGCTGATGAATGCTAGATTGGTCACCAAAAAAACCACCATCTGTGATCTAGTTTTAGATGGGACACCAGACCTTGCATGCTTTGGTAACATCTGTTTAAAACTATCTGTTGTCCCATAGTAGTTCCCCTAATTCCTCCAAAATACTCAGTACAAACTGAGAAGGTTCCCGGAAAAGGGTAAAAAGGAAAGAGAAGGCAGAGTAGCAGTCTTGCTTTCCTCCAGCCTCAGATACGGAAGATACCCCATCCTCGAAACCAAAAGTTTTCACCTGCATCCATATGGTCTGGCAAGGCTAGGGACTAAAGGAATCTGCGGATCTACAGACCTCCAGATGGAGACTTCCTGGAGGAACTAATGGACCTGTTGCCTAGCATAGTGCCTGAATCACTCAGGTTCATCATTCTGGGTGACTGTATCCTACACCTAGACAACATCAAATACATCATAATATCTGAAAACCTCAGTTACATGGAATCCATACAATGTCTGGATCCAACCTTCAGCTGGGCACACACTAGATCTGATCTTCATCCTAATAGATATTATGGATGTCACAATCTTCACACTGTCCTGGTGAGACCATTGCCTCATCTAAGCAAAGATTATAGTCTTCCTTTTATCGCAGTAGGGAAGTGAAAGAAAAACCCAGTTTACTTACAAAAATCTTTGGAATATGTTAAGTTTTCAGATCACTCTGGACCAACTAACTGCAAAGCAAAGGTGGTGATGATAAGCTAATAAGATAGTATCACCTACTGATTACTACTGTCAGCACTGTTGCCCTAATCTACCCTCTGCCCTCAAGCTGACCAAGATCACCATGGTTCACCAACAAACTGCGTCAGG
Source organism: Dermatemys mawii (assembly GCA_007922305.1). Classification (NCBI taxonomy): domain Eukaryota; kingdom Metazoa; phylum Chordata; order Testudines; family Dermatemydidae; genus Dermatemys; species Dermatemys mawii. The sequence continues at coordinate 10,057,246 of ML677401.1, read as the reverse complement.
TGAAGAACATGGGCAAAAGGTTAGACTACCTGTTCCAGATCCATCCGTTGACAGCACAAAGACGTCCTGCAGAGCCATGTCACTGCAGGAAGAAGCAGAACCAGAATTTCAAAATAATTGATGGCAAAGCTGTTCCACAGACTGAACTGGCTAATCGACTTGGACTGCATCAGTGAGACATCAGACACACACGCCTCAACTGCAAGGTCTTCTCCTACATTCCTTCTCCAGCATCTTGTCATTACAAGTGGAGATCCAGTGATGACAAGGTGGTGGTGGATGTGGTCCACTTCAAATAACTGATGAAGAGGTGTCAATACTAAGAGAGGGAAAATAGCTTTTGTAATGAGCCCACCACTCCCAGTCCCTATTCAAGCCCAAGTTAATGCTGTTAAGTTTGCAGGTGAATTGTGGCTGTGCAGTTTCTCTTTGAAGTCTGTTTTTGAAGGCTTTTTGTTGCAGGATGGCTACTTTTTAAATCTGTTGTTGAATGTCCAAGGAGATTGAAGTGTTCTTCTACCTGCTTTTGTACATTACTATTCCTGATGTCTGATTTGTGTCCATTTATTCTTTTACATAGAGACTGTCCGGTTTGGCCAATATACATGGCAGAATGGCATTGCTGGCACATGATGGCATAGATCACATTAGTAGATGTGCAGGTGAACGAGCCCCTGTTGGTATGGTTGGGTCCTATGATTGTATCACAAGAGTAGATATGGGGACAGAGTAGGCAACGGGATTTGTTACAGGGACTGGTTCCTGTAATGTACCAGTGACACTCAGCTGTACATTTCTTTTTCCACAGATACTGTTGGTCCCATCACAAGGATGTTGTGATGCCTACAGGAGATTAGCACCTAGATGAAGAACAGTTGGTTCAAACTATCCAGGTGAGACCAAAGTAATGTTGTCTGAAAAGGAAAAGTGCTTAGAGGAACAAGTGGGGACCCTGTCCTCCATTTCTATAGAAGGTTTCTCAACACTATTTGCCAAGTATTACAAATCCTCAGGATCATGTTCAACTCATAATTAACACAATGAGGTAGTGTGCTAGAAAGTTTTGTCTCTTCCTCCCTATCCTGATTAGGATTTTTTCATTTCTGTGCTGGATTAGCATAATTTTGTATCTTGGGGGCTGAAAATGAAAGCAACACTGAGAACTCCAGCTTGTGCAGAGTATGGCCACTCAGCTACTTAACCTGATGGATTTCCATGAGCACATGATCCTCATCCTCTGTTCCCTCTGCATCCCAGTCTGCTTAACAGTGCTAGTTAAAAGCACTGGTGCGGATCTTTCGGTCCATCAATGGATGAGGACTCAACTACATCTATGACCACATCCCCATCTGTGACCCACTAAGTCAGGCATGTTTCCTTTGGGACAATTCAGTTTACAAAGCCTTGGACAAAAGATGTGAGAGCTAGTGATAAAGGCCCAGATCCTGACCCCGCTTTCCATTTTGATTTGAACTGCTTAGGCCTTACAAAGCCGATGGAAAAACCAGGTTAACTGGCCAATTGGGGATTCCCCCAGTGTAAGGGAATCCAAAGGTGGAATAGAACTGATGTAGTTACACCTGAGGATATTGGCAGGATTGGTCCCAAATTAGTAAAATTACTTTCCATTCAGCATTACTCGCTAGTAAAAATTATGTCATATTCTTATGGGCCCTGTAGCAAAGAGAGACTCTCTGGCGTGGCACCTCCTGCTGGTCATCTTGGGAATTAGCTCTTCAGCCTCCAGAGCGCCCTGTCTCAATGTCTCACTTGCCTCAGGCACCCATGTCCCTCCTAGACCCTGGTGCCCCTTACCCTGGGGTTCTGCCCACCACAGTATCCCCACACACTGGGTCTCCCCTCCCAGGAGAACCCGCAACCCTATACCCCCACCTTGCTTCAGTAGCTACTGCCAGTCATCATCTAACCCCCTCTCACTGGGGCAAACTGCAGTCTGTAAAGGCCACTCATCATTGGCAGGGGGGTAGGACCAGCTGCCTCTGCCTATATCTGGGCTGCACCTCTGTAGCTCCAGTACCTCCTTTGGCCTTACACAAGGCCTCAGCCTGGGGAGTTGCCAGGCTGGAGCTCCCCAACTCCTATTTCCCTTCCCCAGCAGTGCTCTGCACCCGGTACCCTGCTCCAGTGTGCAAGCTAGGAACACAAATGTGCATATAATTTTTTTAAAATCTAGCTATTAGCTTTAACACCCCATTGAGATGAATGGTGGCAGTTCACATCTCTCCAAGCTCTTTCAGGCTGTCAGCAGGCTTGGGAGGATATTACTGCGTACATTCTCCTTCTTCGTCTTATTTTATTATGTGTATTGCAATAGCTCCAGGAGGTCTCAGTCATAATCTTATGCTGTACACCATGAAAACACATTGGGAGTCACTGTCCGTGCTCCAGGATGGTTAAGGACGCCACCTCATGCTCTGGGAGTCTGTAAACCTCGGACTGCCAGAAGCTCCAGGGACTGGATGACAGGTGATGGATCACTCAAAATTGCTCTGGTCTGTTTATTACCTCTGAAGCATCTGGCACTGGCCACTGTCAGAGGACAGGACACTGGGCTTGACGGACCATTGGTTGGACCCAGCACAGACATTCTTATGTTCTTATGAGATTGAGCTGTCCCTAAGGATTCTGCTCTCCTGCTTTCTGCTTGCCTCTGGCCTGGCATTTCACTCTGATGAAAGCAAGAAGTGCAGAGGCTCACAAAAATGCTTTAAAATGTTGAACCGAACCTCCAAATAACTATTGGAGTTTGAGTTTTGGGACAATCTATGGAGGCTGTTGTCTTTTTGTGCAATCCTTTCCTAGCGCTGATGGTTAGTGGCGGTACAGTTTTGCTATAATGAGGATCTCCATGGGAACTGAGACCTACTTCTGGTGTTGTGACACAAGGCTGTGTGTTAATACTTTGATATGGCTTGTCTGGATTCTTGCCTAGGTGAAGTTTGGGGCTAGTATAATTAGATGAGAGAGTTCAGTCAGTTGAGGTGTGGGATTTGATCTGGGTAGTGGGTTGCAGCGTAATGCTGGTATTATGGGCAGGGAAATTTGGTAAATGAGTCCTGGGTGGGACTGGGTACTCTGGTATCTGAAGCAGATAAGAGCCAGGGTTGTGCACACCATGAGCAATGTGTATGGATTTCACCTCCTCCGCCTAACAGGCATTTGTCCTGACATCTCTCAACTGGGCCTGCAGACGGGGATCAAAAGGATCATCAGGCTTGTCTCTGCTGTAATCTGCTTGTTGTGTGTGTAAGTCTGTAGCTCCCTAGTGCTTTTCTGCCTGTCCTTCAAGTACCTCTGACAACGTTCACCATCCCTGAGAAACAAGACAGCACATTTTTTTTCAACTTTAATTACATCCTTTTAATTACAAGATCAGGCTCCATCCCCTCCCGGTTGCTGCCTGACCAGTGCGTCTGGCCCTTTAACTAGGCTGGGCTTGGAGCTGCTCAGCTCCCTTACTTCTGGCACTGAGAAGGGAGAGATGCAGTACAGTACTGAGGAAGCCAATGCCAGAGGGAGGGAGGGAGAGAGAGAGAGAGAGAGAGAGAGAGAGAGAGCTGGCTGGGGAGAGACCACATCATTTTCCTCTTGAGAGAAGAAAGAAGAGCCTGAGGAGCAGGAAAGACTAGGCTTCTGGTGAGTGTCCCAGGCAGGACACCATCCAGAACGGGGCTGGTTTCAGTCCTCCTTCTTATGTGTTTCTAATTCATCTGAAGCAGGGCGAGTTTGGACTGCAGACTCTGTGTCATCCTCCAGGTAAGTGCTCAACACTCAGTCCTGACAGACAACTTTGCAGAGCAGAAAATGGGAGGTTTGAACAATGTCTGGTGTGGGAGGAAGAAGAGACCTTTGCTTTCTCAGCCCCCCCTCCAATCCTGGGGGGTAAATTGCAGCCAGAGACCCCCTAAATGGGACATGTGTGTGTGTGACTTCTGCTTGCTTATGTTTTTCACGGCTGAGTGGGAGACTCATTGCAGACTGGTAATATATTTTCTGAATTAGCGAGAGAACAAATGAACACAATGAAATAAGCCCCCAGTTAAGGCCGCAGCATCACAGACTGACCTGCCCTTAAGTATTTGACAAGTGTAGTTTTAATTATTTATGATAATACATCATAGTATATTAGCAAATGTTCCTTGGTCTATGCTGTACAAGTCTCCGATATCTGAGGCGTGTGGAGCCGCCCTCACCCCCACCGCCTAGCACTACTTAGGCTCATCAGACTTTGCTGAGAATTGGGGAGAGTGTGCTCGGGTGTCTTTGTGGGGTTTTTTTTGCTAAGAGTTACTGGGCTTGGGCATCAATGGCATGAGAATTAGCAGCTTTGATGGTATGCTGAAAATAAAGTTATCACTGTTTCCTGGCATTTGATTATTGTTGTAAAGATTTGTATTTTCTGAGTGGCTTCAGGGAAGGCAGAGATTCCCCTGGCCTATTATACCCACTGCCCATGCAGGGATGGAGACTTTTAGCTTGTCTGAGATCAGTCTGCATGGAAAAGGTGCTCAAGTGAGTTTCTTTTTTACATCAAACTCCCCTAAGATTCAGTGGCTTGGACATGAAGGGGCATCATGAGCCAAAGAGACTTTGAGGCATTTCCTTGGTTTGTGTCTGACACTTTAACATAACACATTTCCCTGCCAACCTGAGCAATGTGGTGGGAACAGATGGGGACTCCCAGCAGGAGGCCTGTTTTTTTAATATCCAATGTGTATATTAACTTGTGGGTGGCTGTCTCAGTGGAGTCAGGACTGCGTTTCTTATTTCACCTTTTGTGACTGCTTCCCTCTTCGCCAGTCGAAAGTGGCAGTGAACACCAGCAGAAAAGCATTGGGATGGGGTAGAGAGCATTGCCAGTCACCGGCGGGGACAGCGTCTTTGAAACCTGGTGACTGTTGTCTCAGTGCAGCCCGAAAAGGGTCGGGATAATCCCTGCTTAGCCTCATGTCCTTATCACAGAGTCTCCAGGAAAATTCTCTTCCCTCTGCTACGCCACTGTGCCTGACTCCTCCCCCTCATTCAGCCCTCAGCAAAGTGAGCTAAAATTCATATGCCCACTACTTGTGGGTGCCTTGTAAGTGTGGGTATATGGTAATTTTGTGTGTTCACCCACTGCTATTTGCACATTCACCCTTGTCCTTGTTTCTCCTCAAAGTGTTGTGTTGCACCTGTGAGAGTTGGTTTGACCCTGCCGTCAATGGCCTTATGCTCAGTCCTCGTCTCGTGATTTGGGGATCTCCTGGATATTGCCTGGTGGGAATCAGGAAAGAGGACTGATTTCCAGCACTGTGAGGGAAGGCAAGTCCTTTATTTTCAGGTGGGTCTGTGAGGCCTACAGTGCAGAGTGTGTTAGACAGAGAGACAGCTAGAGACAAGAATCCAAAAGTGAGCACTTTGGTACAAATCCTCAAAGATATTTAGGTGCCTGACTCCTGTTGATACCAATGGAAATTAGGCACCTAAATACCTTTGAGAATTTGGGCTGTTGTACAAACATCTGAACTTGGGCTGGGTGGAAACTGAGTTCATCAGGGACAAGAGGATCCATTGCGCCCATGCTAGACCTGGGAGGTCCCCTATCGTGAGCTGTGAAGGAAATTCACTCTACACATGCCCCCAGATATTGGCACACATGCTCAGAATTTGTAGAATCCCCTCTGGTGAGTCAGCATAGCTTTTAACCTTCTGGATCTCAAGTAAGAGACAACACCAATAAAAAGGAGACAGTAAACTAGTAGCAGAAAGTTGATAGGAGGGAATAGTATGGAGTTGTTTCTTCAGGCAAAGTTAATGGCAGTGGATGCGGTTCTGCTGGAGGTTCTGTCTTTTGATTGCGGTGTAAAACCAAAGTCCTAACCTCTTGTGTTCAGTAAGGATCCCGTGGCTGGTTTTGCATGAGTTGGGGTTTGACTGGCTAGCTTCCAGCATTCTATTTCCCCAAATTGCTCCTGCAGAAGCAGTTGGACAGAACTTTCTGTCAAGTTCTGCCCTAAACTACTCTGCATTGCCACTGGACACTGTTAAACAGCAGTTATATTCCAGCCCAGAATTGGGAGTGTTATCACAGATGAGTTTAGGAATTCCTCTATATCCCATAGGCGCGGGAACTAGAGGTGCTGCCGCACCTCCTGGCTTGAAGTGGTTTCCATCATATACAGGGTTTACAGTTTGGTTCAGTGGCTGTCAGCACCCCACTGTACAAATTGTTCCAGCATCCTGATGTATCTTACTTAAAAAAAAAAAAAAAAGTGGTAAGGTTGCAAAGTGAAGCATTCAAAGTCAGGCTGCCTGCACAACTTCAGCTCTGCTTCTTTGCGTGTGTGCCTTATGATAACCTGTAATTATACATACAGCTTTTCACCAGGATCCCTGCCTCACACAGTGTTCTAGGCTGTTGCTCAGTGAGCGAGGCAGCTGTTCAATATTTATTCTTAGCCTCTTCATTCAGTTTATGGCCTCTGGGCCCATACACTGCTCATCTTCCAGCTCCTACAATGAGTTGGGCTGTGGTCCTATGGAACCTGAATTAATTTGTTACATGCTAGAAAACATCAGCAGCGAATGAAGTTTGGGTACTCCGTACTCCTGTCTCATTCCATCTCCAGCCTGGTCACTAAATGAGGCTAGATCTTTGGGGAAGTAATAGCATGTGATCATGTAATTAGAGTATGGAACAACTCCTCAGCTACCCTGTTTTTCACCAGCTAAAGAGTAAACCTGTTTGTGTGAAATTTCCTACTTTTTTACCTTGAACAAAACCCCTGTATCGTGTACAGTGTTAGAAAGCTCTGTGCTGTATAATATGGGCCATCAATGGGGAAGCCCTGGCTTCATTCTACATGCACCATCACAGACAATATTCCCACAGACCAAGGCCTTAACACTGATTTCTTGCTTTATTACTTTCTTACACATTCATGTGAACATCCACGGTAATGTTGTGAGCTCACCTTTTTAGTGGAAGTTTCCGCTGGGTTTGCCTGTGTACCTGTGTGTAGTGCAAATGAAGCATTGGCAGATTGTTAGCTTATCATATTAAAAAAACCCATTGCATATGCAAAGCCATTATAATTTGGGAACATTAGTTAGAAATATACATGTTGAATTTCAGCAGAACGCCCAAAAGTTTGACAAAGCTACAAGCTTCTGAAAATGACCCTTCAGACTCTGAGCATCCTTAACTGTTCTCATTACTCCAGCTAGAATATAGTCAGCAAGTGCTTTGGGATTCATTAAGGTGAAAGGGAGATACAGAAATGTCAGGTTATTATTTATTTTTCAAAAATACAGTAGGAATAAACTCTTAGGAATATTGTGAATGTTTCAATTAAAGTTCTTAATGAATGTTTAAATGAAAGTTCTGAGGTCCGTTGATGAAAGAAGCTAGGGTATCTTATATTTCATTATCATTGCCTGATCTCACAGACGCTCTGGGCGAAATTCAGATTTGGTTTAAGTAGATAACTCTACTGTCTTCAGTGGATTTCCACCTCCTTACAGGAGGCCTGGATTTGTCCCTTCTGTCAATATCTTCTACACATGCTGTCGACCACTCACCTTCCCTGACTGTTTCCCAACACACAGCTCGTTCCCCTGGATTCTAAATCAGTTGATCCATAGCAGGGATGCTGGCTCTTTAAATTATGATTCTCTTTCCCCTGCCAGTTGAAATAGATATTAACAGCAGCTCCCTTAGATAGAAGTGACCAGCAGGAGTGGGGTAGGAGAAAGAAAGAGCTAGCAGGTTGTGCTTCCCTCTGTGCTGTTTAATAGGCAATCCAGAATGAGAGAGAGGAGCTGGCACCCTGCTCAGGTGCGGGGACCTGACCTGTCTTGCAGGAGATGCGGAGGAGAGAGCAGCAAGAACCCACAGTCCTTAAAGTCACTGTCACAGACGATTTGCTCCCAGTGGGTGAATCAGAGGAAGAGGAGGAGGGGGACAGGGTGAGGACCCGTGGATCTGTTTTTATTCATTACCAACTGCTCACTGCAGCCTACATAAAACATGAGCGGGCCAGATGGGACTTGTTTACTTTGGTAGAATAAACGTAAAGACTGTTGATTAAAAGCAGCCAGTATAGCCTCTCTGGTAAGTCCTGGTAAACAGCTAAATGGAGCTCTGGCCAATCAGAGGCCTGGCAAATAGCGGGCTCAGTGATTGTGCGTTATGCACACTGTCTTGGGAACAAGTGGAGTGGTTCTGAGGTGAAATGTGTCTGAGCCCCTCACAGCTTCCTATGGTTTGCTTGATGCCTTCATTTCTCTTTGCTAATGCTCAAGAGGTCCTAGTGAGAGCATGATCAGAAAAGATGTACTTCAGCTTGGCTTCCCAATGCCAGCTGGCTCTTTGAGCAGTGGGAGTGTCCCTCTGCCAGTTCCCTGTTAGGACGACTGTGCTCTAGAACCTACCAGAGCTCTAATGCTAACCTGGTGTGATCATCCTCAGAGAAATTTTAATAACACTTAGAACTACAGCACCACAATAGTGCCAGGACTCAAACTCCCAGCCCCTGGGCCCAGGGTGAAATTCTGACTCTGTTCAAGTCAAAAGGACTTTTGATATTGACTTGAACAGAGCCAGGATTTCACCCCAGGACTCTAGTGTTAGGAATCACACTCCCAGCTCCTACGTGGTCCACACCCAGCTTGGATTACTACCAAGATTCACACTCTCCAGCCTCCTAGGATCTGTGCACTAATCTAGTTGTCTGGTAATTACATTTTATGGGATGTGTAGGTGGATGGCATGGTAGTGGCAATCTCATATAATCTATATTTTCCTGGGTTGTACATACTTTCTAATGCTCAGCTGTAAAGTTCCATCCATCGTCCCCATCCTTTGTAGCCACTGCTCTCTTAACAGTGGTTGACTTGATCACAGCTCTGCCTCAACAGACGTGTTTTGGGTTTATCACTCCTCCACTTCAGTGTCTTCATTTTCCAGGTGGCGTAAGCTGCTCCAAGCAGATGCATCCTTGACCCATAAATTGTGGGTACATAGAATCTTAAATTACAGTCTGTCTCATAAGCCTACATTTCCTGAGATGAAGGCCATTAGAGTGAGATGAAACCAGATGCTTTGTTTCCATCTGACCTTGCCCTTTTCTGTTAGCCTATTGCACTCAGAGCAGCTAAATCTATAGCACACGTTAGTGATGCTGGGATGTCTCTATCCTTTATGCATCTGGGTGAATGAAGAGTGGAAGTTGAGGTGAGGCATGTAACAAGCTGGATGGGCACAGACTAAATACTGTATGTGTCTGGAGAAAAAGGATCAAAGGAATCTCTTTGCAGGGAAGATGCATTATGGCTTATCCGAAATACATTGATTTTATGGAAATACAATGTTTTATGGAAATACATTGATTTGGCCAGTTTGAGGATCCATTCCCTTACAACCGTGAAGAAGCTTAGCTCTGGCTGGACACAGCCAGAATCCTTTTCTTATTCCAGGACTGTGCAATCTCTTCCTGTGAAGGAGCGAGGGGTATTGGTGGAAGAGGGGCCAAACAGTCCCTCCACGTAGGCAGTGAGGTCTGTTGGTTCAGGCAGTTCCTCCATGTGAATCTTGAGGCATCTTGTGGAAATAACATTACATTTCACATCGAGTTCAGGAAAATCCTTTGGCCAGAGCAATAGTTTTGGAAAAGTCTCTCAGTCAATATGGGGAACTGGAAGTAGGAATGGGATGGGAAAGCTTGATGGCCTCAGGGATGGGCTGATGTCCTGACCTTTTGGCAGGATTGGCACCAGCTTTTTTGCCATCCTAGCGTTGTGAAGCTGCCACCGAATTGCCGCAGGAGGCAAAATAGGCAAGTAGCAGTTGCTGCCGCCAGTGGAAATGGCGTTGAGCTGCCACTGAATTGTCGCCAAGCCCACCAATACGCCACCCCCCAATTCCTGCTGCCCTAGGTGATTGCCTAGGTCGCCTAATGGGTAGCGCCGGGCCTGCCTTTTGGTATGATTCATGGACTTTTCTCAGGGTAAGTGACCACAGGTGGAAGATGGCCATAGCCTGTGAGCTGCTGTGGCCAGAAATGGACTCTGTGTGATCTGCCTCAGGGCACTGTGAAGATCCCAGGTGTCCAAGGGATACACCCACCCACAATTCCTTCCCTGCTCTGTTGTCTCAGGTTTAGTGTTGACCTTGTTGTTAATTATTAATCCCCCAACAAACAGAGACTCCAGTTTCTGTTTTGTCCTAGCTACTCTGTGTGTTTTTTCCCTTCACTTGTTTATCAATTACCCTGGTAACCTCTGTGGGTGGCTGACAGGGATGGGAACAGCAGATCCTGCCTGTGCTCTGAGGCTTTGTTTGGTGTCTCCTGATATCCGGTCCCTAAAGATAGCAGAAGAGAGCACGGAGCATAGTGTGGGATGAATCTTCTTTTGCCTTCAGGCCCCATATAGGCCCCCTCTGGAGATCTTAGCAGCTAGCACTGGTTTCACTGGAAAGTTTAGCCTGAGTGCTCAGCTACTGCGGACATGGAAAAATAAACAGAGCAAGCGCATGCCTATTTGATCCCAACCATGCTTAAAATTAGTCCTTGTGTTGCTCTTTTCCTCCCAGTCAAAATCCAGTCCAAAGGGCCACAGAAACTGGGTTTTTTTCTTAATTTCCATTAAAAACTAGGGCTGAGGAAGTCCTCACCCTGTTTAATGTATGGGCTCATTTAATTCGGCTGCTCTTGTGGCCAGTGAGCACTCCCTGAGTGGCTGCTCAGCCTGGCAGCATGATGTACCTTCCTCAGGTCCCTACCCAAGGATTGTTGTTTGAGAACCAGCAGTATGCTCAGCCCTGTACAAAACATAAGAAGGCCCAGTCTTGCAATATAGTCTAGATGAACTCTGCATTGTCTGCAGAGACCCACTCCAGTGAGGGCTGGTGTGAACTTGAGGTGCTGGAAGAACCATGCAATGCTCATTATTGGAAGGCTTGCCAGAAAAATGTTGTGAAGAGGGATTTGAAAGCAGAGGAGGAGGCGGTTTGGTGCATCAGCAGAACGAGCTTGTTCCAAGCATAAGAGCATAATGGCATGGAGGAAGGATACAGAGAAGGAACTTAGGGTAGTGCCATAGCAGGAGCAAAGGAGACAGCAGGAGAGATGGAGGCAGAAACATACATGATCCTGGAGATGAGGATGATGGATGAGAAGTATGTAATGCAGAAGTATGTAAGGGAAGTCAGGGAGGGGGCTCAGAGGTGAAGTGGAATGGTCAGAGAAGTGTGATAGGAGAATTTGATATTGCACTTTAGGTGGATTGGAGGGGAGCAAGATGAGTTTCAGGGAAGCTGGAGAGGAGAAGATTGAATAGCTGAGGTGAGAGAGGACCAAGGCCCAGGTGAGGGTTTTAGATGGTTGGAATGGAGATAAAAGGAAAGTAGAGAAGTTGCAGAGTGTAAAGTATCAAGAACTGATTAGAACTGACACGTGGGGAGAGAAAGGAGTTGAATGTACTCCGAGGCTGTACACTTGAGTGATTGGGAAGATAGTGGAATTGTCAAGGGTGATGGAGAAAGGGGACAGAGGAGAGAGTTTGAGAGAAAAGGTGAGAAGATCCAGGAGAATAAAGCAGAATGGAAGCCCAGGGAGCAGACACGGGGGAGGAACTGAGGAAGGAAGAGTACTGTAAAGTCATCAGTTTCATTGTGCAATGTTCTAATCCTGCGGTTGACTTCATTACAGACTTCTGAACCTCTCCTGATAGTTAAAGACAGCATTCAGTCTGACCCCTCCTTGCTTCCAAACTTCAATGCTTGTGTTGTTTCACCTTTCCTCTATAGCCCCGGCTGGCAGAACCTGGTAGCTGTGCCTAGAGACCATGCCAGGCTTGTATTCTCTAGCTACCTGGACAGCTCTCCCTCTGAAGAGCTCATGCATAAAGGCCTGTGCCAACGGGTATTCCCTGGGAGTCACTGCTCACCTCACTTACATCAACTCAGAGGAGGATCCTGTAGAAGGTAAGGTGCATCTATCTAGAGCTAAAGAATAAGTTGTACCTACTTAACTAGCGGATTGCTGGGATATAAGAGCAGATCTGACCTATCTTGCTGTGGAGCAGTACTGCACCCACCCTCCTCTATCTGTTCATCCTTGGTCTCTTGAACTCTTGCCTCTACTGAGTGAGCTAGAGGAGGAGACCCTCTAGGACAGTCAGTAAAGGGAACTGATATATGCAGAACCAAACCCAGCCTGTGCCCGTAGGAGGCAGTGGAATACACATGCTTGAGCCAGAACATGAATGCTCGATTGGCAAAAGGATCCTTCCCAAACCCATCCTAGCCCAGAAAAGCCTGGGCTTTCTTTCTCCCTGACCACATCATAGGTGAATCTGGGATGGTTTCATCCAGGAGGCACTGATCCAGTTACCTTCCAACAAGGTGACAAATAGCCAGGCTGTTATGATTTAAAATGGCACCTTCTTTTGCACTGAGTAGACACTAAAATAGATCTAGAGCAGTTTTCTAGTTGCTTTGCTGCATTCTGAAGATTAAAAATCCCTTGTTGGAGGACTGGCTAGCTCAGAGAGGACTGGAACTGGAATACAAAACTTTGCATCACTAGGTCAACTGCTCCATTCTGTCCACGTTGGAAGAAGCGACCAAAAGTCATTTCCATGTGATGGCTGTTCAGTGATTTAGGAGGTGAAGTCAGTTAGTGAGTCTCAGTCCAATTCCCAGAGCGCAGGTGTCCATATCACAAAAGCCACCATCAGATTTGACTCCCTTGCTGGGAGCCTCCACAGAGAGACTATGGACCAAATAAACAAACAGAGTCTGAACTCTTCTCTCCACAATAGAGAGATTGCCTTCAGCGCAGAGATAAGACGTTAGGGGGTGTGGAACATGGGAGAAGCTGATGTTGCAATTGCCAGTGCTGTAGCAGTCCTGAAGATAAATGGAGGTGAACTCTTTCCAGGACTTTTCACCAGTACTAAAGCAGAATCCGTGGTGAAGAGCTGATACATCATGTAGTGCAGGCTGGGAATGTTGAGCCTAAGGATGGAACCTATTCTGAGTCAGGCTGGTTTCTGTCTAGTAGCTTTTGTGGTCTCAGCCTCAGAATTCTTTCTCCGCTGCCCCCTATAGGTGTGTTCATCTATCCCCTGGAGGAGTCTGAGGTGGTAGCGGGTTTTGAAGCTGTGACAGGAAGCAGACGCATCACCTTCCAGATCCAGAATCGACACCGAGCAGAGGACTGCTGCGTTGACTGCAGCCCCAGTTTGGGCCAGCCATTGCTCTGCACCAACGGTAAGTATGTTGGGTGGTGTGACGTCACTTAGCTATATTAGAACAAGGGTGTAGCTAAAATGATGTTGAAGCAAAGGTTTGTTCAAATAAAATAAGAGCAGATGGAATCCAAGAAGCTTCCTGAGGGCTGAGAAGTTACGTGTAGCACAGGTGCTGACTTCTATTTTTCCAGGTGGGTGCTCTGCCCCAAGGCCCTGCCCCATTCCACAGTCTCCCTCAAGGCACCACCCTCACTCCATCTCTTTGTGCCCCTGCTCTGTCCTCTCCACCCAGGCCTCACAGCAGCCCAGCTGAACAGCTGTGGTTGATGGGTGCTGAACCATCCCTACTATTTATTTCCATGAGTGCTTGAGCCCTGGAGCACCAAAGGAGTCAGTGCCTCTGCCTGATTCTGTCCTCACTTGTGGTAGTGTATACCAGGAACAACCCCAGTGAAATCAGTAGAGTTACACTGGTATAAAATTAATGAACCACAGGTGGTTCACCATCCTGAGAGGCTGTGGTTCACCAGCGGATATAAACCCAATCTGACAAGCCAGAGAAGGCACATCAGACTGGCAGTGCCAGCAAGAATCTGAAACACATTTCTTAGTTGAAGAAGGTATTAAGCAGGGGTGAGTGTAGCTGGCATAGCTATATAGGCACTGACTTCCCCTCTGCCCGGTGGGTGCTCGACCCCCCCCATCTCCCTCACAGGTTGGGACGAGGATCAGTGGCTGCAGAATTTTTGGATGCTCAAGGCCACGTGCCTGGATCTGTGTGCCAAGCTCGCCCCACTAATTTTTCCTCGTGCTCCAGCCCTGGAGCACCCACAGAGTCGGCGCCTCTGGTGCCTGCTGAAGTTAACACTGACCGGTGTGGGAAAGTGTCCTACCACAGAAGAAGAAATAAGGCTGCCATCCCTAGAAACCTTCAGAAGAGGATTGCAGAGAACCTCCATGAAAGTTTTATCGAGGTCTCTCAGGAGGATTCGAGGGATATCCCTGTGTATGTAACCATACGGCTCCTCTTAGAATCATAGAATATCAGGGTTGGAAGGGACCTCAGGAGGTATCTAGTCCAACCCCCTGCTCAAAGCAGGACCAATCCCCAACTAAATCATCCCAGCCAGGAATTTGTCAAGCCTGATCTTAAAAACCTCTAAGGAAGGAGATTCCACCACCTCCCTAGGGAACCCATTCCAGTGCTTCACCACCCTCCTAGTGAAAAAGTTTTTCTTAATATCCAACCTAAACCTTCCCCACTGCAACTTGAGACCATTGCTCTTGCCTAACTTGCTTTTCACGACAGAGGCCTGTGGCTCGGGCTCCTCAGAGGTATCCATGGTGGTGTGCAGGACCGTGCTGGGATCTCTGCCAAGTATCATATGCAGCTTTTTGTAAAAGTGGCCAGTGTGTGGCTCGGTGCTGCATCAATTGTTGTCCTCCCTGGCCTTTGATATGCCTGCTGCAAGTTCTTTGCTATCACATGACACTGCTGCTGGTCTCTATTGTACCCCTTCTGCGTCCCCCCAGGCAATCTGCTCCTAGATGTCCATGTTTCTGTAGCTGTTCCAGAGCTGTGCTTGTACAGTGTCTTTTACCCCCAGGCCAATACCTCCTTTCTGTTCCAAGCTGGAGTGCATCTGGAGCATGTAACCAGCATGATCAGCTGGGGAATTGCACACAACAAAAGAGAGCTGCTAGGTGTGCTTGCCAAGCTGGACAATCAGGAAAAGATATTTCAAAAATTCATGGAGCTTTAAAGGGGCGGGGGGCTTTCCAGTCTTCATTACCCCTGGGCTGTGGAATTCACAATTGTGACCAGAACTGTCAGTGTTGGGCATTATGGGACAGCGCTGGAGGACTGTTGGGGTTGACATAAATAACTCAGAAGGTATTGACCTCAGTACATTGACCATGGCTCAATGCCTCTCAGGGAGGTGGTGTTAATGCATCACTCTAACGGGGCACGTACATTAGTGGGAGACAAGCTCAAGTGTAGACATGTACACAAATAGGTCAGTGCAAAGTGGCTTATATCAGCTTCATTAGACCAGACCTTAGACTGTAAACTTCTAGGTACAAGGACTGTGTCTTTTCATATGTTTGGACGTTGCTAAGCACACTGATAATACTTAATGTATAATGAATAATAATTCCCCTGGCTTCATTATTCCAGTTTGAGACTGTCTATGGCTGAGGGCCGGATCCCCCATCCTGGTGCTGGTCTGTAACTGCGAACACCAGCTCGATGCTCTAAATGCCTGTCCTGTGGAAATTGCCTGCTGACTCTTCCTTTCCTGCCCAGGTCACCTAATCCTTGATGAAGATTTAGAACGTTCTACCTTCATCCTCAGCACAGGCCCCATCGGGCCCTCAGAAATCCTGACTGTGGTCTTCAGCAGCAGCCAGGAGCTGTCAACCCTGCCAGACGGTGCGCTCCACATCATGTTCCCCTCCATCCTCACGCCCCTCGTGGTGGCCATCCCAGAAAGCGCTAGTGAGCCGGGAGGCTTGTGTGACGACAGGTTGGCCCTATGGTGATTTTCATGGCTTTCTCGGAGTCTATGCCATACTGGGGGCTGAGGAGGTTATAGAAGGGGAGGGAAAGCAGAGGGACTATAGGGAAGGGATAAGGAGCCGAGGGATGGTTCTGTGGTCACCTCATCCCTGAGGAGATTCCCAGAATGCACCTTTACTTCACCAAACCAGAGTACAGGTGTGCTCGGGTCTCCCCAGTTGTGGATTCCCACATTCTCCTTCTGCGTGCTGATGGGTGGGTAGGCAGGAAATTAACTGACAGGTAAATGTGGGAGAATGTTGGGGTTCAGGAAGACGCTTCATGTTCCCTCCCTGATGAACTGTGGATCTCCACTTGCCTGAGGTGTCAGTAAAGTCCCCATGGCCTGCCTGAGATACCCAGGTGTTGACTGAAGTCTGGTGCACATCCCAGGGTATCATCAGAGGAGCCTCTTAATCTCCCAGCTGCTGGAATGCCCAGGAGTGCATGGCAAGAGCTCTCCGTGCTGACAGGGAGAGAGGCTGTTCTGGCCGCTCAGCACTGCAGAGGCTAATGATCCCCAGCAGGTCAAGCCCACTCCTAGTGGGTGCTTTGCAGTCAGCTTGTGACTGACTTGTCTTTTGTTTCAGTCCCACTAGCTGCTTTGGAGCTACTGGCCTGCGAAGTGAACAGTCATTTATCCTGCCTCCCAAGAGCACAGACATCTTCAGGGGCCAGGCCTACAATCCCTTCCCCTATGAATTCTCCTTTGAGCTGCTGGTCAAGGGGCCCTGCTTGCTGGCAGGTATGAGGGTGACGTTTCTCCGTCGGCTTATTTTTCTCTCTCTTTTGATGAGTCCTCAATGCTCATGGAAATGAAGGGTCAATATCGCTGGATGGTGTGTGGGCAACAGCTGACCAAGCCTCCTCCTGACAGCCCCTCTAGTGTCCCTCAATCCCCATCTGCAGTGCCCCCGCTGCTATTGCAGGCCTGGGATAACAGCTCATTTCATGTCCCTCTATCCTGACTCACCATAGCCTGCTATTCCAACCTCAGCTCCTTAAATCCATACTGATCCTTCCCGTCACCTACCAAGGCTCAAAAAGGGGTTGCAGAGTGTGACAAAGGCTCAAAATTAAGGGAACCAAATAATTACTAGTATATTGCAGTTATGGGATCCATTCCCTTAGTGTAAATGACGTTCTCTGTTAACTCGGATTCAGTAATCTGTTTCTGATGGAAAGTTTCCAGCAATAAAAGCTACTGGGGTGGGGGGTGGCAGGGGGCAACACATTTAGGTAACTTTGGGACTAAAATGGGAGATGTCCCATTTTAGTCCCAAAGTCTGATATTTGATGATGCACCTTATTCCTGAGGACATTTCCTTTTGGTATATAAAGGAAAAGCTATCGCCTGTCCCTCCATCCAATCCCTTCTCCAAACCTGCTCTTTCTGCCATTTATGGGATAGCTGGCTGAGACCAGTCAACTCACTTCATATGTAGTGGGGTCTCAGCCGCTACCACTTAGACCCATCAGTAAAAGCTTAGCTCTTTATTGGTTAGCCAATATCCTCCTTCACTCAGAGAATTGAAAGTGAGGAACGGCTGTGAAGAGAAGGGATGTGATGGGGATGAATTGCACAGAGACTGGAGTGTGTGCCTGAGAGGTTAGGGGAATTAATCCCATTAGTGCTGGCTCGAGGCCCATCTGTCTCTGAGGTGCTGCACTCTGGCCTCACTGTGCATCAATCTGGAGAAAATGTCTGTTGGTGCTGAATGGTTTATAGGCCCCTCTCTGGTAGGAGGGGGAGATACGCCTGGAAGAGAAATGTCAAGGGGTCCCAGCTGCACTCTGAGCACCCCCACAATCCTTTTTAAATCTTGAAGAGGCTCTTCTCTGTGTCCCCTGAGCTACTGAGTCTGGGGGCAGGGATGTTGGCACTGAGCACTGGTGTGAATGTTACACTGGGTGGTGACTAGCCTCAGTGGAGGCCACGCTCAGGTGAGTGTGTGTGTATGTGGGATGGGATAAGGGTGAGCAGGGAGGGATGCTGAGGGAAGACTCTGGCCCAGCGGGATGGGTAGAAAGCTCTCAGCAGATAGCCCATGGCTTTCTTCTATTCTGTCCCTTATGAGCAGATCCCTTTTCCTTCTGCTTCCACCCTCTCTTCCTTCAGTGTCTCCTCAAAACACACTTTCTCCTTTTGCAAGGCCTCCAAACCTTAACCTTCTCTCTTAGCAAATGTGTTTAAACCCATGCCCCTGTGTGAGTGTAAGTGCTTGTGCTCATGGCTGTGTGTGAGCATAAGTGTTTACATGCCCTTGTGTAAGCATGCATGTGTGTGAGTGCACATCTGTGTGCATGCATGAGTGCTTGTCTCTGTGTGTGAGAATGTGTGCATGCATGGCTCTGTGTGCGCGTATGCACCTGTTTGAATGTGCCTGAGTGTGTGTGTGTGTGTGTGTGTGTGTGTGTGTTGGTACAAATACTCCTGGGTAGGGAAGCATGGGTGTGTGAGTATTTGCATGTGAGTGAAGTTCTGGAAGAGGCTTCCATGGGAAGCGGTGGAGGCAACAAACCTAACTGGTTTCAAGACGGAGCTTGATGGGTTTATGGAGGGGATGGTGTAATGAGATTGCCTATCATGGCATATGGCCCACCCGCGACTGCTAGTAGCAAATAATCGCACTGGCTGGAGATGGACCCTCGATGAGGAGGGCTCTGAGTCACTACAGAGAATTCTTTCCCAGGTGTCTGGCTGGTGGATCTAGCCCACATGTTCACATTCTAACTGATTGGCAGATCTGTGGCTGCAAAGGAATTTCCCCCAGGTCAGACTGGCAGAGACCTTGGGTGTTTTGGGGTTTTTTTTGCCTTCCTTTGTAGTGTAAGGCATGGATCACTTGCTGGTTTGAGCTAGAGTAAATGGTGTATTCTCTGTAACTTGAAGTCTTTAAATCATGATTTGAGGACTTCAGTAACTCAGCCAGAGGTTATGGGTCTAGCAGCAGCGTGCACAAGAGGGGCCCAGCAGGGGCACATGTGCCCCGAATAATCAGCAGGGGCACAGAACTCAGGTTGGGAGAGCCAGCTCCTCTGGGCCGTGGGGTGGTGGGCTCGAGGAGAGAGCCAGCTCCTCTCATTCTGGGGCCACAGGAAGGGGGTGAGACAAAACGTTCCCCTCCCAAAGTGGACAAATTTTTATTCCTGTGCACACCCCTGAGTACAAGAGTGGATAGGTGAGGTTCTGTGGCCAGCAGTGTGCAGGTCGTCAGACTAGAGGATCACAATGGTTCCTTTTGGCTTTAAATCTAGGAGTCTACGTGTGCAATGAAAGGAGGCTGATGGAAAGTCCTGAGGGGGAAGGATAATGTTGCCCCTCTGCCAAGCAATACCAGATTTTCAGGGCCTTTCATAATGATGGTAGCCAAACATAACCCCCAAGTTTGAATGTGCCTGAGTGTGCGTGTGTGTGTTGGAGGCTGGTAAATGAGAAAATTCTGTCCATTTCAGTTTGACAGACCCTTTTTCTCTCTCATGGGATGGATCTGTTTTATTTCAGGAGAGCTGGTAGTGTGGTCTGTAGTTAAGGTTGCAAAAACTTTCCATTATAAGACCCTGTTTTCAGTTGCTTATAACTTTGCCACACTTTAAGGATTTGGGCTGAAATTTTCCATGCCAGATATCTGCCTCAGCCTGAGTTGTTTTGAAACATTTCTGCTGAAATGGTTTGGCTGTTTCCAAGAACAAGATTAGGGAAAAATACATTGTTTGCCCAGACCAAAAATGCAACCTTAATTTGGCCCCTTTTGCGTACGCATTGTGATACAGTCTTTAATCACACGATCACATACTACAGCTTCATTCACTGCCACAGAATGGACAGTGCTTTCGGAATAAATCAAGGTTGGCTGTAGTCTGTCAGATCCCTGCCTCATTTGTTGCAGAAGTAGGAAGCTGTGTAGTGGATGAGGCAGGGAATTGCAGGACGAGAAAGGATGGTCTCATTAAGACAACTGAATGTGTCTCTGGAGACCTGGATTCTATCCCTGCCTCTGCCCCCGAGTTCCTAGGTGATTCTGGGCGAGTCACTTAAATCAAGATATTAATGGTTGGCCACTAATTGTGTGTTTTTTCTCCTTTTCTGGATGCCCAGTGTGAGATACCTATGGCCAGATGTTCAGAGTGCTCAGAATGGCAGCTGCAGACTGTTGGAGCTATGGTTTGAACACATAAAGTCCTGGCACTCTGAAAAATCAGGCTCCAGGTGTCTCACATTGGCCCCCCCAAATCAGTGGACACTTGACAATTTTATCCTTAATCATTCTGTGCCTCAATTCCCCATCTGTAAAATGGGCATGATAATAGCACCTATTCCCACAGGTGTGTTGTGAAGAGAAATTAAAGAAAGATTGTGAAGCCCTCAGATACAAAGGTGAGAGTATCATAAAAACACTCAGGAGAGAATGAACAATTCTGAATTCAGAGCAGGGTTTGAATGGAATGGAGTAAATAAGGTCTGGGGCAACACACTGAAGGGTGGGATAAAAAAATTGAATAATTTCTCATTTACTCATTGAGGCAGGGGTCCTGTGGAAATAATATGGGATCATGCAATTAAAGATTGTATCATAATGCATGTGCACAAGGGGGCTGAATTCAGATTGCAAAGACAACCTGAGTTCTGACACTTCCTAAATTTCAGTGCTTGACTTCGTAACCTTAGTGTTCTTTTAGCATAGCTTTTTGGATGTAATTATTATCTATTTGCAGTCACTCCAAATATCTCTGTACGTCTTCTGTGGGGGAGGAACAGCGGGGTCTAGGGGAGAGAAAGAAGTGGCATAACAGGCCACAAGTATTAAAAAAAAAAAATAAAAAAGGCACCTAGCTGATGCAACAGGGGCTTAGATTATTGTCTGCCGTGGAAAAAAACCACCAGTAGCAGCGATTCTGAACTGTGGTCTGCAGACTCACTGCTATGGTGCTAAAATCAGCAGTGTAGACATTCCCACTTGGCTGGAGGTTGGGCTCTGAAACCTAGCAAGGAGGATGGGTCTTAGAGCCTGAGCTCCAGCCCAAGTGGCAGGATCTATACTATGCTGCTATTTTTAGCACCACAGCTCAAGCCCGAGTCTGGGTACCCAGGTTCTGAGACTCGCCGCTGGAGGGTTGACATACCTTAAGTGCCCCAGGATGATGTCTGGATATAAAAGCCACAATGATGATCCAGCGCTGAGATTAGACGATTTTTAAAGGTATTTAGGCATTTCTGTGTATCAGTGTTGCAACAGCTATCTGATTTAGGTGCCTAAATCCCATCAACAGTCAATGGGATTTGTCTCCTAAATATCTTTTGAAAATGAAATTTAGGCTCCTAAATTGGTTAGGTATTACAACACTGAGTGCAGCAATGCCTGAGTACCTTTAAAAACAACAAATCATGGGCCTTACCCCTACCTCCCCAAGTTCCTAAGTAAATGTAACTTCTGCTTCTTATTCTTCCTCTGCCCTGCAGGCTTGGAGAGCCCATCGCATGCCCTACGGGCTGATGCAAACCCCTGTGCCAACTCTGCCTCCACCATTTGTGTTACCTTGGCAGAGGGTCACCAATGTGACAGGAGTCTGGAGATTATCTTGTACCCCTGTGGTAAGAGGAACAAGTGAACCAACATTAGACGGGGAGCATGTTTTTAACTTGGAGCCCACAAATAGGGTAAAGGAAGCGTTGCAGGGAAAATTTAGGAGGCACTGCCTCTGGTTGCTCAAGGTTTCTCCTAGCAGGAGCACTAGCCATGGGAAGCTCCTGGTTATTACAGTTCAAGACTTTTCCAGCTGGTGGTGCTGTGAAGAAGGGAGCAGGCATGCTAAGCATGGGGAAGCTCTCCATTGCTTAATTCTCTGCCTCTCCTAGTTGGGAGTACTGCCAGGGGAGTAAACCCCAATTCTCTTACATGGAGACCTATTTAGTATTTGAGGCATTTTCCATCTGGATTGATTTACAGTCCTAGAAGAGCTGCCTGTGTCAGGGCCCATTCTGTTTTGCAGCCCGCTTCATAAGGGAGAGGAACTTTAATAGACCCAGCTCCCCTCCCAACACCTCACTTCCCAACTGCTGGGTCCTCATGACTCTAAGTTCTTTGGTGCACCAGGAAGTGTCCCAGGGCCATAGGGTGCGAGCTACTGACTTCTCTGATGTTTGCCCTTTTGCTCAGAGCCCCATCGCCCTCACCTGGTCATTGAGGAAGGTGCCATGACATACCAGGAGTATGAAGCACACATCAGGAGTCGTCGGGATTACGTGCGAATCGCCAAGAAGGACAGCGATGGGGAGAGACAGGTGATCAGCCCTGGAGGGTCTTTAGCAGGGTGGTCCTGGAGCGGGAGGTCTCCTGGCTGGTTAGAGGACTGGGATGAGAGAAGGTCTGGGAGAAGTCTGAGACTCCGGGGAAACAGCTGTCCTGGAAGAGGATGTGTGAGGCATAGGCGCCAACGTGCCCTGGCACTGGTGGGTTCTTGGGTCCCCCTGCCCCTTCCCTGCCCCCATTCCAACCCTTTACCCAAACCCTGCCCTGGTTCTGTCTTCTCCCCAGAGAGTGCCTCCTTCCGCCTCTCTCCCAGCTGCTGTTTTGCGGCGCAAGTGCTGGGAGGGAGTGGGGAGAAGCAGGATGCAGTAGCCTGCTCAGGGGAGGAGGCGGATGTGAGCTGGGGCGGGGAGCTGCCAGTGGGAGCAGATCATCCACCAATTTTTCCCCATGGGTGCTCCAGTCCCGGAGCACCCACGGAGTCGGCACCTATGGTGTGAGGCTCAAGGGGAAGTGCCTGTGGAAGACAGATGTGAGACTTGAGGGTCCCACCCCACTCCTGTCTCTCTTTCATGCTCACAGGTGGCCTTCGTTCAGAAGCGATTCCACAAAGACATCTTCCACAATCCAGTCCTGATGCTGAACTTCTGCCCTGACATGGGCAGTGTGCCTACTGACCTCCGGACGGTCACCCGGGAAATCCTCTTCCTCATCGACCAGAGCAGCAGCATGAGTGGCCCCAGCATAATCAGGATCAAGGTCAGGGGGAAAAGGGCCCAGCTTGGGGGCCAGGGGCATAAGATCCACCTAGAGGAAGAAAGCCAGGAACAAGCGGCCAGGAGGGTATACATCCTGTGGGCAGTGATACAGGGTGTATCACTGACGTGTCTCAAACCTTCCCATTAGGGGTGAGATGAGAGGGAGGAAACGTTAGGTCACAAGGAGCCCTCAGAGTCTTTTCCTCCTTATCAGAGGGGCCTGATGGCACAGAGACTGTGTTAATCCCCTTGGCTGGTCAGCTACTTAACAGGCAAGCGACTTCTATTCCCTGTGCTGCTGCTGCTGCATTTGAGGTCAGATGAGGGACTTTCTAACAATCCCTGGATTTGAATGTTGTTGGGAGGGGCCAGGTCATGCCATTTTCTTTCGAGGAGACAGGCTGCAATTTGCTTCCCCACTGAGAGCCTGAGTCTGCTGATCATCTGGGCAGGGTGTAAGACCCATCTCTCTTGTTCTCATGCTTTTGCTTGGGGTGGCAGGGAGGGACATGATATCCTTAGTTACTTCTAAAAATACTTTGGCCAATGTGAAGAGACTTTAGAATGGAAGGAGTACAGACAGACATCACAGACTGTTCTGTATTAGAAACGGAGAAGGGAGGAGGTAACTGAACAATATGCAGGGTCAGTCCATGCTGCAGGGAAAAGGCAAAGCAGATTGAGGCTGTTAATAAGAAGGGCTTTTAAAGAAACGGTTCGGGGAAGGGAAGGAGAGAGACATTAGAAAAATGAGGAGGGGATGACATCAGTGCTGACTCAGATATTTGAGGTTCTGAGCTGCTCAAAAAAAATTGTCTTAAATTAATAAAGCAGAGATTTGCGACATTCAGGGCCAAATCCATCCCCCTCCTCTGAGAGCGCCTGGTCCATGGAACCAATAGACTTTGCACAGTATGAGCCGGTGGTGGGGCAGAGGACCTGCAGCAGGCGAGTGAAGTCCTCTGCACAGCAGAGGAGTGGGGAGAGAGATGTGGATGAGCCGGAGGTGGGACCAGCAAATATGTGGGTCCTTTCATCTCCTTACTCCTGTGGGGGTGAGGCTGTGTAAATGCCCTGCAGAGGCTACTGCAGCAACTGAACGGAGAGGTCTTTGCAGAATGGCTCCACTGCTGCTCTGCAGCCAAATAAAATACTCCTTCACACCTTCCGTACACATCTCCACAGCCCAGCTATTCAGGCTTGATTGCTGCATAGGGAATAGTGAAGATCTGTTGATAAAACCAGCTGAGGGAATACTTGGAAAATGTGACAATATAAAGATTGGCCTGTCTGGATGGCCCAGACACCAGGGTCTTAGGGGAATAAACTGACAAATCAATTTGATTGCTGACTGTTTTTACTGGAGAATTGGAAAGATACGAGAGGACTGGAGAAAAATAAATGTGATATCAGTCTTTTAAAAATGCAAGAGAATGATCCTGGCAAATACTTTCCTGCATGTCTAACTTCTATCCCTGCTGGAATAATGGGACAGGTCCTCTGAGAACACTGTTTATAGAGTAAGAGGACCATGAGCAATAAGTGGCTGTACAGAATAAATCATGTCAAGCAAATTTGATTCCTCATTCTAACAGAACAGTAGAATGAGTGAATGAAAGGAACATGGCAGGTTTTATCAAGAGAGACTTCAGGAAATAAAACACTTCATTATGCTCCATGAAATCATACTTGAAATATTAATTCTAATTGGCTTGGATAGGAGCACTGGTATCTGTATTGAAAACTGAGAGGCTGAACAAAGGGTCCTGGCAAATGGCAACAGTAGAGCTGTGAGGAGGTTTTTAGTGAGGACTGTAGGGATTGTTGTCAGGACCTGTCTGAGTTAATTTGTTAATAGTGATACTTGTATGCAGTGGTGTTGTAGCCCTGTTTGTCCCAGGGTATTCAAGAGACAAGGTTGGGGAGGCAATACCTTTTATTGGGCCAATTTCTGCTGGTGAGAGAGAAGCTATCAAGCTTATACAGAGCTCTCACCAACAGAAGTTGGTCCAATAAAAGATATTACCTCCTCCACCTTGTCTCTCTAATCGCGGTACTTAGCATTTGCATAGTGTTTCACATATTTAAGGTGCGGTGTAAACATGAGCTAATTAATCCTCATTATCATTTCCATGTAATGATCTGAAAGCATGTTAATGAAGTTCACAGATGAGATTAACTGAAGAGGTGATACTAGCACCAGTGAGGACAGGAAGAGGATACAAAGAAACCTAAAGAGATCAGAAAAATGGGCTGCAAATAAACTGAGATTCATCATGGGAAAATGCAGCTGTCCCATCTGGGGAGAGGGACTGAAGCAGGAATGGGATGTGATCGCCTTGTCAGGGACATCCTGGAATCTCTGGCCTATATTGAACATGTGTATAAATATATAGGGACAGATCAGCTCCATCAGTCTATAGCGCCACAATAACTCAATGGTGGAAGTAGCCTGTGCAGGGCACTTAAACAGCTGAGGCTATGCCTTGTAGGCTTTAATCAGAAATACACCTACATCATCCCCCTCAGTCTCATTCTAAAGGCTAGGATCATCTTCACTGCCTGACACTCTGACCCCAGCAGATCCTCACAGCCTTCCTGTGTCTCCCCTTCTCCATTGCATCAAATCTAAGCTTCCTGACCGCCCTTTCAAGGCCCTTCACAGCTCAGCTTCTTCCTGCTGCTCCTTCTTGTCACAGTGCCTGCAGCCTCCTTCCCTCCAGTGAGTCCAGCCTCAGCCACACATTTGTCTGCTTCTCCCCCAGGAGTCTCCACGCCTCTTTCTGTGCTGGCCCTTGTGCATGGAGCATCCTTATTCAACTGACCCAGAAAATCCAGGGGGACATCTGAGACTGAGAGGAG
Source organism: Dermatemys mawii (assembly GCA_007922305.1). Lineage (NCBI taxonomy): Eukaryota > Metazoa > Chordata > Testudines > Dermatemydidae > Dermatemys > Dermatemys mawii. The sequence goes on along the minus strand of ML677401.1, from coordinate 10,031,561 downwards.
GGAAGTGACTTGGCTCAGTTGCCCAGTTAGCGCCAGTGCTGGGATGTGACTCCAGAGAGAGGTGCTCTAGGCTTGTGCCACAGAGGGAGGGGTCCCAGAGGCCATGTTTGTTGAGAGATGTCAGAAATTGAATGGACCCACAGAGGCAATACAGGAGTGTTCTCTCTAGCCCATGCACCAAGGCTTTGTCCAGTCAAGTTACCAACATTCCCAGCAGTGGTGGGGCTCTCAGCCCTTCCCCTGGAAGATGGTTCCTCAGCCTGGTAGATCGCCTTGGTAGGGAGTGGTGCGTATTCGTGGACAGGGTGTGTCCTGCTTATAGTTTATCAGCCTCGCTCTCCGCCCTCCCCATCATCACTGGCCTCACCTGCCGTACCTGTTACATTTTGTGTCTTCCCAGGAGGCCTTGCTGGTGGCAGTGAAGAGCCTCCCTTCGGGCACCTTGCTGAACATTGCTGGATTCGGCTCCCACATCAAACCCCTCTTCCCATCAAGCAAGCCGTGCAGCAATGTAAGTGTGATTCATGTGAGGATTCCTCACCCTCATAACCCAGACGCCATCACAACCTGGATTAAGGGCCCCCATGCACCAGTCCCCCTCACTCATCTCTGTCTGAAGCCTTCCCCACACTTCCCCACCTCATGTTGGCCCCCCATGACCAGTCCCCCCAATAATCAAGGCCCCCTAATCCACATCCTTGACTCTTCATTGGCCATGGCTGCTTGGTGCACTGTCATCATGACCTTGTTTAACACCTAAGTCTTTTTCTCTGGTGCCTGGGATTGAAAGTTAGCTGCTCCCGTGGTGCGAGCAGTGCTGGCCAATAGATCGGTGCTCGGCATCAGGCTTCTTGCTTCAACGTGGCCATAGTATGGTGGGATTGTAGACTGGAGGGGAGAAGAGTGAGAATTTTGGGGTGCCCCTGTAATCCACACTGTTTGCGTCAGCAGGAGAACCTCAGGCTGGCCTGTGAGTACATACAGAAACTACAGGCTGATATGTGTGGGACCAACCTTCTGGCTGCTCTGACCTGGATCCTGGGGCAGCCTCTTCACCGTGGTTACCCGCGCCAGCTCTTCATCTTCACGGATGCCAACGTCAGCAATGCAGGCAAGATCATTGAGCTGATTCGGAGGCAGGCCAGCACCGTCAGGTATGGAGTGGAGAGGGTGGAGAAAGGGGAGAGAAATGAACCCAGGGGAGGGATAGGGCAAGAATCTTTCCACTGCGGGAAGGATGTCTGAGGGGATGGGGAACCAGCCTGCAGGCTCTGGTGCCAGAGGGGATGAGCAGAGGGCCCCTCATTGGTATTGTTATACCTAGGGCTTAAATTCTTATAGAGTATTTCCCTGAGCCCCCCACCATCTCATCCTCAGGGCTCCATATGAACCCCCTCCCCAAGGCTCTGGGCTTAAGCTGTGCGGCAAAGGGGCTGAAGCCCCATAGAGTGCACCATGGCTTGGGGCTTTTGCCCCATGGGGTTGAAAATACTTACCAGAGTTCTGCTCTGGACAGCTACAGCTGAATGTAAGCCCTGGTCAGAGCTGTCCCTAGGGCAGGGTAAATTGGGGAGACCGCGCTTTGTGGGCCCTGTGGGAGCCATCGCAAATCACCATACCCTAGGATGGTTCTATGTGCATGCCTGATGGCGTGCTAGGCCAGCCCATGAGTGTAGGGTTAGGGTGCTGGGGTTTAAATATTTATTTAAATATTTTGGATGTTTTCTACATTTTCAAATATATTGATTTCAATTACAACACATGTGTACAGTGCTCACTTTCTATTTATTTTTATCACAAATATTTGCACTGTAAAAAAAAAGAAATAGTATATTTAAATTCACTCACAATCTCTTTATCACAAAAGTTGAACTTACAAATGTTGAATTATGTACAAAAAAACCTGCATTCAAAAATAAAACAATGTAAAACTGTAGAGCCTACAAGTCCACTCAGTCCTACTTCTTGTTCAATCAGTCACTCAGACAAACAAGTCTGGTTACATTTGCAGGAGATAACTGTGCCCACTTCTTGTTTACAATGTCACTTGAAAGTGAGAATAGTGTTCTCATGGCACTGTTGTAACCAGCATCACAATATATTTATGTACCTGATGCGCTAAAGATTCATATGTCCCTTCATGCTTCAACCACCATTCCAGAGGATATGCATCCATGCTAATGACGAGTTCTGCTCGATAACAACCCAAAGCAGAGTAGGCCAATGCATGTTCATTTTCATCATCTGAATCAGATGTCACCTGCAGAAAGCTGATTTTTTTTTTTTTTTTGATGGTTCGGGTTCTGTAGTTTCTGCACTGGAGCGTTGCTCTTTTTAAGACTTCTGAAAGCATGCTCTGACCTTGTCCCTCTCAGATTTTGGTAGGCATGTCAGATTCTTAAACCTAGAGTCAAGTGTTGTAATTATTTTTAGAAATCTCACATTGGGACCTTCTTTGCGTTTTGTCAAATCTGCCGTGACAGTGTTTGTCAATCAAACAGGTGCTGAGTCATCATCCAAGATTGCTATAACATGAAATATATGTCAGAATGCGGGTAAAACAGTTCTCCCCCAAGGAGTTCAGTCACAAGTTTAATGCACCTCTTTTTTTTAATGAACATCATCAGCATGTCCTCTGGAATAGTGGCTGAAGCATGAAGGGGCATATGAATGTTTAGCGTGTCTGGCACCTATATACGTTGCAATGCCAGCTACAAAAGTGCCATGAGAACACCTATTCTCACTTTCAGGTAACATTGTAAATAAGAAGCAGGCAGCAGTATCTCCTGTAAATGTAAACAAACTTATTTCTCTTAGTGATTGGCTGAACAATAAGTAGGACTGAGTGGACTTGTAGGCTCTAAAGTTTTACATAGTTTTGTTTTTGAGTGCAGTTATGTAACAAAAAAAATTCTACATTCAAAAGTTACACTTCCATGATAGAGATTGCACTACAGTACTTGTATGAGGTGAATTGAAGAATACTATTTCTTATTATTTTTACAGTGCAAATATTTGTAATAAAAATAATATAAAGTGAGCATTGTACACTTTCTATTCTGTGTTGTAATAGAGAATAATATATTTGAAAATGTAGAAAAACATCCAAAAATATTTAATAAAATTCAGTTGGTACTCTATTGTTTAACAATGTGATTAATTGTGATTAATTTTTTAATTACAGTTAATTTTATTTGAGTTAATTGGGTGAGTTAACTGTGATTAACTGAGAGCCCTACAAAATCCTTTTCAATGGAACATTTCCGATCAGCTCCATCCTCAAACCCCAGGAGAGGGGTCTCAGAGCCTTCTCTCCCAAAGACCCCAGTGCAGACCTTGTCCCAGAAAACCTACAAATATCCCAGCCCAAGTGGGGCGGCACAGTGCCTCCTCCTTTCAGGCTGAAGCCATCCCCATCTAGGCCAGGTGGGTCTCAGAGTAGGTACCAGGGTTGCTTTTAAGCAGTTCCGCTTATTCCTGCAGGTGTTTCAGCTTTGGTCTGGGCTCTGGAGCTTGTCGGAGGCTCTTGAGAGGCCTGGCCAAAGTGAGTAAAGGCCGGGCTGAGTTCCTGAGCCCTGAGGAGAGGTTGCAGCCCAAGGTAAATATCCTCCCTCTGCACCAGTATTTTGGACTCAGTTGTAGGGGTGAGAGCATTCAGGTCTCTATTAACCAGGGATGCCTAAAGCTCACCCACCATAGAACGACACTGGCTTCAGCTGGCCTCTTTCTGTTATAAAGGGGCGGCCTACAGAGGGCACCCACAGGTGCAGCCTGCAAGGCCCAGCCTCAGATAGACCAGGAGATTTGGCAATGGCATGTCACACTTGTGACTCATGGTAGAGACCATGGGTGTCCAACACAGAGTGTGCCTCCTTGATCTAGCCAGCATGGCTACACTGCACGCCAGCTGGGAATGTCCATCTACATGGCCCTGGCTATGATGGGTTCCGTTGGGCTGGGCACTGCTCAGACGCACCGTGATGTGCAATGGCCAGTGGCTAAGAAGCTAGATTAATAAACTGCAAACACACACTGAGAGATGGTCCTGCCCCAAACAGCTCACAACCTGAACAGACAAAGGAAGTAGTGGTATACTCGTGACACGGATGGGAGAGAGATCAGGGCCCAGATCCTCAAAGGCGTTTAAGCTCCTAGCTGCCATTGAAATCAAGGCTCTGAGGATTTGAGGCTCTGGGTCTGGGTGACTTGCTCAAGATCACGCAGAATGAGTGACAGAGCCAAAAATCCAACCCAGCTCTCCCGAGTCCCACATGGCCATCCTTCCTCCATTCCCACCCCCTTTGTCACTTACTCCTTGGGGGCGAAGGGCCTTCTGTCTGCTCTTGCGGCCCCAGTGCCCAGGCTGGTGCTCAGAGTGGTAATCCTGGGTTTTGGAGTGAGCTGTATCCATCTCCTGTCACGGGGAGGGAACTCCGTGCAATGGGAGCTCTGAGAGAGTAAGTGAAGGGGAGAAGAATTAGGGTCCCTCCCACCCTGAATAACTTTTGAAAGATGTTTTAGTGCCAAGATCAGGCTTTGTTTGTGGACTCACTCCCCTAGGACCCACCGAGCCAGCCCTGTGCCAGTGTTCAGCAAGGCATTGGCCGCCAGCATTTATCAGGGCCCCCGTAGCCTCAGATCTATCCTCATCCCCTGCACCAGCTTGGTTCCTGCTGTCAGGGTTTCTGTGCCATCTTGTGACCCAGAGCCACCTGCAATGTCTAGGAGGCCCAGTCTGTGCTCTGAGCCGTAGGTGGCTCAGTATTCAGTGTCAATCATCTGTGTCTCGGAGCCTACAGCTGGTTGGTAATTCAAAGGCCTGGCACCCTCTAGAGTGCGTGTGGTAGTGGAAGGCCGTGGGGAGGCCGTGAGCCTCTGAGGGCTGATGGGTCTGGTTTCTTCCCCCTCCTCAGCTGATAAAGTCTCTGAAGAAGGCAATTGAGCCTGCCGTGAGTGACATCACCATAGACTGGTATGTGCCTGACACCATGGAGGCTCTGCTGTCACCCAATGAAATTGCAGCCTTGTACCCTGGAGACCGGCTCATCAGTTATTGCACCCTCTACAACATCTCCAGCTTCCGGGACAAGAAGACAGTAAGAACCCTCTGTGTAGGGGGGGTTGAGGCTTTTCCACCAGGCCATGCTCACCTGTGGGGATTGGATAATAGCTGCAAAGCATCAGACGCTGCTGGAGCCCTGGATGGCTGGGCCCTGTGGCGAGGAAACTCACATGCTGGTGTATTTCTTCCCCTCCCGTGATCTGATGCCAACAGGAGGGCCTCTTTCTGTGGCTGTGACAACTACCTTGCCCTCTTGTTTTGCCAGGGCAGAGAACGGGTTTGTAGAAGCCTTTCGCGGGGCTCTGTGGGGTCAGCGTTCCAGTCCCAGGACGAGGCATTTAGCCTGGACATGGTTCACCCATACGCAGCTGGTGAGAGCCAGGACATCAGTCAAGCCCTGCAGGAGATTTCCCGTGAGATTTCCCTGGAGTTTTCCGCTGGGGGCGTCGAGGAGTCTGAGAAGAGTGAGTGGAGCAGCGAGTGAGCACTGAGGGTGGGAGTAGGGCTGGCTGTGCTTGAGGAGCTTGGCCAGTGAGATGGATGTTCATCCACAGAGGAGCTGAAGAGGCAGGATGCTGACCCGTCTGGTCTCTTGCTGCCTGCTCTCGCAGGGGTGTTGGTGCTGTGTACATAGCCCTTCCCCCACCTCTCTTGTCTAGAGAGAGCTGACCAAAGGATGAGTCCCTGCCAGGCAGGGTCAGAGGGCTATAAAGGCGGGCTCTGGGGTGAGGAGGAGCGTCTCTTTCCCCAGTAGAATAGGTTGCTGCTTGTCTCTCCTTGGCAGGCATGGACCCTGTTTCTGACATCTGGAAGAGGATTTACCAGGCCTCCTACATCCAGGAGCAGTATGTCCTCACTCACTGCTCTGTCAGCACCGACCGGAGCCAGGGCCTGCTCTCCCACGGCTCCACCAGCAGCGAGTCCACTGGCTCCAGGGACGTAGCTCCTGAGAGTGGCTCACTGGCCTGCAACCTTGAAGCCAACTCTCAGCAGGGACAGAAGAGTGTTTCTCAGTGTGACTCCTCCACCAAATCTGCTCCACTCCCACAGGCCGGGCTGACTGCTGGTACCAAGGTGAGGTGTGGCCAAGCCCCTGGCTGGCCACTGCTGGGACTGCCATGAGTAGAGAAGGCAGGGGTTGTCCATCTCCTCTTGCCTCGTGTACCTGCCCCTGTCCACAAATGGATGTGTATTTCTTCTAAATCTGGTCAGTCCCCACTGGAGACAGAATCCTCTGTCAGGATGACTGAGGCAGTTTCCCAGGTTCCTCCGTGTTGGACCTTGTGTTCCCTGGAGAGCAGGCAGGTCTGAGAGGGATCCCCTAGAAGGGCCGTGCTGGGTAGTGCCCTGCAGTGGCATTTCATTCACTGTAAGGATTGTGCAGCTTTGAACTCATTGGTCGTATTAGTGCTGCCCGGGTGGGGGCGGGGGAGGAGGAAATGGGCTGGAGGAGTGATTTGCAGATTGATGAATGGCACAAGTTTAGCCAGGGATGGATGGGGCAGTGGTACTTCCCGGTTGGCCCAATTGCCAGAAAGCAGAGTAACTTGTAACATGAGTGGTGTGATGACGGTAAGGGATAGGTTCTATAGACCACGGCTAGATCAAATATTGACCTATGTCTGTTATCTGCCTCCCCCTCCCCGCACCGGGTTCTTGCAGTCCTAGGCCCTGACATCTGGAGAAAGAACAACTGCTGGACACAATTTCCCAATCAGGTGGAATTTAAAAATTAATTAATTACTTCCCCCCCAATGCAATTAAAATCACTTAAAAATTAGTCTTAATTTAACATGAAACAAACGAAATTAAAAGAAAGTGGGCTAATTTTAAACCATCTATTTAATTTCATTATCAAATTAAGGAATACCAAATAAACCACTAGTTTCTCATCAGCTTGAGCTAATTATTGAGGAAGTGAGCAGTCTTTATTTAGCTTTCAGCCCCAGAATTACAGCACATTATCTATCTCCATGCCAATTGACATACCTCTTTAAATTCCTGTCAAGGGCTGATACAGGGAGGGTCAATTCACTCCCTTGCTGTAGTTAGACTCCTTGTTTAGACTACAGCTCTGGTACCATTTAAGGTCACTCACTTGCTAGGTAATGACCAATCTTTCCCCCCGTCCCTTTCCCTCCAAACGTAGAATTACATAAAACGTTCCAGTCCTGGATAACACGACAGTCAAATGAAAAATGTAAGTGAAGGTTATGTGATTTCTCAAGATTTAAGCGCACAGTCCCCCAACCCTCTGCCATCATGTTAGCTGTCTGCCCTTCCCAGAGCTAACATCCTACCTTTTTCTGGGATGCCCCGAGTAATAGCTGGGACTGGGGACTTTGGTACTTGGACTGCCTTCTCCTGGAATCAACCTAGGCCTCGAAACCTATACTCACAGTGTACTTTTGTGGCAGTCTCTAGGTAGAAGAATGATAGGAAATTACAGTCCAACAATGAATTTAAAGAAGGTCATGCAACTGGAGCCACCAACCCCATGTCCCCAAACTCCTGATAGCCCCTTCCTGGAGGTCCCCCAAGTGAATCTTTCCTGTTGTCAACACAAATGGCTACCTTCCCAAATCAACTGTCTCCTGCCAGCTGTGGGACCTAGCACTGAATGTTGATGGATGTCACTGCCTCACTTTGTCTGATAGCTGCTGACCTCTGTATCACATTCCATGCTTTCATGTGGCAGGCATCATCTCAAGATGATACTGCTTGAGAGCCTGGTCCCTGTTATCTCATAGGGGGCTCTATTTATCTTAAATACACAAGCCATGGGAAAGCCTACATGTGTGTCACCCGTAGTTTATAATTCTTCCCTTTAACTGTCACCACTATCATCCTCTCAATCCAAGCCTGAGCTCTGGCTTTCAGAGTCTAAGCAGATCCCCAGATCTCCTGCTTTGTCAAATTAAATCTGTCTAGACAGTTTCTGCTGTGAAACATACAACTACATCCTCACATCTTCCATGGCATACTGGCTCATTCATGATTCAAAGACAGCTAATAAAAACAAATAAATCATTAGGGTCAAATTTAAGGCATCCCTTTTGGTTTATGTGTTGGATGTGTGTGTTGTACTTTGATTTATTTTGGAGTCTCCAGCATTGTAAAGTGGACTTTAAGCATTTTTTTTTGTTGAATCCATGGGATGACCACCTCTTCCTGATAATAGGCAAGATAGCAACATCTTCTCCTTGAGACAGGCTCTCGGTGACTCTCTGTGATCGCTTTTCTGAGATGAAATGAGAAATATGTACATGACCATTTTAAATGACAACACTACTCAGATCTATTTTAGTTTGAGAAGAAGACTCTGAAACAAACCAAATGGAGGGGTCCTTAAAATTCTGATCTGCCAGTTACACTAGGGACTTGTCCACTAAATCCTCTAGATCATCCAAAAGCAGAATAGGAAAGAAAATATAATCCATCTTTCAGAACCATCCACCCTACAGCCCAGCCAACATGAATACTAAACACTGCCTCCAGCTTGCATATATGGTCCCTGCTAACTGCAAAGGGGTAGTTTGCACTGCTGAGCAAGCAGAGTTTCACAACAGTCCTTGGCTGTTGCTTCTGTTGTTTCTGCTTTTGTGGCCACCAGCTCTCTGGAGAAAAGACAGAACTTTACCAAACCCAAGATTTGAAAGGGAATCAACATCTCAATCCATACATCTGATTTAGTATTTCTTTCTAAAGGGGCCCATCGAGGTGTGAGGACTCCAGGAGGCAGGTCATATGGATCACCACTAGGTGGCTTATTGAGTTATCTCTGGCTTCTGTCCCAGGAGCCTACAGTTTTGAGCTCTGACATCTGGGAGAAAAGTGTCTGGTTTTCAGAGTTTTATATTATTTAGTAACTAAACCAACAAAAAAACCCTCACTGGAAATATACTCATGGTTTAATGTTAACTGAATCACACTACAATAAAAGGGATTTATATCAAATTAATCTCATCAGATGAATATCAAATAAACCAGCAGTTCCTCATCAGCTTTATCTAGTAAATTGAGAATGCAGATCTTTGCTTAGCTGCCACCCCCAGAATAACAGGGAATGATCAATCTTTCTCATTGATTGATAGATGTATTTATATTCTAGTCAAATGGCTGATGCAGAGAGGGGCAGATCACAGCCAGGTTGAAATGAATATTTGGATTGCAGCTTTAAAACTAGTTAAGAGCACCTGCCCTGAAAACCTGGTGTTACAAGTGTGGGATGAGGCTCAGTTTGTACACACAATCTAGCTCCAACCTGGACACTGCTGTGACACCACCACTGCCAGCAGCCAGAGCATGTCTTGGAACCTGAGGGAGGGAGGTACTACTTCAGACTATGCCAGCTACTGGGCTGCCTCAAAGCCGTCTCTGAACTCCATTGGTTTGGCTGGGACTGCAGCTGCCCCAGCCTCGGGGGCGGCTTACCCACCAGCCAGCCCTCCTCCTGTCAGGCCTTGAGTCCTTGCAGAGAGATGGGTGGGCTCTGTGCCATGCCTGTGTAGAGAGATGAGCCAGCTGATCACCTGCAATGACCCCAGGGGGGCTCATCTGCAAGACCACCCAACACAGGGCCCCAACTCCCCAGACTGAGCCCTGAATCTCTCCTGCTCAGGCGTGCGTGGCGCTGAGCTCCGAGGAGCTGGCGCGGCGGAAGAAGGCGCTGGCACGAGCTGCCTTATCTGGACGCAGCTTTTCGTCCCCGCACGGCGAGCTGGATGCCCATCGGCTGCGCAGGGCCCTGGAGAAGGTGTCCCAGAAGCGGAACCAGTCCCTGGAAGGGAAGCTGGATGAGATCGGGCCAGAGCTGCAGCGGCTGCGAAGGAGCCGGGCAGATTCTGGTGAGTGTTGTTTACAGCAGGAGGGAGGCACTGGGAGCTGGAGCCCAAATTAGCTCAGGCCTCTGGGCAGCCCCCTCAGGACGGTGCAGAGAACTCAGGGCAGCCCTGTTCCCAGGGTGGAGTAAGGGACTGGTGTGCCCTATACAAGCCCAGGGGGGCTGTCTCCCACTCTGCCCCATGACCTCACTTTTGCTGTCTCCTAGGTAACTTGCTCTCACCTTCCCATCTGGACTGGGACATGTTGGTGGAGCCCCCCTATCTTTTCAGCGCGTCGCCAGCGGCTGAGCGCAGTGAGTGCGAGGGGGGTGCCTGTCTGCCCCTGCGATGCCAGGTGGTGATCCACGCGCTCAGTGCTGGGAAGCCCATCTCCTGGGAAGTGACAGCCACCCTGGAGCCTCTGCTCCAAGCCAGGGAAGGGGAGGGCAAGGAGGAGCTGCCACAACCGCCGTGTAAGGCCTGGGACAAGCTGCTGCACCGTCTGACTGCCAGCTCCGTCATCCGGGACCACGAGAATGTAGCGCAGAGGGAAGCTGAGCTGGAGCACAGTGAGTATGCACCTATCTGCGTACCCCAACCTGTCCCGTCGGCTCCCCCTTACCCTCCCAGCCTCACCCTGTGACTCTCTCTCAGGTTTCTCCCGGAGGTTCCGCCTCAAGGCCATCCAGTCCAGCAAGGCTTGCAACACGCCCTCCATCTACACCTGCCTGGTGGCTGTGGACTCCTCCACCCAGCAGGCCCTGCCCAGGGCCCTTGAGGTTCGCAATGCAGGTACAGCTCCCAGGAGGTATTGCTGCACTGAGCTCCCTCCAGGTCCCCCAGCTCACTCCTAGCGACCCACGGATCTGCATGCGTCTGGGTCTGCCTGGCTCCATCTATGGGCCTGTGTTTGTTTCCCTGCTGGTACATGCTCATGCATACACCTGTGTGTTCAGGTGTGCCCAGGGTCCAGGTGCAGAGATGTTCCAGGAGGACAGCTGGCTATGACGAGGATGGAGATAGATTAGACTCCAAAGAACTGCCCAGTGTGGAAAAGCCGAGTGTGAGAGGAAGCACTAATGGAACTGAAGCCCAGATCCTCAGAAGTATTGAGGAGCCTAACTCCCTTTGAGAACAATGGGAGTTAGGCACTTCATACGTCAGAGGATGTGGACCTGAGCTCCTTGGGCTTAAAACAGCAGTGGCGTGGGGACCCTCTGCAGGCTCTGAGCTCTGCTCTGTGGTGCAGCTGCCAGCTGATGGTGGGTGTGATTCCTTTCAGGGGGCCCTTCCAGCCATCACCGAGGGTCCCAGGCTGGGAGCCGGCGCCAGTGCAGCTACTCAGTGGGCCTGGGACGACGGCGTGACTCAGAAGAGCTGGATGATGCTGTCATCTCTGCAGGTATCAGCCCAGCTCTGCATTGGTAACCTGCCCCGGTACCCTGTCCCACACCCATGACAACTCCCACACCGCCTCCCTAGAACCAGCCCTCTCGGGGAGGAGCTGCAGCAAACCAGTGAGGCTCGTCCAGGCTCTTTGGGCAATGGAAGGCTCGCTGACACTGCCCAGCCCCTGAAGGGTTACACCTGCTCAAGGGGCCAGTGATCTCAGCCACCCAGGATGGGAAACTGGGAAAGTTTAAGTAGCTTGGACCCAGCACTTTGAATTGGGAGCCAGGGCAGGTTACAGGGCCTTGGGGTGAGGTGCTCCCTGGAAGCCCACAGCTGGCACTCCCAAGTGCAACCCTCTGCAGGTGCTGGGATCCCTGGGCTGGGCGCAGCCTTTGTATCAAATGGAGATGGACAGCACTGAGGGCCACTGCTGCTGCAGCGGGAACCAACGGGAGCCGTAGAGCCTGGGTGAACGAGGGAGGTTGTGGCTCCACGTCCTCAGCTGGGAGTTGGAGGCTCCCAGCACCCAGCCCAGTTGAATTTTTGATTCTGTTCCAGAGCGAGACGAGACACCCGCTTCTCCCGTCAGTGTCGTCTCTTCTGCCGGTGTCTGGGAAAAGCAAAGCTGCCCCGATGGTAAGTCCCATGCACAGCCCAGAGCTGGGGGTGGGGGCCTGAGAAAGCAGGTTCTTTGGGGGTTACACACTGTGCTGCTCAGCCCTATAGGAACACTTCAGAGATGGGGCCCACTGTCCTCTCCACTGCAGCTCCGGGACAGATGCCTGCATGTGGCTGGTGACAGGAGGCCTGGAGCCTTAGCGCGAATCATCTCACAGCCCGTTTGGATGTGTAATGCATGGCGGGCTTAGGCACCCATCAGCTTTGCTGGTCAACACTCAGTCCCATCTTGGGGTGCGGCCCCTTGTGAGGGGGCTGAGCCCCCTCCCCTAACCGGTGTGGTTATATTATCAGACAGCCTGCTGCCCACCTCTGAGCTGCTCTCCAACCTCACTGCTTCAGCCAGTGCAGAGATGTGGCTCTCAGGTGGAGATACAGGGTCTGAGGAGAGGGTGGCTCCCGCTTCCGGGAATGTAGGAGACCCCGTGTGGAAGCCGTAACCTCCCCACACTCCTGACCTGTCTGCAGTACCCTGGGGGAGTGCTGGGTTTGGGATGGCAGCTCCTGCTGGGATCATAAGCTTCCCATCTGCACTGTATTGCACCTGGGAGGGGATGGAGGAATGTTCAGGTGAGACCCAGCTTGCCCTCCACCTGCCGTTACCTCCTAGTGTGGCTGAGCCCTTCCCGCCCCGGTAGGGATGCTTTGGGGGCCTCTGTGGAGCTGTGCTGTGGTAGCAGGCAATTGTGGTGGGGATGGAGAAAGCAGGGGAGCCCTGGGGAGCGCAGCCCTATGGAGTGACCTTCCCTCCCGATGCCAGGTCCTGTGACCAGTCCCTCTGCCACCTCCGTGGGATCCCAGAAATCCATGGAGAACTTCGCTGGCTCCAGGTAGGCTTTCAAGGCTGACTCTCTTGGGTTGGGGAGACCTAGATGGGGGCCCCTTCCATGCAGAGGGAACCGTGTATTTAGCAGGAAAGGTCCCAGCATGTCAGGGAGACCCCCCCCTCACTTCTTCACTGAGGATACCCCCCACAAAAACCTCCAGTGCTTGAGCCCTGACCCTGCAGCACAGCAGGGATTAATCTCTCCCTGTGCTGGTGCCAGCCCACCCTGCACTGCAGCGTGCATTGGCCTGGGGCCCAGCAGCCTCCTGGAGAGAGGCCAGGGTCCCCCTGCAGCTTGGTCACCTCACCTCTTTGGTGGGAAGAAGCTGGAGATGACTCTCCCTCTGTTGTGCCACAAAGGGGAGTCGGGTGTGTGTTCACCCAGTGCTGGGGGCTCACAGCCCTTGCAGTGGACCTCCGCTTTCCTGGGAGGTCAGGCTGCAGGCGCCGATGAGCACAGCTCTCCCAGCGCCCGCAGGATCCAGGCCATGCTGCTCACTGGTCTCTCCTCCTGGCAGGTTCAATCTCAGCAGGATCAGGGGACACGGCCTAGCGCTGCGGCCACAGTGCCTGACCCCAGAAAGCGAGCGCTCCAAGGACAGTGCCATCCATGACTACCTCCCACTGGTAAGGACCCTGCACTGCCTTCCCAGCCTGCTGAGCCCAGCCCAGCAGTGCCAGGGAGGGATCCCACTCCCACCCTAGGACCTGCAATCAAACCTGGGTCTCCTACCTGATGGAGCAGACTAGTAATGACAAGGCCAGGATCCGCCCCAATCCCAACCCCGGTCTCACGGGAGCCAGGGCTCCTGCAGAGCTGTCCCCACTGCTGCGTGGTATTGCCAGAGGTTAGGCTCCAAAGCAGAGAGTCAGCACTGTGTGCACACGCCATGACAGGCCTCAGCACTGCCACAGTCTTCCCCACCTGATCCACCCCAGCTCAGCCCCCGATGGGGACAGATCTATGTTAGCTGTTACCACTCGTGAAAGAGAACTCGGAGCATTGTCAGTTCTCTGAAAACGCCTGCTCAATGTGCAGCGGCAATCCAAAACCGAACCGTGGTAGGGCCCATTAGGCAAAGGATAGATAATAAAACTGAAACTGTCACAGTGCCACCACATAAATCCATGGTACGCCCATACCTTGAAGCCTGCATGGAGCTCTGGTCTCCCCATCTCAGCAAAGTGACATTAGCATTGGAAAAGGTACAGAGAAGGGCAACTAAAATGATTAAGGGTTTGGAACAGCCTCCACAGAAGGAGAGATTAAAAAGACTGGGACGTCTCAGCTTGGAAAAGAGACAACTAAGATGGGATATGACTAAGATGGGTCTATAAAATCACGACTGGGGTGGAGACAGTGAATAACAAAGTGTTATTTACTTCTTCACATAACACAAGGACCAGGGGACATGCAATGAAATTAACAGGCAGCAGGTTTAAAACAACCAAAAGGAAGTAATTTTTCCTGCAACGCACAGTCAGCCTGTGGAACTTGTTGCCAGAGGAAGTTGTGAAGGCCAAGACTATAATGGGCTTCAAGAAGGAAATTAGATAAATTCACTGAGGATGAGTCCATCAATGGCCATGGGCCAGGATGGGCAGATGCTCTGGGTGTCCCTAGCCTCTCTTTGCCTGAAGCTGGGAGTGAACGACTCCCTCTGAAGCACCTGTCCCAGGACACTGGGCTAGATGCACCATTGGTCTGACCCAGCCTGGCCATTCTTATGTTCGTACATTAAGAGCCCGGGGCCCCAGTGCTGGGTTTCCCCAACACTGCTGCTGTCCGCTTTTGACAGGGCGGCTGGCCCAGGGCCAGCATCAGCAAACGGGCTGCTTGGTGCACAAGCACGGCCTCTCAGAGACAGCCCTGCTGCAGCCAGGGCCCCACCTGGCCAGGAGACCCCCCTGCTGCCCCACCCCCACACACACCCCTGGGCCTCTGGAGTGAGTGCAGGACCCCTCCTCCACACCCTAGGCTCCATGCTATGCAATGAACGTGAGATGTCCCACACCTGTACCGCTCTCTGTACCGCTCGCTCCTCCCACCCTAGGTGCGGCTGCAGCGGGCCCTGGGCACCTTCCAGCTGACGGAGAGCTTCTCCGAAGTGGTGCAGATCCCCCTGGACCGTCTGCGCCGCGCCTCGCCTTATGCCTCACACCGTGCCAGCCTCAGCCCTGGCTCCTGCACCTCTCCCTGGGCACTCGTTGCCAAGGGCAGCCCTGACGGTGGCCCAAAGCAAGTGGCCAGCCAGCCCTCTCCAGAGGGCACGGAGCCCGCCAGAGGCAGCCAGGAGGGGGCGCCGGAACCAGGTTCGCCCCATTCGCACAGCACCTGCTCTGAGGTCCTAAGCACCGCCATCTGGCCGCAGGCAGACAGCGGGCGCGGCTCCGAGACCGATGCCTGCGACCACTCGCCCGCCATCTCCGAAGCCGTCAGCCTGCAGGAGGTGGGGCTCGAGGCCGAGGAGGGGGACCTGGAGAGCACCAGCTGGGCCACGGCTGTGGCGCTGGCCTGGCTTGAGCACCGCTGCGCCGGCTTCTTTGTGGAATGGGAGCTGCTGGCCGCCAAGGCAGACGCCTGGCTCCGGGCACAGCAGCTGCCGGAGGGAGTGGATGTGGGCTCTCTGAAGGGAGCGGCGCGCCACCTCTTCCTGCTGCTGCGCCACTGGGATGAGAACATCAAGCTGAACATGCTGTGTTACAACCCCAGCAACATGTGAGCGGGGGAGGCAGGGCCAGGGCTCCACAAGGCGCCAATAAAGAAGTTTGGTTCAGAGCTGCTGTACGCACAGCTCCTTCCCCTCCTGTGCTGCTACCAGGGGGCGCTTCCCTCTGAGATGGGGCAGGCCCCACTCTCTTCCACACCGCTTGCTCTGGCAGCCAGCTCCCTCCCTCCCCCAGTACTGCTCCTGAGCCCAGCCGCCAATCACTCGGCCTCTGGCTGGGCTAGCCCCATGAGCAGCAGAAGGGTTTGCAAGCAAGTGAGGTGCAGGTGAAGAGGAGGCATGTAGAGCCCCTGTCTCCCCACTCTGTGCTCACAGAGGCCCAAGCACACTGCACTGAGCCTCACTGCGCCCCCAGCAGGTGGGGCAGTCCCCTTACCCCCGTTCTGAAGGAGGGGAAACAGAGGAGGTGAAAGGCCCTTTTGCTCTGTAAAGCAATTCGAAGGTGCTAGGGGACCAGGTTCCAGAATGAGTCCATGGTGTCGGGTCAATGGGACTGAGCCCTGTTTGAAGCGTGCCCCGGGGTGGACTGAGCAGGGCTGGAGCACCGGTTCGATGCTTATCCCCGCGTGTGGTCCCATCACCTCTAACACTGTCTGAGTTTTAAGCACGGTGAGGGCCAGCCACATTGTTCCCTGAAATGGGTGTCTCTGCAGGAAACCCTCAGGGACTTGCCCCTGGGAGCAAATAGAGGCCAGGAGTCCTCTTGCTCGGAGCTTACTTCTGTCACCCAGCCCCCTGCACTAATGATACTTCTGCCCAGGGCTGCGAATGGAACCCAGGAGTCCTGGATCCAAGCCACAGCTCTAGCCATTACACCCCACTCCCCACAAACAGCAGGGCAGCTGTTCCATCCAGCAAGGACCAGTCAGGACATGGCAGGCTAGGGCCACACTGCAGGTGAGCCCATGGGGGCGTTGCCACATTTATTGAGGAACTCCCATGTAACAGGCATCCCCAGGGTGGGCCTGCTCCACTCAGCCGCTGGGTAGGACAGGCAATGCCACCGGCTGTGTGCCACCCGCAGAACAGCCTGGAAAATCAGCAGCCAGAGCTACCAGCCTGGGGCATCATTCCCCGCAGGCAGAATGTCCAGCTCCCGGGGGAGGGGCCGCAGGTCCCACGGTCTCACTGTGTCTTTTTCAGGGAGAGGGTTGTTTTCTGGGCAGCGGGAGGGCCCTGTGGCTCCAGGGGGGCAGCGGGGCCGTACCAGAGCTGCAGCAGGATGAGCCCATGACACACGTGCAGGGAGGCTGAGCTGCAGAGCGTGGAGGGGTACGTGTTCCAGGAGAGCTCGATGAGACCCAGGATCAGCACCCTACAAGGGAGAGAACTGGGTCAGCGCTGGGGAGTCAGGCCCCTCCCCCATAGGGAAGGAGAACACCCTTCAGCTCCTCACCCCGCTATCCCAGCCCTGGGCTCCTGTCACACGGAGCGGACAATACCCCTCACTCCCGACCCTCAGCCTCCTGCTATCCCAGCCCTGGGCTCCCCACCCACAGCTCTGCCGGTGCCCCTCACTCCCAACCCACAGCCCCCTGCTATCCCAGCCCTGGGCTCCCCACCCACAGCTCTGCCGGTGCCTCTCACTCCCGACCCACAGCCCCCCGCTATCCCAGCCCTGGGTTCCCCATCACACAGATCTGCCAAAACCCCTCACTCCCGACCCGCAGCCCCCCTGTGCTCCTGGCCCTTTCCTCAGCAGAGATGACAAATCAAGCAGAGTTGCAATGTGGATAATTACCCGGGAGGAACCCACACAGCCCTTCATTTGCTCAAGTTTATGGCACCACTGAAGGCCAGGGCCTGCCCTGTGCAGTACCAGCAGCGGGAGGGATTCCCAGGAGCTGGGGACAGGACACTGAGGCCCCACTCCTCTCCCAGGCACGTACCTCAGCAGGTGGCTGAGCTTCCCAGCGGGCGTGCACCACAGCAGGTAGGGCAGGGTGTGGAAATACCACACGTAGAACTGATAGTGCAGGGACCGGCTGCAGCAAATGCCAATGAAGTTGGAGGTGAAGAGAATGAAGACGACCTGTGCGCTGGCGTTAAGGAGGAAACGGAGCAGCCAGCTCCAGGGCTACTGTCCTCCCATTCCAACCTCCCAGCCCAGGCTGGGGCTCCCGGCACGGGACCGAATCCCAGAGCCACAAGGCTGCAGTGGGAGTAGCTGCTTCCCCACTCCTAACCCAGTGTGGGGGAAGCTCCCAAACAGCCATGCTGCTCCAGGCTGTGGGACCAGAAGACCCCCAGAACACCTAGGTCTCCTCAGCACTGCATGGCCAGGAGCCTGGAGATGCTCGCACCGAGGCCTCCTCGAGCTCGTGGCCTTCAGGCACTCCCTGGCTGGCCAGGGCTGCCCTGCCCTGCCCTAACCTCCATCTCCAGCTCTAGTGTAAGGATATGGTTGGCCGTCAGGGGCTGGGGCGGACTCTTCCTCTCTGCTGGATCCTTCAGCAGGGACAAGAGACTCCCCTCAGACCTGCAGGGGAGAAGGACAAGCACAGGACTCTTCAGTCCCAGCCCTGGCAGAGAGGCCGCAGGCCCCTCTGAGACAATACAGCCAGCAATGGCTTCATAGAGGCAGGAGCCCAAAAATGGACGAAAGTTCTCCCCTCCCCCGCCACCCAGGCTCTGGGACTCCATAGTCCCAGTGTAATGGAAGCTTTTTAATGCTAGGCTCCCCTCTAGGGATCCCTGAGGGTGGGCTGCCCCAGACTCCTCTCCAAACCACCTTGCACCATAGGGGCTGCAGGGAAACCACAGGGATCAGCTGCTCCATGCCTGGTGCCCAGTTCCATGCTGGGGTCTCACCTGTGCCACCTGTGCAGCGCAAAGAGTCCCAGTGCGCCCAGGTGGGCCGCGAGCAGCGCCAGGTGAAAGGCCCGATGCTGGAAAACCTCCTCCGGCAGGAACCTCCAGTTCACCGTCCATTTGAAAAGGAACTGGCGGCCCAGGTCGAAAGAGCGGGTCACGTACCCCACGGGGTTCTCCAGCAGGAAGGGCAGCCCCAGGACTATCTGCAAGTGAGACCCCCGCAACCGTGAGAGCAGCTCCCCAGCCAGGACACTCCCAGGTACGTCGCCAGACACCCCTAAGTGCTAGGGATGAAGATCAATGGGCATCAGCAGAGCTGAATGAGGCAAGCCCAGGGCTGGGATAGCAGGGGGCTGTGGGTTGAGGTTGAGGAGTATCAGCAGAGCTGGGCAGGGGAGCAGCAGGGTGCTGTGGGTCGGGGTTGAGGGGCATTGGCCGAGGCATGGGGAGAACAGAGGCATCGGCGGAGCTGCGGGAAGAAGCTCACACAGTGTTCTCCTGCCTGTTGCTCCGAGCGTGTCCTCTGTGAATTTGGGTCCCCAGGGTCCTTGCCTCCCGCCTGGGGGGACCCTGAACAGCTGGGGATACTGGGTGCGAGTTTGTGAGGGGGCTCTGGGTGGGGATGGTCTTTGCCCCAGGCTCCCTCTCTGCCCCCTCATCCACCTTCCTGATTTGCCCCATTCCCCATGCGTCTCTGGGTGCTGGGCCTCTTGGGCTCAGCCTGGCAGTCAGGTACATTCATGCAGAGACCCACGGATGGGCTGGCCAAGCAGCTCGCCCCAGCTGTGCAGGGTTCCAGCATTCTCCTGGGCTGGGCCAGGCCCATGGGGCGGGTTACCTGCAGCAGCGCACAGATGGAGAGCTTGGGGATGGTGCCCAGGAGGCCGAAGCGCCAGAGGAGCAGGAAGAGGAGCCCTGGAGCAAAGAGCAGGATGTTCATCTTCACTGACACGGCCAGGCTGAGGGGAGAGAGAGTCGCTGTGGTGCACCAGGGCCCTGCCTGCAGGCTGCCCCTCCTCGCTGGCCCTGGCCCCACGCAGAATGGCCCAATCCTGACTTCAGACCCCACCCCCGCACCCCGGTTCCACAGCACCAATGCTCCAACGGCTCCTATTCCAGCGCTCTGACGGTGCTGAGGCTGGTGGGGGAGGGCCCTGGATGAAACGACGGGACAGACAGTGAGGGGAGAAAGGCAGCTGCCCATCCTGAGGGGAAAGGAGGCAGGGGAACGAACCGTCCCTGTCAGAGCACGTGGACTGAGGGGTTACGTGCTGCATCTCATGAAACGCAGGCTGAGGGCTCAGGTCGGTGCTACTGGGGGATGGGGACCCGGCCCAACCACAGCTCGACTGGCTCAGACCCGTGGCTTATGCATCTGGGCAGTTTCCAAATCCTGCTGCTTCTCCATGCTCAGCATTTCCCACATGAGTCCTTTCCTCTCCATCCCCCCGGCCCCTGCCTGGGCCATTGCTGCCTCCTCCTCTCTGGCCTCCCAAACACCCCCACCCCATCCTCCCTCCTGCCTGCACAAAGCCCTGTCCCGAGAGGCCGTCCTGGCCCAGGGGTTTGATCAGGTCACTCCCAGTAGGAGATCCCTCCACTGGCTCCTCCTTCAACATCACAGCCACCCAAGCTCTGGGGAAATGCTCATCCTCCCTCATCTGCTTGGCGTTGCCCCTTCCCATCCCCTCTGCTAAGGCTCCCAATGCCGATTCCTGTGCACTGTGACCTGCCCTACCCACGTCCCCTGAGGGCACATGCACACTGCCAGCTGGCTCAGACCAGCTGCCGGTACCTAGCTGCAAGGTAGATGGACCCTTAGAGCCCCACCTCTGTCATGCTGCTGGAGTCAATCTTACCGATCTGTGCAGACGTTACCTGTGTTCGTTCCCCTTCCCTGAGCTCAATCTGTGATCGGGAGCTCCTGGGAGCAGCGACCGCCCCTACTGTGGACTCACTGCACTCCTCAGCCCCAGAGGACTCACCTCCTGGAGCAGGGAGGGGTCGGTCCCGACCCACAACAACTCATGAGAATCCAACACTCCCCAGCCAAAGGAAGGGCTCCAGAGGCTCAGGCCTTGTGGTTTGGGGGAGCAGGAGGGGGACTCACCTGAAGAAGCAGCAGCCCCAGGACCAGCGGTCTTCCAGGAAGAGGTTGACCGCGAGGAAGAGGATGGCCATGGCGACGGGGTCATTAAAGAGTCGCAGGATGTAGATGGAGTGGATGCGGTAGGAGGCGCAGCACATGAAGAAGAAAACATAGGGGGGGACCTACGAGCAGAGACAGAGGCTGCCATTACTGCAGTCCCAGCCCCGCCCCCCAATACTTGTCAGTCCCGACCCACTACTCCCTGGGATCCCAGCCCTGCCAATGCCCCCCAGTCCCAACTCACAGGCCCTGCTATCCCAGCCCTGCCCCACCCCCAGCTCTGCCAGTGCCCCTCACTCCCGACCTGCAGCCCCCCTGCTATTCCAGCCCTGCCCCCCCAGCTGTGTCAACGCCCTTCGACTCAGACACGTCACTCCTTTGCTATTCCAATCTTGCCCCCACACCCCTGCTGACCCGCCGCACACAGGCCAGAGCTCCGCACAGCACGGATGTGCTCAGAAGCTGGAGCTGTGATTGCTCCCTTGAGCCCCAGGTGGCCCCAGCCCGGTGGCTGCAGGCGGCATCTCACCTTCCTGGTCCGGCTGTAGATGCGGAAGACAAGCAGCAGCGTCAGGAGATAGAGCGCGGCAAAGAGATACTGCGCCAGACGGATGTTGGTGCCGCGGCTGGTGACGTAGTAGAGACCCAGGAAGATGTAAACAAAGCCTGCGGGGTAACTGCAGACAGAGATGAGAGTGAGGGGCCGGGGCAGGAGGGAAGGGGTCCCGGCCAATGGAATCAGGCCCTAGCCACCCAGACACACACTTCTCCCTTCCTTAGCCAGCAGGAAGCCCCAGCCCGCCGCATTGGTCCCCCAAGTCCCAGGCTCCCTCCCAGCCCTTCCCATACTCACACCAGGGGCCCAGTGTCTCCCTTCAGCTGGGTGTAGTCAAAGGTCCCGTTGACGACTCCCTCCACCTCATCCATGTAGGCTTTCCAGTCGATCTCTGTGTCTGGGGGGAAAGCAGGCGGCTCCCACTCAGCAAGGGGGCTGGGGAAACGTGATCATTCCCCAGCCCCACGGGGCGGGAGACAGACACCAGGCCAGGTCCTTGCCCCATGGGACTTCCCAACCGGGTTCCACCAGAGGAGCAGCCCAGGCAGAGCTGGAGACAGGCACTAAGGGGGTGAGTACGGAGAGATGACAGGGAGGGGGTCTGGGCAGGAGGCTGGTCCAGGGGGTTAACTGTGAAGGGGCGGAGGGGAGGGGAGGGCGATGGGGCGGGACGACGCTGAGTGGCAGGAGCTTGAATGTGACATAATCGTGAGAAACGAGCCCAGAGCGGCCCCTAGGTTCCCCCGCCCCAACTCTCCAGGGCCCCCGGGCCGGCCCCGGCCCCCGGCCCGCCCCGCCCCGCAGGAACCGCGCCAGGCCACTCACATGCCACCCTGTGTATGACCCAGTGCGTGACCCCCACCTCCGCCAGGCAGAGCCAGGCGGCCACCAGCCCCGTGTACTGGGGCGCCAAGAGCACCCGGTGCTTCTCCTGCCAGGCTCGCCGCAGGGCCTGGCGCAGCGAGCCCGGCCCCGCCGCCCCTTTGCGCCGGAGCCCTGAGCCGGGAGCGGGAGCCATCGTCCGCTCGGCCCGGGCCAGGCGGCCAACTCCCGGCCCCGGTGTCACCAGCTAAAGGCTCCCCCACTTCGGGAGGAAACACACAGCCTTCCCAGGGAGTCCGGTCCCCGGGCCCGAGGAAAGTGGGGGGCAGGCGCCCTCCAGGCCCCCGGCCGGGGCGGGACCGGTCTGCCGGGCTGGGATGGGGCCCTGTCAGGAGCTTGCCCTGGGCCCAGCCACGTGTTGCATGGGGCTGGCCAGAGAGAGGCAAAGCTGGCAAGGCCAGGCCAGCTCTGCCACTGACCCACTGAGTGACCCCAGCCATCTCTCCCCCTCTGCGCCATGGGGACAATGGCCAAGAGCCACCCCAGTCATTGAGGGTTATTCGTTCCTGTGCCAATAGCAAACGAGGGGGTGGCGCATAGACCGGGGGGCTCCGGGCTATTCCAGGCTAGGGGAGGGCAGGGTGGTGTGGTCTGCTGGTGAGACCCCTGGGACTGGCTCAGCTGTTCGCTCAGTCGTCACATTTTTAAAGGTCCAGACCGAGCTGGGCCTCCCAAATCCCCAGTGGCTGGTGTTGGGAAAACGCGAAACACCATCTTCCCTTACAGCCCTGGCTGGCAGGGTGTGGGGAAGCAGCTGATGAACCCTTCCAGCAGCAGCTGCATTTCACTGCTGTGTGAAGGGGGTCGTTGGATCAACAGGTGTCCTGCCCCATCCCCGACCCGGAGGGGCTGGGATCCGGGTACCTGTGGCCGGACAGGTACCAGGATTAATCAGTGCCCCTGACCCCGGCGGCGGGCTAAGTAGGGCTTGCATGGGGGTGACAGAAGGGCCGGGGGATAGTGACACAGGGGTGATGACATAGGGCATGGTGAGGGCAGCATGGGGGGGAGCTCTGAAGGGGGTTCCCATGCGGAAACATCCCCTCCTCCTCCCTCCGTCCCCCAGGAGTTGGCCACATGCGGGCCCGTGGGCGCACAGGGTCCACTCCCAAGGGCTCGACCTGCCCACGGGGGCGGGGGCTTGGTTTCCCGAACGGAGTGTTTTCAGCGTGGCACCAAACCCGGCCCGGAAGTTCCACGTGGCTCGTGGGGAAACACGTGGGAGGCGGCAGGTTCGGTTTCAGGGACGAGCTGCGGACCGGCCCCGTCCTCCTATAGGCGCCGCTAGGGCCGGGACCATGGAGCTTTCGCGGCTGCCGGAGTCTAACGTTCGGTACCGGGACCGGCGCTTCTGGGACTCGCGGTACCGGGAGGTGGGGGCTGCTCCGGCTGAGTGGTTTGGGGGCTTATCCTGCTTCCGCGAGCAGCTGGAGGCGGAGCTGCGCCCGGGGGACCGGATCCTGGTGCTGGGTAAGTGACCCCACCCCCACCCCGCGCGTGAATTCCCTTCAGCCTCACCGGGACTTACGTCTCCCTCCCGCGGACCGGAGCCTGGTGCTGGGTTAGGGGCACCCGGGCTCTGTCCCCTTTCCCCGTAGGGACTGGATCTTGTGGTGGGCTCGTGTTATGAGCCCTGCGCGGCATGACACGTGTTTCCACTATCTGTCACTGGGATACTTCCCCCCCCCCCCCGGGCGCTTTCGGTTTATTGTAGGTCCTCCATAAACAAAACTGTGCCGTTGCCTTTCTTCTTTGCGAAGGGCGCCTCTCTCAGTTGCGGTAAGGTTAGGGCTTGTGCCCTCGGAGAGCTGCAGCCTCCAGGGTCGCCTTAGGGGACTGGGCCTCCCTAGGAGACGCTCCCTTAGTGGGGAACTGGCTCTCGCGCCACAGAGTGGATGGGACGGAGCCATGTTCCTGGATAATGCTGCACCCCTTGGTCTGTGCTGGGCCCTGTGACTCAGAGATGTGAATAAAACGTGGCTCAGACATGCCTGCGCGGTGGGACTGAAGCAGGTTTGAACCATGCTGGGCTCTGGCTGGCCCTGGCTGAAGAGCTGGATTGACGTAGGTGGGGCAGATACAGCATGGCCAGAAGAGGACCGTGATGAGCCCCTGTGATCCTCCAGCTGATGCCCGGTAATGGTGACTGACACCTGTACGCTGAGGTGGGGCCTAGAGGCCCCAGCCCCACTGAGCTCAGTGCTGGGTGAAGTTAGACTGATCTTCCTGGGCCTTGAGAACCTGGTACTGGTGTAGCCTCATCTACTTGAGTCTGTGGGCAGATAGGAAGGAAAGCTGTGGGACCCCTGACCTGCCCCCTCTCATCTCCAGGATTGTTCTTTCTGGAGCTTCATGGTGTATTGCATGTTGTTAACTGTTTCCTTGCTGATCATTGTAGTAGAGAGATCCAGTGACACTGGGGTTGTGGGGGAAGCCTGAGCCCAGCATCACCCCTTTACCCCATGCACATCTCCGCCCTGGGCTGGGCCCTTTCAGACGCAGAAGGGGAAGGTGCTGGCGAGGGAGCAGCTGTTGTCAGCGGTGGGAGGCAGCTGCACCGAGGGTCTGGGGGCACAGGATCGATGTCAGGTGTCACCTGGATTCCCTCCCAGTGGCCGTGGGGAAGGCCTGGGCTGTGTGGGAAGGTCTCTTTGAATCGGTGGTCCTAGAACGTGGCCTCTTCTGGGGCCGAGTGCTGCAGGGGAGAACGTGGGTCTGTCTTGGGAAGTAACTGGCTGCTTCTGGGGGGGGGGTTGTAGTGAACTTGGGGGGTGTGCACTGACGTGGAGAGGAGAGTGCCCCTTGCTGACTGAAATGCGCCTCCCAGCCTGGTTAGCTGCTGAGGGCTGAACACAGGGCAGCACGTTGCCAATTTCCCTGGTAGGCTTATTAAGGTTTTACCACGACTCGGTTTCCACACAAGCATTCTTTGTATTACTCCAAAGGCCACGTGGCTTTGGTTACATCCTAAGCATCAACATAAGGAGATTCACCCCTATATTCTACCACCAGGAACATAAGAACAGCCACACAGTGTCAGACCAAGGGTCCATCTAGCCCAGTATCCTGTCTTCTGACAGTGGCCAAAGCCAGGTGCCCCAGAGGGAATGAACAGAACAGGTGATCATCAAGTGACCCATCCCCTGTCCCCCATTCCCAGCTTCTGGCAAACAGAGGCTAGGGACACCCTCCCTGCCTAATATCCTATGCTGTGTTTCACACATAGTGCCCCTCCCCCACCAGCACAACGTATTCTGTCCTTTTAATATATTTTGTACCCGGGTATTACTGTGTCCCATTGATTATCCTCATTCCACCAAGTTTCTGTGGTGCTTGTTATATCAATATCCTCATTTAACACGGGGCACTCAGGTTCTTAGTATTTAGACTTCTAGCATTGGTGTATCAGCCTTTTAAAAATGTGTCACTTTTTAGCTGTTTGCCATTACATGATGAATGGGACTTTTTTCATTTAACTCTTTCTCATCAGATCCTCCTCGCATTTTATCCCCTTCCATCCTCTCCTCATTACTTCTAGGACATAGGGGATGATCTATTAATGGAGATTCTCTGAGGGATGTCTCTGTCCAAACTACCTGCTCCTCTGCACCTGTGGGCTTTCCCCTAGTCCTTAGTTTTAAAAACTGCTCTATGACCTTTTTTAATGTTAAGTGCCAGCAATCTGGTTCCATTTTGCTATAGGTGGAGCCCATCCTTCCTGTATAGACTCCCTCTTTCCCCAAAGTCTCTCTAGTTCCTAATAAATCCTCTGCTCCTACACCATCATCTCATCCACACATTGAGACCCTGCAGTGCTGCCTGTCTACCTGGCCCTGCATGTGGAACTGGGAGTATCTCAGACAATGCTACCATGAAGGTCCTGGACTTCAATCTCTTATCTAGCAGCCAAAATTTGGCCTCCAGGACCTGTCTCCTATCCCTCCCTATGTCATTGGTACCGACATGTACCACGACCACTGGCTCCTCCCCAGCAATACACGTAAGTCTATCTAGATGTTGTCACGGAGTCCCCGGGGCGATGGTCTGGACCTGCTCCTTAAGAAGCCAGTCAGGACTCTGGGGGGAAGCTTCTTCTCTGTAAACAGCCTGTCTCCAAGGCTAGGAGCTTCACAGCTTCCACCTTCCTGGGTCTGACCTCAGAGCATTCAGCACCTTCTGCCCCTCCGTGCGCTTCCCCCAGCGAGCCCAGCCAAGCAGGGTCCTGGGGAAGCCCGTGGGTCTGCACCCCAACTCCACAGTCAGACGTGACTCTCAGCCAGCCAGTAAAACAGAGGTTTATTAGTCGACAGGAACGTGATCTAACACAGAGCTTGTGGATAGAGCAAACCAGACCCCTCAGCTGGATCCATTTCGGGGGTCCAGGGAGACCAGACCCTATCTGGGCCTCCCTGCCCTTCCTTAGCCAGCTGCAAACTGAAAATCACTCCCCAGCTCCTCCCCTGCTTCCTTTGTCTCCTTCCCAGGCAGGAGGTCAGGTGACCTCTTCCCCACACCTGGAGTCAAGTTACAGCTTCAGGCATGGACACCTTCACACAACAGTCAGAGGAGCCATTGAGAGCATTTCTATTCCCTCACAGTTGTGTTGCAAAAACTGCTTATTTCCTTTGGAGTTCAGTCCAATATACCT
>ML677401.1:9993807-10004992 GCA_007922305.1 Dermatemys mawii | reverse complement strand
AATGAGAGTAATGGAGATACTTACACCGCTCTGTTTCCCAGGCGCCTACCAAACTCCAGAAGCCTCTGGTCTTGCCTGATTTGTAGGGACTCACGTTTTAACGTTCCGGGTATCACCGCAGGTCGGGTTAGAGTTAGGACGGGCAAAAACTGCCCGGTGCGCACTATCCTTCCTCTGGTCGGTCTGCGGTGATCCCAAAGTCGTCCAAAGGCTGTCCCATCTGGGTCGCCAGAATTGTTGCAAAAACTGCTTATTTCCTTTGGAGTTCAGTCCAATATACCTCAAAGGACAGGCATAACTCAGTAGACTTCTGGAAAAACAAGATTTATTGCAAGCAATAAGGAGTCAGAAGGGGTTATCACCCAAACAACTGGCTCAACTCAATACATGTGTGTAGATATTTTATACCCCTGTGTTGATAAGGGAGGGGGGCTTTTAATCCACTTACACAGGTGGGAACACTTAATGGCTATTACATCCATTGTTGGTCTTAATCTATTTCATTTACATGTCTGGTAAACAGGAGGTTCAAAACACTTAGGGGTACTTAGACACTATGATGCCTGCACATCTGTGGCAGGGTGAATGCAAGTTTAAAATGCATGTTAAACTAGGGGTCAATAGTACATATACAGGGAGTGAGATTATAAATCTAAGGTTATTTTAAAATCATACTACAACATTCTAAGTTACATTTTCCTAACAATCATTTTCTTAACAGTTGTCTTGAAAGATCCACATCCTTTGCACCAGGCAGGCAAGTCACCATGCGGTTCTCCCAGTCATCGCAAACTCACCTATCTGTTTTTAGTGATCGATTCGCCCATTACTAATACCTGTCTCTTCCTAATAACTGGCGTTTCCCTCCCTGCCCCCGAGAGGTGGCCTCAGTGTGAGAGGATACCATGGCTGTGATGAAGTGAGAATGTTCTTAATGCTCTCTCTGGGTACTGTGAGAGTACCTCACTTTCCCCTATGCATTTCTAAAGTCTCTAAGTGGTGGCATAAGGATGCGTGATTGCTGCAGAGCAGAGGGCCAGTGTGGGAGAATGGCCGACTGCCTGTCTCTTGGCAACTAATGGTCTGGGCCCTCCCCCCTGCAAAGTGTCAACTAAGATGTTGGAGAACAAAGGGATCAGATGGCCTCTTGGCACGGGACAGAGACCAAGGGAGAGGAGGGGCTGAAGTTTTTCAGTTTGGGCTGGCTGGGGAAATGGAGTGAGGTGCAGACGTGGTGGTCTGGCCTCACTCTCCTCTCCACCGCCCACCGTCCATGGATCTGACTGAGGGGTCCTGTTCTCTGTACCTACAAGCTCTGTTTTAGACTGTATTCCGGTCGTCTCTAATAAACCTTCTGTTTTACTGGCTGGCTGAGAGTCACATCTAACTGCGGCGTTGGGGTGAAGGGCCCTCTGGCTTCCCCAGGAGCCCCACCTGGGCGGACTTGCTGTGGCAGAGGATGCTGAATGCATCCGATCCAGGAAGGTGGAAGCCATGTGAGCTGCTTGTCCTGAAGACAGTTGGCTCACAGAGAGGAGGCTTCCCCAGTGTCCTGACTGGCTTCCTATGGAGTAGTTCCAGAGAGTCGCCTGGTGACTCCATGACAATGACATTATCTGGAAGGAGGGTCCTAACTATGGGATTGTTTTCCTCTGCTCCAATGAAGGTTCTGCT
Source organism: Dermatemys mawii (assembly GCA_007922305.1). Classification (NCBI taxonomy): domain Eukaryota; kingdom Metazoa; phylum Chordata; order Testudines; family Dermatemydidae; genus Dermatemys; species Dermatemys mawii. Next base: position 10,003,318 of record ML677401.1, on the reverse strand, counting down.
TCCCTTAGACTTTCCTCCTCTTCAACAGCACAGACTGTCAGACCGGAGGTGGGACCATTTTACAGTGTCCTGGAAAGTCTCCTCTATGTACCTCTGTCTCCCATAGCTCCTCCAGCTCAGCCTCCCTGGTCTCCAAAGCCCGTACATGGTCTCTGAGGGCTGGGAGTTCCTTGCACCGAATGCGCACATGCCACCTGTAATCATACACGCTGCTTTGGGTGCAATAAATTGGGTAGCCTGAACTCTGTTGCTGGACTTCTGCTTGTGTTCTCTTTACTCCTGAAGTTAGTTCCTTTGTGGTTTTGTTTTTATTGCAGCGCGTGTGCACACACACAGCTTACCCCACGGGTCACATAATTGCTCCTCCTTCACCTAGAGACGTCTCTCGCACCCCACCCCCCCGCCACGTTGGCCCCTCTGATACATACAGCACAGCGATGAGCATCTGCCCCACCACTCCAACCGGGTCAGGCCCGGGAGACCTCTTCCCCCAGAGGAGCAAGGAAAAGCTCTGACCACTCGAAGTTTGCTAACTAACAAGCAATGTCTCTGCTGTGGTTGGACCGTAGCTGAGGGCAGTGGAAGCAGTTGAGAGCTGCACTCTGCTTTTCCCCTTCTCTCACTTTGTCCCGGACTACGGCACTGAGCATTTCTAACCAATTATTCAGTGCTCCTGGTCCCCAGTTAACCATGTCGTCTTTAACCCTGTTGCTTAGCTCAAACCTTAAGTAGGGGAATGCTGCTATTCCAAAGAGTCACTGTGTGTTAACACACAAAGTCCTTTTCCTTTCTCCCCCCTCCCCTGACTTTTTTTTTTCTCATGTGTTGGGCCTGTCACTCATGCTAAGATCCAGACTCCATTTAAAACCATAGCTCACCTAAGGCTAATGTGGTCTATATTCCTACATGGCCTGCGATGGTGTGGGGGTATTCTAACTCTTCTCCACCCCCCCACCCCGCCAAGTCCCAGCCCCTGCTCTATCTGGCTAGTCATTCGTGACAGGCTCTTAATAACCCTGATCTGTGCTACAGAAAATGCCCCTCGCGGCCAGTGGGTGTCAGTAACACGCACAGGTGGGTGGGCACAGAGGGTGGTGTGGCTGCGAATGTAGCCAAGGACAGGCCATGCCCAGCTCTGGTTCAGTTGCATCCCTTGCTGATGCCCCTTGTCGGTACCAGGCAGGTCCTGAGCCAGGCGTGTGAGAGGTTTGGGGCCAGTGAGGATCCTCGGCCCAGAGAGGAAGCTGTTTGTGGAGCAAAGGGGCTGTAAGATGCCAGCTCGGCTTGCGTAGCTTCGCCCTCCAAGGTGACGTCCACATGTGCCAGCCCACCCCTTATTCCCCAAGTCTCTATGTGGAGCAGACCTCTGCCCTGCAGCCTGAGCATCCCATTGCATAGATCATAGAGCTGCAGCCTGTGTGTGCACATCAATCTGTCTGCGAGGCCATCCAAGACCCCCTTATTCCGGGGTGACCTTAGCAGCAGGGAGTCCATGCGAGACCCGCAATTTCTGCTGCAGAGGCAACCTCCAGAAAACAAGTACCTGCCAGTTCCTCCTGAGCGCCACCAGGGGGCAGCATGGCCCTTTCAAGCAACACTGAGGGTGCTGGACTCTGCCAACCTCTCACTTCTGGGCCCTGCAGCAGTTGAGTGCAGGGGATGGGGCAGCCCCTGGGAGCTGGCTTAGAGCCAGGGCAAAGCCCGCTGGGCTCCCTGCAGCAGTGGGTCTGTGTTTGGGGCTCCAAGCCCTTCTGGGGGCTGCTCTGCAACCCACCCTGGGGGGGACCCACTGCTCTCGGGGAGTGTCTGGGACTGTGGATCCCCTGCTGGTGTCTCCTCCCTGGTCTCTGGCCCCTCTGGGGAAAGCTCCTTGCTCTTTCCCAGCATGCTTTGCTAAGGAGTCTCTTGCATGCCTGTTTGTTGCAGCATGGGCGCCGTGGGGATGCCTGGGAGTTTCTGCCTGAGATCCCCAGCCGGGTCCTGGTGGGTGCTGTGCCCTGGAGGGCTTCGCGCTCTCCCCTCTGAGGCCTCGCCTCATCCGAAGAGCACACGCTGCCCTCCTCCACCTGCAGCGGGCCCAGGGCCCATGGGGAGAACTGAGGCAGAGAGGAAATGCGAAAGAACCCAGGAGTCCTGACTCCCACCCACAGTAGCCCCCAGTGCACGGCATGTGGAGGCCAGGTTCAATGATTCCCGGCCTGGGGTTAGATGTGTTTAGATGCTTAAACCCAGGGTCTGCTAGGTCAAGTTCTGCTAATCCTGAGCTTGCACCGCTGTGTAGACTGACCTGAAAGGGCTTCGAACTAGAGCACAGTCCTTGCTCGCAACCGCACGCTGTGAGCTGTGGGCTCGGGACCTGAGCACAGCCATGGAGGAGCCAGCTGGCACGTGCTATCGGCATATCCTGGATTTGCACGTCAGTTTATGCTACACGTCCCTCGCCTTGGCTGGTGAATTTGCTGTCAGTCTCTGTGTGCCAACTGCATTGAGGGAGGGTATCCAGGGCTATTGCTGGTGCCTTTTATCCTGGGCAATAAAATCTTTGAAGATCCATCTGTGCTGCAATGAAACAGCTGTGGCTAGCCCGGGCCACCTGACTTGAGCTCACAGGGTTATAAAATTGCAATGGAGACTGGGATCTGCCCACCTCATGGGGTCCCAGAGCTCAGACTACAGCTCAAGCCCCCATGTCTGCACTGCAGTTTTGTAGCTCCCTGGCCCGCGGCTGTTTTATTGCCGTGTTGCCAGACCCAGAGGGACCCAGCCTGGCCCATCTCTCCCCTCTGCTTCAGGAGAAGCTGTGAAAGCTCGGAGGCGAGACTGCACCGTCACTAATGGGAGGGGAACGTGGGTGACTAGGGCGAGGATCGGGACATCCGGTTCTCTGTGCTGGCTCAGACAGAGCCCTGGCATCGGCGTCGAGCTGGACGTGTTCTGTGGTGCCAGGAGCCAGTTTCCAGCAGCCCTTGGCTTTGACTGGGGGTTGGTAGAGCTGCAGCAGCCGCTTCCAATTAAAGGGGCCTCCTCATTCATGAGGATCCAAATGCTGGCAGCGCTTGCGTTGAAATGTGAAGTCCGGCTGTTGCACGGCTTGTGGGGTGTGTGTGTGTGTGCAAGAGCCCCCGGTGCAATGTGCTGAGACTATGTCCAAAAGGAGAACATGGCGCCTAGGTATTTGGGACTCGCTCGACCACGGTGCCGTTGTCCCCCCAGCATAGTGGGGCCGCTGCACTGGTTCGCTGGACGTTTTGTTAGCAGCTTCGGCAGTAGCGTAGTAATAGGGCCGCACGGGTATTTACCCCCCGTCACCTCTGTGAGGCCAGGCAGGACTTTGGTCCCCTCGTCCCCATCTGGGAATTGAGGCACAAAGAGTCTGAGACTTGGCCAAGGACCCGCGAGATGTCTGGTACAGCAGGTCTCCCAGCTGGTGCTCTGAAAATCGGTGCTGCTGTTCCTGCAGGGTGGCTGGATGCTTGAGGAATGACCCAGCACCCACGTGGGGAGGGGGGGAGGGAGACCCAGTGCCCCACTACCTGAGCATTGGGGCCCAGGTGCTGGGCATGCCTCGCCAGGGGGGTCTTTGCTGCTTGGCTGGGCAGTGCAGGAGGGGAGACCTGAGTGTGGAGGTGTCTGGGGCACGACTGGGCACGACTGAACCCGACACAGCGAACAGCGGACTCCTGCTGTGAGCAGCGAACTCTCCCCCGGCTGCCGTGGGACGAGCGGAGGAAGAGGGACGATGGATGCCCCAGCTTCCCAGCGGCACTCAGCCAGGGTGCCTTTGTGCTTGGGCCAGCTGTTGAAATGGGCACACGGGCTCTGACCCAAACACGTCTCCGCCCTGAACACGTCTCCGCCACAAGACCCCTCGCAAACAATGGGCGCGGACTCTGGAGGGATTTGCTGGCTGATCACTGCTCTGGGTGGAAACCTGGGCTCAGTGCGGTTAACAACAGAGCTGTTCCCTTGCGAGGGCGCCTGGGACAAAGGCTGAGAAGCCAGGGGGTCTTTGCTGACGCCCTGAATACAAAGAACAGAGCCAGGAGGAGGAGGCTGGAACCACCCAGATTTCCTCGGTGAAGGCAGTTGCATGGCAGAGAGGCCAACCTACAGGACGGGATTGAATTCTAGGTGCTTCTTGTAAAGCCCAGCTCTGGCATCTGGGCATGAATTGTCAACACATTCTTACTTTTCTGACCCCAGCACCTCAGAGCCCTGGTCACGCACCAAGACTCTGTGGTGCTTGGAGCATTACAAACTACGGTCCCTGCCCCGAAGAGCTTCCGATCTAAGTACAAAACGAGAGATGATGAGTGGACATGGTCAGGCAGGGGAGAACAAGGAAACACTGAGGCAATATTGGGATAGGCAGCAACAAAGTGTATCAGCAACCTGGCTTTGATCGGCGCTCCCTAAGGCTAAGTGCTAACATTAGCTAAAAGTGGGGGCATAGCCAATGGTGGCGGGGGGAGGATTCTCCAGCACTTGAAGCCTTTGCTCCATGACTGGGTGTGTCTGTCTAGAAGAGATGAATGGGTGGGCTGGGTGCTGAGACCGCTGGGTGCATTTTATGGCTAGTCTCTCTGCGGGAGGGTAGCTGGAGGTGATTCCCTTCTGGCCTTGCAGCCCAGTTGCAAGGGAGCACAGCCTCACCTAGGGTGGGGAATCTGGTCATTTTGGCCAATTCGTGCCTCTGTCTGGGAAACAGTGCACTATTCACCTGTGGAACTCCTTGCCAGGGGATGTTGTGAAGGCCAACAGTAGAACTGGGTTAAAAAAAACCCTAGATAAGTTCATGGAGGATAGGCCCATCAATGGCTACAAGCCAAGATTCAGGGGTGCCACCCAATGCTCGGGGTGCCCGCTAACTGCCAGGAGGGAAAGACCTGGATCCTTCCATATTTGCCTTGTTCTGTATAGTCCCCTGCAGCTCTGATACTGGCCATGGATGGAGATGGGAAGCAGGGCAAGATAGACCACAGTCTGACCCTGTGTGGCAGCTCCTGTTCTTATAAACATGCTCCCCATGAGTTACGTGGCACGTGTTTGTGTCTTGGTTTGTAAAGCCTGGAGTTTGGGGGGCTGGACAAAGCCCACTGCATCCTGCCTCTCTCTACCCTGACCCCTTCTCTATCCTGAGCATGGTGCTTCTCCCGCGAATTAACCAGATCCCCCAGCAGGCCGCGGGGAAGTCCTGTCTGCCCGGAGGATTTAGCCGGGAGGAGTCAAAGCTTCACTTAATTCCACCTGGTGCTTTATCCATCTCTGATCTGGCTGCTGCTGCAGCTTTTAACCTGGCGCCTCCTTAATCCGGAGTTTTCCCCGCGTTTCCGAGCAGGTTTGGATTAACCGGGCCTAATCGCCTGATCCCCTAACAGGATCAATTTAGACGATCTGTGATTAATAGCTGCCCAGTCCCCCCGGGGCTGAGGGCTGCTCAGGAAAGGTAGGAGGGGAGCCCGCAGGTGTGGGGTGGGGGCCGGGGCCAAGCCTGATGGTGGGGCTGAGTGTGCTAGGCCAGGCCCTGTCCGGAGTAGGGAAGGGAGTGTCTCCCCCGGCCTGGGGCAGGTAGGGAGCCTAGAGAAGAGGGGGTTCTGCACTGGGGATACACCTGCCATGGCCTAGCTGCCACCCCTGCGTGAGGCTTGGCAGCTTCCCCGGCCCCTGGTCTGAGGGCACTTGGCCAAGGCTTGGCTGCACTGATATCTTTGCTGCAGGGCAGTGCCAGGCTCCTCCTCCTCCCACCCCATGTACCCCTGTGGGGCTGACCGGGGAGCTCCCTTGGGAGCCGGTTCCCTTCCCTGCTCTGCTTCGCATGCGTTGGAGATTCACAGATGCTCCTTCCCCTCCCCCCATCGGTTAAACCCTGCCAGATGGTGCCAGGCTGCAGTAATCTGCTCACTGGCTAGTGGCCCTCTGCATCCCAACCGCAGCCCTCCCTGGTGGGTCGGCTCCCATAGCTCAAGGGGCAGGCAGGGGGGCAGGAAGGGGGATCCTGGGAGGGGTGTAGGGACCCACAGACTGGCTGCACCCAGCACTGTGACTCGGCTGTCAGAGAAACCATGGAGAGACCTTGTCTGCTCGGGGGTGCCCCATCTCTGCATCCTGCCTGGCATTGGGGGGAGGGGCGCTGGGCCACTGGGGGAGCTGCCCAGTGTCTGCACCCTAGACGGGTATGTGGGGGGCGGCTGCATCGCTGGGGGGGGTTGCACTGTCTCCGTACCCCAGCCTGGCATGGGGGGGGCCTGTGTTGCTGGGGGAGCTGCCAGTGTCTGCATCCCAGCCTGGGAGTGGGGGCAGAACCATGCTGTTTGGGGGAGTTGCCTTTCATGTCCTGCCTGTGCCCCGTCTCTCTGTGAGCAGGACACTCGGAACCTGTAGGGCTGGTGTCTGAAGCCCAGGGCAGCTGAGTCCCTTCCACGTCGCCAGAGGATCCAGTTCTGATGTTTGTGCCACCCCGAGGGTGCTCCTTGCCCCAGGCCCCTCTGACACGGGCTGGCCCTGGTAGATCCCGAACTGGAGTCTCTCACCTGCCCAACCCGGAGTGGGCAGGGCAGAATCTTTCAACCTCTTCCCTGGTTCTCTGGGGCTGGGTTCCTGGCCAAACCCCTCTAGTCCACAGTGAAACTGGGCAGGCTGCGGATGAGTTCAGCAGGGATCTGTGTCCCCACTTGCCATAGGGGATGGACGGTGGCTGCCCTCGTGTGGGGATGCATTGGGAGGGGGGGCAGCCAGGCAAGCCTGCCCACGCCCAGGAGAGCCCAGGACATTAAAATGGAATTTGTAAACTGCTCATTAAGTGCAGCTTTGTCTCCAAGTTAATTTGATCCTGCAGCTCCCCTCCCACTCCCACTCCCAGAACTGACTGCTCCTGGAGTCTCCGAGCAGAACTGGAGACCAGCCGCTTCCCACTGGGGCTGGCCCCTCGGGTGCATTGCTGGTCTCCAGGCCTTAGGCAAGATTTAAATGATCCAAGCGCCAGTTTCTGGCCCCTCTCCCTGTTTCTGGCCCTCGCCTGCGTGAGACTAGCCAGGCCTGTCCTGAGGAGTGGGAGCCCCAGTTGAGGTTTGGGGCACGGACGGCCCCATGCTGGGCCTGTGACTGTCCTTTTCCTAGACCCAGCTGACAGTCTGGATGGGTGTGGTTTGCAGGTGGTTCTGGAGAGGACACTAGTGTAAGGACAGCGGCTGCAGAGCCAGCAGGGGGCCCCCAGTCCCTTTTGGTGAGCCCCACAAAAATGGAGGTTGCTACTGTTGCTATCCGTTTCCCCTTTCAGGTTGGAAGTGGGTTGTTTGGGCCCAGACCCTGGGCTGGGGTCTGTCAGTCTGAGTGCTCGGTCTCTTCCGCAGCGCGTTGAGGGGTGAGGAGGTGGGCCCAGAGCTTTCCGCAGAGAGGGCCTTGCGTGCCAGCTGCCGGGGTTTACTGGATTAACTTTGATGACAGACACTGTCAGGCCAGACTCCTCCGCGCTCCCCAACTTACTGGAGAGAGAGGGAGCACTGGGAAAGTCTCAACCTCCCATCTCCCACTGGACTTGATACTGGGTGTGACCAAGGCTTAAACTGCTAGTTCAGAACCCCAGCAAACGGCAGCCCCTTTGCCTTAGGATCTGCCCCTGTATCCACTGACCGTGGGGGAAAAGTGCATTAGCTGGATCTTGCTGCTAAAATGACTGGCACGGAAACAGTTAACACTGACATCTGAATCGTCTTCTGTAGGTTCCAGAGTCAACAACCAACTGAGCTGGCTGGGGCAGCTGGCTCCTGTCTGAGACACTGGCTTTCAGGCTGTCTGCAGACTCAGGCCTACCTGGGGGAACTGACTTTTCTTCCAGAATGGCTACGAATTTGTTTGTTTGTAACCAGTTTCATTTCTGTGACCGACTCCCAGCTGTGAAGCAACCAGGGCTCTGCTTGGAGCCACAGCACTGCCCCTGCAATTCATGGCCCATCCATGTTGGCTGGCTCTCATCTGGGCATCTGCCTTGGCTGGCTCTCACCTGGGCATCCTCCTCTTTGCAGGCTGTGGAAACAGCGCCCTGAGCTTTGACCTGTTCCAGCTCGGCTACACGGACATCACCAGCATTGACTACTCTCTGGTGTGCATCGTGGGGATGCAAGCCCGCTACGCCCAGTGCCAGGGCCTGCAGTGGGTGGTGATGGACGCTCGGGACTTGGCCTTCGCCGACAGCACCTTCGACGTGGTTCTGGAGAAGGGCACGCTGGATTCCATGATGGTGGCGGAGACGGACCCCTGGAACGTGTCGCCCGAGACCACGGCGCTGCTGGGCCAGGTGCTAAAGGAGGTGAGTGGGCAGGATGCTGAGATCAGTCAGGGCAGGGTGGGACCAGACTTGGGCTCAGCTGGGACGTGGACTTGTATCCCCGGGGCTGAGATCTGGATACCGGCTCGTGCAAGCCTCCGGCGGGAATGGGTGCCCCTGAGCTGGCCTCCCTTCGAAGGGAGAGGCCCTGTCTCCGGAGTGCGGCTCCGCCAGGCTTGCCAGGGAAGGCCCGGCTGAGAAGGGGCCCGGGTGTTGAAGCTTGCCAGGCATGTGGATGTGTCACAGAGCTGGGACTGAGCATCCCTGCCATGGGCAGAACAGCCCCGGCCTGGCTCCGGGCCCTTGTCCAGGTGGGAGCCAAGCGGCACTGGGGTCAGGTCTGGAGAGCAGGGCTCAGCTCTTCACTCTGATCTATGGGTCTGGGGGAGCTGCCTCTCCTCAAAATGGAGGGAGCTAGTGACTCCTCCCCACCCATGCTCTCCATACAGAGCTCTTCCACCTCCAGCGTCTTGCCAGCTACCAAGACACATCCCCGCCGTTCCCTCCCTCCTGGGAACTGCTGAGCAGGGCCACACTGGAGTGAATGCAGTGTTCTTGGCCCAGAGACTTCTGGCCACTGGTGATCTTGCCGTGCCTCGGGCTATCCTGAGGTTGGGGGTGGTGGGATGGGGGATGCTCTTGTGTTCCTTGCCTGGTCTTTCTGGGACGGCTGGTTTTGGCAGGGCAGGGATGTTGGTTCACAAAACTGCTGGGTGGGCACCTCTGCTCTGAAGACACCAGGAAGGCAAAAAGGGGAGGGAGGGGGACACTAAGTCAAGACTGAGACAGACTGAGAGGCTTCAGCAGAGCTGGGAGCCCAGGGCAGAGATGGCAGAGGGGGCTGCGGATGGGCACAGAGGGGCACTGGCAGAGCTGGGATGGCAGAGGGGGCTGTGGATGGGCACAGAGGCCCACTGGCAGAGCTGGGATGGCAGAGGAGGCTGCGGATGGGCACAGAGGGGCACTGGCAGAGCTGGGATGGCAGAGGGGGCTGCGGATGGGCACAGAGGGGCACTGGCAGAGCTGGGATGGCAGAGGAGGCTGCGGATGGGCACAGGGGCACTAGCAGGGCAGAGGGGGCTGCGGATGGGCACAGAGGGGCACTGGCAGGGCTGGGGATGGGGGAGCCCAGGGCAGGGACGGCAGAGGGGGCTGTGGATGGGCACAGAGGGGCACTGGCAGGGCAGG
>ML677401.1:9909356-9993797 GCA_007922305.1 Dermatemys mawii | reverse complement strand
CACTGGCAGGGCAGGAGATGCGGGAGCCCAGGGCAGGGACGGCAGAGAGTCTGCGGATGGAGACTGGCTCATTGGAAAGAGTTAACTGCACTTTCAGGACTGCTAAGGGTGTGAAACTCCTCTTCCCTGTTCCTCCCCAGTACAATGACTCATCTGGGTTGCCATGGTGATGTGGCATAGCCTGTTGCCTGCAAATAGTTTCGGTGGCTCACCCTGTGAGCGGCTTTGGGCCGATGCCGCCTGGGAAGCTGGGAGGGGCCATGGGGGCAGCTGGTCCCTGCCTGGGTGCTGGTGCTGAGTGCCTGGCTTCACCCCCCCCAGCTGGGGGAGCAAGAGCCCCGGGGGACGCTCCGGTCGCGTTTCGGGGGAACAGGAAGATGGAGCTGGCTGGCGGATCTCTGGCGTGCGTTGTGGGGGACACTGCCCTGGGGCTCCAGAGACCTAGATTCTGTTCCCACCTCTGCCCTGCCATCTGCCCCTGGGCAAGTCACTTCCCCCCACCCCCTTTGTCCAGGGAGACTGTAGGTTCTCTGACCCAGGAATGGCCACTCGCTGCCCATGCAGTGCCCAGCACCATGGCTCCCTGCTCTCAGCGGGGACATGTGTGTGCGTGTCACTGATCCACAGGGCTAGCGGGCCCCTGACCTTTCGGGGAGGGTGGCCCATGCAGCACTAGGCCCGTGGCCAGCACTTCTTACGAAAGTCGGCCCCACGGCCTCACCGCTGGCTAGAGCACCCCTGTGTCTCCTTGTGCAGCAAGACCTTCCCCTTCGCAGCCCTGCAATGCACTGATGTTGTGTGGAGGCCGAGCGGCTCTTTCACAACACACCAAAATCTGGACTCTGGCGTGTAGGATCCTGAGGTTAGGATGGCAAAGACGTGCATGTAAGCGTTACCATGCGGCAGCGTTACCTGCCTCTGTAGCCCAAAGCGTCCAGTATCTTTCCCTCACTGGTAGCCAGCCTGCTCTGAACACCTCCACCTTCTGTTTCCAGTTACTAGGCCTGGGCTGCGTGTTCTGCTTCCTCTAGCTGCCCATCCTTAGTCCCCGTCTGGTCCTTGGCCTTCTGTTGACTCTCTCAGGCAATTCTATTCATGCCTTGAAAGTCTCTGATCGTTCCCTGGAACCAACAACCCAGCCATGATTAACAACCAGCCCTACCCCTCACTCCCTTGGGAGACCCGGGTAACGCGAGGCTGTGTCTGCACTACAGAGCCTATGTTGGCCTAGCCCCCGGTGTAGACCTGATGTACCCTGACAGGAGTTTTTCTGCCCATCCAGGAACATCACTTCCCTGAATGACATTAGCTAATTCTTCTGGTGCCATGGCTGCATCTTCACTGGGGTTGGGTTGGCATTGCTGCAGCACTCTGGGCTGTGGGTTTTTTACTCCCCTGACTCCCAGGGCTACGCCAGGCTTAAAGCGTTAAGTGTAGACCAAGCCTTAGTCTTACATTTTTTTCCCTAAACAATTCCCCCCATGCTGTTGTGATGCAGACGATTCACTGAAGGGCTGAGAGCCCCAGCCTTCCCCACTAGGGGATGGATCCGGCTGGGAATAGTCCTCTAGGGAAGGGCTGGGACCTTTGATGGAAACCTCTGGAGCCAGACTGGCTAAAATGCTTGGAAGACCTTGTCCTGGGCCTGGGCGGGGTTCCTTCAACTTTAACTGTGCTGCAGTGCTCAGGAGGTGAGGTGGGTGATCCCGGTCCTCTAGGCTGAGGGGACAGCAAGAAGGGCTGGGCCCCCTGGGTTCTTGCTTCTGGTGCCTCCGGAGTCAAGTGAACCTGGCGACTAGGCACAGAAACGGGATCCCCTCCCCTCCCCCTTCGATTCCCGTGCCTCAGTCTTGTTCGTTGGGGACCCCCTTGCAGAGGGAGATCTGCCTGGCTTGTTCTCCCGGTTGCCCGTGGAAACCCTTCTCGGTATTGATGGGGCAGTGGTGTTACCATGGGGACGGGTGATGCCTCCAGCCAGTTATTAATTGGCACTATGGGGAGATGTGGCTGCAACAGCTAGAACCTGATTCAACTCACCAGGGTGTGGGGAAGGGATAGCTCAGTGGTTTGAGCGTTGGCCTGCTAAACCCAGCGTTGTGAGTTCAATTCTTGGGGGGGCCATTTAGGGATGTGGGGCAAAAATAAGAATTGGCCCTGCTTTGAGCAGGGGGTTGGACTAGATGATCTCTGGAGGTCCCCTTCAACGCTGAGATTCTATGAGTGGGGCTTGCTGGCCCAGGCAGTATTGCCCACGGCAGGGTAGAAGTCTTCCTTCCCACCCTATACCCACTCCTCTGCTTGGCCTTTTACTTCCACTGGTTTCTCTCCCTCTCCCAGGGCTGGGTTCTTCCTGGGCTAAGATCTCCCCACTCCTACCTGTTCTGCTCCAGGATGTCTCGCTACACCCAGGCCATGGGGAACTCGCTCAGGGCCTGGGGCTCCCCTGGGTGACTCACCCTGGACCAGCGGGGTTGGGAAAGAGCCTGGCCTTCTGCTCAGCTTGTAACAGCCCTGTGCTCTCCCCCGTGGAATCACTGCCTGGATGGGGCTAGCCATGCTGTGGGTGACATGGCGGAGGCCTGCCTGGGATCCCCAGGTGCACACAGCTCTGTCCCTGCCCCTTGAGCCTGATCCCAGCCCCCACTCCCGCAGGCTGGGGGTAAGGACAGGGTCCTGTATGTTCGCCCATGGTCCTGTTTGCTGGGCTGTGACCCAGCTGCCCTCTGGGGCTCAGAGCATCCTGCCTGTCGCCCTGCAGCTGGGCGTGCTCGTTCTCTGCCCTGCCCAGCTGCTGCTGTCTTGCTGCTGGTACAAGCAGCCCTGGGGCTCCTTGGCAGCTACCCTCTCCCCTCACTGTCCCCTCAGCAGGGCTGGAGTCGGCGGGGTTGGAGAGATGAGGGCAGGGGCTTGGTTTGGTGGAGAGCAGGGGGAGGAAATGGAAGTGTGCCAAGACTGGGGGGGAGGGGGCACGAGTGAGCTCCGTGATGGGGAGGTTCTTGTCCTTCAGGAGAAGGGGAGCCGGGGGGCGGGGGGAGAGATGAGGTGATTCCTGCCTCCCCAGGGAGCTCTGAGCATGCTGCTCCTTGCCTGTCCTAGAGGTAATAGCAGTCACCCACGTGCTGGTGCGGGGGGGAGACCTGGGGTATCCCTGTTGCTCAGCAAAGGGGTTTTCCAGGGACACCATGTGGCCCCCTTACCTGCCCCCAGCCTGTTCTCTGATGGTGACGAGAGGATCCTGCGAACTCCTCCCGCCCCCCTGGGAATCATCGGAAGTGTGTGTGGGCAGACAGGTGCCAGGAGCAGCGGTCTTGCCTAGCCTCTCTCCCCGGGGCAGGCTCTCTTGATCCAGCCCCGTCTGCTCTGATTATCTCAAACCATGGGGCTCCCTCTCCAGCCGGCTGCTTTAGCTTCTCCATTGGCCCTGACTAATCCCCTGTCCTCTATCGTTTACCCTTCACTTCCCGTCAGACTGTTTCCCTGCCGGCCCTGGGGAACTTGCTGCGGGGCTGGGGCTGCCCCCTGGTGCTAGGGGCAGTGGGAGTCCCGCGGGTGATGGTCCTGCCAGCTGAGCCGTGTTCTGATCTGTGCCCCCGGCTCCCGCTCTCACTAAGGCTGGCAGTGAGGCCTGGGTGGGGACTGGGGCTGGTGGTGCTGCCTGCAGCTGTTAGTCGACCAAGTTAAGCTCTTGTAACCTTCATGTCGACCTCGGTCCCTCCAGCCCTGCAGCCTCTCGGGCTTAGAACTGGGGGAAGCACCATTGGACGGGGGGGTGGCGGGAGGCGGGGGCTCGGTGCACCCTGCTCTGGGACAGGTTGGCTCTGGGGTGGGGGGCAGAGCTGGGCTTAGCAGCACAGGGGGCATCTCCCTGCAGCTGCACAGAGAGAGAGGCCTGGACGTGCTCCGCTCCACCTCCCCCCCCCCACCATTGGCTCTTTTACAGCCTTGTCCCATTGCAAACTCCTCCCTGATTCCCAGCCCCCCAAAACTCTCTTGCCCTAGTGAAAGGGCCTAGAGCTGGGGGGCAGCAGGTGGGGCTGGCGTTTGCTTTCCTCCTCCCCCACTCTTACGAGAGGAAGGAGCCGAATCCCTCTGCTCCTCTCCCCCGCCTCTTGGACTTGAGGATACTAAAGTGCTGGCCGGGGGCCCTGCCCTCTCCCTAGGCAGACCCCTGGCGCTGGGGCCGGCCGGTGCTGCGGTTCCTGGACTAATGACCTGGAAACCCGTCTTATACCAGCCTCCGCTGGGTTCTGAGCAGCAGCTCTCTCCTGACTGTCCAACTGGCAGCTCCAATCCTCTTAGGGGGCAGCGCTGGGCTCTTGCCGTTACGAGATTACCGGCGGCCGCACGTCCAAACGGCCCCCGGCGCTGTGTGAACACGCACGGCGATGGCTGAGGGGGAGGGGGAGCGCAGACCTGCACAGGTGTGACTTGGCAGGCTGGGTGTGAAACACGTTCGAGCACGCACACACGCCCGTGGTCAGACCCCGGTGCTCACCAGTGCACGTGCAGTTTCATGCCTCCCCGGCCATGCCCAGGGGCTCTTGTGCCCTTCGCCCCATACTCCTCCCCATGGCAGCGCCTCCCTGTTTGCGTTCCCATTGCAGAAGCCACCTTGGCTAGTGGCAGATCTGGGGACCCTGTGTCCTGCATTCGGAGTCCTTGTTGCTTGAGGTCCCCAGGACCCCCAGCTCCCCACTGGGCGGGGGGAGTGGGAGATGGGGACAGACACGAAACACGAGAGAATTGGCAGAGCTGAGTATGTGGGGAGCCCAGGGCTGGAGTAGCTGGGGGGCTATGGGTAGAGATTGAGGGGCACTGCGACCCAGGGCTGAAAGGGGAGGGAGGGGGCTCTGGGTTGGGATTAGGGGGCAGAGACGGTGCCGGGGGAGGACGGCTCACGTAGCTGGAGCGCCCGGCGGCCCCTGTGAGTTGTGCTAGGGAGTGATCAGATCCTGCTGCGCTCGTAGGGGACGGTGAGGGAGCCTGGGGGCCTCTTGGAAGCAGATGCCGCTTCCCCTACCCATCTCCCCAGAGCCGCTCTGCAGCAGCTACTGGTGGATAAAGTTCTGTGAAGCCGTCTCTTAGCAACAGCCCTTCGTCCTCTCTGAATGGGAGATTTCACAGCAGATGGATCCCACCTGCTGTGTGATGGGCCCAGACCCTTCCTTCCCCAGCCAGCCTGCTCTCAGCAGGGACCCCCACTCCTCCCTCCTGCCCCCCAGGCAGCGCTGGGTACTGAGGAAACAGCCTTAGCTGAGCCTGGTACTGCTCCAGAGAGGGACACGCTGTAGCAGCTTGTGCTCTCAGCTCCAGAGGCCCCCAGGTTCAAGCCCTGGCCAGTGGGCCAGGCTGGCAGGTGTCACTCTAACAGCGGCGGAGGAGCTGGAGGTTGGGGCTTTTAGCCCTGAATCCGTGGTAGCTCCTGCTGCAGCCCTGGGTGCTTGGCTGGCCCCGCAGTGCTCTGACCTCCCTCCAGCCCTTGTCGGACCTGGGCGGACAGAAGATGTTCTGCAAATTTCCTCTCCTCTCTCCAGCTGCCCCACCGCCAGTTCATCCCAGCACTCGCCCAGTTCTACCCCGTTTTCCCACTGTGGATTCCCAGCTGTGGCCCTTCTCACCACGGTAACGTCCTTTCACCCCCTCCCCTATCCCAGCCCAGCCCCCCCATCACGCAGGCTACGTGCTTAGCTGTGAGATGACTCCCACACACTGGCCTCTTCCCTGCCTGGCAGCTCACCTGGGCAAGGGGCTGCTTTTCCCACCCTCCGGCTGCGCTGCTTCCCTGGGCAGTGCCGCTGGGCTGCCTGGCAACTGGCTCCGTGGAGACCCCGGCTCCCTGCACTGACCCCCAGGGCTGTAAATCCTCTGGGCCAGCTTACCCCCCTCCTGCGATTGAGTGACTGGCACCGGGCTGTTGGCCCCAGCCAACGGGTTGGTGCATCCTCAGTGTTTTTCAGGCTAATTCCCCCTGGGTTGGGGGGCTGGCCCATGGCAGCAATAGGGGGTGAGAGCCCTGACCCAGGTGGGGGGCTGGTCTGCTGCAGGTCTGCTCCTCTCCTTGCTCCTGCTTCCTGTCTCCTCTGCTACGCTCCATAACCTACCTGGCAGCACCCTGTCGCCTGGGAGCAGCCCCCTTGGCACCGACTCTTCCTCCTCTGGGCTGCTCACCCCCTGGCATTGCCACAGCGCAGGAACTGGGGGGTGGGGGTGGAAGCAGGCTGGTGGCAGTGACCAGCAGCACCCAGACCGGCCTCAGAAACTGCCCCTTGCAGAGCGGGGCTTTCACAGCTCCCTTTCCACCCTCCCCTGAGCAGAATTGGGTGGGGCGTGTCTGGGACCCAGCTAGGGCAGGTAATTTAAACACCTTATTGTGCCATTCCCTCAGCTGCTGGAAGGAGAAGTGTGTGTGGGGGGGGTTCTTGCCTGATCACTCTGGGTGTGTGATCTGCTACCTTGTACGGGTGGGGCTGTGCTCCAGCGTCGGCCCCTCCCTGCCCAACTGTCTGCACTGGGGCTTTTCCTGGCCCCTCCCACCCAGGGAAGGAGGGGCAGGCTGCCCGGTGCCGTGTCTCCCTGTAGCGTCCTGTCTGGGTGCCCGGTGTTGGTCGATGGACTCGCTCTCCGCTGAGAGACGAGGGGGGCTCTTGCCACTTGCCCTAGTTCTGAGGCCGCTAGCCCCAGAGCGGGGCCTCCCGTTCCTAGAGAGAGAGCCTCGGTCAGGCGCTGGGTCCCAGGGCATCAGCTTGGAGCAGCTGCTTACGCTAAAGGGAAGGATGCAGAAATCACCTCCCTTCAAAACCTCCCTCTGCCCCGGGCGGGGCTTGTGTGCCCCCATCAACCCCAAGCCATGCAGCCCAGCCTCCCACTCGGCCCGGCGGAGAGGACCCTCCGGGAAGGGGGCTAGTGTCTGCTTAATCCTTTGAGGTTCAGAGTGCTGACCTAATGCAGAGCCGGGGGCTCCAGGCTTTCCCGGGGGCATTGCTGGGAGCAGGTGCCTGGGCCCACGGGAAGGCCTCTGTGGCTGAACGAGCGGGACCCGAGGTCTCACTTGTGTTGCTAGAGCCAATCGCTGTGCTGGCCAGGGGAACCTGTTCCCTGTTTCGGGGCAACTGCACCAGTATTTCCCCTCTGCCCCCACCCTCCTTGGTCTTCTCCAGGAATTTCCAGCCACCTCTCAGGTCTCCAGTCATCAGCTGTCTCTGGCCCTGCGTTCCTGGACGGGGACAGGCAGGGAACTGTGTTCCCCTCCCTTTGAGGTGGGGGTGGGGGCGGATTTAAGACTGCACAGCTCCATCCCATACACTGCAATGCCCCCAGCAAGCTGCTCTGCCTAAGGGCCAATCCCTGGGCTCGTTTCCTCTCCCAGGGCTCTGAGAAGTGCGTCGCCAGCAGTTACAAGTGGCCCCCAGCTCTTCTGACCTTTAGTCTTACGATGAAAGCATTACCGAGAAAACCTCCTCAACCCAGTGAAAGGGCTTCGCTGCGGGCTGACGACGAGCGAGGTCACCCATCAATCTTACAGGGCCCTGGTTAGGCAAAATCTCCCCACAGAGGTTGGGGCTCCCCAGGGACAGACGGTCCCGGTCCATTTGCTGAATCAAAACAAAGCTCCTAAATGCATCCTATTTATCTCCTAAGCTCTTCCCTTGTCTGTGGCTCTGCGGAGACCCAGCACGTCAGCCTCCGGCCGGGAGGTGCAGGGACAGCCCTCTCTGCTGGTGTTTCTAACTGGAGTGATTCACCTTAATCATCCCCATCTGTTTTTCATTCCTGGGGGGGCTGTGGGAACCCGACCCCTGGAGTCCGTGCGGATCCCGGCCCACTGTGGTGCATCAGCTTAATATCACCTGGTCCCCAAAGCTGTTGCACGTGGTTGCAAAATCTGTCCCAGCACCAACCTGGGCAGCCCCGGGCTGGCCCTCCTCCTGCCCTACGATGCTGTGACTCTCCCGGATGGGCCCTGGGTAGCGCCTATCTCCCAAAGCCCAGCCCTGGCCTCCTCCCTCGCTGATCAGAGGATGCCCAGCGGCTGCATTTTCAGCACTAATAGCACCAGCTCTGGATTTCTCTCTGCATCAACCGCTGGGCAAAGGGATGGCGGCCGTGGGAGAGACCAGCCCCTATATTGCTGGAGGATTAAAGGAGTCGCTTTTACCCCGCCACAGAGATCCCACCCTGCCCTGCGTGAGTGCTCCCTCCCCACGCCTGCAGAGCCCCCTCCCCAGCCCCAGTGTTCAGCCAGCACTGCAGCAACAGCTCCCCGGCTCGGCTCCGTAGCCCTTTGGCTAAGCGTGAGTCATGAAATAAAGGGCAGTCGGTCCCCACCTGTCAGGGGCCCAGGCAGCCGAGTGCGGGGGAGTTCCCGGCTCTGCTCCGGGCCCTCCCCACCGGGCTGCGCTGGGAGTAGCTGTGCGGCAGAGTGCAGGGAGGCCGCCAGCGCTGGCAGCTCGTACCAAGCGATGCCGTTAGCATGCTAAGCGTGCCGGCGCTGGCCGTAAATGCCATTGGCATTGGATAAAGCCAAGCAAGAAAATTAATGTTCTTTTCCATCCTATTAGCAGGAGCTTAGTTCCAGTGAGGAGAGAATGATGGTTAAAAGGGTCAAGTCCTCTCTGCTTCATACGCCCCGTACCTTGGACACTGTGTTTTCGAGCGCAGCTCGGGAACGTTCCGGCGCGGCGAGCACCAGGGGTGGGGGCCCGCTGTACAAACTACCGCTTGGGGGGCGGGGAGTGGGGAGCCTGGTGCTGTTGCCTTGTGGGGGGAGAGGTGGCGCCGTGGGGTCCTGCCGCCCGTGGGGGTGGGGGCTGGGCTGGACATGCATAAGAGCCCAGGAGACCACCGCCCCCCCCCATCCCCGCCCTGTCGTGGCAGTCGCATCTGGGGCCCCTAGCAGGCTGCAGCTGGCTTCCTCGTCTGGGAACTGCAGCCCCAGGCTTGGCCAATGTTCTTGCTGCATCCTTTGTGCTGTGGGATAAAATCGTCATCCCTGCAATGAGCAGGGAGGGGGTCGGGGCCCTGGAGGGGTGCAGGGCAGCCTGGTCTCTTGGCCGCAAGAGGAGCAAGGCTGAGGGTGACAAATGCCAGCTCCAGCGGCAGGGACTAGGCCGTGGAAGAGGGCCAAGGACGGCACAGGCTGGAATCTGCTAGATCCCTTAACATCCGTCCCCCCCCCACCCCCGTTTCGGTGGGGGTGGGCTGCTGCTTCACCCTTTGCTCCCAGCTGCGCTGCCGAAATTCTTTCCTGACCCCTGTGATGCCCTGAAAGTGGGGATCAGCTCCCGCGTCCCTGCGTAGCCTGACTGTAGCAAGATGGGTGGTGACCCCTTTTCAGCACACTCCTGGAGCAGCCACCGGGTCGGAGGAGTGCCCAGGAGGGAAGGGGAGGGGAAGGGTTCCCTGGATTTGGAGAGGTTCCTGCCCGGGAGGGGAGCCTGGCCCGGTGCAGGAGGAGCCGTGACCTTGTCTCCTTTGACCTTTCCCTCACAGGTCAGCAGAGTCTTGCGGCCGGGAGGCCGTTTCATCTCCATCACCTTCGCCCAGCCGCATTTCCGCAAGCCCCACTACGCCCAGCCGGCCTATGGCTGGTCCCTGCGCCACTCCACCTATGGCACTGACTTCCACTACTTCCTCTACGTCATGTGCAAAGGCCGGGAGCTGACCCCTGCCGACCTGGCGCTGGGGCGGAGACTCCACGAGCCGCCCGGCCCCGCCTGCCCGCCCAGCTTCCTCCAGGCCTGGGACAGCGAGGATTATCTCCGTGCTATTGAGCTGTGAGCGGGGAGGGCCTGCCGCTCTTGGAGCAGCAAGGAGTTCTCCGGCCAACGTGGGGGCCTAAACCAACCAGTGGCGGCTGCAGTTGCCAGTGCCAGATTCATGGGGCTGTGCGGCTGCGGGCTCCTCTAATCAAGTGCCTTGCCCGGGACTGGCGGCAGGAGCCCAGCCCGTCCTTCTGGGCACCAGGGCCCTGTGCCAGCCAATGCAACAGTGCTTTGCAGCCTCCTCTGTAGCAGGGTGGTTGCAGCCTCTTCCTCCAGCAGCAGCCGTGGGGGTGACGCAGGGAGCGCCCCGGGTCTGGCTGCAGAGCCCGGGGGGAGAGGGGCAGCACGGGGGCTGTGGAAGCTTGCTGCAGCCCTGCCAGTCCATTGCAGCGCGCGTGCTCCGTGGGGCTGCGTGTGAGCAACACCCGAAACCTGCTGCAGTTCTGCGGGGAGCCAGGGGCAGGCCAGGCGGAACCGGGGACGAGCCGGCAGAAGGCACTTGTGTGAGGAGGCTCAGGTTGACTCAGCTCCCGGACGGAGGAGTTTGGTGCCTTGGCTCTCTCCCTCCCCACCCCCAGGTCGCTGGGCTTTGTGGCTGGTAATGAAGCTGCCAGAGATTCATTAATTCCCTCCATCCATCTTGGGGGAAGGGGGGGAGAGAAGAGCCGGCCTCCCGCGCTCTCCTGTCGATTTCGCAGCAGTGCAGAGGCAAAGGGAGGGATTTTAGCGTCCGCCACAAGCAAATCGCTCTAATCCAGCTTCTGTCCTCGCATGATTAGGAAGCATTATGCCAGCGAGTAAAGGGCCGGACTCCCAGCTCCCTGGGGAACTCTTCCCCACAGCGCGGCCCCGACTGGGTCCTCCCCTGCTCCAAGGCTCTTTGTGAAGCTCCCTGGGCGAGGAAGCCCCTGGCCGTGCTGGGGCTGGGGGAGGTGAGGGTTAGACCTTGAAGTGTTGGATTCGAATGTTTTCCGTGTTATTTTGCTACGCATGTGGCCAGAAAGAGTCAGGGAGGGGAAGGGCGGGTTATCCCATGCGCGGTCAGGGACAGATGGGACATGACGACCTACGGCCTCCGGTGTCACGCACTGGTCGCAGGAGTGAAGCCGGCTCCTGGGCTGGAAGGAGACAGGGCAGTGAAGTCAGCCGGGGTTCAGGCCCTGGGATTCAGGACACACGGTTGCTTGGTCCAGCCGGCTGTCTCTTTTGGGGGAGGGGTGAATTCTGCCCCGTGCGGCTTCAGCTCTGGGCTTTTGTCCCTGTGCCCCAGCGTGGAGAACCCGCCTCTTTCCCTGGCATGACTGCTCGCTCCATGGCGAGGGAGGGAATTCACCCTCCTTGTCCAGGCAGCAGGGGCCTTACAGCGGCCCCCGTCTCCTGGGTTGGGAAGAAGCTTCCACTTCCCCCATGTCTCTTGCTGGCTTCCCCATCTCTTCTCAAGGCTGCTCTGCCCTGTGGCCGGGGTGGCGTTGCCCCACTGCTGCAGTGGCACAGGTGTGGCTCCTAGCGTGCCTAGGGCTGCAGAAGTCTGAGCAGGTCGCGGTGCCATGGTGGTGAAAACCTCCGCATTTGGTTGACAGTAGGACTCCCCTGCTGGGGCCTGCGCCACCCAAACTACCGCATCTTAGGCAAGGCTAAGAACCACCCCCATTCTCCTCTGCCTATGCCCTGGCCTCCGCGTTGGTCCTTTCCCCGTAGAACATCGTTCAGTGTCATTGTGTGGCACAGACGGCCAGTCCGGTTTCCAGGCTAGTTCAGCCCTTAAGTGCATCCGCCCTTTCTGCATTGATGGGACCCCTCCCACGAACCGCACCCTGATGTTCAAGTGGATATGACCCCCGTCTCCCACCGTTCCTCAGTCCCAGGTTCTCCCCAGTGAACCCTCTCCTGCTGTGGCGTTGGCTTTCTTCACCCTGGCGTCGCTCTCCCTCAGCGGGTGGGGGCCTACTGATGAGTCCCGCTGCCTTTGGGCTGGAGCTGTGAAGCCGACTCACTTGCCACATGTATGTGGGAGCTTGTAAATGTCACCACTCTCCTTGTTAGTCATCCAGCTGGCTCCCTCGTGCGCACACACCTTTTCAGCTCCTCGGAGATGCTGCAGCCTCTGAGATGGAGCTGCGGCACCGGATTGGCTGCAAGTGCCTCTCCGCCCCCACGTGTCTGAGAAAAACTATTATGTTTCCCAGTGTTTATATTAGCTCTGCATAAAATTTGTGTGCATGAAATCTTTAATGTTGCTCCTGACCTAGATTTATCTGTGTGGAGAGAACGGGTGGAAAATGCATTTCACTTTTCAGCTGCCACTTTGGGAGCAGTTGAAGTTAATTGGGTTGGTTCTTTCCCGTGTGGTCTGCAAGGCTTGGTTAGAATCCATCTGGAATAGGCAGGGTCACCGCGAAAGCCATGGGAGCTGTTTTTCCTGAAATCCACCAATTCGCTGTTGAAAGTTTCCTGGGGCGATTTGGGGATCTCTGTCCAGTTCCAAGGCTGGGAATATAACAGGCTTTAAAAGAGATCTAGATAAATTCATGGAAGTTAAGTCCATTAATGGTTATTAGGCAGGATGGGTAAGGAATGGTGTCCCTAGCCTCTGTTTGTCCGGGCATGGGGGTGACGGGTGGCAGAAGAGAGATCACTTGATCATTACCTGTTAGATTCACTCACTCCAGGGCACCTGGCATTAGCCACTGTTGGTAGACAGGATACTGGGCTGGATGGACCTTTGTTCTGACCCAGTTCGGCCGTTCTTATGTTCAAGTGAAGAGCTGTCTCTGTAGAAGACTCCGTGAATCTAATTTACAGCATCATCGGTGATATTGTTAGCAAACCCAAGGACTCAATGAGTCTGGCTAGCTCACTCAGAAGCATATGAGACATGGGTTTGTGCCTCATGTTGGGTGCAACCCTTTATTGTTACTGGGGTAACACTAGCATTCCCTGGCCTATGTTCTGCACAAGGTAAGACTAGATTAATTTACTGGACCCTTCCAGCCTTAGACTCTACAAGCCTTGCAGAGCCAACTCCCCTCTAGCGCAGGGAGCTCCAGGTCTAAGCACAGTAGTGAGGCAATTGGAGTAAATTTGCGCTGACACCTCTGTTATTGTTTGTATTTTGGTAGCATCTGTTGGCCAGAGTCAGGGCTCGGTGTCCCTTTGTGCTTGCTGCTGGACGTACATGATGATGAGAGTCCCTGCCCCAAGGAGCTATTGTGTGGGCCAGTCCAGAGGGTGTCAAAGGTGATCAAAGTGGGACTATGTCTATCATAACCATACAGCTAAGGGTAGCCTAAAATTCCCCCTCACCTGTAAGGGGTTAAGAAGCTTAAATAATCTGGTTGGCACCTGACTAAAAGAGCCAATGGGAAAAAAAATACTTTCAAATCTGGGTTGGAGGGGGGAGGGCTTTGTGTGTGCTCTTTGTGTAAGTGTTCGCTCTTGGGACTGAAAGTGACCAGACCAAAAAAAAATCCATCTCCTCCCCACAATCCTAAGCCAGTCTCTCATATTACAAAAATTGTAAGTAAAAGCCTGGCAAGGTATGTTAAATCTTTTGTTTTAACTTGTAAATTTTCCCTTTGCTAGAGGGAAATCTAATTTACAGATTATTTATTCCTGTTTTTTGTAACTTTAAAACTAAGGCGAGAGGGGTTCCTCTGTGGTTTTAAATCTTTTGTTACCCTGTAAAGTTATCGTCCATCCTGATTTTACAAAGGTCAATCTTTTTCCTTTAAATAAAATTCTTCTTTTAAAACCCTAATTATTTTTCCATTGTTCTAAAAATCCAGGGGTTTGGGTCTGTGCTCACCTGTACCAATTGATAAGGATATTATTCTCAAGCTTTCCCAGGAAAGGGGCTGTAGGGCTTTGGGGAATATTCTTGGGGGGACATTTTGGGGGGAATAGGAACTCCAAGTGGTCCTTTCCCTAAATCTTTGTCTAAATCACTTGGTGGTGGCAGCAGTACTATCTATGCAAGGACAAGGAATTTGTGCCTTGGGGAAGTTTTAACCCAAGCTGCTAAAAATAAGCTTAAGGGGTCTTTCATGCGGGTCCCCACATCTGTACCCCAGAGTTCAAAGTGGGGAGAGAACCCTGACAATGTCCCAGCACGATATACATTTAAAAAGCAAAAAGAGCATCCAACAAAGCAATTCAAGAGGCTTTAACTGATTGGACAGTTACATTCCCCGGGGAGTGAAGGCAACAGCAGGCAGAGGAGGAGCTGGCATGAGAGGGGCGCTGGCACTACACCTCTTTGGGCTCCACCATCCCCGTTCCTGCCACCACCTGGGCCTCCCGCTGTCTGCTTTGCGTTCTGGCTCTTTGGGAGGGTTCTGTGGGCGGGAAGGAACCAGAGTACGACTGAAGGTGTCAGGAGAGAGCATCGCCTGCGGGGAACACGCCAGAATAACTCAACTTGTGAAATCGCAAATGGCTCCTGGCCCAACAAAAGCGGAGCCTCCTGCTGGCTGGGGCGCCCGCCTCTCTCCAGCTCGCTTGTCTGCTAACGAACGCCTCTACAGCCCGGAACGTGGCAGGAGCCAGCGGAGTTGTGGAGCCTGGCTGGGCAAGGACAGAAGCGTGTTCTGGCTGTTTCCTTCAGGCATGGGCAGGGCCCAGGGACCGCTTTGCTCTTTGACAGCTGCCAGAGCAGCTGCCTGTGTCACCAGAGGCTGATAGGCCACGAGGAAGCAAAACAAACAGCAAGTCAGAACCATCGTCGCTCGCTACCCTGGGACACAGAAAGCCCTGTGAGGGGTGAGGCCATGGAGCGCTGTGGTGATGGGTGGGGTGTGATCGGCCAACTGCTGGGCAGGAGCGCAGGGGCTCTTGAAGGCCAGGTCATGGTCACTGTGGCAGGAACCAATGAGGGGCACAGTCAGGGGTTAATGGGTTACAAATTGCACCAGTCAGTCGGAGCCCAGGCAACAGCCTGGATGCCATCACAGCCCGGTTTCCGCAGCCAGCATGCCTCACTGTGCGCTCCGAGGGTGGGCTGAGAAACAGCTGCCTGCTCCAAAGACAAGGGTTTGTTCTAGAGCCCCTCCCCTTGCCACCAAAGGATGATGGGATTCCTTATGCAAAACCCGTAACCCCTCTGTCCGGGTCTACACTAGCCATTTGGGATCACAGAGCCCTTCCTGGGGCTGTCGCTTGCAGCTTCCTCTGGCTTATGCCACCTGTGAGATGCTCCTTCCCTGTGGGTCATTGTATCACTGGCCAGAACTGCGACCTCAGCATCCAGAGAGACAGAAACAGCCCTTCAAGCTGGCTGTCCTAATGCTTCCCTCTCTCTGCCTGGGAGTGACCGAAGAGGGTTGAAACCTCACCAGCTGCCCTTCAATGAAGCCAGGTTTTCAACCAATGACATTGATCTTTTTTTATTATAATTATTTATAATTATTTGGCAGTACCAGCACCACTGACTGACCATCAGGCAACACTACCCAGGGCAGGTGACTCTGGGCTGGAAGTAAGGGGAGTCAGCTTCTGACCTTATAGGGGAACATACTAAGTTCTTGCCAGGATAGGCTCTGCATAGGGACAGATCCTAGCTAGATAAGCAGCCCTGCGATGTGGTAAAACAGGGATCTGCACAGTGCCAGCATCTTCCTGGCCCATTAAATCTCTGGGCACAGTTGCCGTCTTATAGGAACTTTTTTTCCCAGTGTGCCTTTTTGGGGGCTGGCCCTTTAAATTTAACAGTGACATGCAGCTGCAGCTCTAAAGTAGCCATCTTGCACCTGGCAGCCTCTCTGGGCGGTGAGGCCCTGTTGTGTCCCCCTTCTTAATGCTGAGGAGAAGGCAGGTCTCTTCAGACACTTTACTCCTTGGAAAGAGTCCTATGTACAGAGCAGGACCCACAGGATCTGGGAAAGTGTGCTAGGGGATGGGAGTGGAGGGCGCCTTAGTGCACAGAGTTGGGCGGGCGGGGGAGGACTGGGTTTATGAGTGGCCTGATCAGACATACCCATTCCCACAGTAAATTAACCCTGTGCTTGATCACTTCCAGGAGCCAGACTGTGTGCTGAAGCTTGCAGTCAGCATCACCATCCGTTATTCTTACGTGGCCAGGCCCTGTGCTTTAAGCCTCATCAACTAAAAAGTCACAGTGGGGCCCGAGAACGCGCGGGAAAGGGGACTGTCGGTAAGTGCTGAAGGCCGGGGCAGGATGGGCTTTGGAAGAGGCTGGGGAAGTGGGCCTACTCCCTTTGTCCTTGTGAAGGGTGGGGGGAGGCTGGGCAGGGGGGAGCCTGCTCTCAGGAAGGCAGGTTGGCATCCCCTTTATTGCAGTCAACTCCCCTCTCGCAGTGTGGGGGTGTTTCTTCACACTACTAGCCCAGCGTTGGAGCTGACCCAGGCCTCACACAGTCAGCTCCGTGGGAAACCCTGGCAGGACACGCCATGGAAACTGCCGGAGGGTCTGCGCCAAGTCAATAGCATTAATCAACACCCCTCGGTGGTACGGCAGCCCCGACTGATCAAGCCCAGTGGCCCTCCAGGCTGCACAGGGCGGCTCTGGCCCTTTTGCACTGGTGCTGCTCTGTGGGGCTAACTCTGGGCGTTGGCATACAGGAGGTGCCCCCCCACCAGAGAGCGATACCATGCACGCGAGCACGGGGGAGCTGCTCTCCGCCCTCCCTTCTACCCTTTTGTAGCTGGGCTTTGGTGGTTTGCCAGACCAGCTGGGCTGAATCAGCAATGCCGTGAGGCTGTATTAGTTAAGGAACCTCCCGGCCCGACCCTGGGTGGCAGGGGCCGATCTGTTCCCTTGTCCCACAGGTTCAGATCTGGAAACAGCCACAACCCAGGGCTATGAGAAGCAGCAACAACTCTTTGTGATTAACTTCGGGGGGAGGGGATGTTTGTACTGGGGGGAACCTGAAGCATCTGGTTCCAACCTTGCCATACTTCCACTGCTGAGGAATGGCTCCCTCCACGCTTCCTAACCATAGTTTGCATAGTCCTGTAAGAAGCCTTCATTCCCTTCGGCTGGGAGCCCCTTCGGGGAGGGGCTGTCTCCCTGTGTGGCTGGACAGGACCCAACACATTGTGGGCCTGAGGTGTTTACACCGGGGTAATTCTGTGGACGGCAGCAGAGTTACTCCAGATCTACACCCCTGTCAGTGCGAGGAGAGCGGCTCTCTCTGGGTGCTACCGGTGTATAACTCACAATAGCCCAGTAGTGCTGGTCACTCAGCCTGCAGCTTCCAGCTTGGGGAGGCCTCTCTAGGGACCTCACAAGCCTGTCTCTGGGTAAAGGACACCAGCTCCCATCCTGGGCTCCATATGGGGAATTAAAGGGGCCTTTCCCCCACACAGGGTCAGCGGGAGACCAAAGTGCCGGTGCTGCAGAGGGTGTCTCTGCACACGTTGGGCTGCAGGAGAAAGCCCCCTGGTACAAGCAGGGGTTTGGAGTACACTTTCTGGACACAGCCCATTTGTTTGGGGGGATGCAATAAAATGGGACCCGCACCCACCCATGCGGATCCGACTTCACAACTGGGCCTTACATGGGCTCCTTGGAGCAGGGCCTGCCTCCGCTTTTCACTGATGGTGTGACTGCTTCAGTAGCAGTCACGATGGGGAAGGCCTGGCTTGGTGCCCCTGCCCCGTGCTACTGTGACCCACTGAAGGTAGGGGCCAGCTGGAGTCCCAGGGAGAGGCTGGCATCTGCCAATCTGATTCAATAGGGAATCTAGAAGGGGGTCAGGCTGTTAAAAGGTATGAATGTAAAATTGTGCACCTGAGAGACTTCAACTAGTGCTGAGAAGCCAGAGGCTTCGGGGACAGATTCACTCTGGGGGCGCAGACAGGTGTGTTCAGAGAGCTGGGGACATGGGTCAGCAAGGGTGAGACCTGTAGGCACCTGTGTTCCGCCACTGGCCCCATGCCCACAAGCTTCCCTTTCCAGCAGAGGGAGACGGGAGCTAGCACCACTGAAGAAACACTTAACTGCAGGGGGCTCACACCCCAAGGTACCCCCCCACCACACACATACTGAGCATTCTGGGAAGGGTGTTTATTCATGTCAGTGTGAAGCCGTGTAAGTACAGCTTGGGCAGACATAGGGAGGTGGGTGTGTCTCTTGGTGTGGGAGTACCGATGGTGTTTGTGAAGTGCCTGCATGCCTGTGGCTCTGTATGTGTGTAGGGCTTTGAATGTGGGTCTCTGATTTGATCCGGGCTGAGCGTGTCTCTATGCGGCTGGGAACGTGTGTACCTTGCGTGCGTGTCTACGAGTCAGTCGGCTGGCCTGTGTGAGTGGCTGTGCATATGTGGTTCTCTATGGGGGTGGTTGAGAGTATATGAATGTCTGTGGTTCGGTATGTTGCCTGTAGTTGTGGTGTCTGAATTTGGCTCTTTACCAAAGGTCCATCTAGCCCAGTATCCTGTCTTCTGACAGTGGCCAGTGCCAGAGGGACTGAACAGACCAGGTGATCATCCAGTGATCCATCCCCATCCCCCATTCCCGGCTTCTGCAAACAGAGGCTAGGGGCGCCCTCCGGGCTAAGAGCCATTGATGGGCCTAGCCTCCATCCTTCCCTTACTCAGAAAAAGCCTGGTTCCTTTAGAAAGCACTCAATGCAAAAGGTAGTTTAATAAGTGTAAAAGAAGGAAGGATTGGCCCCAATGGGTATGTGTGTTAGGGTGGTCCAGAAAGGTTAATAAGCAACCCCTTCCTCCTCCCAAATAGCCTTTGATTTGCCAAGTGCATTTCCCAGTGGTTTAAAGGAAATTCCCAAGGCCTGAGGGAGGCACCAGCCTCCCCTCTCAAGGGGCTTTTGCCAACCTGCAGGGCTCGGGAAAGGGTGCAGAACGTTGCCCCTTCTGTATTCCCCTGGTCAGATTGGCAGACATCCTGGGGGTTGAAGCCTTCTGCTGCAGCATGGGGCAAGGGTCACTTGCAGGTTTGAACTAGAGTCTGTGGTGGAGTCTCTGTAACTTGAAGTCTTTCAGTCAAGCTTTGTGGGTGTCAGTAACAGAGTCAGAGGTTCTAGAGCTAGTCCAGGCTTGGTGGATGGGCTTCTATGGGCTGCAGGAGGTCAGACTAGAGGATTGGGTTGGCCCCTTCTGGCCTTAACATCTATGAGTCTATCTGGGGCTTCTTATCAGCCTATGCCTAAGGCAGCCATAGAGAGAGCACCTGATGGCCTGGCCATTGACCCCTTGCTGTCCTGGAGCAGCCTTGCTGGACTCTATGGCCAATAAGTACTTGTGTTGGCCCTGGCAATGTGCTTGCCTGACTGCTGAATTGAGGTGGAAAGTAACACTGGCTCCACTTTGGTCCGAGTGCCTCTGGGACCAACCTCCTCTTCCAGCTCCCTGCGGTAGAGTTCCTTCCACCCAACCACCCAGGAGAAGGGCAGCTCCTCTGAGAGGCCCCAGTAAAATATTTAACAGACACAAGCCTCTCAGAAGCCTAATTTCTATTTCTGTCTTAAGCAAAAACTAGGTCACCTGATGCCCTCCCTCCCTCCCTCCCACTAACCTGCAGGGACTTCTATCCTCTATCTCCTGAACCCTAAGCAAGGCAGAGAGTCAACCCAGAGAGAGGGGTGGCAACTGCAGGGAAAAATGCCTGTGACCAGGGTGGTTCTCTGGGGGTTGTGATTTCCTGGAGAACATGGTAGAAGCCCTTGAATAATCTCTCACCTGTCCAGATCCAAAGCCCATTGTCTGCACTGAGAGGTTTTTCCATTCGCTTCACTGGGGTTTGGATCAAGCCCAATTACAAAGATCTTGCGAGGGAAAACACGCAGGGTGGGCTGTCTCCATTTGGTACATGTATGTATTTATTCATTGAGTTTTGTTCACCAATACAGTGAAAAATGGCATTAAAATGTACAATGGATCGTTCTTAG
This sequence comes from Dermatemys mawii, assembly GCA_007922305.1. Lineage (NCBI taxonomy): Eukaryota > Metazoa > Chordata > Testudines > Dermatemydidae > Dermatemys > Dermatemys mawii. Next base: position 9,974,171 of record ML677401.1, on the reverse strand, counting down.
AATGGCATGACATTTTTTTTGCTTTGTTTTCATAAAATGACATAGGAGATTATTGAAAAGATGATAGTTTCTCATGCACATCAGACCAGAATAAGCTTTTTAAAAAATTAAATTAAATTAAAGTACAAAATTAAAAACACCAACTCGGAACATCCCCCAAGAAAGAGGTGTCAAATAACCAGCGAGTTATCCCAGCACATTCGTAACCAGTGCAATAAGATCTTCTAAAGTCATTATGTTTCTGCATGGTCCATCAATAAAGCCATTAATCACAGTATAAGATTCTTAGATACATTTGTTTTGTTTACTGTTGTTCTGAGGTGTGCAAAACCCTAACCACATTCAAGAAGTCCTGTCCAATACTGATATATAGAATTAAGAGAACCAACCATTTAAATTCCGTTCTATACACTTTTTTTCTTTCATATGGAAAAAATATGAACAATCTTTGATGCGATATCTCAACCCTAGACATTAGCAGATCGTTTTTAACAAAGATTCGGATATAAAAATACAAATATGAGGAGTTCTGTTAAAAAGAAGCGTGCCAGAGTGGGATGACCAGTGGCACCAAAATGTGGCAGCAGGACCAGGAAGCTCATGCAAAAAAGATGGAGCAAAAATGTCTCTCGACAGCAAAATGATCACTGCCTTTTATATTATAGTCCATCCGTGTCGGAACCTCCGCCTTCCATTCAGCATTGCTGGCTTTGGATTTGCTTCCGATCTGCTGGTATTTTGCAAACTGGATAGGGATGAGGTGTGGGGATGGCCCGATGGATTAGAGACTGGGTGTGGGTCTGAAATACAGCAGGGGAGAGGGGTGATTGCACACACAATGAGCCTGCTACAGCTAGAGAGGTGTGTGTCTATGCAGGTGTTAGATACACAGCCACTCGGAGAGAGACAGAGAAAGGTGTAAAGTGCATCGCTACGGGAGCCCTCGGCGAGATGAGACCGCCAGGCGATCCCAAGGGCTCCGCGCTCTCAGGGGAACAGCACCGCGGCATCGTGGCATGGGGAAACGGGCGAGCTCCGTGGAGCTGGGGAGAAGGGAATGGGAGAGGAGTGGGTGCTGGAATGGACAGCTCCCTGGAAAGGGCGCTGGAGTGGACAGTTCCCCGGGCGGGCGCTGGAAGTGGCGCTGGGATGGACAGCTCCCCGGGAGGGCGCTGGAAGTGGCGCTGGAGTGGACAGTTACCCGGGGAGCGCGCTGGAGTGGACAGCTCCCCGGGAGCGCGCTGGAAGTGGCGCTGGGATGGACAGTTCCCGGGGAGCGCGCTGGAAGTGGCGCTGGGATGGACAGTTCCCGGGGAGCGCGCTGGAGTGGACAGCTCCCCGGGAGCGCGCTGGAAGTGGCGCTGGCCCTGGATAGCGCCTCAGCAGCCGGCTCCTCCATTCTGCGGGGTGGGGGGTTGAGAGGGCAGGAGGAGACGCTGAAAGAGGTGGGCATCTCCGGGGTGGGCATGGCGCCCTGGAAATCTGGACAGGGACCGGGTGCCTTTGTCCCATGGCTCTCGGTTGGATGCTGAGGAGGGTGAGATGGCCCCATCCGCTACCGCCTCGGGCTGGGGTCTGGGTTGGGGGTGGAAGGTGTCGCCAGCAGCCTCATCTCCTTCCTTTGCTTTCCTCGTTGACCACAGTCCAACAAACATGCACGGGCCGAAAGTGCTTAAAATCAGGGATCAGAGTCTGCAGCTCGGTGCAGGCGCCTCCTCTGCCGCCTTATACCCCAGAAGGCGACTTGTCTGTCATCCCCTTCAGCACCTCGTCTATTCTATCGTCCTCGATCACCACTGCAGGGGGGACAAGCGCACAGTCAGGACCAGGGCTGGGCTGGCGGGGGGGTGGGGGGCTCTCGTGGGGCTTGGCTGGGGCTTGGCCTCGCAGGATTTGCCTCCCTCTGTGCTCCCCCCGCCCCGCTGCACAAATCAACCTCTGCTGGAGAAATCCGCCCCAGGAAAATGGCTCCCGGAGCGAGCCCCTCGCCGGTCCGGCTCCCCGCCGGGGGCGCAGAGCGAGCGAAGGGGATCCAGGAAGAGCGCAGCCCGCGGCAGGCGCGGGAGTCGCGGGCAGAGAATGCGGCGGCTGGGGAGGGGGGGGCGCGCAAAGCCCCAGCGGGGACACGGGGAGGGCGGCGCGGACAATGGGGAGCCCTGCCCGGGGAGGAGAGCAGCGCGGCGAGCCGGCCGGGCGCCTAGGGAGTGGGGGGGGGGGACTGGGGGGAGGACAAGGTCCACCTGAGCCGGGGTGGGGCAGGCGGTTTGCCAGGGAGGGGGGCGTCTCCCTTCCCCAAGCCCGGGGCGACCCTTCCCCACCGCGGATCCAGATGGAGGGACGGGAGATGGGGGGGGGGGCCCCAGACCCCCCGCCGCCCCGCCCCAGGGCCGGTGGCGCTCACCTCTCTTGGCCCTGCCGATCTGCCCCAGCTTGGGGGGCCGCTTGGCCTGGTTGCCCCCGAAGAAGGAGTTGGTGTCCTGGAGCCGGCAGCTGAAGGAGAGCTCGCTGACTTCGGAGTCGGTGCCGTAGCGGGCCACCTTCTCCTCGCTGTAGGGGAGGATCTCGGACATGCTGGCGGCTGCCTGGGTCCCTGCGGGGCGGCCGGGGAGCGCGATGCGGCGGAGGAGCCGGGCGGGCGGGCGAGGGAGTGCGGAGCGCTGCAGCCTGCCGAGGTATCTGTGCACAGGGGCTGGGACAACCCTACATCATAAAGGAAACCCGGGCGGAAGGATGAAGTCATGCATCCGGGGCTGGTGCGCTGAGGCCCCCCGCCTTTCCTCCCCTACTGTGTCTTCCTGCCTTCCCTGACTCCCCCGGCCCTTTCCTGCCCCTCTGTGTCTCCCCCACCCCCTTGTGCCTCCCCCACCCCTTCCCCCTTTGTGTCGCCGCCAGGCCCTGCCCCCAGTTTTTGTCTCTCTTCTCCCCCATTGTCGGGTTTTCTCTCCTGACCACAGGGCCTGTATGCTTTTTAAATGCTCCCCATATTCCTTTTCCCTACCAACTTCCGGGCCCCAGCTCACACCCCCATGTCCTAGGCTCAGCTCGTCCGCCAGCCTTCATCGTCCCCAGGAGCCTGTTAGTGACATCGTCCCAAGCAACCCCAGCCACCAGCCTCCTCATCCTCATCCTCCTAAGGGCTGTTAAGGTTGCAGATTAGCTTCCATTACAACCCCTGCTGTCAGCTGGAGGGGGTGGGGTGAAACACCTGCTTCTGGCCTGAAATTCTCCCTGCCTGGTCTCTGCTGCCAGGTGAGGCTGTGTGTGTGTGTGTGTGTGTGTGTGTGTCTCGATCCCTCTGTGTGTGTTAATATCTGTGGTTACTGCTCTACCCGGACAGCGAGAGCATCAATTTAGCTAGTGCCAAGGATGTGAATGGTGCTTAACCAAAGGCCCATGTATTGCTCCTTAACACACACATGGCCAAATGCACGTGGAGAGGTGTGTCCGCTGGGGACTCAGAGGCCAGCTGTGTGCTGATGGGTTGTCAAGAAAGGCCGCTTACAAGAGGTGCCCTGCCAAATGCTTCCTGTGCATGGAACTGGCATGCTATATCTATATTTTGTGGAAGATGGATAGCATAGCCTATGGTGTGTAGGATGCCTGACCAGATGATCATAATGGTCCTTTTTGGCCTTAAAAATCTGTAAACATGTATCTGCAACCAGGAATGAGAGGATTTTTTGTACATATATGGGACGTGAAGATACGTGGAGAGCATAGACTCTTGTAAGTACATTTCTATGGTCTGTACAGTCTTTTATTAATAATTCAGCTGTGGTTTTCAAAGGACCCTGAAGTACACAAATTTCACTGATTTATATGATTTACTGTGTCCAGTTTTGGGGCCCGCACTACAAGAAGGATGTGGAAAAATTGGAAAGAGTCCAGAGGAGGGCAACAAAAATGATTAAGGGTCTGGAGGACATGACTTACAAGGAGAGGCTGAGAGAACTGGGATTGTTTAGTCCACAGAAGAGAAGAATGAGGGGGGATTTGATAGCTGCTTTCAACTACCTGAAAGGGGTTCTAAAGAGGATGGATCTAGACTATTCTCAATGATACCAGATGACAGAACAAGGAATAATAGTCTCAAGTTGCAGTGGGGAAGGTTTAGGTTGGATATTAGGAAACACATTTTCACTAGGAGGGTGGTGAAGCACTGGAATGGGTCCCTAGGGAGGTGGTGGAATCTCCTTCCTTGGAGGTTTTTAAGGTTAGGCTTGACAAAGCCCTGGCTGGGATGATTTAGTTGGGGATTGGTCCTGCTCTGAGCAGGGGGTTGGACTAGAAACCTCCTGAGGTCCCTCCCAACCCTGATCTTCTATGATTCTATGATCTACAGGTGTTTTGCAAGGCCTCAGAGCTATAAGCCCTGAAGGCTAAGGCCTAGCCTATACTGAACCATTGGTTCTGGTGCAGATTATTCTGCACCAGTGGAATAGGGAGCATGGACTGGTGCAGCTTATCCTGTGAGTGTGAGTCACCTCCCAGAGAACCACGCACAGAAGGGACTCTCTGCACTAGGTACCATGCAGAGAGAGAAAGGGCTAGTTCGCTGCTCTACCATCTCCCTCCTCCATCGCCTCGGGTCCATATTGAGGAGCAGGAATAGAGATTGAATGGGCAGTTCCCAGACATGTTCCCGGCATGACCTCATTTTTTTCACATGCTTTGCTGCCGACATCCCCGGACGGCATGGAGGACCCCACTTAAAAATTGCGACCTCCATGCAGCGTGTACGTGCAAGGTCATGCTGCATGGAGGAGGCCATTTTGCTTTAGAGAATGGCCTCCTCCTCACAGCGTGACGTCACATATGTACAGAGAGTGCGAGGTCACGCTGCATGACGGGCACCATTTTGTGGAGCAAAATATCATTCTCCATCTGGCATGACTTCGCACAAATGGGGGGGTGAGGTTACGTGGTGTGGAGGAGGCCATTTTGTAAAATGGCGTCCTCCACAACCTCACCTGCTGATGGAGCGACCCACAGTTTGGGAACCACTAGATTATGGGGAGGAGTGGGCAGGCCAGGGGAGGAGGAGATACACCCCCCTCGTCTTTGAGAAACCGTCTGTGGGCTACTGCAACAAGAAATGGCCGCTCATAAACATGTCTGTTCTCTGAGGACAACACAACTATCCTGTTGAGCATGTTCTTGCTTACAGGGGCACTGATGGAAAGAGCTCATGCCTTCGAGAGAAGGGAATCTATCTTCGGCAGAAGCCGGGGGATCTCCGTGACACCAATATCGGTCAGGAGAAGTGCCATCGAACCCAAGTACAAAACCAATGCAAGGGAGAGGAGAATCATGTCCCGGGTGGGCTGGACCTTATAGTGATTAAATGAGGGTCATCCACACCCTACAGGCATGGGTTACAAAACCCTACATATATGAGCATGGGAAACCAGGCTGAGATATGTACACGTGTACTTCTGGGAGTACAGAGTGCATCTAGACTATTGTGATGATCGTGGTATAAAATAAGGGATGGAGTCCATCAGGGGAGAGCTTTCCTCAAGGGTGAAATGCACCTCCCCCGCCACAAGTAGAATGCCAAGGGTTGGCATATCAGTTAAGTCCCTGTGTAAGCCTTTAACATGAGGTTTAAGTGGCTCCTAGGGCCCTGACTGTGGGTGAGTCCTCTGGGCTGAATTTCACCATACAGGCGGGTCAGAGCTGGGGGAAGGGGCCGTGGGCAGGAGAGTGGGCATGGGATAGCACTAGGAATGGGATATTGGACAAGAGAAGGGAAGAGAGCAGCAAATAATTCACCGATCCGTCATCGATCACTTGGTGGGGGGTGTAATTGGAATGCCTCGCGTACAGGGTATTTCCGCTCCCTGCCTGGATGGATGAAACTGTCGTAAGCAGGAGAAAGGGAATCAGGGATTTCCCCGGGAGGTGGCAGGGGCGTTTCCTGTGCAAAGAGAGTCATGTAGCATTTAAAAGCAGAAGGGGGCCACCAGAGCATCAAGTATGACCACAGGCCACTAGACACCACCCAGGTGTCCCTACACTCAACCCAACAATCCAAATTAGACCAAAGTGTTACTGCCCACAGGAGAGTCAACTGTGTGTGCCGTGAGCATCTCATGTTTGAGTCCAAGGGAAGAACCACTAGTAGCAGGATTCACCTCAATTCTTGCTATTTCTAGGGCACCTCCCACACAGACCAGTGTACACAGCGTAATGGCAGGCCCTTGTCTCTGCAAACTCCTCCTGCCTTTGGCATTAACTGTGAGGTGCATATTCAAGGTGGTACTTTGTCCATATGTCCATGCTGGGGTTTCTCCTGGACTGTGGAGCACACCCAGAGACATCTCTGTCCCAGGGGCTCACAGATCTTCTTTGCCATGCAAAGGGCAATAGGGCCCGTCCACGCAGCACAACTGAAGACAGTTTAGAGGTAAAGAAGTGGAACTGCAGAAACCCAAGGGTGGAGCTGAGCTGCATTCAGGAACCCTGCCCAGGGGCCTATGAGATACTCAGAGCCTGTGAACTGAGTGTACAGGACCATGTCTTCACCCTAACGACATGATTTAATGAGAGTTACGCACCTGGTCCTGAGGCTAGAACTCAGCCCTACGCTTATATCAACCCGCTTTATATAGCAGGTAAAGTGCATCTAGGGCAGGCCATCATATATAGTCAGACCAATTAGCGAGGGGGCACCAGCTACAAGGTTCAACTAGCCTCAAGGGGTTAGCTGATGCTGCGGGCTCCAGAGCACTTCACCCATCTTGGTCTCCCATCGCTGGCTCTAGTTACTGTTCTGGTTGGAAGGTTCCCCAGTTTCTTTCCACCGCGTACCAAAGCCCAGCGAAAGCGATAGGACGGGCCTGTCTGATGCGTTGCCAGGACGCTGCCTCTGAGGCGAAACGGTGCCAGCGCTGATAAAGAAAGGGGTCCAGAGGACGGCATAAGCAGAGGCGTGTCATTTATCAGCCCAGAGCACTTTTTGGTTCTCTTCCCTCACCCCTCGCCCCGTGTCTAAGCCTGTCACTGTTGGCACAATGCTTTTATTACAGCTGTTCAGAGTAAAAGTGCGGTGAAGGTGCAATGGGGGTGTGTGTGTGATGCTATGTGTTTGCTTTTGCATGTGCGGGGTTGTATCTATGGAGCCCATCTTAGTAAAGTGCTCTGGGAGCTTTGGGTGACACATACTATAGCAGAAGGAATCATTGAGAGTTATCATGGTGTCGGTAATCCTGATTTCATCCGTCTGTGTTTGTTTATATTACAGTCGTCCCCAGAGTCTGTGGTCAGGATAGGGGCCCCGTTATGCAGGGTGCAGCACAGACCCAGGGGAAGCTATGGCCCTGCCATAAAAAAGTTACAGTCGAATAGGAGATCAGTCACAACAAGTAGGTGCGACAAACAACGGGATGGAGGCCAAGGGCACCAGTGATAAGATCACACAGGCCCAGATTATTGTTACAGCTGCTCTGAACTGGCTGAGCCAACCTCATGCGAGCATTTATAATGCTGCAGGTGCACCTGAGAAAGTCGGCAGCGGCCCACTGCCCCTGCTGAGATGTGTCCTGCTTTCGGAGCCCACAAGGGCTAATGCAGCAGCGCATGTACGCACGTGCAGGGACAGGGCGGCACATGGAGCCCCACGCAGCCCCCCTGCATGGGCACACGCACATGCATGTAGGCACATTTGGGAAGCAGTGTGGGGTGGGAGCAGCTGGCAGGAGCGGGGATAGTTTGTGGAGAGGAGGGGAGGAGCCTGGGGGAAGAAAGTGAAAGTTATAGAACTAAGGGCTGTCCGATTGGCTAATGGGGAGTCCCACCATAAAGAAAGAGACTAGATCAGACCAATGGCCCATCTAGTCCAATATCTGGTCGCTGCCAGTGCCCAGCCCTAGATGCTTCAGAGGAAGGTCTGGGAACCTCCTAGTGATCAGTTGTGCTCTAGCCTGCCCACAGGGGAAGTTTCTTCCTATCCCCTGTCACTTAGTGGTTGAGTTATGTCCCCACACAGGAGGGTTGAGATCCCTTCTTTAAAAATATCCTGTCAATGTTCTCATGATCTACAAAAACGTCTAATCCATTTTCAACTTCTACTAAGCTCTGGGCCTCAATGATATCCAGCGGCAGTGTGTTCCACAGGTTAATGTGTAATGAAATACTTCCTTTAGCCAGCTTTCAATGGGCTGCCTTTCAGCTTCACTGACCGTCCTCTTGCCCTTATATTAGCAGATTTGGTGAGCAGGAGCACCTGACTTACCTTTCCTCTCCCATCTCTCTGGCATGTCCCCTCCTATCCATCTCCTCTCGAAATGAAACAGTTCCCATTTTTTCAAGCTCTCCTCTTATGGAAGCTTTTCAAGGCCTCTAATCATTCCTGTTTCCTGTCTCTGAACCCCATCTGTATGACCAGAACAGTAATTCAGAGGAGGACGACAATAGCACTAGGATATTTTCCATACTACTTGCTATCACATCCTCTATGCGTCCTAGCACTGTGTTCTCTGAGTGCCCCTGAGGCTATGAAAAGGTCAGGCTCTGTTAGCTGGGGTCTTCTCTCTTGATAGGAAGACACCTGTCGGTGGGGAATGTCTATCCTGTTTTGTCCTCCATGTTCATCCCCCTCCCATTTTATTTATGACTTTAAGAATAAAAATAATTCAGACCAATGCTTGAAAAGCTTTTTTGCATCTGGGCTCTGCTCTGTGAGATGGCGGCCTGGGAATAAAACGAACAGCAGAAAGACTTGGGACGAGCGCTGTTTCTTTTTTCTTCTTCTCGTAAATGGATAATAACAGGTTATCATTGGGAAATCTTTTGTGCTGCGTCAAGTACTGGAGCCACAATTGCTGCGAAACAGTGACTGAGGCAGCACGCATCGGGCGAGGGCTTTCTGATGACATCAAGAAAACTCGTGAGTTCAGCTTCCATGGTTATCATGACTTCAGAACCTTGCAGGTAAGTAGCCTTATATGGCAGAGCTGAGCTCAGTATGAATGTGTGCGTGTGTGCGCGCACACAGGTGCGTGTATCAGTGTAGATGCAGACTCAGACAGACACGTCACTTTAACAATACCGTCTTTCACCAAAGTACGTTACTTCTGATACAGACCAACGTTTCACAAGTCCAAAAACAGGCAACATTTCGCACTCTATTCCCATTCGGAACTGATCCAAGGGATCACCGCTACTGATCGGCATGGACTATGGAGGACCTATGGGCTGTGTTACCCAGGAAGTCAAACTATGATCACAGTGGTCCCTAGGTGGTTTTATAATCTGAGTCCAGGAATTGTGTACAGCCTCCTAGCTCTACTACCTGTCTTCCTTCCGACTCCTAACTCAGCTGGAATTTGCATCTTATCCATCTTTCTTAAATTGTAAGCTCTCTGGGGAAGAGACAGGCCTTCTCTGTTCTGTTTGTACAGCCCCTAGCACTATGGGGTCCTGGTCTGTTGCAGGGGCTCCTAGGTGTCAGAGTCATACAAATAATAATAACCATAAATATAATTAATGTAAAGTGTTTGTATAGCCCCAAGAACAATAAGGCCTAACCTGACTCTGACCTTTAGGTGCTACCTAGTAATTGCTATGGAAGGCTATGTCTGGGCCCACAAGCGACCTACAATTGGCTATTTCCCTGTGACACACACGTTCATCAAGGTGAAATCCAGTCGGGGTCCATCCAAGAAATCAAAAGCCGCAGAGCCCATCACCAGCTCCTGAGTTCTTGGGGATTCTTTATCATTGCTGGCCGATCGGCTGCCCCCACCCAGCAATGTGCTCTGTGAATGGGCTGGATGGAATTCTGGGAGTAAAAATCTTCTTTGTCAAAACCAGTGATCAGCTCTCAAGGGGGGCTGGTGAGAAGACTCGGCCAGGGGGTGGCACGTTATCTGCTGAACAGTACATGTGTGAGGAAGAGCGAGAGAGGTGAGGCAGGGAAATATGGAAATATCTGGTACTTTGGGGCTAAAGACCATGGATCTGTAGACCATGGATTGCCAAGAGGACAGTAAGGAAGTGGTTGGTCTCAGTGCAGTGAACAGACGGCGAGGGAAGGGATTTTCTCTGCTGTCACGTTGACCTTCCATGTGTCATTGGCAGGCAAAGCACATGTCCTGGAGCAAGTGGCAGATGCAGAGTGCAGGCCAGGCTCGTGGCAGGGAATGCTGAGCTCTGCTGACCGCAAGAATGCAGGCACTTAGGAACAGCACCTCCAGAGCTCAGCACCTTCCACTGCGCCACCCATGGCTGGAGTCTCCAAAGAGCTCGGCACCCACCTTGCTGTCCTGTGGTGGCAGTGGAAGAGCAGCAGAAATGAAGGCAGGTAGTTGAACAATGAAGTAGGCATCCGCCCACATAGTTGTACAGCTGCACTTAAATATGGAGCTTGGAAGGCATGGAGGAGAATTCACACGGAGGCCACCGGAGACGTTGGAGAGAGAGCCGGGAGGCTATGTTCCTTCATTGTGCTGCAGTCTTTGTTACAACATGAGCTTTAGAGTGTCACTGACTCCCATGATGTTGTTATGAGTTTTGCAATCTTTGGTGTTTGTCTGAAAGCCCCAGCTCCAGGAGTCATGGGAACCTCAGCTTTTTTTACAAACATATGTATGCCTCTAGTCCTTCTGGTTGCAGAGAAAAGCTGGAAGATATGATCCTGAAAGGCTCAACTGGATGGGAAATATAAAGACCAGACACTCATTATTACTTTTAAATCTCATGATTTATAAGCCAATCTCAGAACGTTGGGGCCCCAACTCCTGATTTTCAAATGCTCAGTGTTAACAATGCTGGCTCTGGTGCGAAAGCTTTCACTACAACTGACTTGAGCTCCTGGAGATTCAGAGAAGCCGCGGGGTGGTGGGGGAGAGGGAGGACAAAGGGAAAGGGAGGAGAATGAGGTTGGCACTTTGCCAGCCAGGAGAGGTAGCTGACGCTCCTGCCTTCCTCCCCGTGTGACCCAGCATGTGTCACTCCCATTGTGATGTTGTTCCTCATAATAGTCTTCCCCTATAAACATAGCCAACTCGTTAGAGTGTTTGTCTAACCCAACGCTGGGCAAAATGGCAGTGCTTGGTATTTTGATGCCTGTCCCTTTAAATCTGGGCCTTAGGGCCAAGGTCAGCCCAGCTCTGGAGATCAGGAAGTGCGTGGAGTCTCTGACACACGGAGGTGCTTGAAATGTGCAGGTACAGTAGTGTGTTGCTGTGACAGTCTGGTTGTGGCGATGATCAGTAGCGGTGTGTTCGACAGCTGATGCATCAGTCAGAGGCGAGTGACGAAGCTGGCCTGTGTGGAACGCTGACTGTTTATTTGTTCCTCTCAGCTGAAAGCTGCAGCCCACACTTGCAAAGTACAGTGCCTGTTTGCAAAGAAGAAACGTGTGTGAGCCCAGAGTCCTGAGAAGGGGTCATTGCCCATGGAAAATCCAAAAGCCATGTAAAGAATTTGTATGCTGTTTAGGACTGAACTTGTAGTAGATTGAGCCTAACCCTTTAGGGGGTGTCTTGTGATCATTAAACCCGGATTATAGGCCCTGCAGCTGGTATAAATAGTATCGCTCTGGATTATGCAGTTGGAATTCAGGTGTTATTAGGGACATGATATTTGCCTTGCTAACTTTTCTGTGTGTGGCAAGAGCTCCAGAATGGGTTTGCTGGGGGCAAAGAAGAGCTTTGCTGGAAGGATCCGAGCAACCTGTATCCTTTCTGGATCCCGCTGGGCTGGCTTTGAATTTGCAGATGTGCTGATGAAGCATTCCTGCTCTGTGCTCTGGGACTGGAATGGCCCTACAGCCCTGAATGGATCCCTCTGCTTCCCAGTGGGAGGAAACTCATGCTGTGCCCTGCTAAAGTGAGGGGAACAGGCGGTCTCAAACCATGTCCTGGGTCTTCAGCCGCAGGACCCTCCCCATATTGCTCATTGGGTGGAGGGTTTCGGCTAGATCCCTTGGGAGAGGAGTCCTGGTGTGGCAAAGGTTGAGAATCACTGAGGTTTAATCAGCCATGCAGAGTACACTCCTCAAGGCTCTTGGGCCTGTCCCAGACTGAGTTCAAGCAGACTCAGCTGATGGGACAGCCTCTTCTGACCCCACTCCCAGCCCATATACAGGCTGTGACTTAGAACTTTCCATATGGTCCTTGCCTGGTATGTATCATACTGGATCTTACTAAGAGAAGTGATTTTTTAACCAGAGAGCCAGGGAACACATCCCTCCATCCTTGCTCAGGGTTATTTTTGTGAACAGAGAGATGCTGATCTCCTCTTGTCCAATCCACCCTGCGTGGTGCAGGGCCCTGTCCCCAGGAGTGGTGTATGAAGCATACTGAGATACCACATCATTGGGGTCCTGGTTGCAAGGAAGGAAGAGGACTCTAGGGACAATTCCCTTTCCAACTCCATATGGCCCTGGGCTCCAGCTCTGAGTCTGTGTAGGCTGTGAGGCTATGCAAATAGTGGTGTGATAGGCTAGAAAGTCAGCCTCACAGCAGTGATCTTTGTTTAAAAAAATGTTCAAGTTAGTGGTGAGACTTGGTCTTCCACAGCATAGGGCTTGTTAATAAGATGGTGCAGTGGTTAGGGCATTAGCCTGGGCTGTAGGAGACCTGGGTTTGATTCCTTGCCCTGTTACAAGCTTCTTGTATGATCTTAGGCAAGTCATTTAGTCTCTCTGTGTACCTTAATTCCATGGGTGGAAAATGGCACTTCCCTGCCCTAAAGGGGTGTTGTGATGCCTCCCTGTGGAGGTGGTACCCTCATGCAGGATGGGGCAGAGAGAGACTGGGATTGCCTCTGCATCGCCATTCATTTGTATCATGAGCTAGATGCTTTGGCAGCTTGACAGGCTCTCCAGCAGTTCTTACCTGCCCAATGACCCACCCTTTATGCTAACTTGCATCTGGGAAGGAATCTGTAGTTTGATACACTTAATTTCACAGGATGGCTATGGTTGCATTTAAAAGATCATTTGTCCCATGGGGGGTTCACCAACCAGTGGAATATTGAGTGCGCTTCAGTAGGGGCAGGTTCTGTCCCCCACTCTGGTCCCTGTACACAGCTCCAGTGCCACAGTGGGACATTGATTTGCTGTTGCTGACCAGGGGAGAATTCTCCCAGCAAAGGCATGAGGCTTCCCACCGGTCCCCTGGCAAGCTTTGGCGCAGAAGGTGTACCAGAGGAGGGACTGGCAGGAAGGGGAAGGCTCATAGTATATGGCACTGCAGGGATTCTGGGTTAGGCTTCAGCTCATGAACAATGCAGGACAGGCTGCCATAAGTCAGAGCATCCACGAGCTGCTCTAACTTACAACAGGACCTATTTCAGCTCCTGCAGCAGCCCAGAAACTGCTGTCTAGATCCACCTTCACCTCTCCCCCCTTTGGTCTGTGTGTTCTGCATCTCCTGGGGTGTGTGGCCCAGGACTGGACCTGGTGGCTTGACTCATCAGAATGAACATGCTGGCGGGTCTCTGCTGGGACTGTATATCACAATGGAGAAGGGTTCCATGGGTCACCTTGTCACACTAGAGTTGTTAGTGTCTTTAACATCTAACTTTGTCACCAGTATGTCCCTGTTCTTAGCAAGAGCCTCAGAAATGCCAGAGTGGTCAGCCCAGTGGCCCATCTAGCTCAATATTCTGTCTCTGACAGAGGCCCAAATAGAGGGTCACTACTCGATGCTTTTGAGAAGGGCATAAGAGTCCCCACAAAGGGCAATTGTTGATAATCCCAACCTGGAAGGAACATTTCTTCCTAACTTTAGATGCTGAGTTATGCCCTTTAGCAGAAGGTTTATAAAAAAACAACCTTCTCCTTAATGTGATGGTGGATGTGCTCTTTTTCTGTGTGAGTAGCTTGGCTGAGAGATGACAGCTTATGAATATGTCAGACAGGTGTAAACACCAGACAGGGAGAGGAATTGTTTTGGGTGGTACAAGAGGACGGAACGAGGAGTAATTAGCCATAATGAGAAAAGTGAACAGCTGGTTTCATCTCAGGCCAAGTTTCCTGCCGGCATGATGGATCCAGCCAGCAGAGGGGTAGAGACCCCATCACTCAAGCTGTTTTTATTACATTTTTCTCCTGAGATAACCACAACCAGAAATTGACTGATACTGAATATCTCAGAGTGCAAGTGACTTGAGAGACACACACCATCCAGTACACAGATAGATAAATATGTAACAAGGTGAAACAGACTAACCTAGTAAAGAGTATGATATTAATAATGACGGACAAAATCAAAAGACAAAGTGACTGCAAGGGACCTACGCTCCTAACATCCTAATGATCTATCATGTTGGCCTGCCCAGGAATAGTTCTCAGATGCTGGATAAACAATTGTCAGGAACTGATTTGTCCTAAGAGTATCCTCAAGTGGTGGAATGGAAGAGACCATCCAGAGAGAGACATTGGAGTATTGGGATAAACCAACGGTGGAAGGTAAAAATATGTAGTGATGGTTCATTTCCCGGTGGATCATTTCTCAGGCAAGAGAGGCATTGCAGCTGGTGGGAAGGTGACACCATTGTAAGAACTAGCTGACACCATTTCATCATCCACAATAAGGGGACCTCCTGCGCTGCTCCACCTTCAAAGTGGGCTCCCTCCGATACTGGGTACCCCGCAGCAACAGTGTCTCTCCACACTTCTTTCTGTGTACGCACCATTGCTGGAACAATGACGACGCACCATGGAACTACTGGTGTTTGTCTGCTCCAAGCTCACCAACTGCAATACAGGCCTGGATACAGCCCCAGTTGATTCCCACCTACTACAGCCCACCTACTACATTTCACAGGCTGGTGTGAACATATCGCCCTGATGTTAGGAGTACTGGGGTTCAGCTAAAGGGCCTGGTTTCAGTCTTTGAAGTCCATTATGGGCTAGCACTGGGCTCTGCAGAAACCACCTCTCCCTCCATCAACACAGCAGCTGCTCTCGACCTGGCCAAGGGGACGGCCTCGGAGCAGTGACAGTGCCAGCTGCATGGGCACAGCTTTGCTCAGCAACTGACTCATGGCAGGATGCCCGCTCGTGGTTGACCACATGATCCAATGCAACACCCACTTCTTTGCCTGGGCTTTCCCACAAGAGCAACACGGTACAAAGTGGGATTAACAACAGTATTAAAACCAGACAACTCTGCAGTATGTTCCTGCGAAGGGGAAAGAAAAGCCAAGAGACAGGCTAGGTCAGGCTACCTGCCATATTGACATAATCTTGTTAGGTGCCCAGATACCACGGTGATGGGCTTGGTACATGAAGCCAGATAGCCTGGAACAGACAGATGCCTTGGTGGCCAAGTAGATACAATGGATTTCTGTGGGATGCGATGAATAGAGAGAAGGCTCTCCAGCTGAATCGATTAGTTAACCATGCCTTTGCACGCTGGCCTCCGTACATTTCATGGGGACGTTGGGAGGCTGTTTGGGAGTCCAGATGCCACAGTGATGAGGCCATAGGAGCCTAGATTCAAATCCCTTTGCAAGATCCCACAGTGTCTCCCAGATCCCTCTCAAAGCAGCCCTGATTCCCACAGCGTGACTCCTGCCGCCTCGTGAAGGTCACTCCGACCCCTTTACCCGTCCTCCTGGAAGAGGGCCAGAGCAGATGATGAAACTTGCAAGCCAAAGGCTAACCACTATTTACTCACGCACCATTTTGTCTGGGTTCTGCTCCAGTGCCACAATGGAAGATTCGCCCTGTTTAGTCCCTGTGAATTTAATGTCACTTGCAGGGAAGGTCCCAGGCCGGGCCAGGCGGACTCCCAAGGCCCAGAGGACTGCCCTTCACCAGGGAGGACTCTCTGCCTCCCAACCGCTTGGGAGAGGCGGGAGAGTGGGGAGGGCCCCGCAAACAAAGAATTTTTTTTGCCTCCAGCCCTGTCCCTTCTGAATGGGCCCCATGCCAACGCCCCATTCATCTTTTCCTGCGCCTGCCACCTCTGGGGAATGTTAAAGGGAGGAGGATGAACAGGTGCCTCACCTAGCTGTGTAAGGGCGGGAAGGGCTCATGCTGGGGGATGTGCAGGAAAGGGGGTGACCTAGAGGTTACTAGGGGGGTTCCCTGGGTCCGAGGGGGGCAGGGGGGTCTCGTTATGGGGCAGTGGACGGGCCCAGGGCAGGCAGCCGCCCTCGGAGGGGGATGGGGCGCCGCTGAAGCGTTTTCTCAATGACCGGTGGCGAGGCTCCTCCCCCGGCTCCCCGCGGGGCGGCTGCAGCTTTGCTGCGAAGCCTCCTTTGGCGCAACCGGGCCGTATTAATATTCAGCACCACGGGCAGCTCCTCCGCGCGCCGCCGCCCCGGCTCCGGCGGCAGCCCGCCGCGGCCCGCAAGGATGCGGCGCGGGGCGGCTTCGCGGGCGCCCAGGGCTGGCAAGGCCCCTGCTGCGGCCGGGCTGGGAGAGGGGCTGGGGGCAGAGGGGGCATTGCCCCGCCGGGGGGACCCGAGCCGTGCCAGCGTGAAATGGGGCTGAGCTTGTGTGCACAGACAACTGCCTCTGTGTGTGTGTGTGTGTGTGTGTGTGCGCACACCAGAGACAGATAGTCTGCTCCCCTGTGTGTGTGTGTGTGTACACCAGAGACAGAGAGACACTGCTCCCCTGTGTGTGTGTGTGCGCACACCAGAGACAGACAGTCTGCTCCCCTGTGTGTGTGTGTGTGTGTGCGCGCGCACACCAGAGACAGACAGTCTGCTCCCCTGTGTGTGTGTGTGCACACCAGAGACAGACAGTCTGCTCCCCTGTGTGTGTGTGTGTACACCAGAGACAGAGAGACACTGCTCCCCTGTGTGTGTGTGTGTTTGGGTGTGGGTGTGCACACCAGAGACAGACAGTCTGCTCCCCTGTGTGTGTATGTGTGTGTGTACACACCAGAGATAGAGATACTGTCTGCTCCCGTGTGTGTGTGTGTGTGTGTGTGTGTGTGTGTGTACACCAGAGACAGGGAGACACCGCTTCCCTGTGTGTGTGTGTGTTTGTGCATGTGTACACACCAGAGATAGAGACACACTGTCTGACCCCATGTATGTGTGTGCACCCATGAGAGAGACATTCTGATCCCCTGTGTGTGGGTCCTTGGGTGTGTGTGTGTACACACCAGAGGTAGACACACTCTCTGTCTGATCCCCTGCATCTGGGACCCTATCTGTGCCCAAGTGCCTGTTGGTATGTGACTCCCGGAGTAGGTGCCTGCCGCAGGCTGAGTCCATGTGATTATAAAATACAAGGCAGATACGTAGCCTCGTTTTATTCATAAAATCTGCTGAATGAGCCTGCAGCCTGGCAGCTGCTGCTGGGGCAGGAAGCTGGCGAGCTGGAGCGGGGAGAGGATACAGGGATCAGACTCTCCAGAAGGGATCCCATTTCCTGTGCAACACTTTGCTCCCACGCAGATCAGTGCAGCCCAGGAGATGCTGAGATTCCCAGCTCCAGCCCAAACCGCAGGCTCTTCATTCATGCTGGCACATCCCTAAGCTGGCACAGAGATGGGCTCTGCACCTGGGACATTCCCCTGCCCAGTGTGGACTGGAAATAGGGGAGAGGTGCCAGACAGATCTTTCCCCTCCTCCCCTTCACCCCAAACACCAGGCTGAGACTCTAATGGCTAAAGAGCACACTGTTTGCAATACATTATACACGGTCCCCCGAATATTGCCCTGGACTGTGTCATCCCAGTAAGCCCTTATAGTGAGCCTGATATGTCCCTAGAGTTTGCCCATTAGTATTTTAAAGCACCCAGCATAACTATTAAATCTTACTATTCTTTGTATGACAGTACAGGCCTCAGCTGAGATCAGCCCCCTTATAAACACATAGTGAGATGGTCCCTTCCCCAAAGAGCTCACACCCAGATTAGTGTCATAGCTACAAGAAAAGCAATTTGAACGCTTGGTATTGGTGGACGAACCCTGCCGATCTCTAAGAAGATCCCCGTTTCCACAGCCACCAGCCAGCCTCCCGGGAAATGCCTCAACAGGACATCCCAGCAGGGACAGACCCAAGTGTGACTCACAGCTGCTGCCTTAGCTAATGGACCCTGCTTTGTAGAGATGTTCCTGCCGTCTTCATCTTCCTGAAAGACCTGGGTGAGCCCAGTGGCCCCAACAGCCATATGCACTTTATGCAGTGTGTACCATTGGCAGCGACATGGAGAAGCAGCACTGGCCACCTGTAGTGGAGTAGTCACCCCGCTCCAGCCCTGAAGGGGTTAAAAACAGCCCTGGGAAAGGGCTGCCCAGGGGAGCCAATGAGAAAAGGCCAGGAAGCAGCCAATCAGGGCCAGAATAGGCCCTATAAAAGAGCTGCAGGGGCAGCAGGTAGGACAGTCTCTCTCTAGCTGTGGAGAGAGAAGGATCTGGCTGCTTGGGAGTGCAGGGTATTGGGAATAGAGCAGAGCAGGGCTGGGGAAAGGCAAGAGGGGCTGGGGAGCTCCAGCCTGGTAAATCCCCAGGCTGCCGGCCTTGCTAAAGGCCAAAGCGAGTACTGGGGGTTGCAGAGGTGCAGCCTGGGGTTAGACAGAGGCAGCTGGTCCAACTCCCTTGCCATGACAGACTGCAGTTTGCCTCAAAGAGTGGGGGCTAGATGATGACTGGCAGTAGCCACTCAGGCAAGGTGGGGATAGAGGGTTAGAGGTTCTCCGGGAGGGGAGACCCAGAGAGTGGTGCAGGGACATGGGGCCTGAGGTGGGCAAGACACTGACCAGCAGAAGGCCCTCTGAGATCTGAAAAGCTAATTCCCAAGATGACAAGCAGGAGGCACTGCACTGGTGAGTCTTGACATGGCTGCACCACCCCACTGCCTAGTGTGCTCACTTTGGTTTGGCTCACAGGTCCTCCACCATGATGGAAGAGCTATGGGGTCAAAACTGAGGGAATAGAGCTGTCACTCTGTGTATGGGGGGTGTGTGTTGCAGCTCTGCTCAGGTTTGGCCCTGCAACCCCTCCACCCTAGGGCCAAATCTGAAGGGGCAGTGGGCCGGCTAGTGCTGCTCCTCCTTGCTGCTGCCATGGGGCTGGCTCCTGTGCCAGGAATTGCCCCTGGGGGGCCTGCCTGGCCTCACCCCACTTCCAGCAGCCCGTGTCCTCTCTTGGGGATGGGGAGTGATGATGCACTTGGAGACTGGCTGAACATGGCATTGGGAAGGAACTGGGCCAGCAACTTCAGCGGGGACAGCTCCACAGGGATTGATGACATGGGACACATTTCTGGGGGCACCCCTGAAGGCCCCACATCTAGGAAATCTTGTGTGTGCACCAGTGCAAATTTAGCATCATTCCTCACAGCAGGATGTCAGCCAGAACCCAAATCCCTACAGCAGCTTGGCCTGGGTAACCTACTGGTTGAGGGCTTTACCCTGCTGCTCATCATCGTAGCATCTCATGAAATCAAAGCAAGAGCAACATCATTAGGGGACTTCCTGGAAGCTCTGTGTCTTTTTCCCTTCCTGGGATAAAACTCTGCTTGGGGAAGGGGCTGTGGTTGTTTGGGGGGCAGGGTATTTTTGGAGGCCGGGGGCACTCTGTGGAAGATTGTGGTGATTGCCATTCTTGCTAGGGCGAAACAGCTTTTTCAAAGAGGAAGGCTTTGCAATGTTTCCTCAAGATGGTCAGAATCTGGGTTCGCCCGCCCTACTCTGGGAGATTGTTCCGCAGCTGGATCCCGGTGACAGAGTCCGTCAGCCCCAGCTCTTACGCACTTTGTCCTGAGCGGTGTGACCTGCGTTATCCCAGAAGAGCCCAGCTGCCTCATAGATTGAAATTCAGTCTTTGGTGTAGCTGGGGCTTGATCCGCTAATTGCCTTAATGACTAGGATCAAGGCCTTAAATTGCCATCTGAAACTCACTGACAGCCAATAGAGGGCTGATTTAACAAGATAACAGGAGCACCAATCCCCTCCCCTTACTCCCAAGAGATAAATGGCTCCTTGGAGCAGTGATATTAAGGTCACCCAGGCCCCCAGCATGTGGCCTCCTCTAGTCCCCTGTCCAGTCTGGCTTGGAATAGCCTAATGGTGATCCCACCCTTCTATACTTACAAATGGCATTTTTCATTATTTGTTCTTTCCAGTTCATGATCCTTCCATTCAGTTGTTGAATCCTTGCACAGCTGAGAACGCTCCTCTCTTCCTAACATTAGAGTAGATATGACGAATGGAACTCTCCCCTCCTGCCCAGACACATAGTCAGCCCCCTTAACCTCTCCTGTGGGTCCTGCCCCACAAATATTTGATCATGTGGACCAGGCATGGCCAGAGCATGACCACATGGAACCCATAAAGTCGCAATATGTAGAGTTTTTACGGACTCATCTTTACTATACAAGTGTGGTCCATTGGGACCACCTATCCCAGAATTCAGTGCTCCCCTCCATAGTCTCCTCAGACCACACCCACAGTGTTAAAAGAGGAGGGCAATTGCCACTTTCTCCATTTGGCCAAATCACAGGCAGCCCTTGGCCTCTTAGCAGGCTCCCCAATGTAGCCCCCTGATGTGGGCCCTAAACTAAGCCAAGGGAAACAGCTCTCCTCAGACATTCCCTTCCTAGGTGGCTCTGAAGAGGCACAAAATGGAGCTGAGACTTTCTAGCCCTCTCTGTGTTCTTGCCTATGAAAACTCTCTGGTGAGAAGGACTGAAGTATCTCCAGAGAGAAGGAGCTCTGCCTATTAATATCATCCTCCAAGCCTGGACTCTCCCCCCATCTCCAATCCCGCCTGAAAAGAGCCTGCCAATTTCCTGGCCTCTCCATTTCCCAATCCTCGGCTGATTATTGTCAAGCTCTGTAAAGTGCCTGGGGTTAGAGTTTGTGGCAGAGACATTGCATGGAATTGCCAGCCCAGCACTGAGCTCCCTTGACGTCAAATCCAAGAGTCACTTCTGCGGTTTCCTTCCCTTCCATTCCGAGGCAGGAGGTCTTCTCCTTCCTGGTGCCTAAGCAGCCTGGGATGGTGCAGGGGTCTCACAGGGGCTGGCTGGGAGGCAGAGTCCTCCTCTCCAGGCCACAGAGCAGAAGTGGAGTTGTGGCAAGACAACTTTTGGAGCATTCTTGTGACTTCCCTTGGTTCATGGGCCTATGGGAGTCTGTTGCCTTGGCTTTTATACGGTCTCCTGACAGTACCCTTATTTCCTGCCAAACCCTAAGCTTAGCCCTTTCAAAGGCAAGCTCCCCAGCTGGGAGATGGGGCCTCTGGGCTCCAGTCCCCACCGTATGTTACTGTGTGCTCTCAGCGGTGAGTCCAAATGAGTTCAGATGCTTGTTAGACACTTCAGGGAGTAAGCAAGCAGTGAGTATTTTCAGTGACGCAGGGCAACCTTTTCAAAACAAGGCAGCAGTTCTTAGTCACCTGGGATCCAGCATCTGACAGTCCTTAGGGGAGCATGGAACAGGCAAGCTTAAGACAATGCCTGTACAGGCAGAAGCAACGGCCTCATTGCTCCATCTGCCTTCCTGGACTCCATCTTGTCTCTGTCTCTCTGTTTCTCCTTCTCAAGACTTTTCCACTCTGCTTCCCTGCAGACAATCGGAGGACACTCTTGGCTGCCAGTTGTTAGGAGTTAATGGTCCAGACCTTGGGTCTTCCATTCATATGTGTTGATTCTGTTCAGATGTTGACGGTGCAACAAAATCCAACCCTGCCAGATCTAATGCCTGCAGGACAGTCAGTTGTCCCGACCCCCACGGTCGCTACAGTAGGAATCAACCTCTTCACACTCAGTGGTGTGACAAAGTTCCGAGTCTGTATTTGTGGGTCCTGCGCTTCCTGGCAGATTTAGGGGCCTCAGAAACTCATCTAGGCCCAGAGTGACCTCCCTTTCTCAGTAACTAATTAAGGGAGGCAGAAAAGGCGGGAGCCCAGGCCCTCCCTCTACTCCGGACTCCAGCCCAGGGACCTTAATAGTATCAGCTAAGATGGCTGACCTTTTATCCACAAAACACAATACAATTCCCTGGGCTACTTCCCCATAGCAGTCCCCACTTCTTCAAACTCCACTTCACCTTTACCTCAGGGCCTCCTTCCTTGCATATATGTTGTCCACCACTCAGTCTCACCAACAGCACAGCTCCTAACGCCCACAGCCCACCTGACTAACTGGGAGGTTTTTATCTGGATTCAGCCAGTGCCTGATTGGCTTCAGGTGTCCCAATCAGGATAGCTGTTTCTACTCCTTTCTAGAAGCTTCCTGTTTGGCTATCCAGGGAACAGGGACCTGCACATCCTGAGGCTGATATACCTGCCTTCCAGCACTCTCCTGTACCCTTCTGGCCTGACTCCATCACAGTGGATAAACTGGTTCACAGATATTGTTTATAGAAATAATACAGACATGTCACACACTCTCCACATCTTGTCTGGCCTGGGTCCAGCGCAAAGCCGAGTGGCTGATCTGGCAGTGGGTGACAACCAGGGTCCATGTTAATATTATTAATTCTATTGGCTGCCTTTAAGATCATGACTCAGGAGGTTTTCCTGATACTTTTGTGGTCCCTGGTGGGAGAGGACAAGACTGCCCATAGATGGTTTCATCCCTGGAGCTGAGAGATCTCTGAGGGTAGTGCTGGACAATTGCTCTTTTGCCCCAAGAGCTCTCTCATGTGCGGCCCACAGGATTCTCAAGTCACCTGTTTATTCAATGGGCCTGGGAGGCCATTCAGGATGTCAGACACAGCTTTCTTGCTCTCTTTCCCAGCCTGGTGTGCGGGAGAGCCTGGGGCATGAATGAGAGAGAGCCAGTAGTGACTTAACACAGATATGACCACAGAGGGTTAGAGGAGGCACCTGGGCAATTTGGCTAAGATTATATCAGCCCCTTGGACTGCAGGCTTTGTCCAAAGATTGCACTTTGGGGCTCTGGCTGGGTTCCAGATGACCAAGCAACAGTAGTGGTAGAGATGCTGTTTTTCCATTCGCGTCTGCCTGGGGGAATTGTGACCTTTTCCTCATATGTGCACCTTGAGGCATGATTCTTACCTGTCTTCCCTAGCCTGGACCACTGTAATGCTCTTGTTCTATGGGCCGTGGCTGCACCTTAAATCCATTCAGATGCTGAACTTCGTGCAGACGGCAGTGGCTGGTTAAATGGAGTGTCCCACCGTGAGCGCATGACATCTGTGCTCTGGGCTTTGCACTTGGCTACTTATTGCTTTTGGAGTTTAAGGCGCTGGTTCTCACCTACAATGCCCTAAGTGGCCTGGGGAGAGGCCCTCTCTGTGCCATAGCTACAGGGAGCTGGACTCCACTGGGCATGACCAAGAGAGGCTGCTGGCAAAGTGGAGGAATGTTCAATGTTGGCATTCGCTCCGTTTGGCCTGAAATATCTGGACTCTCTTGCCTCACTGCAGAGCCCACTCTGTCGGAGCAGGCATCTGTGATTCTTGTGGGAGCCAAGCTTTGGGTGGATTTGTTCTGGGATATGTTCTTGCCAATGAGGGGTGATCCGGTGTGGGATTCTCTGCTGCCTTGTGTTGAGTTTATTGGGGAAGGGTTGCATTTGTAATTGGCAGCCAGAGACCCAGAGCCGGGGATTGGCATTCATAATGTTTCTCTAAATCCAAACAAATAAACAGGGGCCCAGAGCAGTGATGGTGTCTGTCCCACAAGGAACCCACCTTCTTTTCTCTAGAATACACAGGCCCAGTTTTTTAACCTTTCTTCATAGGTCAGATTTTCTAAACCTTTCACAGCATTTTTCTTGGTCCCCTCTGGACTCTCTCCAATTTGCTCACATCTTTCCAAACGCGTGGTGCCCCGACCTGGACACGCTGCGCCAGCTGAGGTCACATCGGTGCAGGGTAGAGTGTGACAACTACCTCCTGGGTCTTACGTACAACGCTCCTATTAATAAACCCCAGAATGATATTAACCTTTTGCACAAGTGCATCACATTGTTGACTCATATGCAGTTTGTTTGATCCACTCTAACCTCCTGATCCCTTACAGCAGCGCTGCTGCCTCGCCAGTTACTCCCCATTCTGTAGTTGTGCACCGGTGACTCCAGTTACCTTTGGCTCTAGGAGCACCGAGGCCTTTTCCAAAACTCAAACCAGAAATCCCAGCCGTCATTTTGAGTTTCAGCTCCCTGCTCCCATCGGGGTCAGAACAAATCCCGCACCGTTCGTTAACTGCGCAGATGTTTTACCTTTGTAATTCTTGCCCCTGACGCTTCTTGCTCGAGGAGTCAGGAGATTCCTGGGGCTGGGGATGGGAAGGGAGTTGAATGGCTGGAAAGAGAATGAGAAAGGTGAGCAAAGGGCTGGCGTTTGATGCCAGGACAGGCAACTGCTTGGTGACGGCTGCTCTAGGGACTTGGATTCCGCCTCCCGCCTTTCTTGGGGAGTTGAAAGCCCCAAGAGTGAGTGACTGGTTGAATGGGACACTAAGAGGCTGAGGAGAGTTTGTCAAGCCAGTGACCATGCCCCAGACTGGGGAGCTCCACACTGCTAGGAGGAAGTGACCTGGAGGGAAGCATAACGTGGGGAGATTAGTAACAGGGCCGGGCACTTTGATAAACCTCTAGGGTCCTGGGGGAAGTGTGAGGGCCTGGTGTCCCCCTATCTTGCCCCTCCACCCCGTCCTTTGTAGTGACCAAACTCTGGGGGGAGTAACTGGAGCAAGAGTGGGTCATTGAGTCTTCTGTCAGGCCCCCCTCTGGCATGACTAGACCAGGAGAAACTGTTAGGCCATGAGCTGACCACTGGGCCAGCTGGTCCTCAGCCCTTCCTGCTACAATCATAAAGCAGCTAGGGCCAAGGGACACTGCTATCAGGAGTTGTCTGATTTTCTGCCGGGGGGTGACTTAACTATTTCCTCCTGTGGTTGAGATATAAAAATGGTGTAAAAAACCAACCCCTCAGTCCTGAGTGTTCAGGAACAGCCTGGTGGGGCCAGGGACTCTGGTAGGTTCCAGAGCAAGGGACTTCACTGGGGGCGCTCCCTGCTGCTCCAGTGAGCGTGCCACCCCCAGTGCCCCTGCGCTGCGCCTCCCTACGCCTTCCAGCTGCAGAGCTCTGAGCAAACTCAGCTCTGCCTTCCACCACTGGCCTGCTGGGTCCTACTCCTAGTAGCGATGAGGAGGGGGCACAAGCCTTCGTCATTTAGGCAGGAGGCAATGACAAGGGGAGGAGAAGCTGGAGCAAGGCGGGATATGCTTAAACCAGGCAGGCGGGGGTGGCGTGGGGGAGGTTACTGGGGGAATGGGATCTGGAGCCCCAGGGTTGACTGGCACCATCAGGGCAGAGCGAGGGCCACTGGTGGAACCATGTGGGGGAACACATATGACCAAATGGCCTCTCCCTGCCTGGGGCCTGAGCTGCCTCTGCCCCGCTGGGATGCAGAGACAAGGGAAGGGCTGGATAAGGAGGTGTCTTATAAACTGGAACCCCTCCGGTCATCCTAGAATGGGGGTGGGGGGACAAGGGAGCTCTGTGGGCATGTGCTGAGTGTTCTCTGCAGCCCAGCCCTTCTCTCCCTGGGGGTCGTTCACACCTGCTGTGTGACTTGCCTCACCCCAGGGTCCAGGGGTCCAGAGAGGCCTGGGCCACTTCCGGCTTTTGAGGCCCCCGGCCACAATAAAACTACAAAATGACAAGACATGAAAACAAAACAAGGCACCCTAAACAGCGTGAGTGCATTTCTTTTTATTTCACACACGCTTTTCTAGCCTTTTCCTGTGCAAATACACTCATGGGTGAGGGGAAATCTAGCTTTTGTGCAACATCACAGTGGATTTGAAGCCTGGCAACCCGTTCGAGTGTCTAAATTTGAGGCCCCCTTTGAGCTTGAGGCCTGGGCCAAATGGCCCTCCTGGCCCTCCCCCTGCTTGGCCCTGGATCCAGAGTAGGGAGACACCAGGATCCCTTGTGCCTTGGTGCTGTGGGAGCAAAGGTGAGCACAGGCTCTGCCCAGGTTGTCCTCTTTCCTGTTCATTCCCAGGTGGACTCTCCTGGGCTTTAAAACCATCCCCAGGGGCATAAAGGGCCCTTTTGACACAGGATCCGTCCCTCTCCCAGGGAGAATAAATCACCTCCACAGCTCTTCTTCTCTGAGCCAATGAGTCCAGTCTCATGAACTTTAGTTGCTGTCATTGACATGAGCTTGTCAATATCACCTCATGCTCTGCTGTCACAGACTCCAGCCAGTGGCTATGATAGAGGTGGGCAAACTCCGGGAGCTCCCAGCCGGGGAGACACCCCCTGGTCCCTCCCGTGCTGTTCCTCCTCCCCCACGCCACTTGGGCAGCGCAGGATCGTGTCTGGCTCTGTCCGGGCCACACAGCTGCCAGACACGCTCCTTTGAGCAGCATGGTAAGGGGGCCATGGCTGGGGCAGTGGGGTTGGATAAGGGGCAGGGAGTCCCAGGGAACAGTCAGGGAACAGTTGGTGGAGGTTCTGGAGGGATGGTCAGGGGAAGAGGAACAGGGGTGTTGGATAGGTATAGGAGTCCCAGGGGTCTGTCGGGGGCAGGGGTGTGGCTAGGGGTCGAGGCAGTCAGGGGACAGGGAGTGGGGCAGGGTAGGAGGTGAGGTCCTGGGCGGGCAGTTAGGGTCAGGGGGTCTCGGGAGGGGCGGTCAGGGGACAAGGAGCAGGGAGGGTTGCATAGGTTGGGGATTCTGAGGGGTGCAGTCAGGGGGCGGGAAGTGAGTGGGGGTCAGATGTGGGTGGGGGCCAGGCTGTTTGGGGAGGCACAGCCTTCCCTACCTGGTCCTCCATACAATTTTGCAATCCCGATGTGACCCTCAGGCCAAAACATTTGCTCACCCTTGGGCTATAACATGTCTGTGGTGGGGTTTAACCTCCCCGCCCCCCACCTCCAGCACTTAAGGGGTTAAGAGCATCTGGAGAGCTCAGCAAGTGCATCCGATTACACCTGGAGGAGGAGCCAGGACCAATTTGAGATAAGGCCCAGTTGGAGGGGACTAGGTGGGTACTATAAGGGTAGGGCTTCAGGCTTTGGTGGACGGGGAGGCCCACAAATAGGGCGTGGTAGGATCTACTGAATGGAAGCCATGGAAAAGGGTCAGGGAAATTGGTCTGTGGGGGCTGGAGAAGGACTATCCCTGGACAAAGGCCCCTGAAGGAAGGACAGGACTGAGTGAGGACTTTGAAAAGGGAAATAAACCCTGAAAGAGGGGTGAGGCTGGGCAAGCTGGGCTTTGTGTGAAGGCCCAGGCTAAAGGGGAAAGCGCAATAAATGAGCCTGCAGGACGGAGCTTATACCCTGAGACTGTCCCTGAGAGGAGAGGGCAGGTGGGGAGAAAGAGACTCCTAGAGTTGGCCTAGAAGCCAAGAGGCTCCAGGGAAGGAGCCCTGAGGCTCTGTGGGTTGGAAGGAGCCCAGCCCCCCAGGGAGAAGGCCCAGGGAGGCAGAGCTCTGGGGCAGAATGAGGAGGAACTCTGAGGAGGAGGAAGAGTTTTTGGAGGACTGATGCTGGGACGGAGAGAAGAGTTTTTATTCCTTTGAGTTTGGCCGTTATTACCCCGGAAGGGGTGGACTTCAATAATGAGCTGGCTGCAGGGCCGAGTCAGGGGAAGCGACACACCACCAGGGGACCAGAACAACCCTTGGCAGGGAGTGCCTGACTGGGGGAGAACCCCTACACGGCGCCCAGTCCCGGAGAGGTGCTCCAGCGGTGAGTCCATCCTTTCACAGTGCCCAGGAGCTGAAAACACAATGACCAAAGTAGCATGTAGGGATCTTGGTTTCCCTTAAGGAAAACTTGGTCTCCAAAGGCCCAGTTTGGGAGCAGAGGGAACATGCGAACCAGAGAACATGGAGACAGTCTCCCTTGGCCTACAGCAGGGGCTCGCTAACTCTGCCCAGCTGTGGGCCTGCTTGGCCATCCCCGGGGTGCTTTACCTAGAGTAGATCAGAGTCATGTTCACTGTTAGTGTGGAGGTGAAGCCGGTGCGGACCACATGGCCCAGCACGCGGGAGGCTGGCCGCTCACACTGAGATGGAGGGAGGCAGGACCAGGCTGGAATGCAGGTGGGTTAGGTGATTTCTTTGAGGCAGCCCTCTGGAGCTTTGGTCATGTTCTGGGGAGGACTCGTCTTATCCGGCCACTCCCTGCCTGGAGCGGTGGCTCCGGGGAGAGGGCTGCTCGGGCCTCATTTTGAAGCTCAAACCTGGCCCAAGCCCAGGAAGGACAAGTTCTTGTCTGACTTTGACCCCGACCTTTCCCTGGGAACCCGACTCAGCGCCGTCACCCGGTCCTGCGTGGAGGCGTCTGCACGTGCCGGTAGCTGCGGGCCCTGGGCCTGCCACCCGCTGGCCCCTGCTGCATTGTGTGAGTGCTGCGGAGTGACCGGTGCTGTGCTGCTTGACCCTCTTACGCAGCCAATGGGCGGGGGCGGGGAACGCAGCTGTAGCTGCCCTGTCCCCCTGGGCAGGAGAAGGTCACCAGAGGCGACCTGACTCTGGCCTGAGAAGGTCGGGGTTGTTTTCTGACCCGAACTTGACGTGTCCGCAGGTCCTGTTGGGTTTGGGTCGGGTGGCAGGACGGAGCACCCCCAGCGGTGGAATGGGGAGCAAAGGGAGAGTGCCAAGCGTAGGGGAGAGAAGGGTCAGTAGGGGATGTTTGGAGCCGGGGTTCTTTGCAGGAGACTCTCAATTCTCTGTTTCTTGGCTGAGTCCTTCATTCAGTGTCTCCAACTAATTACGGAAGAGCTGGATTGGCCAGGGCCTCCCCCTGTCTCTGTGCACCAGGGTCTCTCTCTCCTTACTGTGTGTACGACACTTGGCACCACGGGGGCCCCGATCCGGCAGGGCTGGTGCCACTGGGGCCCTGTTCCTCACTGGGGTCTCTGGATGGCCACCGTCATACAGCTAGTAACTATCTCTGCAGCCTCCTGCCTGCTGGGAGCTTTGCCTCTTTAGGCTCCTAACGTTGCCTCTAGGAAAGGCAACCAGCCCAGGTGGCCCCTTGGGGCTCACTGGGAGCTGGTGAGGAGAGTAAAGACCTAGTGTGTCAAAGCATCCCTCCCTGGGGCCCCGGCTGGTCCTCCCACTCCCTGTGGCTATGGAGGTGACCTCCAGGGTTCAGGCAGAGCAGCCCTTGCAGGCCCCTGATCCCATGGGATGAGTTCTGTGCCAAGATTCTCACCTGCTCCCACTTCTTCCTCTGAATAGGCTGCAATCTTCTGTCTGTCTCCATAACTATCATCGCCATGGTAACCGACGGCAACGTTAGCGAGAGGGGGAGTTGCCAGACTGCAGCCTGTCTGTGCGGGGGCGGGGGTCTGTCAGTCAGAGCCTTGGGGGGATGGGATGGATCTGTCACAACATGGTGGGGTGGGGTGGGTAAGTACCTTCCTGTGTGCACACAGCTGTCTTCCCCAGTTCCTGAGCCCCTGTGGCCCCAGAATATTTAAGCCAGGAGGACATCCCACCCCTGGCCGGGGCCCAGAGGGCTGACGAGCCCCAGGGTCCATGTAAAGGTTCCCCTGTTGAGTGAGGTGCGTATCCTCCTGTGCACGGGAGAAAGAGGGCTGGGAAGAGCCCTCAGCAAATGCAGCCTCCCCACAAGTGAGCAGAAGCTCCATCCCAGCCAATCCCTGGGCCATGTGAGCTGGTGAGACGACCCTCTGCCCCTGCCTTGAAGCTTGGTCCTCCGGGCTGGGCATATCCCCGATGTGTATCCGGAGGGACAGGGCCCTCTGGTACACGTGGGGACAGATACACAGACGTCCGCACGTTGCCCAGCATTGCCAAGAGGCTGGGCAGCAGCAAAAGGTTTGTCACATGGCATGACCACCAGCCACCCTCTGCGACCTCTTCTGAGAGCAGCGCTCTGAGCTCGCCCTCACCAGCTGGGCACGTAGCTCCCAACACAGCGGAGACCGAGGAACCCCTCTGCCTGACCTTTAGACGCATCGTTCTCCAGTGGGGCCTCCCACCCCAGTTGGGATCAGAGCGCGAGATGGCTCATTGACAGTCTTCCCCTGCAGGAGGAAGATGGGTGCTGTGTGGACAGGCCCTTTCCATCAGGAAAGGACATGAGGCAGGGACCGTACCCAGCCTCCCTGCACCTTCTCATGATGGACTTGGGCGTGCAGATCCTAAGGATGTTCCGAGGCCAAATCAACAGCCTGGCTTGATCTGGCCAAGCCCTGCACACCCCAAAGCAGGAACAACACTAGCCCTCACCATAAACCTGTCAGGGAGCTTCTGCCTATAAACCCTCCGGGAGGCAGAGCACTGGGGACCCTGCCTGCAAGGCTGCCCCCTTCCCCTGTCAGATCCTGATGGAACTGCTCCGAGTCCTCGGCCAGGATCCCTCTCACTAGAAGGAACAGGATCTGGGCTTCATACCAAGACCTTCACCCCGGGGGATAAAGCCCCAGCAGAAATCCTAGCTCTGCAGAAGAGCCAGCGGATGGGCAACCTGCAGCCTGCGTGACAGGGAAAAGGCTGTTCCTTCTGGCCAAGGTACCCAGGGTGGCTGACCCCACATGGTGTTTGGAAATAGGAAGAAGAGCGGTGTATCACCCGAGATACTGCCGGAGAGAGCACCCCCTGTCTGGACCTGGGCCGTGCGGTCATCCGCCCCTGCGGAGTAAAGTCACAGCAGGGTTTGAACCCCACATGCCTGGTGAAACCCTCCGCCCTGTGCAGACGTCTCTGACTCCGTCTGTCCTGATTTACACACCGGCAGCACGTGGTGAGCTTGTCAGGCCGAGAAAGATTATTTGATTTGCATGAGGAGAAGTGTCAACTGGATGAGGGGAGAGAGGGGAGGGAAAGGAGGGGTTGGGGGGCAATAGATCTCCCCCTCCCCAGCTCCTATGCTTTAATCAGTCTGGACCAATCCCAGCTTGTCCCAGGATGCCTTGTCCATCTCCCAGTACAGGCTCTTGCAGCAGAGGTAGGGGCTGGCTGGGACAGAGTCTTACGCTGGAGGGTTATAAATCCTTCCGCAGTTGATTTTCCATCCTTTGTGCCCTGGCCCTTCCATTGCCAGGCCGTGCCCCTGCCAAACCTCTCACATCCCCCTTCCCCCCTGCCAGCATCCCCCTCCCCCGCCCAATCCATCCCTTCTCCCTTCCCATCACCCGCCCCATAGCTTCACACCCTTCCAATGTACCTGTACCTCTCAACACCCTCTCCCAACATGTACACCCCCCACCCAGTCCTACTCCCAGCCCCAGGGGCTCAGGTGCCCACCTCTTCAAACATAGACATAGCTGCTTCCATGGACACCCCCCGTTGACCAGCAGTCACCTGCCTGTCTGGGTTTGGCTGCGCCTGGAGTAGGCAGCTGGGACCGGTGATTCCTATTTAGTACATGTAGCTATGCCAGTGTGTGGCCGGGGGGCAGGCCTGAGTCCTGCCAGCGGCTGGAGAAACAGCCGTGCCATCCAGCCTTTTGTGAACGCGGTGGAGTTTCTCCTAGTGAACAGGGGTGAATGTAAACTCAGCAGAGTCCTGAAAGTCTGCTCATTAACGAGGGTGGGAAGGCATGGTGTGACCCTGCCCTCCAATACAGGCCTCTCCTCTGGTTTGATTTTGGAGGATTCCTTCCCTTGGATGTACTGCAGGAATCATCCCAGGGCCTCGTGCCCCATTTTGCAGCTTTCTGCTGGAGCGAGGGTATTTTCAAGCGGGGAGGGCAGTTTTGCTGATCGCTGACCTTGGCGGCAGCAGGACGGTTGCGTCCCCCCCCGCCCCTGCTTGCGTCGGGAGGTCCTGCTGACCCTTCAACAAACTGAGCGTGCTGGACTCGTTGTCGGGCCTCACAGTTAACTGGACATCTGCAAAACCCAAAGCGTTGCAAAGGCCTTTGAATTCCAGCCCCTCCCCCTCTCCTTGCCTCAGGCATTTCTTCCTGGGTAGCTGCAATGTCCCAGTGCAGGGAATTGTTTGGGAAGCTCCAGGGCTTTCTGGGAAAACAGGGTAGGCAGGACGGGGCTTTCTAATGCCCCAAACAAAGGGGCAAGACACCCCTTACAGACGAGCCGTTCTGCTTTCAGGCATCGGAAAGAAGCCAGAAAGGGCCCCCTTTCCCTTCCATTTGTGAGGCTTCGTGGATCCCAGGGCTCCTTCTTGGTGGGTATGGACAAGCACACCCAGCTGGGTGTATCCACAGCTGAGCAAACAGGCTTGCATGTACAGCTGCGTGTGTGGAGCCCGGGGGTATCAGCCGCAGGCCTGGTGCTTGTGTCCTTCCCAGTCTGGGGGATAAGACACGAGGGGAGACGATGGGGTAGAATGCCAAGGGGTGAGAGCGATGGATTCCCTGAGGTAGGACATGGGAAGGCACTGGTGAGACAGCAGGAAGGTGGGGGTGGGGCTGTCATCTGTCAGTCACACCCCTGGAGACCTGTTTGCTAAGCCCATGAATTCCCGCTCCCTCCTGGGAGCAGTGGCACAAGGTGACCCACTGGGACGCTGCCCTTGGCTTGCCTCCCCCTTGGGCACAGCAGCTTCCACGGCTTGTCATTCCTTTTAGATGCTACTTCCTACTCTTTCCCCCGGGGATCAGCCCCGGGAGGCTGTAGCCTGTCAGGGAGAAGGCGGCCCCAAGCCCAGCTGTGAATGGGCTGAGAACACAGGTGGAGCGACCGGCAGCTGGAATGGGGGCTGAACTCTGTGCTGGATGAGGCCCTGGACTGGATCCCGCCCCGGCCCCATGCCCTAGGCTCCCCACAGCACATGCTCAGTGAGTTCACAGCTACAGAACCCCCTGGGTGCTGAGGTGCTTCCGCTTCCTGCTAAGGGAAGTGGCCGTTGCCAGAGGCATGGGGTCAGAAGGCACTGACCAGTGCTCTGATCTGAGAGGCAGGAGGTGGGCTCCTGAACTGGACCAATGGTGGAAGATAGATTAGACCTCCTAATGGGTCTCCTCCACCCTAGCTCCTATGACCAGTCTGATCCAGTCTCTGCTCAGAGGTGGGCTGCCCGGTTCCTTGGACCATCAATCCAATGAGGCAACCAGAGCAGGTGATGTAGAGGGGGCTGGAGGCCATGCGCCCTTTGGGAGGGGAGCTGACGTGCGCTCCAGGGGAATTGGCCGCCCCTCCCCTCCCCATCTGCCTGGTGAACTGAACTCTGGCACTGAGAGGACACAAACAAAGTGGGCCGCCATGGAGGCTCTGCTGCCTCCCGCCCTCACTCGCTCACACCAAATGTTCTCTGCACGCTGGGAGCCATGTTCCTGGCAACCAACTCTTCCCCCATCTGGTGTTTGTCTCCTTTGTGGAATACCTCACGCTGGGAGGCTAATGCTGAGGAGAGATTTAACTCCCAAGGAAACTGAGTCTCCCCTCCTCCCCACTCCACAGCGGAGGAGAGAACAGACCCAGCTGGGGTCTGTCCGGCACACACCTGGGACTAGAAGGTGCCCTGTGGTGGAGTGACAGCTCACAGCTTGGCCTTGTGTGGCGTCATGGATCTAGAGGTGAGGACCCTTTTCACCCTCTGCTACCTCCCGAGTTCAGTCACTAACTCAACTCAACTGGCCCGTGTGGCTCTCTGGGGAATTTGCCTCTCGGGGCACTGGTCTCATGGTCTCAGCTACAAAAACTGTGTTCTGCACCCTCTGAAGTCAGTCACCACCTTGATGGTGGTGGGCCTTGTAGCAACTGGCCTGAAAGGGAGTGAGGTCATCCTGGCAGGGGCAACCATGATGGAGTGAGGTTGAGGGGGCTTCTTGGTCACTGATGCTGCCCAGGTGTAGCCAGTACTAGCTCAAGCCTTCCAGTAAAGAGCCTTTAGCCCTGCAGGAGCTTGGGCGGGGCTGAGTGTATTCTGTCCTGTACAAGTTCTTATGCTGTGCTCATCACCGTAGTATCTGTACGTTCTGGTCATTGAGCCACATGGCCAACATCGGCTGTATGTTTGTTCCCTCATCCTTTCCCCAGGAAGAGAAGTTAGGGCAGCAGAGTGATGTTATATCTTCCACACATTCTCCCCTTCCCTTATTGGTTAGTTAGCAAAGGCAGGTCAAAGAAATGCATTGTGCACCTAGAGCAGAAGATGGTGACTCCTGTGATGGTGTATAGTTCCTAGGGGGGGAAAGGGGTGTTTATTTCAGTCTTGGGGCAGTGGTGGGGAGGCCTTGGCCTGGCTTGGGGTTGAGCAGGACTGATGATGGTGGGGGGACCATGCTGGGGAGGGTTTCCCTCTGCAAAGGGCTGGCAGGGAAGACCCGCTTACTGGAGCGTGGGAGGTTCTTTTCATCTTGCTGAACTTTTGTGTTGCAGTTCACCTGGCTACATGCAATTACCCATAGGTCTTTGCAGGGAGAGGAGAGAAGGCAAGTAGCAGCAATTGGCTGATGGGCTGTCCAAGAAGCTGGATCTATCCAGGGAGCCTTATAAATGCAGGTAGGGTCCACATGAGTCCTTGGGCTATTTTCAGGGGTCAGTTACAACAGCTTTTCCACAAATGATTTCCAGCATTCTAAAGCCAGGCCTACCAGCCTCCTGCATTTAATTAAAAAAAAAATCAGGCCTGAAAGAATGACCAGATTGGCCAAAACCCCACCACAAAACAACCCCCCCCAACCTATGAGACTTTAAATCTATAAGCAATGTTGGTCTCTTTCATTATATAAATATAATGATGAGGTCTAAATTAGCTGTTATCACTCAAGAAAGAGATCTTGGAATCACTGTGGAGGGTTCTCTGAAAACATCCGCTCAATGTGCAGCGGCAGTCAAAAAAGCAAACAGGATGCTGGGAATCATTAAGAATGGGATAGAAAATAGGACAGAAAATATCATGTTGCCTCTATATAAATCCATGGTACGCCCACATCTTGAATACTGTGTGCAGATGTAGTTGCCCCATCTCAAAAGAGAGATGTTGGAATTGGAAAAGGTTCAGAAAAGGGCAACAAAAATGATTAGGGGTATGGAACAGCTGCCATATGAGGAAAGATTAGTAAGGCTGGGACTTTTCAGCTGGGAAAAGAGACAACTAAGGGGAGATATGATTGAGGTCTACAAAATCATGACTGCTAGAGAGAAAGTAGAGATGAGAAGTAGCAAACAACATTTTCTTAACACAAGAACTAGAGGTTAACAAATGAAGTAAATAGGCAGCAGGTTTAAAACAAATAAAAGGAAGTATTTCTTCACACAACACAGTCCTTGTCAGAGGATGTTGTGAAGGCCAAGACCACAAAAAAAGAACTAGGTAGGTTCATGGAGGATCGGTCCATCAGTAGCTATTAGCCCAGCTGGGCAGGGATGGTGTCCCTAGCCTCTGTTTGCCAGAAGCTGGGAATGGGCAACAGGGGATGGATCACTTGATGATTCCCTGTTCTGTTCATTCCCTCTGAAGCACCTGGCACTGGCCACTGTCGGAGGACAGGATACTGGGCTAGATGGGCCATTGCTCTGACCCAGTCTGGCCATTCTTACGTTCATTGCCTCCCCAGTCCAGAGGGCTACAGTAGTGTCACATTTTCAAGTTTTTTTCTTTGCACCCGAGGGGCCTAGCAACAGAAAAGCTGAGATTCTTCCACACTCACGTGACTCTGGGAGCTGGGGCTTTAAGAAACAAATCACCAGTTGTGAGAGTAGGCAACACCATAAAGCTGTTGCCTTTCAGGAACCAGTCCCATGAGCAGCCACTCCCCTCTCAGGGCCAACACCGCGGCACCTCTTCCCATGCTCTGCAGCTAGGTGCTTTGGCTGAGCCTGTTGTCATTGAGCTCAGGGCCCTGGCTGGCCCATTTTCCTCCCCCCTCCCCAGTACCTCTGTGTTATGAAAATAACCGATGAACTCCAGGATGGGTTTCCAAGGCAACCAGTGTGTGAGAGCAGGAACAGCAGTGGAGAAGGATGGTGTGGGGTTGCCATAGCAACAGGAAGAGCCAGCTTGGCTTTTCCAAACCTTGCTCCAGTTCCATCACCTCCTTTGGTGGCCGCTGGCCCGGGCCCCGCTGCTGGACCACGTGGCCTTTGTCCCATCGCTGCTCGTCAACAACTGGGAGAATTAGCTGCGCAGGGTGGCCATGCTCAATGGCAGAGGGGTCGTGCCCCCGAGACAGGACAGGGAGGGAGCTGCCCTTCACTGCCTGCCTCAGCAATGGGACCCCACCCCATGCACCCACTACCACAGAGCAACCAGCCCTACTCCCCCTTGCTATAGGAACTCTCAGCAGGAAGGCCCAAGGGCCTTAGGCTGGGGGATCAGTGGGGTTCCCCTGCTCTAGGGGCCCACAACAGGACAGGACCTGGCTGTTTACAATGAAGGATCAATCGAGTGGCCAGCACCTTTAGAGAGCGGCTCACGGCTGCAGCCCTGCTCTAGGTGAGTCGTTCTCTCTCCGCGTGGCTCGTCCTCGGCTCAGGGGACCCATCTTCCGATTCCCTGTTTTGTGGGGGTTTTCTTCTCTGCCTCTGCAGTGGCTGAAGACCATGTCCTAGGCCCACTGCACCTCACCTCCTGCCATCCCTCTGCAAACGCTGTCCCCTCGCCCCCTCTGCAGGAAGCAGCTAGGAGTGCTTCTGCAACCAAGACTGGCATGAATGTGCATTGCCGTGCCAAAGCGCAGAGCAAAAACGTTCCTTCGTTCCTGCAGGCCCTCAGCATGATCCCACGCTCAGGGAGGGAGAAGGCACAGAAGTGTCCATGCTGGGATTAGCAATTGATATCTATGTTCATTGCACCAGCCCCCTACCCATTGCTCAGTCCCAGTGCACCCCACTGCTTGGGCTGGGTCCATTTTCCAATCACCCCTGCTTTAAGCCACCTACAGGAAAGGGTGGGGGTCCAGTCTATGCCACCTGCCTACCCCCAGACAGAGCCAGGAACGTGGGGTTTGTGGCTGCAGGAGCCACCCTCGCCCTTCGTACTGCTCCACGGGGGCAGCTATGTTCCAGCTCAGATGCCCAGATGTTTGCAGGTGCAGGTGCTGTGGGGTTTTGAGACTCACCCCTGAGAGGGGGTGACTGAGTAGGCAGCTAGTAACAAGCAGGGCCCAGCAGCACTGTCACGGACCCAGGACATAAGAGCCAGACCCCACTGGGGAACTTCCTGGCCTCTTGCACCTCACTCATCCCTCCACCTGCGCAGCCACAGAATGGGGAGCCTTAGGGGGCAGACAACCCGGGGAAGGGGAGCTTGGAGGGGGCCCAAGGAGATAATATCACTGTGCAAAGGGGAGTGGGGGTGGAGAAGGAGTGTGATGGAACAGCAACAAGCTTCCCCAGCAGCACCATCCCCAGTGAGGACCTGCTCTCTGCTAAGGGTAAGTCAACACCAGTGAGTCCAGGCTCTGACTTGTGATTTAGCCCAACCCCCCCAAACAAAAAAAACCCCTGACCCGGGGTTGATGGGGCTTTGAGCCCACACGTTTACACAGCTGGAGAGCAAGAGCCCAGGGCCCTGGTTGAACTTGGGCTGGAAACTGCTCACTTTGCAGTGAGGATACAGGCAAAAGTACTTGTATTGATGTTCTCCAGTGACACCCCCTAAGGACAGCCAAGAAGGTCTCCTGCTGTTGGCTGGAACAGAATCCTGGAGCATCTCAGCACAAAGACACGTGGTCTCTGCCCCCAGCCACATACAGGTGAGTGCAGAAACACTGAGGCCGCAGTACCATGGGGAAGGGCTTTGCTGTGGGGATGCTCATAGCTAGGCTAGGCTAACCCAGGCACTAAGCACTCAGGGTAACTATGCAGTAAAGACACACCCTAAGTTTCCTCAGGGCAGGGTCACCTTTGAGAGAAGCTGTTTTCCCAGCATGCCTTTCTGGGGCTGGCCCTTTAAATATGGGCAAGCCAAAGTACTGCACCCCTACAGCAGCCATTTTGTAACAGGCTGTATCTCCCTCCCTGCCTGCTGGTAAGTACTTGTGGGGATCTCCCTGCTAGGGTTTCATCTGCATTCCTAGGTAGCCTGGGGCTGTTGAGTTGTTTTGTACCTGGGGGCTGGAGCGTTGAAAACCAGCTAATAAGTGGGGCAGGGGGAGTAGAAGGCTCTGTAATGAGTAACTCCCCTCCTGAGAGAGCGACCCTGGAAAAGTCCTGCGCTGGGGTAGAGCATTTCTTCACCTTGGGCCTGTCTAGGTGATCCATGCAGCAGCTCTGTCCCCCCCAACACCCCTCTTAAACTGGCCCATTCTTTGACTAGTGTGTGGCTTAAAGAAAGGCAACCCCAGCCTCTGTTCGTTCTCTTTATAAATATTGACCAGCATTGATCGAGTGAGTCCCCCTTGCAGCGAGGGCACGGCCTGGGAGCTGGGCAGGAAGGCAACGCTCCAGCCAGGCAGCCCAGGGCTCGCAGGAGCTCAGCAGATTCCAGGCCGACTTCCACCAGCACTTTAATGGGGGGAACATAACCCACCCCGTTCCTTAGGTAGGGCCTCCACGGTGGCTCCTTTCTTCCTCCAGCTGAAGCAGAGGGCTGTGCTCCTCCTGGGATCTAACAGCTGGGTGCAGTCAGGAGCCAGGGCTGCTGCAATCCACCCTCCCATGCTTCAGCACTGCCTCAAACTCCCATGCGTGGGTGTAAAGGGGGTTCAGGAGTTGGATGGTGAGGTGGGCACGGGCTCCTGGCCTCACGCACAGGGGAAGCCTCTGCAATTCAATACCCTCACGCAGGAGACCAGGAGGGAAAGACAACCCCCGCCCCCGGAAATCGGGCACAGGCAGCACCAACCCTGGCTGTTCATTTGTGCAACGCATACTGCCACCTCAGCTGGGCCCTCAAACCTACAGCCCCAAACTCCCCTTGAAGCTCCTGCCTCCCCCCAGTGCATTATGTGGCCAGCAGTGACAAAGACTTGCTGGAAAAACAAGCTCTAGAGTAAAATCTGACCCCTTCGCCGGAGCAAAAACACTGTGTCCAAACGACCTCCCCAGCTACTGCTGGAGCATTGCCCCACAGGCCTGCGGGGCTCCACGTGGTCTCTTCCTGGGGTCAGCGCTGAGAAGTCCAGGCCCCGGAAGAGACTCGGAGGAACCCAGCGAGAGCACAAATGTCTCTCCACCCCACACACACAGCCCCATGCAATAGGGGCCCCCCTTGAAACTCCCCCATGGCTGGGGCAGGTTGTGGCTCTGTTTCCCCTCCCCGCCACTGACAGCCCCCTCTTGGGATATCTGCTCAATAGCTGCCCTGTGCCCATGAAGAGGTCCCAGCAGATTCTCCTAGCAGAGCTGGGAACAGACCCACTATGAGGCTTGGGTGAAGAGGGAGGACTCATCAAAAGCTTTGTGCTGAGTGATGTTAATACTCCAATCACCATGTGACCTGCAC
The DNA here is from genome assembly GCA_007922305.1 of Dermatemys mawii. Lineage (NCBI taxonomy): Eukaryota > Metazoa > Chordata > Testudines > Dermatemydidae > Dermatemys > Dermatemys mawii. The sequence continues at coordinate 9,934,986 of ML677401.1, read as the reverse complement.
TGAAGAGGGGGATCATGAGCACACCCCAAAACCCAGCCTAAGAGGCAGCGCTTGCAACACGCCCTCTCCCCGCAACCCTGTGCTTGTGAGCTCACATCCCAAGTCACCACACACTTGTGGATCGCACACTGCCCCACAAGCTGCTGGGGTTAACCCCTTGTGGGTTGCACGCTGCCCCTGCAGCTGCTGGGGTTAACCCCTTTTGGATCGCACACTAACCTCCAAGCTGCTGGGGTTAACCCCTTGTGGATTGCACACTGCCCCCCAAGCTGCTGGGGTTAACCCCCTGTGGGTTGCACGCTGCCCCTGCAGCTGCTGGGGTTAACCCCTTGTGGATCGCACACTAACCTCCAAGCTGCTGGGGTTAACCCCTTGTGGGTTGCACGCTGCCCCTGCAAGCTGCTAGGGTTTTATGGGCACAGTGGTGCTGCTTAGTGCTACTGCTCTCGCCCTGGTACCGTTTGAAGCCCCTTCTCTCCCTCAGGCCTGGTAGAGGGGCACTACCCTGTCTATGGGGCTCCTGCAGATGGGGCACGTGTGGCTAGGCAGGGCCTCGTAGCAGGGGAAGCAGCAACAGACATGGCCGCAGCATAGCAGGACGCACTCGCGGGGCCGCGTCAGGCAGATGATGCAGGCGTCCTCCGATGCATCCTCCCCAGACTTGGTTGCCGTGTCCCTGCCACCCCCCAGGGCCTCGAACTCCCGCTGCTGCTCCTCCTGCTCCTGCTTGTGCCGGCGCTGCTGATAGACCCGGCAGAGGGCGTACAGGATCACTGCCACGCCTGTCAAACCGCACAGCACCGCCGCCCCCTTCCAGAAGCTGCTCACCGACTCCATCTCCGCCAGCAGCGTCTGCCAGTCCCCCAGGTGCAGGAAGTAATCGGACCCGTCAGCTGGGGGCTGCAGGTGGAGGGCCCCGTCTGGGTGCAGGGCCAGCTCCCCGATGCCAGTCAGGCTTGCCCCAACTCGCAGCATCTCCTCCGTCTCCAGGAGGCCTTTGGGCTTCTCCCCGCTCAGGTAGTGAGTGAGCAGGTCTTTGAAGCCGTGGGTTGGGTGCTGGAAGTGCTCGTACACCGTCTCCAGGGGCAGCCGGACAGCCCGGAGGGGGCTCTCTACGCTCACCCGGGTCACTGCCTCAGCATTGGGAGATGCCAGGGCAAAGGGCACCGTGTACACCTGCTCCGAAACCACCCGCTCACTTTCATTCCTGCAACCAATCAAGAGCACAGCAGCTGACAAACAGGCCTCCAAAGGCCCTAGATCCCTGGTCTGCCCTCACCCCACAAGCTAACCCGGCTCTCCTACCTTATCCCACTAAGGAGTGGCCCTGGGGCCCAGCCTGTGGGCCTCTGATGTAGCTGAATCCCCAGCCCAGGCCTACAGAGGCCACCACTTCCACTGCCATGGCTGCAGCTCTGCCATGCGCTGCACGCTGGCCCCACGTGCTCCCCCACACTGCCTGTCGCTGGTGCCCCTCTCTTCCCAACTATTAACCCATCCCTCCTCACGGGTCTGCCCCAATGACCACTCACCAGCTCCGGGCGAGGCTGTTCCAGATCAGTCGATGCTCCTTCAGAACTAGTTTCTGGATCACTCCGTGCAGCTCCTCATGGTGCTGGCTGGACAGAGCTGCTTTCGCTGGCAGGACAATCCCTATGGAAGAGAGACGGCTAATGGGGAGGGGGTGAGATCTCGGCGAGGCTAATCCTGAGTCATGGAGCATCGCCAGCTCTCAGAGCAGTCTAGAATTGCCCCAGTGTCTCAGGGGCTATAATTCTGCACAGCCCTGTAGGACAGTGGTCTTCAAACTGGGGTGCGCAAGACCACCCCCAAGGGTGCGTGAGACCCCAGTGCCGCCGCTGATCCTTCAGAGGAGACCACAGAATCGAGGTCTATTTTTGGCCCACCGAAAGGCTGCCAAAAGAAAGCGGAAGCTTTCTATTCGGCGGCATTTCAGCGGACATACCCCGGGGGGCCGCGAGCGGAGGGAGGAACGCAAAAGGGGACTGCAGCGCTGAAAGTTTGAAGAGCGCTGCTGTAGGAGACGAGATTAGACTAGTGGGTTGGGAAAGCTCTAGCTGCTTAACGAGGAATCCCCCCTCCCTCTCCAAAAATTCAGCTGATTCAGCAAGGGGCAGGTCTCCCCTCTGGGGCCCAAGGGCGACATCCCAGGAGGGGTTTCTGAATGGCCACGCACATGCTGCTCTGCAGACTGGCCCTATCAGTGACTGTAATTGCCCAGTTACTAGAATGGATTCTAAACACCCCAGGAGATGGGGGGCTGCTGCTATGAAAGTTGCCGAGAGATGGGGCCCCCCCCAGCGCACCAAGCTGGATAAGTGTGCAGGGATCTTACCTTCTAAGGCAACATAACGCAGGCACTGGCCACTGGTGGCAGAGAGTAGGTCAGGCAGAGCATCATCTACCTGAAGCTTCGGGGCCTCCTGCAGTAGGAGATAGCACACATGAGGGAGCCTCCACCACTTTCAGTCTCAATGAGGCTGCTACTCCGCTCCTGTGGGGGAAACCCCCTCTCTGCCCAGGCCTGGTTGTGCCCCGCCTCCAGAGGCTAGTGGGTACCTCCTGCCCCACCCCTCAGCTTCACACCGTGACATCAGTTCCCTTGACCCATGTTACTGTGCAGGCAGGAAAGGTGGCACTAGATCAGCCCCTAGGACCAGGATGATTCGGGCACGTTGCAGGGGAATAGGGCCCCTTACTGGAGTCTCATTTTTCCCTGAAGCTGACAGCCACCACCCGGTTCTAGCGCTTGCGTGGCTTTGCTGCGTTTAGCCACTGGCAGCGTCCCTGCCCACCGATTCACACACAAGTGGGCACACCAGCCCCGTCCCTGTGCCAGGCACAGCTGGTGAAGTAAGGTGTGGTGCAGACTTCTTTCCCAGTAGTGAGCAGAACTGCAGAGGGGTCTAGACTGAGAAGTCAGGGCAGAGGTAACCTGCCAAATCCCACCCTAAGGCCTGTCCCGTCCTTCTCCCAACAGCGAGACCCGGCCGGTATCGCGCCCAGCAGGAGGCTACAGGTCCCAGCAGGCAGTCGCCAGCCAGGCCAGCTCAACTCAAAACCCAGCTCTATAAAGGTACAAGTGGGGCAGGGCCAGGTGCAAGAGACAGCGACGCGGAGCGCCTGGCCGGATCCCCGGCACGGGGGTGCAAACAGGGCGGCCGGATCCAGGGCTGCACTGGACGGTGACCCTGGAGGGGGAGCGCTGCAGGCTGAGATCTGTAGGCCCCGTGGCTGAGCCCTGCGGGGCAGGGACCTCCCCTCCCCCCTCGCCGGGTTTGGGCACCTGGACAGCGGAGGGGGGGGGGGACAGGGAGCCCAGGTACCTGGATCCGAGCCAGCGCTTTGGCCTTCTTCCTGTACAGGTAATAGAAGAGGCCGGAGAAGGCCAGGCTGGAGGCCAGGCCCAGCAGCTCCCCGGAGCTGACGGGCAGGGCGTCCATGGCGGCGAGGAGAGCACACGGGGGGCTGCCCCCCACCCCCGCCCCCAGGGCTCCCACGTGGGGGTGGGTCCGGCCGGCGGGGGCGCCCCTTGCTGGGAGACTCACTCGGGCCTGGGAGGAACCGCCCCGCTTCCGACGCCCATTTGGGCTCCAAGGGCCCAGAGTCCAGGGCAGGCGAGGAGCCGGAGCCCCGCCGCGCTGCCCCCTGGGAGATGGAGTCCGGCCGCGCTCGGCTCTTGGGGGGGGCCGCCGCGGTACCGAGGGCTCGTGGAACTACAACTCCCGGCGTGCACCACGCCGCGCTCTAGGGGTGCTCGAAACTACAACTCCCATCGAGCCTTGCGCTGAGCGGACCTCTGAGCGGCGTTGTGGGGGTGGGGGAGGTATATTGGGCCACGGGCACGCGGCGCGCCTCGGGGACTACAGTTCCCGTGAGGCACCGCGGCGAACGCTCACGGCCCTATAGTATCGGAGGAGGAAGGACACGCGGGGCGCCGGTCAGCGCTAGGGACCTGCAATAGCCCGGGTCTTAATCCAGGGGCATGGGCGGGGCACCAGAGGCAGGTGCCGGGAGGTTCAGACTTGCCCGGTTTTCATAGCCAAATAAGTGGGGTTCGCTCTGGGCTTGCAATTATCCCTCATGGGCCAGCTGATCTTCCGCCCTGGCCCTGGGCCAGCTGATCTTCCGCCCTGGCCCCGGGCCCGCCCGGGAGATCAGCTGCCAGCTCCGGGGAGCCCTGAGCACCGGCGTGTGCTTGGCACAGTTCACCCCCGTCCCGGACACCTGCCCCTTCTGCAGCATGAGGGAGGCCCTGGTGCATGTTTACCTGGAGTGCGCCACGTTGCAGCCCCTCTTCCGGCTCCTCTTAGACGTCCTGTTACATTTGTGGTTGCACTTTTTCCCTCACCTTCTCATTTAGGCACTCCTGATCCGTGGCCCCACAAAGTCACGGGACCTCCTTGTCAATCCCCCCAGCCCTGGCTAAAATGGCCAGCTATAAAACCAGGGAGAGGAAGTTGCCCGACGGGGTCTCCTGTGACTGTGGGGCCTATGTCCGATCCTCCGTCTGCTCAAGCATCTGGGCAGAATTCCTCGGGGCAGCGTCCCCTGGCTCCCTTGATGCCTTCGAGGAGCAGTGGCATTATCCAGGGTTCTCTGCTCGGTGTCCCCTTCAGGTTCCCTTCGTTTGACCCTCTGACCTCACTCCTGTCCCTGTTATTTCATTATTGTCCCCCGGCATTATTTGGTTTCCTGGTCCTGTGGATACTCCCCTTAGGCTAGGGGGAGGTCCTTTAGCAGTTCGTGGGCTTCTGCCCGCCCCCTTCCCCAATAGAATCCAAACTTCTTCCCCAATGCACGCTAATCTCCTGTTGCATTCCCATGCTGGTTTGTTATTGTAGGGTTGCTCACGAGCACTGAGCTCCACAGACTGGTTTGTTGTGGTACATTTGCTGAGACGTACTGGTACTGATATTGTATTAGTGTTATCACAGCGTGTGCTCAGAGCTGTGCAGTTTGTACAGGCTCGTTACTGTTGGGTTGTACCTGGCTGCCTGTGGAGGTGTGTGTATTGTAGGGTTGTTCAGGAAACCTAGACATATTGACTCGTCAGAAGGGCAGCTCGTGTGCACTGGTCTTGAATAGCTTATGCAGATGATGGGATGTGTTTATTCCAGTGCCCACTAAAGAACTGGTTCGATGTGGAAGGAGTGGAGGGAGGGGTCTGAGAGGAGGAATGCCATTTATTAGAGTAGTGCAGGGGTGGGCAAACTCTGGCCTGTGGGACTGTCCCATCCAGCCCCCCAGCCGGGGAGGCTTCCCCCGGCCCTTCCCCTGGAGCTGTGCCGTGCGTGGGCACCGCTGCAGGGCCAGGGCTGCGTGCTTCCCCCTCTCCTGGAGCGGCGGCTGCGTGCTACCCCACTCCACCAGAGCCACGCTGAGCAGCTATGGTAAGGGCAGGGATCGAGGGGCTTCTGGGGTGGTGGTTGTGGGGGGGCTCTGGAGCGGGCAGTCAGGGAGCAGGGTGGGTTGGATGTGGGGGAGGTTCCGGGGTGCTGGTTAGGGGTCTCTGGAAGGGGCGGTTGGAAGGGGTGGGGATTCCGAGGGGGCAGTCAGAGGGCGGGAAGTGGGAGGGGGCCGGATTGGGGGCGGGGCCTTCCCTACCCGGCCCTCGATATAATTTTGCCAACACAATGTGGCCCTCGGACCAAAAAGTTTGCCCATCCCTGCTTTACACTGTGGGATGGCCTGGGTGGGGCAGGCAGCCCTTTACCTTTAGGTCCAGGCTGCAGTCTGCCCCAGCTCAGTAGTGCCAGAGATGTTACCATCCAGCAGCGTATGTGAAACGAGTAGAGGGTCCAGTTACAGTGGGCAGTAATTGGCTCCCTTGTTGGCCAGTGAGCGAGTGGGCACGGAGATTGCTCTCCCCTTGGCGGGGGCTGTTTCCTGTGGGGCAGGGGGAGCGGCACTGGCAGTGGACAGTGTGAAGCCTATCCTCTGTGGATATACGCTGCCTTGGTCTCCGGGGCTGTTGCTCTGAAGCTTTGCACCCTGCTAAATGCCCTTGAAAATTTTACATAAAACAGCATAAACTGGAACCCAATTCTTGGTGGCTGCGGTGGGAGACTTGCCAGTTTGGGGGGGCATGTGCCCAGGTGCATGCGGGCGCAGTGCTGGGGAAGGTGCGGGTCCTGCTGTTCAGGGGATGCCCGGCTCTTACCAGAATGGGGTGCTTGTGGGAGAACTGGACTTCATCACCAGGGGCTGGCATTGCTTTATGATGGGTCGGGGGAGGGGTACAGATCTGCTAGAGAAATGGGGCCCATCTCCCTAGCAAATCAGCACGACTCCCACTGGGGTTAGTGCTACCCCATCTCCCTTAGGGAGCCACTTCCCCTCGTGGGGGATGGGAATTGCCCTGTCATTCTGAGATTCAGCCCTGCCTACGTCACTTCCCTAGTTAGACGGGGTGGGGGGTGAATATAGGAAGCTGTGGGGGCTGATGGTGCCCCACACTGGGGTGAGGCTGGGGTTGGGGTTGTTTGAATGACTTCACATGTATATTTGCAGACTTGCTCATTTCTTCTTCTTCTTCTTTTGTTTAACATGTAACCTAATTTCCAGACTGTTCAAAATTGGTGTTTTTGGAGAACTTTCCCAAAAGTCATCGCGAGATTTTCCAGTCTTAATTCTGGTTTAACAAAGTTCACCCCAGCTTGCCCTCTTCCTCCACCCCAGGAATTTCCTTGGGTTTTTTAAAATCTAAGAAGTGTTCAGCATCAGGATTTCCCACGGACCTCGCACGCCGCGCTGCCCAAACTCTGCCCCACCTCCAGTCTCGGTGTTCCGATGCCCCCTGGACTCCACCCCTTCCCCTTGGGTCGTACCCTGCCTGGGACCGGGCAGAGTTAAGAACAGAGCCCAAGGTGAAAATGGAAACTGCTTTTAATCATTAAATAAATCCATCAACAACCACCCGAAGCTAGTCCAAGGCACCAGTCCCCACTATGACCAACCGATTAAAGCAAATGTGGAGTTTCTAAGCCAAGCTGGTTTTGGATTACAATGAGCCTAAGAAGGTTAAGAAAATGCCCCAGAAGCGAGAGCAGCTCTCGGTCTGAAGCTCCTCATCTGATTCCCCCCTCAAAGGACCCAGAAAAAGCCTGCCCTGGCACACAGTGGGAGGGAAGATGGCAGGGGATCGGGGTTGGTTTAGAAGACTTGGCTTGTTTCAGGGCTAATCCTGGGGAAGATCCCGTAGTCAGAAGGGATCCTCACGGGGTTAACTGCTGCTGTTCCCTTTGGTTTAAAAAGATTAAAAAAATGCCTGGGGACGTTCTCCACCTGCCAGCCTGGCCCTAGAGGTGCTGGGCTGTTGCCCTTTAGACCTGAATTATACCTCACCTTCCTGTGCCCAGAGCGGCAGTGGAGGAGCTGCACGGCTGACCTTGGTGCCCCGGAGGAGTCCCATCTCCCTGCATCCCAGCCTGGCAACAAGGGCACTGTGCTGCTTTGGGGGCTGCCCTGCCTCCCCTGGCTATGCCCATCCCTGGGATGAGCCCAGGCTCCGGAGACTCTCTGCCCCGTTCCACCCAGTGCTCCTATCGCTGGCCTGGTCTACTCCAGCCTTCTTCTTCAGCGCCAGCCCCCTTCCTTGCTGCAGTGCTAGTGCTGCCCCCTGGTGGGTCACTGCTGGGAGCACTGGTACCAACGGCGCCACTGGGCGTCTCAACCGCCTCTAGCAGAGTTCGATCACATGGCGATTGGATCGCCCGGGCCCTGTCGACACCAGCCCTCCCAGCATTGCTCTCCTTGGAGGAGCCGTACCCAGAGTAGACCCTCAGGGCGGGGCTGTAATGAAAAGGCTGGTGTTGCCCAAAGGGAGCCATTGAAGGCTCTCTCAACCCATACCCTGCTTGGTTGGGCAGGTCCCGATGACCCTCTGTTGGGGAGGTGGGGCTGATTGGTTGGCTGGAGTGGGGATCAGGCAGGACACCCCGGGCGGACGCTCCTTGCAATGTTCGGTGGTGGCAGGTGTGATAGTGGGGATGGGGTCAATGGCGCAGGGGTGGAGCATGACCAAGGCAGATGAGCTGGGTTTCAGGCTCCACTCAGCAGGTGGTGCAGGACAGCGGGAGCTTCCTACACTCCTTCCTGGAGCTCTGTCTGAGATGGGAGGAGCCTACAGCCTGCGCCGGACAAGCCAGAGCTGAGCTATTCCCGGAGACGTTCCCCATGGGTCCCCATCCAAGAGGCTGGGTGGGGGAGGGGGCACGGCTCTGGGACTCTACCTGGTTGCTCCTGCCTGCCTATGTCCTGGGGGAAGTTGCTTGGGTGTGTATGTACAGATTCTCTGGCCCCCTCCCTGGCTGCGCGCCTCCTTGTCCTGCCACCCCGCTACCACACCTCGCAGTGCTTGCCAGGGTTCATGGGCGAGCCCACCGGGCACTTAAAGTGCTCGACGAAATCCCTGGAGTTGCTGAGGGTGCCGATGACCCGGAACTTGTCTGGACTGTGTGGATCGGTGACCAGCCCCTCGTGCGAGCTTTCCGGCGTGCGCACGGAGCACCACACCTGTGCGAGGGACACAACGAGGACCAGGATGAGGAAGGCGCAGACCTGGCCTGCTCCTCAGCCCGACGCCCAGCCTCGCTCCTGCACCCTCTTCTCAGCTAGTCTCCTGCCTTGGGCACCATGGGCATAGGCTGCCCTGCAGGTACCTCCCAGTGCAGCGCAACCCCCAGACTGCCCCGTTGGGGAGGCGGGGGATGGAGCTAGGGGAAGATGGAGGGCTAGCTGGCCTGACCCTTGATATGGCTGTGCTGAGCCAGGATATTCCCATCTGGCCTCCCTTAGGAGCTCATTTGGTTCTCTTCTCTTGGGTCTCAATACTATGGGCTCGGGCCTTTAAAAACCATGGCCCGTGGTTCCCAAAATGGAATAGCAGAGAGCTGTCGGTTAGCACTGAGGGGCACTGGCAGAGCCGTTGGGGGCGTGGGGGAGTCCACAACTGGAATAGCAGGGGACTGCAGGTCAGTGGCAGCGAGGGACATCAGCCGAGCTGTGTATGGGGAAGCCCAGGACAGGAGGAGCGGGAGGGCTGCAGGTTGGGATTGAGGGGCATCAGCAGAGAAGCTGTTTCCCATCCCAGATCCGTACCTGTGCAAATCCTACAAAGAAGAGCTGGTTGTTGGTGAGCCCCACAGCAGGCAGGTGCTTCTCCTCTCCATTCTTCTGCAGCCAGGCTTTGTAGGCCTGCAGGGAACCAAGAAGACCTGCCGTGAAACAGCAGCCAATAGAGTGACGCGCCCCTCAGAGTTGGGGGCAGTGGGAATTGAACCCTCGTCTTAGGATCTGCTGTCCCTCCCCCGCTTGAGGGACAGGCTCGCTGGGTGACTCACATTGTAGGCTGTCTTCAGGCCCCCGTTGTCAGCAATGTTCTCGCCTAGGGTCTGCTTGCCGTTGACGTGCTCTCCGTTCACCGTGTACTTGCTGTACTGCTCCGTCATGCACTCGGTCCGGTTCTTAAAGGCCTCCAGGGAGGAGTTCTGCCACCAGGGACGCAGATTCCCCTCCTTGTCGTATTCTCGACCTGGAAGACAACCCGGTGCACTGGCAGCGACCGTTCTATCACCTGCACCGGTCTCTGGTGCCTTCTCCTCGAGCTGCCCGCCAGGGAACTGAGCCATGACTCCCCGCCCAGTCTCAGTTCCATCCCGACTGGCCCCCAGCGTGAAGGATGTTGCAAGCAGCCCAAAGACTCAGGTAAGGTACAAGGGTCCATGTGATGGCTCGACAGGGGACCTTAAGTCTGCTGCCCATGAGTGGGCAGGGGAGGGGCTGCTGAAATGGAGAGGGACATGAAAAGGGAAACAGAGGCACAGACCAGTCAAGCTCAGGGTGGGGATGGAACAGCTCCTCTATGGGCTTCAGGATTCCCCCCTACCCGCAGGGGCCTCTGCTAGTGAGCACCAGGGGAAGGACAGGATCATCTCCCAGGATCTTCTGCGGCCAGGATGGGGGCAGTGCAGCCTTGGAGACTGACGGCCTCATCTCTCCAGCAGGAGCTGCCTGGGCAGCAGCTGTATGAGCTCTCCTCAACCTGCTAGTACCCCTCTAGGAGAGGAGATCACACTTCATGGCCTGCTCGGTCCTCAGCTTCTTCAGTGGCTAACAGTGGGGTCAGTTGGTGCTGCTTGTGCTGGTAGCTTTTCTGCCTGCCAGGAATTGGCCAGGATCCCAGCTGGCTTCATCTCAGCCACCAAAGAGTCCCAGATGACTTGCTCTTTCCTTGCCACCCAGGGCTGGCTATGACCCAGCAGCCTAGAGGTGAAAGTCTCCATGCCCGTTCTCAATGATCTGAGCCCGCAGGCCCCCTACCCCTGATGGTGGCACTCTCTGTACCCCTGTAAGTATGGGATCGCCACCTGCTTCTCAACCAGACCCCCAGGGAGTGAGTCTTGGCATGGAGGCTCCAATCACCCCAAAGCTGCCTTTTGGGTTCCACCATTGGCCGTAGCCTAGCAACACTACACAGCATGCAGAGAGAGGATGCAAACAAAACAAACACGAGTCCAGCCAGAGAAGGGGAAGATCCCCAATAGCCACAAGGAGCAGTGTGGGGGGGACTGGGAATCGCCAGCTACTAGCCATGGCTTGAGATGCAGAGACATGAGTCCTCACCAAGCAGATGGAGCAGAAGCGAAAGCTGCACAGAGAAGCCTGGGGAGATGCCTGCAGGTGTCACCTGGGGAGACAGGAGGACAAACAAAATGGGGAGGAGAGCCAGCCAAAGGGGAAGAACATCTTGAGGGCTGTGAAGAAGCTAACGTGGGGAAGAGGTGTTGGCCGTGCTGCAAGAAGATGACGGGGAAGCACAGGATGGAATGGATGGCAAGGCCTCTGGTGGCCCAGAGGAGAGCGGTGTCGGGAGCCTTTGCAGGACATGTACAGGAAAGAGGTGCTGGGCAGTTCCACGGTGCAGAGGACAGGCTGAGGCTGCGACGAAGAGGAGCTGGGAGCACCGTGCTTGGGGGAGGAGGGGAGATAGCATCACCTCTCTATTCAGTATAAGGAGTGTTTGGTTAGGATGTCCCTGAACCAAGTGCCCTTTCCAGTAGTGGCCCTGGTGCATTCTTGGAATAGCAGGGGGTGCGCGTGAGACCAGGGAGCTGAGAAGGGAGCCTGCCAGGCCAGCTGGGTCCTACCTTGGTCATCGAACGCGTGCGTGAGCTCGTGCCCCATCACTACTCCGATGCCGCCAAAGTTGAGGGCCCTGGGTGAAGCCAAAAAGAAACCCTTGTTTATTGTCTGAGCTCTTACCACGGCCTGTATCTCGAGGGTACTGGAGCCTCCCTGATCGCTGCTCATGCAGTACAGTGAGTCAGCCCCATGCTGCGTTCCCAGTGCTCCCTCGTGCCCTTTCGATGAGCAGTCAATGCAGAGCGCCGGGGACCTGGATGCCCAATGGCCGCTGACCGAAGCACGTGTCTGGTTAGGAAAGCCATTCAGGATGACAGCCCGTAACAATGCGCTGCACTAGCAGGGCAGGCTTGGAGTAGATCCTTACCTAGAGTGCTCAGAAACGCTGCCCAGCCAAGGCCTACAGAGCCAGCTTCCTGGGAGCCCAAGGTGGGCACCCAATGGGCATAAAACGGACCTGCCTTCAGCTGCTCTCCTTGTTAACACCAAAGGCTGGCCCACAGGGAAGGCTGCCAGTCCTAGCAATGGGCCTGGCCCTGCGGATAGAGCAGTGCAGCCTGTGGAACACCATGGGTCATCCATTGGCCACCCCTGCCAGGATGGTGACACCTGCCCGGCCTTCTCTCTGACTGGGGACTGGTTTGGGACGGCAGGGATTGGGGAATCTTCCATTAGCACTAGTGTCTCTGCCTTGGAAGCTCCACTCCTTGCTCCTGGGACCAGGGGCTGCCCCTGCGGCAGAGAGGGGCTTGCCTAGATCTGAATATACCCAGGGATCTACAGCTGCCAGTGGGCCTCATGCTCTCTCCTTCCCCAGCTGCTTCCTGTCACCCACCCAGGCCTGACCAGGCGAGAGCCCAGAGCACCGGACGCACTTGGGGTGGTTGCGGGCGTAGAAAGGAGCCTGCAGGATCCCAGCTGGGAAGACGATCCCGTTCTTGGTGGGCAGGTAGTAGGCGTTGACGGTCTGTGGGGTCATGCTCCACCTAGGGAGGGTCAAACATGTAGGCAGCATCTCCACCTGACCCTGGCACCCTGCTAGCAAAGGACCAGGGCAGGGCCCAGCAGGAGCAGCCAGCCATACAGGGGGAAGCTCCTCTCTGAACCCAGAGTTAAGGGCCCCAGAGCCAGCCTTACCACGGCCCTTTTGTTCTGGCCAGAAACACTCGGCTGAACAGCTGGGACTGACTGAGCCTCGCACCACTGCGGCAGTCTCTCGGACAGCTGAGGGATCGGGGCTGGGGTGAACGAGCCAAAGACTGGCCAGGAACAGAGCAGGACATCAGCCCCCTTCTCTAGGGTCTTGGCTGGTCTTTTTCTATTACAGAGGGGGCAGGCGTGTGTGTCTGATACTGTCAGAGCCGGGCAGGCCCTGGCGTGTGACTACGCTGTGGGGTGTGAACAAGTGCGCGTGTGCTTGGGATGCACGGCTGCATCTGGGCCAAGAGCGGGGTTGCCTCGGGGAGACAGTTCAGGCCGAATGCTTCTCAAGTGAGCTGGGAGCCTCCACCTTGGATGGAAGGAGCAAACAGCAGCTGCCTTCTGGCTTGCCTAAAGGGGCAGTCTGGAGACTACATCTCCCAGCATGCCATGTAGCCAGCCAGTAGGTTCCAGGTAGAGCACTGCATGCTGGGATAGGTAGTGGCCACAGGCTGCAGCTCCACCCTGGAAGTGAGGGAGGCAGCAGAATGGGGCAGGAGCCCGACAGCACCAGCCACGCCCCAAGACTAGCCCCCGGGCCTCCCGGTCACCCGCTCCTCACCGGGGACCCTGCCTCGACCCTCCGCCCCGCTCCCTGCCGCCATGGCTGGGAAGGCGCCTTACTGGTCCCGGTTGGGGGGTTTCCGCAGCTGGTCGGCCATGACCTTGGCAGAGAAGTTGTAGAAGTTCAGCATGTTCTGGAAAAAGGAGTCTTCAGAGACTTCATACTGAGAAAGAAACGCAGGGGGCTGAGACAGGCTAGGGCTGCACCCTCCCCCCTAACCTCACAGGCAGTGAAGGGGTAAGATGGGGGTAGATACAGCACTCTAGGCACTTAGTTACTATAGCAATGAGGGCCTGGATCCCATCCCCACTGCACAGCCCCACCAGTGGGCCCAGATACCCTGGGTAGGACGTGCAGGATGGGCGCTGGGCAAAAAGCTCACCCCAGTTGGCCCCTTGGTTCCCTGGATCCCTGCCACGTGCCTGGCACAAGCAGCTGGAAGCCACTTGCTCTCCCAGGGCCACTCTCGGCCCAGGTCCCTGTGCTCACGGGCCCCCTACCCCATCGTAGACATCGTCCAGCTCCTTGTTATCGAGGATGAAGTCCGGGAAGCCGATCATGTCATAAATGGCGTCTGCCTGTGGAGAGGGGCGAGGCCAGCGGCTGAGATCATAGTGGGGTGAGCAGGGGGAGAGACCCAGAAGCACCCCATGTACAGCCCAGGCTCCTCCAGGGGACGGGTCCGTGGGTCACACAGGAGCAAGTGTCGCTACTCCGGGAGAGCCAGCGGGACTCCATGGCTGGGATCCCCCCACACCAGGACGCCCACGTCCCGAGACCGGGGATGCTCCTGCCTCGTGTCTCAGGCGGAGGGAACGCGCGGGGGGCATTGCCTGGGGAGGGGCTTTTTGGAGTCAGCTCTGACATCGGCTCCCCTCTAACTCAGGGCAGGAGCTGGGCGGCTCCCCTCCCGCTGGGGTCTGGGAGGCCAGGAGAGCGGCGCTCACCTTCTCCTTAGCGGCCTGTCTCGTCGTCCCGTCCATCCAGTCAAGCTGGTCCAGGGATTCCTCAAAGGCCGCCCGGATCTCACTGATCATCTCCTCTGCCTAGCAGGGAGCGGGAGAGTCAGTTCCTCCCACATGGCCAGTCCCCTGGAGACTGTCACGCAGCACCAGCCCTGCCTCCCATCTCTACCCGCTCTATGGGGACTGCCCTGCTCCTCCCACGATCCCCTGAGCGGAGTAGTTAGAACAGCCAGGCTGAACCCCCCTCACCTGGGCAACTGGTGGGGCAGGGAATTCCCCTCCCTCTGTTCTGCGTGCCCTGCCCTTTGCTGCACAGAGGCACCTCGAGCCGGGGAGCTCACCGCTGGTGAATTGGAGGGTTGCAAAGGAATTGGGGAGGGGAAGGAAATAAGGGAAGATAAGAGAAATTGGGATCTGCAGAGGAATCGGGAGGGTGGGCTGCAAGAGAATGGGTGTATGGAAGTTTGGGGAGCTGTGGGGGGATCAGGGTGTGCGGGGGATAAGAAGGGCTGCAGGAATGCTGGCATGAGGTGGGCCAGAGGGCTTGGGGCCGGGCAGGAAAACTCACAATCTCCTTGCTGTCTCTGTCAAAGGTGGCTTTCACGAACAAGGAGCCCAGGGCGAAGCCCAGCGTGTCGTCGGTGTTGGAGATGCAGGTTTGCCAGCGAGGGGTGCAGGACTCCAGAGAGAGCGCGAGATAGACAGGGTGAGACCTGGGGAGGGTTAGCGCCGCGTCCCTGTGTCCTTGCTGGCCATGCTGTGGGGTAGGGGCCTGGCCTGACACAGGAGGACCCAATCTCTGACCTCCCAAGGCCGCAAGCGCTGCCTCGGAGGGAGAGGGGTCCCTCCTCTCTGCTCTCTGTGGCCTGCCCGTCATGTTGTCGAGGGGCCCCTCGAGCTCAGACCTAAACCCAGGTATGCCCCTTTGCCTTGTCTTCTTCAAAGACAGACGAGTCTTCATTTGGACGGGGACCCCCCTTCGTCTCCCCCGATCTCTGCCTGCCCCCTCTCAGCTCTGCCAGGCCATCCTGGAGTGCTGGGGACACACACGCATTCAGCGGCTCATTCCTGGCCTTTTCCCTGCCTGCAGCCTCCTGTTCGCTGGTCCCCATGCGGTGCTGGGTCAAAGGGCTGAGCTTCTCCCCACAAAGAGGATCCCCTAAGCTAGGGGATGCTGGTTCCACCCCTCCTGCTGTGCTGCACTTCCTCTCTGCCCCCTCTCCGCCTCCGAGCCCTCATATGTTTCACTAATCCTGCTGTCACGCTGGCTGTCCCAGCTCAGCCCCATTACCCAGCATACCCTTCTTGCAGCCACCCAGGGCTGGAGGCTATGTGGGGCACAGGCATCTTCCCCTTAGCAGCCTCTCCACTCACATCACTGCCTCATTACCCCACGTCCCAGAGAGACCAGGTCGTGGCTGCCTGGCTGAGGACCCTCTGGGATTTCCCAGGGGCATATAAGGTGGTAACACCCGCAGGGCACAGGATTCCCCCATGTACATAGAGGGGTCTCGGGGCTGATGCCAGTGGCTCGGCCCGGTGTGCCGCATGCAGCAGCCTCTCACCTTCTTGGTGCCATAAAGGGTTTCCAGCAGCTTCTCCTGGGCCGTCTCGAATCGCTGGTCCAGGCTTGAGGCCGTTTTCTGAACCAGGTTCCAGATCATGTAATTGTTCAAAATTCTGCAAACGACAGAACCACATTGACTCCCCGAGTCCCACATTGACCCCCCCCAACCCTGCCCCCATGGGCAGTACCCTGAGACATGCCCCCCCTACTTCCATACCCCACCCCCGATGAGCATGGCCCTGAGACAAGCCCCAATACCCACCCACCCACCCACTCACCTCACCCCCAATGAGTATGGCCCTGAGACACCCCCTATTCCACCCTCCCAATTGGCATGACCCTGAGACAGGCCCCAATTCCCACCCACACACCTTACCCCCCATGGGCACGGCCCTGAGATCACCACCCCATGCCCCAATGGGCACTGCCCTGAACAGATACTCCCTTACCCCTGATGGACATGGCCCTTGCTTCCCAATGGGTGCTGTAAGTGACCCCTGAGGTCACTTCGTTGATGTCCGCCAGCCCCCCCAAAACCCCTCTCTCCAGCCGGGGCTCTGACCTTCTGTCTGTGCCGTTGATGAGCTCGGAGACCTGCTGCAGGTACTCACGGCCAAACACCACCACGGGCTCCACCTCGCTCAGCTCCAGCGGGGCCAGGGCATAGGCCATGTAGTCCAGCCAGTCGATGGCGGGGGCCAGAGCCTGCGAAGACACAGGGTTGTGAGAACACTGTTCTCCCCGGCTCCGAGGGTGGGTTCCCCAGCTCTGGGTAACTGGGGGTCCAGGCAGGGCCACCTCCTTCCGAGGGATCCCACAAGGCAGCCAGGGCAGGTGAGTGGGTTTCACTGGGGCAGGGGGAGGATGCATGTCTCTGGAGAAACACTTCAGGCCCCTCAGGTTCACTCCAGCCCCCCATCACGTAGACTCGCTGCCTGAATCTCTGCCTCACTCCCAGCCCCGTGATCTTCTCCCATCCCTGCCCTGCCCCTCAGTCTCACTCCAGTCCCCCATCCCTGGGCCTTGCCTCAGCCTCATGAGAGACCATCCTTCCCACTAGACAGGACTGCATCTCACCCTGTTGCTATGGTGACTGGTTGCTTGGCAACCATCGCATGATGATTAAGGCTGGCTTTTCTGTATGGCCAGGAACTTTAAAACCGGGGTGAGGTTCCTGGCATCCCCTTCCCCAGCACAACAGATTTCAAGTCTGAGATAGTAGGGGGCTGAGGGGCAGTCCTGGAGTTGTGTGTGCGGAGCCCAGAGGTGGGACAGCAGGGCACTGTGGATCGGGACTGGGGGATGTGGAGACCCCAGAGCTGGGCTAGCAGGTTGCTGTCGTTACTCAGGGACAGCAGTAGAGTTGGGTGCGGGGAGCTCAGGGCTGGGATAGCAGGGCGCTGTGAAGTTGAGGGGCAGTGGTAGAGCTGGAGGGAGACCCCAGAGGTGGGTTGCAGGGCACAGTGCAGCAGGATGGAGGGGCAGTGACAGAGCTGGGGGGGACCCCAGTGAAGTATGGAAGAAAACAAGTCTTTACTCTGCGTTTGTTAGCAACAAGTCAGAGACACTTCATTACGAGCAATTGCAAGGGAAGACGGCAGCTGGCCAGAGTGTCCCTGTCCTAGCGCTGATCTTCAAAAGCAAACAGCTTAAAGACAAATATTTATACTTTCCTGTTCCATACATCAACTGCTGACAGTTATTTCCTGTTTTCATAAGTTCCATCTGTTTTTCTACAGGTTCCTTTCCAGGGCCGGCTCTAGGCTTTTTACCGCCCCAAGAAAAAAAATTTTTGGCTGCCCCCCACCCCAGCCTTGGGCTCTCGCCACCCGCCCTCCCTACCCTCCCCCCCCCCCCTACCCCGGCCGCCCCAGCCCGGGGCTCTCTCTCCCGTTCCCCCCCCCCGCCACCCCAGCCCTGGGCTCCCTGCTGCCAGTGCTGACTCTGCCCGCTCCCCCCTCGACTCCAGCCAGTCCGGCACTGGCAGGGTCGGGGTAAGCACCGGGGCTCCTGGGCCGCACTTCAGCCCAGGGTCCCACCTGCCAGGGCTCCTGCCTCCAGGACTTGTTGGGACCTGGGAGGGCGGAGCCAGGGCAGGGCAGCCCCAGAGGGAGCGGGACGCGGGCCCCGCACGGCAGCGCCCCACTCTCTATGGCCCTGCTGCTGCTTCTGGCTGCCCTACCACAACCCCTCGGTGGCTCGGGCCACTTCGCCTGCGGTACCTGCAGGTGGCTCCATGCGCCCCGCTTGGTTTCCTGGTGCCCCCAGCCCAAATGTACCCCTCTCGGAGCCCGCCCGGTCCAGCCACAAGGTGCGGGCGCTGCTCCCCCATGGCCGGCGGCGCAAACAGCAGCGGCCCCAGGGGGCCCCCCGCGTATAATGCGCTGCTGCTGCCAGGGCCGGCTCTAGGCTTTTGCCACCAGAAGCAAAAAGAAAAAAAGATGTCCAGAATGCTGCCCCTAAAAATGTGCAGCCCCAAGCACCTGCTTGGTTTGCTGGTGCCTAGAGCCAGCCCTGTTCCTTTCTGATCGCCTACTTATCTTAACGCATCTTGCTTAATGTGTCTTTTACCCTTATCTTCCCAAAGAAATGCTAAAACAGCAGCTTTTGCAGTTTTTTCCACTCACACAAGTCCCCAACTCCCCTTTTTGCTTTGTCTCCAAGTTAACCAAGATGGATGGACTCAGGCCTTCTTTTTCCCTTTTTCTGCTTCCACCCCCTCCCCCGTTTTTGAGCTTTAGCACAACTAACATTTTTAAACCTTTATTTGTATTAGACCTTGTATTTTGTAAATGTTTTGGACCTTTGGTAGGAGTGAAAGTAGGTTTTGGAATTGGCTGGGCATTAAAGTGGTTTAATTAAAGGGTATTTGGAACCTAAGCGTTGACTGTTGGACTTGATTTGTAGACCAATAAATAATATGATTTTTTGCAACAGTGTTAAGATAGAAATGTATATTTTGTAAAATGGTACCCTTACCATATACACAGCTGTTACTAGCTTGGGAGACCGGGTGTTTTGTCAGGGCAGTTTTTTGTTTTATGCCCTTTTAATGAACGTTGTTTTGAACTGTGACAACTTTTTTTTGCTTTAGCTTTTGTACACACTGAAGCTGCGGGGGTTTTAAAGGCCAAAGTATTTATTGACTTTTCATTTTTACTTAAACATTGGATGTTATTTTAGGAGCACTGAGTATGAATTGGCTAAGCATACAAGGTGGTTTAATTTTTTAAATCTTACGATGAATTATTTAATTTTACATGCATTTTTTTATGGACCTGGCAGGATTTGGTAGGTTGGAGCCCACACCCCTTTTACCAGTTTGTATGCTTGGAAGGAGCACTGCGAGCACCTGCATTTTTACCTGAAAAAGTTTTAAGGTCACAAATTAGATGGTACTTTTGAAGCATTAGTAAGGGCAGTGGGCCAAGTTTGATGCTTAAGATTATTTTGAATGGCCATAAGCTGGTTATTTCGGAAAATTTGAATTTTTGAACAGGCTAGATTTTACTGCAATTTTTTTTTTTTGCCTTAGTGATATTTAACACCATTTTTGTGAGCCGTTCTGCAGACATTGAACTAAGGGCGTAAATAACATGTAATTTACCGACTTTAGCCTGCACCTGGGTTATTTGTGCTTTTGTAATAAAACCCGTGTCTTTTTTTTTAGCTGCTCTCGTATTTTATTATGTTGTTGGCCTTTATAAATATTTTAAATTGCTGCTGCGCTATTGGAACCATCTTACAGGTGTTTGACCAAGTTGGGGTTTTTTTCGACAAGACCCATGCCCTTTGCTGTGCTAACCAAATAGCAGCCCCCTTGGAGCAGTTTGGATATATAGAAGTGACCTGAAAGCTGAATACTGGCAGGGTAAATTTTACAGTTTTTACCATAGCCTTGGCCGTTGGGTTTTATTAGAACATATGGTATTGTTTGTATTTGGGCATGTTACAGGAGTGGTGGTGGTGGTGAAGGAAATGGCAGGGGCGGGGGCAGCAAGGTGCATTTGGTATTTTTTATTTGAAAGGAGAGCAGTACGTGCTGAAGGTACTTGTTTGAAAACACAGGGAGCAGCCTGGGGAATAAACCTCCAAACCCAATTAATACCACATCTTCAAGAATAGGGTTTACAAGGGTGTTTTTCTTTTGCCAGTGTATAATTTTTATTTATTTTTACCAGGGCCAGTTTGTAATGTTTTTTGTAGTTAGGAATTTTTGGACTTTGGCAATTTTAGTGGAACGAGTAGTGTATTTTTGTTTGGTTGGTTGTTTTTTTGGGTTTTTTTGGCCCAGTTGTAGTTTACTATTATGCAGGGGAGAGGTTACTAGCACGTTACCCTGTAGTGTTTGGGTTTTTTAGCAGATGTTGGGTATATGGTGGTTTTGTTAGTGGACAATGGAGAGGTTACTAGCACTTTACCTTGTTTTTGATTTTTGCTGTTTAGAAGGAGGAAAATAAGTACCAGAGGGAGAGAGAGACTGATCAGCAATTGGAGTGGAATTATTTTGAGGCAGAGGGGCCTTTTTGCAGTGAGAAGCATGGGTTCAGGCAGTTAGTTTTGGGCACTTTACAGTGGTGTTGGTAGTTAGCAGAACTTGGTAAGGGCCTTTTTAGCGTGGGACCAGAGCAGTTTTTTGCTGATGGATTTTTATATAGACTCAGTTTTTTGGTTTTAACAAATGACAGGGTTGCTTAGGATTTTTAGGTAGTGCTTTTTTTACCTGTGAATAAAGAGACCCAACACATTTTATTAATGCCTGGAAGTAATTAAGCATTGTATTATTTATTAAATGACTGTTTATTTGGGCAAGGGCCAGCGGAGGCACTGCTGGAAGGTGCATTGAGTGCCCTGTTAGGATTTTATAAGGGCTGAGTTTAGTTTTTTGATTGGGAGTGGCCGTTATGCTTATTAATGCTAATGGAAGGGCTTTTGGCCATTTTAAGTTTGTTTTTGCACAGATTTTAGCCAGTTTATTTTTTATAATTTAATTTTGACGGTTTATTGTTTTTCAGACTGCGGGTGATGGGGACAGCAGAGGTTGTGTTGGATTTGCAAGGCTGCATGTCATTTTTTACAATTTGTTTAGTAAAATGAGTACCACAGTTACTGTTGATATCAACAGGTATGCCAAACTTTGGTCTAACATTTTTAAGCAATATTTTTACAACAAACTTGGCTTTTGCCCTTTTACAAGGGAAAGCTTTAACCCAGCTTGATAGAAAATTTAGCCAAATTAGTGCTTATAGTAAGCCGAGACTTTTTTGGTTGTGGCAAATAGTAAATGTAATTATTAGTAAACACAGTACCTACATTACATTTACATTTGTCTATTGGCAGGTTGCTACCAGTTTTATTTTTTTAAAACACCTTTTTTTAAGAATTAACACATATACGTTGCTCATTATACAGTACTTTAGTTTTATTATTTAATTTATTTTACAGACACCCTTTTAGTGAAATGTTTTTATTACAGAGCTTTGGAGCATCAGTTAAGGACAAGCACGTCCACTTTTGAGGAGTTTGCTTGGTACAATCTTTGGTGTTTAATAGCTTTTTTTTCTAAGCTCTCTGGCTTGAGACTTGGGGTAGCCAGGAAGGTTTTATGTGCAATATGGGGAGTGGGCTAACTTTTTATGGTTTTGCTTTTAGAGCCTGTTGATGTGCAATTTTAACAAGTTTTTTTAATTAAAAGGTTTGACCAGAGACTTTGTTTTTTTTACTTTAGCAAGTGTGTATTATGGTTTTTGATATTATTTAAAACACTTTGTATTTTAAGTTGGATAAAACAAGTATTGCATTTTGGTTTAACCCTTTTATTTGGTTTTGAACTAGGCTGTTTTGTAGAAAAATTAAACACAACAGTTTTAGCCACAAGACAAAAACACTACAAGACAGAACATAGAACACAAAACATAATTTTTACTGTGCCAGTAAAGTTATGGTATGTTGGATTGCTTTTTACCTGGCATTAGCTTTTTTTGATTTTGAAAGACAACCCCCCCATATTTTTATCCCTTTGGGGGCAATTAGTTATTGCTTAAATTTTTTTTTTTATACAAATACCCTTGAGATTCCAGGCAAAACAGAGGAATTACCTCCATATTTTTTGAGTTTGTTTTATAGGCAGACCAGGTTTTAGTGGCTTTTACCTTTATTAGTTAGGCAATTTGCATTAACACAGATGCTTTGTGGCTTGCTTTTGGATTTAAAGCCATTAGCAGCTTAGAGACTTTTACTTAAAAGGGACACAATTAACTTTTACCAGACTTTTGATTGCCTTTTACTTTTAATTTTTGCTTTTAAAACACACGGCAATTTGAAAGAAAAACCACCCACCAACTATTGTAACCCCTTTTACAAAACATGCCGCATGGTTTTTTTTAAACATATTTTTTACACTGCTTTATTTTTACATAGCTGTACATAGATTACATTTCCTTTTATACATTTGGGGTTGGTTAAATTTTAATAGAAACCTTATTTCTTTTTCGCTAATTTGACTAAAATGTTTATGGCCAAATGATTTTAATTAAAAAGTTTTTTTGCCTGGATTATTTACAGACTTCTTTTGGAAAAGGGCCCTTTTTTTTAACAATGGCTGTAAAGAAAGCAATAATTCCTTTTTTTTGGCTTTTTTACAAAGTTTAACTGCTTGCTTTCTTTTTTAAAGCAACTACAGTGTTAACTTTTTACTTTTTTAAAAAAAAATTACTTGCTTATTTTTTAAAAAGGACACCTTAATTAACTTAGATTTTACCATTTTAATTATTGTTTCAGGGATTTACATTTTTTATGCCTGTAATTACTGCTTTTCTTACTTTTACCACATTTTATTTTTCATTTGTTGTTTAACTGCTTGCCTGGGCCCGATTTTGCTTTTTTTGCTGAACTGTGCCTTTTCATGGACACCAGCTTTGTTTTACTACCAATTTAGCAAGGAAGCTGGGCTTCTTAACTAGCCCCTACCCCTTCTGGTTTTTTTTTTTAAAAACATTTTTACGTACAAGGACTACCCAAGTTCTTTCCCGTGAGGCTTGCCACCTGGACGGAAAACACGGCCAATTGACATTTTAACTGTTTAATTTTTTTTTTCATAGCAGACACACTGTTGTTGCAGCCTATGCTGAGCACAAATGGTTACATTTTTGACAAGTCCCTGAGGGACCGGTACCTGCTTAGGCTGTGCTTTCAGGCGGCTGCGTTTTGCTTTTTTCGCTTGGAAGTCCTGTCTAAGGCCTGCAACTTGTTCTGGGCGTAGGTTTAAGTTGCTGCCTGGTTAGTGATTTATGCTTTTAGTTGCTTAATTTTTTTCAGCCGGGAGAGGTCCTTCCCCCCGGGGAAGGAGGCAGCAGGGTTCCGTCCCTCTTTGCTGCCTCCCACATGGCTCCGGCATCGGGGTTATTAGCCTTCCGTGATGCTACCTGACCGGGCAACCACACTACCGGGTTCACGCTTCCTAATGCCCGAACGTCCGGTCTAGAACCCACCACGTATGCCTTGGCCCACAACCGCAGGACTCCTAAGTCCGCAGCTGCACCCTTCAGTTTTCTGAACATGTTGTTACACTTCTGCACAACTTTTAACATTTTTAATTACTTGAAATGTTACGTAGCCCAGGCCGGCACCGGTGCTTTTAATGTTTACCCCACTGGGCTGGAGGGAGAGACATTGAGCCTCCCTCCGTATTACTTGGCTTTTTCACACACTAGTTGCCCCCCTGGGCTGAGCGAGAAACCCTAAGTTTTTCTTTTTTCAGACTGAGTGTGTATGAACCAAGGATTTTTTTTCTTACGCAGAATGGGGATCTTTAAGTCCTTTTTTATGTAGCGGGGATTTTTAAGTCCTCCTGCTCTGCCCGGCACTCCTATGACCGGGGATCGACCCACCTGCACCCTTCCCCCCGCCAACCAGGGTGGAGAGAGGAATGCTAAACCCCTATTTAATTCTCAGCGCTGTTACAACTGAGGGTGGGGCACACCTGGAATCAGAACATTTTCAGCATGAAACACCAGCGGTGCCGGACAAAGCAAACGTGAAATAAGAAGGGCAAAACAGATGGTGTGTACCCTGCAGACCTTTCCCCCTTGGCAATTCTCCACCAAAACTGTGACAGATTTTCATTACCAATCTGCCTGGGCCTTAGTTGATCAGGCTAACACCGCAGGAGTGTAGGGGTGGAGATGAAGAGAACACACCATGTGACTGAATTTGAAGACTTTATTAATAAAATAATAGAACAACAGCAGAGAGTGTTGGGAACACTTCCACACTGCTCAGGGGAAGAAAGAAAGTGTTCATACCCCAAGCTCTAACCCACTTTTATACTTACACACGCACGACCTGGACTGGCCAAGTCTGGGTGTAACATCAGAAGAATACGGGGGAAGGTGGACGGGAACACTGTCCTGGGCCCAGACTGTCCAAGGATCTGCTGTGCTTTTCAAATTGCTTCAGCTTTTAGGAGGGTTTTGTCCTGGCTCCTTTGAGGTGTATGAGCTTATTTAAATCGAAGGTACCTTCTAGCGGGAATTGTTTAGATGGACTATCATGCGTGTAAAATTCCAATTTTTTAGATACTTACAAGTCCTAGGACCATAATGTACATACACGTAGTACGCAGGGGTGCCCTTTGGCAGTGTGGAGATATTCTTAAACTGACACCCCCCTCCATTTTTTAGTCACTCAGGGAAGAATCTGCTGGGTCACAAGGTTCAGCCATGCCATGGCTTAAGTCCCAGACCTAGTCAGCGGATAAGTAAGGGAAAATTTTTACTTTCTTACACTTCAGGAAAGGGGTCTACTGGGTCACAGGGTTCCACTGTCCAGCGGCCTGAGTCCCAGATCTGGTCAGCAGACTTAAGTATAGGAAAATTTCCGCTGGGTCACAAGGTTCGGCTGACCCCCCTTGCTTTCAGAACTTCCTCATGGGGTAGTCGTGGGGTGGCTGAAGTCAGCTTAAGTCTTAGACCTGGTCAGCGGCATTCACTCCTGACTTAATTACTTACTCTTATTTATTTCCCCATACCTGGATGCATCTCTTTTAACCATAACCTTAATTTCTTATGTCCGGACTTAATGCAACCTTATCCTTATATGAGGCGGCAATCTTCTTAGCACTGATTTTCCTTATATGAGGCAGCAATTTCCTCAACACCGATTTGCGTCTGACATTGTTGCAGAGTCAATACATTTGCATGGCGTGAGCCCAAAAGGAACAGACGGCCCCACGGGCAGTCCTCCTCCGAAACCCCACCAGAGATTTCAAAGTCTTTACTCTGACTTTGTTAGCAACAAGTCAGAGACACTTTATTACGAGCAATTGCAAGGGAAGATGGCAGTTGGCCAGCGTCCCCTGTCCTAGCGCTGATCTTCAAAAGCAAGCAGCTTAAAGACAAATATTTATACTTTCCTGTTCCATACATCAATGGCCAACAGTTATTTCCTGTTTTTATACGTTCCATCTGTTATTATACATGTTCCTTTCTGATCACCTACTTATCTTAATGGTTCTTGCTTAATGTCAGTATTTTACACTTATCTTCCCGAAGAAATGCTAAACCAGCAGCTTTTGCAGTTTTTTCCACTCGCACAAGCCCTCCCCCCCAACTTTTTGCTCTAAGTTAACCAAAATGGATGCACTCAGGCCTTCTTTTTCCCTTTTTCTGCTTCCACAGAGGTAACAAGGCACAGTGCAGCAGGACTGGGGGCAGGGACAGAGCTGGAGGTGGAGCCAGTGAGGTAAGAGGGCATGGTGCAGTGGGATTAAGGGGCAGTGGTAGAGTGGGGGGGTGCAAGGGAGGACCCCAGTGAGGTAACAGGGCACAGTGCAGCAGGACTGACGGGCAGGGACAGAGCTGTGGGGACACCCAGTGCAGTAACAGGCCATGATGCAGGGGACTAAGGGGCAGTGGCAGAGCGGGGGAGGGACCCCAGTGAGGTAACGGGGCACGGTGCAGTGCGACTATGGGGTAGTGGCAGAGTGGAGGGACCCCAGTGAGGTAACAAGGCGCGGTGCAGCAGGACTCAGGGGCAGTGGCAGAGCAGAGGAGGGACTCAGTGAGGTAACAGGGCACAGTGCAGCAGGACTCAGGGGCAGTGGCAGAGCGGAAGAGGGACTCAGTGAGGTAACAGGGCACAGTGCAGTGGGATTAGGGGCAGTGGCAG
>ML677401.1:9893107-9909346 GCA_007922305.1 Dermatemys mawii | reverse complement strand
GGGGCAGTGGCAGAGCAGTGGGGGACCCCAGTGAGGTAACAGGGCACGGTGCAGCGGGACTCAGGGGCATCAGGGACTGAGCTGGAGGGGGAATCTCACCCAGAAGCTGCTCGTTCTGTCTGACTTTGGGGATGCTGATGCCCTCTGGCACTGCTGGCCCTAGTGAGCGACGCCCGGCAGGGGGCTCCCCTGTTTCTGCTTATGGGTCTGAATGTGTTGAGCCCGGGGGATG
This sequence comes from Dermatemys mawii, assembly GCA_007922305.1. NCBI lineage: Eukaryota > Metazoa > Chordata > Testudines > Dermatemydidae > Dermatemys > Dermatemys mawii. The sequence goes on along the minus strand of ML677401.1, from coordinate 9,909,114 downwards.
GTGGAGGCAGCTCAGCAATGGCTCCCAGCTGCTTAGGATGCTGCTCAGCCAGGCCTCCGGCATTCACGAGCAGCAACCCTGCTGGCATCCTAATGAACTCTGCGGGCGGGGGATGGGCAGCAAAGAGCCCAGCAAAAGAGAGGCCTTGAGTGTGTGGGGAAAGCAGCCGGGGCTCCCAGGAGAAGTGGAAGGGGCACAGAAAGGGGCTCCCGGAGTGGGGCTGTCGTCTCCCTCACGCTCTGCCCAGGCGGCTCGGAAATGTAAGGAAGGACTCAGGTCAGTTGAATTCGTCTCTCAGTTTTCATTCTGAATGTTTCTGCCCAGGGCCCGATGATATTCCACCCGCCAATCCACCCTCCAGGCCACGGTGGGACCCACCCAGCAAATGGGAGCCTCCCTGATCCCCCTCACCTGCCCGAGGACCAAGCCCAGCCCCTCCCCCCAGCAGCAGCACCACCATGCTGGTTCCTTCCTCCTTCCCCCACCTCTAGCAGCACCAGGCTAGTCCTGGCCCCCTTCCCCAAGACTGACCTGCAGCTCTGCGATGCTCATCTTGTGATAGATCTTCTCGTCATCCCGCCTCTCGTCCTGGGGGACGGTGATATTGGCCAGCAGGGTCTCGAACTCCAGCACCTGCTCCATCTGCTCCTGGGTGGAGACCGTCTCCCCCCCCAGCAGCATCCCCAGCTCCACCATGTACTCCAGGTAAGCAGTCAGCACCTGTCACTCAAGCAAGAGGCCGTGGGGTTAGTCACTAGGCAGGGGCAGCCCCACGCAATCAGTCATGGGTCGTGGGGGAGTTCAGTTCCCTCAGATCCTGTGCTCTTAAATCCCTAAACCGCCCTCCACCAGGATGTCCTGCCAACTGGGTCCCAGCACAGGCTCCAATCCAGGGTCCTAGCACTAGGGGGTCCCTTTCCTTTGGCCCCTTGGGATTTGGGGTGGGGCACGTTCCACCCACTGGGCTGGATCTGCGTCGGGAGCACAGGAAGTAGGTGAGGGCCCTACCCAGGGGGTTGGGGTGGGAACATGCATTTCAGAGACCAAAGGCCTCTTGGGTCATCTCCGAGATGGGGCACACATTGGGGAGGGTTCTGCAAAGAGCCACGAGACTGATTAGAAGATGAGAAAACCTGCCTGAGAGTGAGAGACTCCAGGAGCTCCATCCTATTTAGCTCACCAAAGAGAAGGCTAAGGGCGACGTGATCAGACTAAAGGTTCCTACAGTGAGGACCAAACATTTGATGATGGGCTCCTCAGGCCAACAGAGAAAGGCCAGTGGCTGGGAGCTGAAGCTAGACCATTGCAGACTGAAAGTCAGGCGTGAATTCGGGCCTGCTCATGAGGCCGGCTCTGTGGAAGGGATGGTGTTCGTGGGCTGCTTCCAGCCAGCCCCCTACCTTGTCATTGGCTGTCTTGTTCAGGTAGTAATCCCGGGAGGGGAGGAAAAGGCCTGACTGATCCACCTGGAGATGGAGATCAAATGAACCTGGACCACAGAGCCACAGCCCCTGCTCCACAGCACAAAGCCCCCTGTCCTGCCTACATCCCCAGTCACGGCTATTCCTGGGAACCAAGGGGGGTGAAGGAACTGGGGCAGCCCCAGCCCTCGTCAATAGACCAGGCCCTTCTCCCCCATGCCTGGCTGGCTCCTCCACCCTTGTGTTGGGGTGATGGTGTTTCCGAGCTAGGGGCAATGGGAGGGGTTTGCTTTGGACCCATTGCATGCTGGGAGCAGCGCCCCCTCCCCAGCCCTCACAGGGGCGTGGTCGCAGGGCTACCTGAATGATGTTGCTGTTGGAACTCTTGGAGTCGGCGCCCACGTAGACCGTGAAAAAGGGGGAGGCCCGGTAGGTCCCCGACACCATCTTCAGAACCTCCATGAAGTTGCTCTGGTTCCAGGGCCCGGTAATATTCCACCCGCCAATCTGCAGAAAACAGGAACGCAGGGTTCCCCTGGCTTTAATCTTCCACCCTCGCACCCAGCACAAGAGAGACCCTCCACACCCTGCCTGTGCACCATGCACTAGACTCCAGCACTAGGGGGCTGTGCTCCTGGTGTGCTCCCATGTGTCCCCAGCCCAGCACTAGGGGGCACTGTGCTTCGAATAGCCCTGGCGGCCTATTCCCTCCAGAGAGGGGCGATTCTCACATCACTTACGCTATGGGAAATGGAACAAATGGGAGGCAGGAATCACAGCCCTGGAAATAGGGCTCAGCCCAGCTAGTGCAAACTCCCACTCCTACGAGTGGGCCTCACCCCTGCCCGGAGGGACCCCTGCCAGGGAAGAGAGCCACTTGGCGCGTGGCTCCCCTGCTGGTGCTTTCAGTTGTAACAGGGCCGTGAACGCTCCGTGTACGGCAGACTGGGGTGAGACCCGGCACTTCGTCTCACCCAGGCCACGGAGCCATGCCCACGTGGGAATGGCGTTCGGCCAGGCAAAGGCTCCCAGAGATCAGCCCCTCTCCAGGATGGTCTCCCCATGAAGAGAGTTTGCCTCTGCAGAGAGGTGAGCGCACTCAGCAGCCCTCTGCCCCGAGCTGGGCCCCCGCCCAGAACTTACCATGATCTGGTTCCCCCTTGGCACCCACCTTCTCAATCAGGTCCATCAGTGGCTGGGAGCCCAGCTCCGCAATTTTCTGCTCCTTCAGGCAGGACAGGTAGTAGCGCTGGGTCTTCCTCTCCGCCTCGCTGCTGGAGTTGAAGGTGGCGTTCTCTGGGGAGTGGATAACAAGATGGACTCAGTTACTTCCTCTGGACTCTGGCACATGGAGGGACCTTGGAGACTGGCCCTGGTCTCCTAGAACTTCGTGCCTGTGACCGTGCCCTGTGACCATGCTTTAGGTCTGGGTCCCGTCTCACCCTCCTGCTATCTCTGGATCCCCCTGTATTGCCAGGTAGTATCATGTGGGTTAGGTTCCCCTAGATTATATGGCATGGTCCCCACCAGTGATGGCACTAGGGAACTGTCCCTTGCAGCTGCCCAAGTGCATCTGGTGTGCCACTGTGTGCCCCTAGCCAGTGCTGGCATGGGACAGACTGCCGGCCGGCATGCCACCGGGTGCCCCTGGCCAGAGTCGGCACGGGACAGACAGTCAGATGGCGTGCTACTATGTGCCCCTGGCCAGTGCCTATGTGGGACAGCCTGCTGGCCGGCGCGCCCTCTCTGAGGCAGAGAGACCATATAAGCTGATGCAGGATATAGACCTTGGTCTGCCCTGTGCTGTTTCCAAGAAGCTGTAACCCAGCAACATGTGCCAACACTGAATGCCCACATAGGTTATCCCCCGGCCCCCCACCCCTGTCACCAGCTGGGCTGGGTCCACTGGCCAAATGGAGTCAATCCAGGAGACTCGTGGGCCTCTGTGCTGAGGGGCCTGTCTGACCGTGTCTGGAATGTCTCTGAACCCCACCCAGCGAGTGTGGGGAGGGAGCCCCCACATTCTCCCCTTCTGGGGCAGGCCCTGGGAAGCTGAGCCCTGATGACCCAGGTGTCTCCCTGGCCCAGCCTGGGTTGCATTTTGTCCACACAACCCACCAGGTGCCCTCCTCCAGTGCCGCCCTCCCTGATTCTCGGTGCCTGTGCAGAAGGGGGAACCCCAGCAGTGGGTTACACTCACCTAAGAGGTGTTTCATGATGGCCTGGTTCTGGTCCCAGATGCTGTTGAAGGTGCTCCACTTGGAGCGCCCGTCGGGCAACGGGTTCCGCTTTATCCACCCCCCACAGGAGTACTGGTAGAAATCCTCGCAGGGATCAGTCTCCCGGTCCAGGGCCTCCAAGATCTTACTGGCCACCGTGATGCAGGCTTCTGTTAGGCACGTGCTGTGCGAAGGGTCTGCGCGGGGGACACGCAGTCATTAGGGCCCAGGGCCAACAAGTGGGGAAACTGAGGCACACAGCAGCAGGGACTTGCAGCAAGTCGGAGGAAGAGCTGGGAACAGAGCCCAGGACTCCTGCCTCCCAACCCTGCAGTTAACCACTCCTGTGCTGGTGCCTGGATGCCCATGAGAGGGGGCACTGGGCGTGTGATGGCTGGGGCGAGAGGTGGCCCCCACGATCCTCATGAGATGGGTCTGAGTCCAGCAGCAGCACCCTTCAGCTGCAAGGTGAGGGCCTGGGCTGAGGCCACATGGTCCCTTAGAATATTTAATATTCACTTCCTGCCGGGCAGTCCCAGGAGAATCTCTTCCCCGTATTTCCCCCACTCTCTGGTGGTGACACCTGCTCCTCAGGGTAATTCCAGCCCAGGGGAGTCTCCCTGCACAGCACAGAGCCTTCTGTAACTGCCTGGGGCAGGCCCAGGATCCTTCCTCTCTAGGGAGTAGCCCCAGCCCTTTCAGCGTGTTCCCGATGAGCAGCTGGAGATGCAGGGAGCTGGGCTGGGGGGCCTCCGCGAAGGCGTGTGAGCCCCACCCCCTCCTACCTTTGCTGTACTGGACTCCCAGAGCAATCATGGAGCCCAGCAGCAGCAGCGCCGTGACCAGGCAGATGGCGCACAGAGCCAGCTCCAGCTGGGTCCGGGCACCCAGGCGGCTTAGCAAGGGGGAAGGCCCTTTCCTGAACCCCACCTGGGAGGGAAAGAGAGAGGCAGTGCGTGAGGGGGAGGGAGCAGAAGGGGAGAGTGTGTTAAGGGGCATCGGATGGATTAAACCCAAACACAATCAGAAATAGCCACAAATCCGCCTTGCAGGGGGACCCAGAGCCCCCGCACCTTAGCAGTACCACTCCCCACTTCCCTCATGGTAGCCCTGCCTTAGACCCTCCCCCCATGGCAGTGCCCCTCTGCTTCTCCCTGGGCTGCCCTATTACCCGTGGGAGTGAAGAGATGCTGTGGCCCCTCCCCAGCACAGAGCACCAGTGTTTGGCAATTCTGTTGGGAGCGGGCCCCCTCCAGCGCTGCCAGTGGATCCTGCCCGGGGCTGGACCTGCTGGAGGGTGGGAGGAAAGAGCAGGGGTCGGGCATTGTCCGAGCTCCCTCTTCTGGCCACAGTCCATATGATCCGGCTGAGAGAGGGAGAACCAGTGGGAAAAGCTAGATCTGCCCCCCTGGAGATCCCACAAGAACTGCCCACCCTTACACCTACGTTCCTGGGAGCCAGGACCCGGCACCGGAGCCCATCCATGTGGAAAGAGAAGCCTTGGCTCCCAAAGGGCTTGCAGGGAGGTTAATCACCTCTAAAAACTGCCACCCAGGTCCATCCAAGTTGACGTGATAGGCAGTCCTGGCCCAGGAGAGACCAGAGGGGCTGTGGGGCAGGACTAAGGGGCACCGGCAGCAGAGCTGTGTGTGGGGAGCCCAGGACTGGAACAGTGTGGGGAACAGAGGATGCAGAGCAGGGCAGAGAGGCACTGGCGGAGCCACGGGGATGTGGCTTTTGGGAAAAGGGGGCAAAATCAGCTTTTGTTCCCATTGGAAACAGCCCCTTTTCCTCCTCATTCCCTCTCCATCCCCGCCGGTGGTATCAGACGCTCGGTAACTAGCCTGGGCAATGAAATTATCTTGCCCCAGAGATTCCAGAAACAGCTTTTATTAATAGCTCTGCTGCTGAACATGAGCTGGCGGGGCTCTCATGGGAATCCAGAAAGACCCAGAAGCCGAGCCGCGTCCTCCCTCGCAGTGCATCAGCCCTGGCTGCTAAGAAGCCGCACCCTGTCCTGGTCTAAAAGAGGCCCCATGGCGGCGCTCGTTCCAGGCGCGTGATCCTACCTCCACGCTATCAGGAGAGGCGCTTCCATCCCTAGCCGCATCCACCCCCTCGTCATCCTGGAAAGTAGCTCGTTTGTAATCAGACATCTGCAGAGAAAGAGAAAGCAGGCTAGGAAGGACATCGCAGGGGCTGGGCCAGGATCCGCAGGGGGGCGCTGGTCCCAGCTGACCCAGAGCCAGGGGGTGCTGGGCCTGGTGACACCGAAGAGGCAGAGCTGAGGAGCCACAGAGCTGCCTACTGCAGGACAATTTCGTCTCCTTCAGGGTGGAGCGCTCCGTTTCTATGGCCTCTCCTGGCTGGTATACCACAGTGGGACTTGCTGCCTTCCCTCTCTGTAAAACCATGATCCTGAGCTCAGAGAATCAGGGAGCGTGAATCATCTCCCAGGGCACCAAGGGGCTCCTTGCAGGCAGGGCACAGGTCCTGGCAATGCCAACCAAGAGCGGGCAAATGCATTTCCCTCTCCCTGCAACTTTAGAGGGTCCCGTTCCTTCCCACGACTCAAGTGCAGGACCAGTGGCGCTGCCCAGCTTGTGCTGTGGGAAGCTCTTGCCCCCACCTGGCACCAGTGGTTGCCCCTGAGCAATGTACGCCCCTTCGCCCTCTGTGGGTTGCCATGGCTGCCTCTGCAGACGCCTCTCTGACATCAGCATTCCTGACAGGTGTCAGATTGCCTCATGGAGACGGTTCTCGGTTCCCAGGCAACCTGCAGCTTCATTTCCTAGCAGTGGCACCGCCTCCTCTCTGCACGGGCGCAGGGACTTGCCATGCAGATGTGGTCAGTCCAAGAAACATCTGGAAGGGGCTGCCTTGGCAGACTGGCGCCAGCAGCCTGGATGGAGCTCAGAAGGGGAACTCACTTCAATGTAGCAGCCATATCTGCCCAGCCCAATGGGCTTCCACTGACCTCAGAGAGAGGTTCTCTTGGACGAGAGGAACTTCCCCCAGTCCACCTCCTTCCCCCTTCCCGTCCAGCCCAGCATCCTCACATCCAGCTTCCTCCACCCGCCCTGCTCCCTCCACACAGCTCTCCCGTTGCTCTTGGTGCCCCAGAACTCAGGCATCATCTTCATGCCTGATGTTTCCTCTCTGGTGGGGCAGGGAGCATCCCCAGGGCAGCTCCTCCTAACGCCAGGCTGAGGTGATGGGAGAGGAGGGATGGCCAAGGAAGACAGCACCATGCCCCCTAAAGCCAAGCGAGAGTAGTGGAGATGGGGCACGGCCAAAACAAGGAGGGCAGTATCCCTGCAGTCCCTAGAGCAGTGGTTCTTCAACCTTTCCATAGGGGTGACCCCTTTCACACCACGAGCCTCCCTTAGACATTCAAAATGGGAGGGGGTAATTTAATTTCATGGGGGCTCAGGGCTGCCAGCCCCACAGAACTGACAGCTTATGACCCCCATGTAATCACCTCGTGACTCCCCTGTGGGGTCACAACCCCCAGTTCAAGAACCCCTGCCCTGAAGTTACTCTGTGCTGCAGAGAGATGGGGGCCAGGTTACTAAAGACAGGGCAACGTGCTAGTGGGAAGCAAGGCTTGGGTCTGGACTGGGATACAAAGCTGTGATGACAGCAGTGTTCACTAACCCGTTCCAACGTGCGAACAGTCTCGTGTAGACAGAGCGCCCTGCTTTGCAGGTTGCCTAGCATGCTTGCAAAGGCTGGTGTGGTCACATGCCACACTCTTGTTCCAGGCTATTAATGTTCAGTCTTTACACCAGGTCGATCCCTCAAGTTATTGGCAATCAGGTAAAAAAAAAAAAAGACTAGACTAGGGAGCCTGGCCTTTCAATCAACCCAGCCCAGTCTACACTAGACTGTCAACGGGGTTAGGTTTTGTCTACACCACAGAGGGCGATAGCGGCATAGCTACAGTGGAGCCATAGCTAAGCCAGTATATCCCCATAGTGTAGACGCATCCTACAGCAGCAGAAGGGGTTTTCCATCAGTGTCCGAACACCGCTTCCGCAAGGAATGGTAGCTAGGTCGAGCTAGCCATGTCTACACTGGGGCAGAGGGCGGCAACCCAGATTCCGCGTGTAGATCAGGCCTCAGTCAGAAAGTGCTAATGCAGCTCTGAGCCTTGTCTAGATTAGGCTCAGGCCTCAAGCGTGAAGCGTCATTTACATTCAAAATGAAGGCTGTGAATGAGATGACTTTGCTGGGCAGGGGGCCCTCAGCTGGTTAGCTGGACATTTCATTGGGACTTCTTTGGCATTGCCCATGCGAGACAGCCTCGTAGGTGAGGGAAAAACCTCTGGGTTCGAGTAGCTGGTGATTTGGCCCTTGGGAAGAGGATTTGAGATTGTGTGATAAGTACATAGGCCAGTTGATTTTACTAACTGACCAACAGTGAAATAGTTAATGACAGTTACAACAAAATTGTCATTAGGTTTCAGGGTTAACACCGTTGTGCTGAATGGGGACAATTCACCCCTCTCAGCTCCTGTCTGAGGCTGTCTGCAGACTCAAGCCAACACTGCCGTGTGGCTTCTACTTGGCTCCCATTTTCATGGGTTCCTTCACAGTGGTGAGAGCTAGGAAGGGAGTTTGGGAAAAATCAAAGCTAAGCCTGGGGAGTCCAGTTTCACAGTGAGGGGTGGCTCGGGCAGCAGCCAGAGCGTGAGCACCAGGGCCCAGGTCACAACGACTCAAGAGGCAGCGCACTCTGCTAGCCACCAGGTGCTGGGCTTTGCACAACCAAAGCTGCCAGCTCAGGGAACAGGCATGAGTCTGTTCAGAAAAAACATTTGGCAGAAACTCCCTGGTTGGGGAAGGATTCCTGGGAGCCGCTGGCATCTGTGAAAATGTCTCAGCATTCTGCTGGCAGCCTCCTCTGAGCCAGGGATTCCCCCCACCCACCCCTCCAGCTCAGGGAGACCCTGCACCTGGGAAAGCACAGCTCCCTACGACGGAGACCTGCCCCACTCTGCCAGACAGAACGCCCCACCAACCTGCCCAGCAGGAGGATGGGCAGCTCAGCTGTGCCTGTAACACTGGCTCCTTCAGCCTCCTGCCCACAACGTGGTGCAGCTGGTTCTGGTAACCACCTGGCCACGCAGGCCTCTGGTGGGGAGGCCAGGCCCCACACACCCCATCTCAGGCATTCTCCTTTCCAAGGCCCCCTCCTGACGCAGCGACACCCCCCAGGTGTACGTTGTCCTGGCAATACAGACCCCAGGAATCCTCCCAGCCTCCAGTTCCATTGCCCTTGGCCCTGGCTTCCCCTACATTAGCCCCCAGGTACATCTCCCCGTGCCCCTGGAGACTCAAGCAATGTAGGAGAGGAGGGAGGCCAGGCCATGAGTAGAGGTGCCCGTTCTGGGCTACAGGTGACCGTGCTGCAGCTGGGTCTCTGGTGCTCAAAATCCAAGAGAGGTTCCCTGGTAAGTGGCCTTTGAACCCCCTCCCTGCAGCTGGCCTGCGTCCAACCAGGTCACTGGGCCTGACTGCGAACGGCCCCCCCATGGCACTAGGTGCTCGGATGTGCCACAGGCCCAGCCCTGCTGCCCAGAGGTCCTGGGGCTTCCGATATCCCTGAGCATCACCACGGAGAAGCCTGAGCCCTCAGCAGCGATGAGCAACTGACAGTTCCAGAGGACAGAGCACGGCAGGATGAGGCCAGGACAGCAGGCAAGGCAGAGCCCCAGGGAGTGGGCTTGGGCTGGGTCACCAGAGCAGGGTGAGCAGGGTGGGGCCGAGCTGCAGGATTCAGGCATTTGGAGAGGGGGCAGCAGAGCCAAGGTGCAGGACCCCGGCTCCTTGGGGGAGTGGGAGAGGCCTTAGCTGGACGCTCAGGGCTCTCGGGGTGTTGGGCGGGGCTGACCCACAGGATCTAGGCACCCAGGCAGCAGGGCTGAGCCAAGCAGCACTGCAGGCCCTAGGTTCAGCCCTGACTTCTCTGCCAACCCTGCGAAGGGGTTAGCTGGGCCCCGGCCTAACATCCTGCTAGGGGATGGGGGCAGCCCTGACCTCTGTGGTCATGAGGTCCCTTTCCCCCCGGTGACCCCAGGCATTGGAGGTACTTCCAGGGCTTTACCCCAGCCTCCTCCCTACAGCCCACCTCGGGGCAGGGGAGCAGCGAGTTTTAAGGGTCCCTTTGGAGCCCCTCAGCTGCCATAGTCCTGCCTGGCATGGGAGTCGCCTGGGTGTGGAGGGAGCCAGGACCCGGGAGCCAGGGGCTTGGCCTGGGCATGGCTCTGGGGTCTTCCAGCGCTGGCTGCCCAGCTCCGCCCTGCTCCAGCCCCAGGCCGCAGTCCCCGGCCGACCCCCCCAGCCCCGCTACTCACGTTGTTGCTGAGATCCTGGAGAGCTACGTTCATCCTGGACATCATGGGGCTCCCGGCACGGCCCCGCCGCCTAGCTCCGCTCCCAGCCTGGGGCGAGCGGGGCTGCAGCCGCCGCGCCGGCCCCGGGGCTGGCCATGGTGCTCGGGGGCTCGGACCCGGCTCAGGGCAGCACTCGGAGCCGCAAGGGCGCAGCGCAGGCCCCGGCGGCGAGGGGCAGGCGGCTCCCCGCGCACCGAGCTGGGACAGTCACTGGGGCGAAGCAGCGGGTGTGTCCATCAGGGCGGGCGGGCGGCATCGGCTGCTGCCGGGGGACCGCGGCTCAGCCCCCGCGCTGCGGGGGCGCGGGGCCGCGGAGCCCGATGGCGAAGGTCACCGGGGATGGAGGCGCCGCCGGCTCCGCGGGACTCGCAACCAGCCTGGCCAGGGGCGCACGGGCACAGCGCGCAGGGGCGCGGCCGCGCGGCGCGACACGGGCACACGCGCGGACACCGTGACTCGGGCGCGCACAGACACAAGGCGCACACCCCGCAATCGGTCACACACACACACACACTGCAATCAGTCTCTCTCTCTCACACACACACTCACTGCAATCAGTCTCTCACACACAATCTGTCGCACACACACACACCACAATCTGTCACACATACACATACCCCCACAGGGCAAATCTGTCACACGCACACACACACCTCAATCTGTCACACATACACAAACACCCACCACCCCACAATCTTTCTCTCTCTGTCACACATACGCACATGCCTCACAATAGGTTGCACACATATACACCCCCCACAATCTGTCACACACACACACACCCTGCAATCTGTCACACACACACTGCAATCTGTCTCTCTCTCTCTTACACACCACAATCTGTCACACACATACACACACATTCCACAATCTGTCACACACACCACAATCTGTCACACACACAGAGTCACACATCACAATCTCTCACATACAATCACACACATTGCAATCTGTCAAATACACAGAATTTCACACAATCACACACACCACAGTCTGTCACACACGCACACACGTACGTCCCACAATCTGTCACATGCAGAGACACACACCACAATCTCTCACATACAGTCACACACATTGCAATCTGTCACACACAGAGTTACACACAATCACTCCCCCCACAATCTGTCACATACACCCCTGCAATCTCTCTCACCCCCCCCCGCAATCTGTCACACGCACAGTCACACACTGCAATATCTCACACAGTCACACACATACACCACAATCTGTCACACACACAGAGTTATTCACAGTCACACACACCACAATCTGTCACACACACACAAACTCACCCTCAATCTGACACACACACACACACACACACACACACACACACACACACACACACACGCTATGTCACACACACACACACACTGCAATCTGTCACACACAAACGAACACAGATGCTGCAGACTCTTGGGGACCTGTGGGTTCAAACCTCACAGGCTTGTCTCCCTTTGCAGTCCATGGAGAACTCCACTACAGCACCTCCCTACCCCACCCCAACATTCCACAAGACATCACTGGGCCCACATCCTTGCCCCTACCGCTCTACACTGCGGGACAACCGCAGCTTCCCAGACACTGACCCGGGAGAGCCACCGTTAATGCATGTGTCGGGAGAACGGGGAAATGGTCCCTCCCCTTCTGAAGCTGTGCTCCATAAAGTTATTAATTTTTAATGTATTTGCCTTTAGACTGCACCACATTTTCTGAAGTGCTTTTGTTGCTTAATAAAACTCCGTTGTTTGGAAAATCATTCATCTTTATTAGTTCCCGATTTATGGTGCAGAATGCATAGTGAGGGTGAAAGCATCCACTCACTTGTTATTATACAGTATGACGCAACTCATCAGTGACAAACACAATGTAATAATCACAATGTACAGCAGTGGTTCCCAACCGGGGATTCATGTATCCCTGGAGGTACGTCAGGGGTACATCAACTCATCTAGATATTTGACTAGTTTTACAACAGGCTTTAAAAAGCACTAGCTAAATCAGAACGAACTAAAATTTCCTACAGAGAATGACTTTTTTATAGTTCTAAAAACTCTCCACTGAAATGTAAGTACAATGTTTATATTCCAATTCATTTATTTTATAATTATATGGTAAAAATGAGACAGCATTTTTTCAGTAGTAGTGCGCTGCGATGCTTTTGTATTTTTATGTCTCATTTTGTAAACAAGTAGTTTTGAAGGGAGGTGAAACTTGGGGTACACAAGATAAATCAGCCTCCTGAAAGGGGTACAGTCATCTGGAAAGGTTGAGAACCACTGGTGTACAGCCCACATTACAAAATGAACAAGTGCATTGTCAGTGTTCATAGTTGTGCACCAAGCCCTATGCAATTCCCAGCGGGCCCCCAAACTTCCAGGCCACTCCAATGCATTACTGTGGCTGACCGTTAAAGTGCTCTTTCAAAGCCTCCGAGAGCCATATAGCTCCACACAGAGCTCTTTTCATAGTGTGTGATTGGGTGTTCATCCCACATTTGCCCTGAAAGGGTTAATGCAGACTGAGAAGGGGGCTGAGTAACTGAACTGACCACAGTGGAGAGGAATCAGGTAGTTTAGCAATCCCCTGACTGAGTGAGGAAGCCCAGTTGAGGAGGAACCAGCTGGGCTGGGACTATTAAGGCAGGAAATGGGAAGCAGAAAGGGGACTGCAGGGAAGCAGTCTGCAGTCACTCTTTGGAAGAAGGGAGGTATGTTTGGACTGGCAAACCCAGAGCAGCGGGAGACCAGGAAGGTAGGAGAGGAGGGCTCATGGAAAGGCAGTAGGGTCTAGACAGGGACAGACCATGACTGCTGGCCACAGGTTCCCTGAGCCGGCCCCGGAACAGAAGATGGGCGCAGGTGTCCCTGCCAGCCATTGAGGGAGTGGCACTACAAGGCAGGGAAAGAGAAGCCTACCTAGGCTGTTCAAGGAAGGCTTTGGTACCCCGTAAGAGGGAAATGCATAGAGTGACCTGGCCTAAGGGCTGAGATACAAAGAGGCAGCAACAGCTTGTGGAGCAAGAAAGGTGCTACAGATCTGGAGAGAGCGTGCAATTGTGGAAAGAGTTGCAAGCTATTCCCCAGAACGACCAACAAGAGGCACCATCCTAGAAGTGAGTGGAGCAGCGCTTCATGTAGCCCTTGTGTCTGGTTGTTCAAACACAGCAGACAGCCACTCCACCTCCACCCTGGTGGCAAATCTTTCCCCTTTGCTTTGCAGATATTATGCAGGACACAGCAGACAGTTATATCCATTGACCTGTTTTTTTCACTGAGATCCAATCTTCTGAGTAAACAGCGCCAGCGTCCCTTCAGTCTACCAAAAGCACATTCAAGCCGTTATTCTGCACCTGTTCAGCCAGTAGCTGAATCTTTCCTTGGTGCTGCCAAAGTGTCTGGTGTACGGCTTCATGAGCCAGAGGACAAAGGGTAGGCTGGGTCCCCCAAAATCACTATTGGCATTTCAGCATTCCCAATGGTAATCTGCTAGTCAGGAAAGAAAGTCCCTGCTTGTAGCTTTCTGAACAGTTCTAAGTTCTTAAAGATGCCGGCAGCGTGCACCTTCCTTGAGCAGTCAATGCTGATGTCGGGGAAGCATCCCCAGAGATCCACTAACTCTTATGCAACCATAGAAGAGTAGCCCTTTCTGTTGATGTACGCTGTGGCAAGGTGCTCTGGGGTATCGGGATATTTTGCTGTCTTTTGCTCCACTGCAGTTTGGAAACGCCATTGCTGCAAGTCCATCCATCCCATCTTACACATTGCCACGCGTCACCGTCACAAAGGATGATGAATGGCCCTGCACACTTGCATGACTGTGGGCCCCACGGTGGATTTTCCGACTCCAAAATGATTCCCCACTGCCGGTAGCAAGCCAGCGTTGCAGATTTTCACAGTGAGATCACCACGCGTTGCTCCACTGTCAGTGCAGTTCTCATTCTGGTGTCCTGGCCCTGGGGCAATCTCTGTTCACAGTCCCAGGAATGTGCCCTTGTGCATCCCGTGACTCCTCTGTTGGTGCTGGCCCGATACACTGATCCCTTCTGGGGCACACACACGGACACACAGGCTACTTCCCCCAGTGCACACGTGGGCACACAGCCTTCCTTAGCTACGCTTATATGTGCTTCCAGGTGCACTGTCCCCACAAACACACCCACTCGCAATTCAATGCCGTGACTTCATTGGCACAGCGAGTATCACGGGCCGTGCCAAGCCAGGGGTTACCTCCCTGGGAGAGAGCTCACAGTGTGTCAGGGGCTCTTCATGAGGGGGGAGGGACCCACTGCCAAATGGCTATCCTGCAATGAAACGGCCCCGCAGTGCTAGCCCTGCGAGCCTGAGCTAGCTGGCATGGGCCATCCTGCCCTGAGAGTTCCCAGGTGTCTTGGGAAAGCTGGATCATGGGCTAGGGGTAAGGGTGACCTTACGTTCGAGCTCGCCTCTGTCACTCACAGGTGCTGCGTACACTCTGCTCCCCAACATACTCACTTGCCTGGTGCACTCACTGCCCCCCTCCCACCCATTATCACTCTCAGGCTCACTGACATCCTAACACACCCTTAGGCACTCCTCTCCCCACCCCCACAGTCACCCCGCAATACACACACACACAGACACATTCATACAGCCTAGGGGCTGGGAGAGGCCTGGTCCATGTCCATTAGGATGAAAGTGGAACAGGGAGCCAGCTGCTGTGCCCTGAGAGGCTGGTGGGACCTGCTTTCTTAGGCTCTGCTTTAGGGCCAGACATGTTCTGGATGCTGGTGTCTGAACTGAAGAGTTGCTTATACCTCCTGGGGGCTACTAACGCCTGCTGGATTTTCTCCTGCAGGGACAGGGTGAGCGAGTGTGTGTGTGTGTGAGAGCAGTGAGGAAGCAAGTGCAAGAGTGGGTGTGCAAATGCATGAGTGAGTGTACACATGAAAGCAGCGAGGGTAGCTGCTCTTGAAAAAACTCTGGGGATGTTGATATGGGAGGAGGGTCTATGTGCATGTGGAAAAGCGTGTGCAAAGCCAAGGAGCCAGCGAGAGAGTGCGTGGATGGCAAGTGATGGTGAGCGTGTTAAAGGTGCATATACGTGTGCCAGAGTGTGTGTCTGTAAGATGAGAACATGTATAAGTGTGCAAAAGTGATTGTGGGGCCTTTGGCATTCCTGAGCACAGAGCTCAAGGCTGTTGCACTGGAGTGCTAGTGTAAAAATGAGTGCAAGTGCTAGGGGATCACCCTTTGCACTGAGCAGCAGGGATTCCCCTTGGGAGCCTGCTCCCTGACTCCTGAGAGCCGGGTGCAAATGGGCTGGGTGTGGGTAGAGAATGGTGATATCTGAGGAGACCTGGGTGTTTGCTAGCTGAAGCTTCCCTTTGCTAACGGGGGACTTAGCATCATGAGCACCCGTCCCCTTTAGGTCTCATTCCCAGGGCCGGCTCCGGACACCAGCATGGGTTGGCACTGGCTAAAGAGCAGCATTTTGGCCAGTCTTAGGGTGGCACTCCTCTGGCGCCGTCCTTTTTTTTTTTTCTCCAGTGGTGACAGCACTGCTCCAACTGCCCTTTTTTTTGGCTTGGGGTGTATGTGCAGGAAGTAACCCTGGCGGGGGGTGGGTCAGAGGAACCAGCAGTGCGCCACCGCTGCTCCACTTCTTCCCCCTCCCTGCCAGGCTTGCCGCCAAACAGCTGATTTGCCCGCCAAGCCTGGGAGGGAGCGGGGAGAAGCAGAACGGTGGCACGCTCAGGGGAGCAGGCAGCAGTGGAGCGGAGGTGAGCTGCGGGGGGCGCAGGAAGTAACCCCAGGGGGAAGAAGAACCACTTTCTGCCCCAGCTCACCTCCACTCCACCGCCGCCTGATTCTCCCCTCCCCATCCCAGGATTGCCTGGGTGGGAGGGGAAATGCGGCGCACCTGGGAGAGGAGGTGGGGCCGGGGATTTGGGGAAGGGGTTGGAATGAGGCGGGGAAGAGGCAGAG
>ML677401.1:9869381-9889943 GCA_007922305.1 Dermatemys mawii | reverse complement strand
GATACCTGCCCCCCCCCGGCGATACCCCCTTCATCTCCGCCCCTTGCGGTGACATCACCCACTCCTGGGTTGTTGATAGTCCCTCCGCTCTCGGCGATACTCCCCTGCCCCTAATACCTCCTCGGGCTGCTGATACCTGGCCCTGACACCCCGCCCTGATGATCACTCCCGCACCCCCAGGCCAGCGACGGCCCCCATGTATGTGGTTAGGGGTCGGTATCCCTCTCATTGGGGTGGGGGACCGGATGCCAAAATCCCCTCTTCTGGTCACAGAATCCCCTCTATTCATCATTGGTGCATCCTCCTCTGGAGAACTGTGTCCAGTTTTGGGGCCCACACTACAAGAAGGATGTGGGACAATTGGAAAGAGTCCAGTGGAGGGCAACAAAAATGATTAGGGGGCCTGGGGCACATGACTTATGAGGGGAGGCTGAGAACTGGGATTGTTTCTTCTGCAGAAGAGAAGACTGAGGCGGGATTTGGTAGCTGCTTTCAACTACCTGAAGGGGGGTTCCAAAGAGGATGGATCTAGACTGTTCTCAGTGGTAGCAGATGACAGAACAAGGAGTTATGGTCTCAAGTTGCAGTGGGGAAGGTTTAGGTTGGATATTAAGAAAAACTTTTTCACTAGGAGGGTGGTGAAGCACTGGAATGGGTTCCCTAGGGAGGTGGTGGAATCTCCTTCCTTAGAGGTTTTTAAGATCAGGCTTGACAAAGCCCTGGCTGGGATGATTTAGCTGGGTTTGGTCCTGCTTTGAGCAGGGGGTTGGACTAGAACGTCCTGAGGTCCCTTCCAACCCTGATCTTCTCTGATTCTAACTGAGTTGCTGCCAGGCCCAGTCCAAAGCCAGTCTTCCCCGTTCTCTAGGAGAGCAGAGCCACAACGGGGCCCCCATACAGTCGCCTGGGAGCTGATACTAATACCTCACTGAGCCAATGGGCCAGGGCCCCCTGCTCTAAAGGCACAGACCCCCCCATCCCTATCTGTGGATAGGGAGACAGAGGGCTGTAGGCCCAGCACTGGTTATTTATAAATAGGGTCCTACTAAATTCATTATCCATTTTGGTCAGTTTCATGGTCGTATGATTTTAAACATGGTAAATTTAGTGATTTTGGTGATTTAGATCTGAAATTTCTTGGTGTTGTAATTTTAGGGGTCTTGATCCAAAAAAGAAATGCCAGGGGGTGTCTCAAGGTTATTGTAGAGGGGATTACAGTACTACCACCCTTACTTCTGCACTGCTGCTGGCAGTGGCGCTGCCTTCAGAGCTGGGCAGCTAGAGAGCGGTGGCTGCTGGCTGGGAGCCCAGCTCTGAAGGCAGCGTTGCCACCAGCAGCAGCACAGAAGTAAGGATGGCGTGGTGTGGTATTGCCACCCTAATTTCTGGTCTGCTGCTGGGGGGTGCTGCCTTCAGAGCTGGGAGCCTGGCTAACAGCCACTGCTCTCTCACTGCCCAGCACTGAAGGCAGTGCAGAAGTAAGGGTGGCAGCAATACTGCGACCCCCCGAAAATAACCTTGTGACCCCCCCGCAACTCCTTTTTGGGTCAGGACCCCTAATTTGAGAAATGCTGGTCTTCCCCATGAAATCTGACTAGTCTGAGGTAAAAGAACACACAAGACCAGATTTCTCGGTCCGTAACATGTTTTTCATGGCCATGAATTTGGTAGGGCCTTATTTATAAGGTTCCCTGAAGGCCACTGGGTGCTGCACTGAGCCAGTGAAAGCCATGCTCCCTGCCCACAAGGAGCACAGAAGAAATGAGAGCTGCAGTGCTAGGCTCCCTTTGTGCTCCGCTGAGCGGTTGTATCGGTTGTAATGGGCTGAATAATAGTTAGAACAGGGAAGGAACTCTCCCAGCCTGTGCCTGGGAGCAGAGTGCCGGCACCTGTTTCGCTGGGATGGCTGGGTGTGCCTGGGAGCCAGGCATCCTGCTTCAGTCAGAAGCACAAAGTGGGGGTGCAAATCCGGTAAAGGCATGTGCTCCTGCCGTCAGTGCTCCTGCCAGATGAGGAACCTCCTGGCTGCACAATGTGTAACCTGAAGCGCGTGCGTCGGTCCCTCCCCCCGTGTCTCCACTGGCTGCTGGTATTTTGTGGAGCTGCAGGAAGCTTTCCTCTGAGGCCGATGCCCATTTCTCTGCTCCTTTGTTGCAGTCAGAGGAAGACAAACAGCTGCAGGATGAATTGGAAATGCTTGTGGAGCGCTTGGGGGTAAGTTCCCTTTTTCCTCCATGGGCCTGTACCCTTCTCCCCTCATGTCACGTCGCTGTGTCAGGCAGTGCCCCCTGCCTTTGGGTCCATTCTGGACGGGCAGTATCCGGATTCCTCCAGTACTGGAGCTTCCTTCAGCAAAGCCTCTTTGAATGGGGGACGTGGGTGCTGGATGTGCCGCTGTCTGTGAGAGTAGTCTCCTCTTCCCACTCTCTGATGGCTCGGGAGCAGTGTAAGCCAGTGGCTAGTCTCTGGGTTTTGGCCCTTGGGATTGGAGATGACAGATCCCATGCTTCACAGCTTGCCGCTTACCTAAGAGATTTTGCTCCCCCTGCGTACAACATTCACTCACTAGTGACTTCGCTTCCAGTCACTTCGCCTCCACCTCTTCAAACTGCTGGCCTGTTACAGCCGCTGACCCTCCGAGACCCCAGGAGCAGTGCACATTTAGTGCAAGACAACTGCAGCTTTTATTAAAGGTCTCCTTTCTGGTAGTCATTCCTTTAGGGACCCAGGGTTTCCCTATTCACCATTACAGAAATTGAGTTCGGCTAAGGTGCCCCTGCTGCGGGGTGGGGAGGAGAAGAGGGTTCATGATCAAATCCTGACTGTAGAACTAGCTCTTTCTAGGAGCCTGACAGAGCTGTACTTTGCCAGCCGTAGGCATATGGGCAAAGCTCACGTGCTTCCCCGGATATTTGTGTGCGATTAGAAAGTGCAGAGACTTTCAAGCTGCTCTGTGGAGCTGGTCTTCGTTGCCGTTTGTTACAGTGTTTGATGGATCATTCGACCCAATATCATACCAGTCTGTTCACCAAGCCTGTGGCCAAGGAGCCCCCTCGGGTGATTCGCATCTGGCTGAGTCCCACGGCGAGGTGCCAAAGTTGGTAGAAGCCGGAGTCGTGTACGTTTCCAAATGAGCTGGCTGGCTGGGCAGGTGTCTCACTGCTCAGCACTGTGCCTGGCTGTCTGTGCTTGGAAGGAACAGGCAGGTGTGGGGTGCTGTGGGCAGCTGCCACTTCCTGACCGCTGCAGTTTCTCCTCGCAGGAGAAGGACACGTCTCTGTATCGCCCCGCCCTGGAGGAGTTGCGTAGGCAGATCCGTTCTTCCACAACCTCCATGACCTCTGTTCCCAAGCCCCTGAAGTTCTTGCGGCCTCACTATGGCAAGCTGAAGGAGATCTATGAGAACATGGCTCCTGGAGAGAACAAGGTGGGTGGTTCCCAGCTGCTGGGAGTGGGGCTGGAATCACTGGGCAGGTGGGGATGGCAGTGCGGCAACCTGGCTGTGGAGAGTACAAGCTGACTCTCGCTATCCGTGCGCAAACGGAGGAAAGATCTTGAGATAGCATCAGACTACACAGCACCTACCACTGAAATGAGCACTGGACAGTAACAAGGTGATGAGGGGATGGAGCTCTGCGCATGCTGGGTGGATCGAACCCCGCATATGCTGGGCGAATTGCTAGGTGTAACTGTTTGCAGTGATTACAGCTTGTCATACCGCTACAGTGTTTTGAATCAAACTGCATGCTGGGAGCTGTAGTTTCTGAGGGTCTCCCTGCCCGCTGAGTGCTGCAGTGTTTATGTGCTATTTTTCCACACTGAGGGTGCAGGAGGGGCGTGGTGCTACTTAGCTCTCTGTGCTATAGTCGCAGCTCCTGTTGGGCCCTCGGGAGGCTCTGTGGCTGGCATGTGGGTGACTGTCTCGGCACTTTCTTCCGCAGCGTTTTGCAGCTGACATAATTTCCGTTCTGGCGATGACCATGAGTGGGGAGCGAGAGTGTCTGAAGTACCGGCTAGTGGGGTCCCAGGAGGAACTGGCATCGTGGGGACATGAATATGTCAGGTGAGAAATGGGGCCAGGAGTAGAAGAAACTCTACTCAGTCCTATATGGCCCACCCCTGGATCGATCCCTACTGTATATGTGATGTGTGATCCAGTGCTGATGAAATGTCTTCTATGATGGGGCTTGTCCCACATTTCCCTTGGGAAACTGTTTCACAGGCTGGTTGTCTGAGTCCAGGGTGATGAGCAAGACAGACAGATCTCTCTGACAAGAAGACATTGATAGTCAGCCATCTCCATTCTTATCTTGTTCCTTCTAGCTGCAGCCCTGTGAATAATGTCCCTCCTTTCTGCTTACACCCAGATACGCCCATGCTGGGATCATTGCTTTCCCAGTTGCCTTGCCAAGCTAGGTAGATCCATCACTTTTAATGATACCGCATAACCTCCAGCCCCTGGACTGTTTGTGGCCTTTCTCTGAACTCCAGCCAACCTATCAGTGTGGTAGTCTGAGGCACAGTGCCCCAGACAGTCTCTCCCTGGCTGTGTAGGATGCAGGCTGCCCACTTCCTGTTCCAGGACTTGAGTCCTCTGGGATGGAGAGGCCCTCAGCTGAGTGCAAGTTCCCAGTGAAGTCTCCTTGCAGCTGTAGAAAGCGGGCCTATGCCCTTCCGGCCTACGTGTAAGCATCTCGAAAGCAGTCTTATTTTCTAACATGAACATCTTATTCTCTGTCCATGTCTCTAGTGTCTCTCGGTCTGTTTGTATAATTTCTCTGTCCTCACTGCTGTGTGCCGCTCCTTTCAACTGAGTCTCTGTTTACAGATTTAATTAATGTAGTTTTCACTTCCTTCTCTTTATTGAAGAAGCCTGGACCTAACATTGGCCCATTCCCCCCCCCCCCCCCCGCCTTCCCCATGTCCCTTCCCCCTGAACAATATCTGTACTTCACAAAATATTAGTATATCATCCTTTCAGCCAGATTTTAGGAATGTCTGGTTCTGCAGATCAGATTCCCCAAACAGCACCAGAGTGAAATTGACCTGACTCTTGTCAATTTGGTGACTGGGGATGGAAACAGCTGTGAAACAAAGCTTGTAAATTTCACTCTTTTTTCTTTGTAAAGTGCAGAGCAGCTGTTGAGACCCTAGAGCTGGCCCTCTAGACAGCATTGCATTGGCTCACATTTAGAAAGTTATTTCCAACCACTAAGATTGGAAACATTTTTGGAGCTAAGGCCTATTTGGCCAGGTCCCTCCCTGACCAAGTTGAGTGGTTCTTTTGATCCCGGCCTTAGGATGCTTATTATGTGCACTGGTCTGCGTGTATTGAAGTTCCCCAAGTTGAATGAAAATCTCTGGACCAGGCGTGGGGGCTAATGAACCAGAATTAGTGTGTGGGACCTGTGCTGCTCACATCTCATAGATGGTGGAAAATCTGCCCAGCTGAATGCCCATCCCAAAGAGCGTCTGTTTCTGTTTTCATTGTTAACAAAGTCAGTTGGACTGTATGGGTGCTGCCCCTGAAGGTCAGGGCTGGATGTTCAGACATGGGTGTTGGTGGGAGAGGGCTGCTGGACTTCACTGACATGTCTGATCTGATAGGGAACCATCTCTTCGGAGGACTGTGAGGGGTCCAGCAACAGGCGTAACTCAGCCATGATCCGCCCTTCCCAGCCTTGTGGGCCGTTATCCTGTGCAGAGGAGGGTGTGCAGCTTCTGTTGAGCGCTGAGGGGCTCGCAGTCCTGTAGGAGAAATGGTGCTGGAGCCGCCTTGCCCTGGGCGCCAGGTTGTTGCTCTGTGTTATGATGGTCTCTTTCCCGTTGCGCCCACAGACACCTGGCGGGCGAGGTTGCTAAGGAATGGCAGGAGGTTGATGAGGCTGACAAGGGCCAGAGGGAAATGCTGCTGACCCTGGTGAAGGAGATTGTGCCCTACAACATGGCCCACAATGCAGAGCACGAAGCCTGCGACCTGCTCATGGAGATTGAGCAGATGGACATGCTAGAGAAATACATTGACGACAGCGCCTACTCCAAGGTCTGCCTGTACCTGACCAGGTGAGGGAGCCAGGCCACTCTGGGCTGGGGATTGGCCCTTTGCAGTTTGAGCTCTGCCTGTCCTATTGAAAGTTGGAAACCACCCCAGGTGGTGCAGAAGTCCCTGAGTAGATGGCAGCATGCCATGATTGCTGGAACACTTCCTGCTCTGGGTGACTGGGAGTGTTGATTCAGTAAGAGCAGCTGGTGAGCTGCTGCGAGGGGCTGGCTGGAGCACGCAGGGCTTTGTGTGCTGGCCCACATCTCCCCTCTAGCCCCATGCTGAGCAGTAAGATCTGTCTGTTCCTAGTTCTCAGTAGCAGCTGGACTTACCTTCTCCTGTGTCTCCTTCCCGAAGCTGTGTGAGCTACGTCCCTGAACCCGAGAACTCAGCCCTCCTCCGCTGTGCCCTGGGAATCTTCCGCAAGTTTAGCCGCTACCCGGAAGCCCTGCGCCTGGCCCTCATGCTGAACGACATGGAGCTGGTGGAGGACATCTTCACTTCCTGCAAAGACGTGTAGGTGGAGATTGGCTTTTTGCCCTTCTGCTGCCCCTGCTTTACTCATTTGGGGCATTTACCTCTAACACGGCTCATCTGGCGAAACCCCCTTGTCCTGCCCCTCCTGGAGACTTGAGGCTCATTGCTCCCCTCTGACTGCTGAGGACGGGGAATGAAATGAGCTCCACTAGGATAACCTACATCAGAACAGTGAGACTCATGACCCCCCTGTAGTGGCTGCTCCACATATGATAAGAATCCACTACAGCTGCTGACTAAGGCAAGGTCTACACTGGGCGAGTGGGGGTGTCGACCTAAGAGATGCAACTTTACCTACGTGAATAGCGTAGCTGAAGTCGATGTATCTTAGACTTACATGGGCGTCCTCACGGTGGTGAGTTGATGGGGAGAACGCTCGGGGATCGATTTATTGTGTCTACACTGGACGTGATAAATCGATCCCCGATAGATTGCTCACTACCTGCCGATCCAGCGGGTAGTGTAGATGTATCCTAAGGGAGTTACTCCTGTAGCTCAAAGCAGTAGACTTGAGCTTTTTGTCTTGATGTTTCCATGCCCCAGCTCCGTCGACAGGCCTGGTGGGTTGGCTGTACCATCGTTCCAGGTATGGAGAGTGGATGGTGGGATGCCCCAGCAGGGCTGCCGTCCTCTCTCTGGTACTCTGCCCTGGCCCTCCTTGCTGTCTGTGCTGGGCCAGGTCCAAAGGGCAAAGCTCCAGCGGCTTTGCTGGGAGGGGTCAGCAGCAGCTACTCTCTTGGCGGTCCCTGTGTGCCCCTGGAATGGGAACCTCCTTCCAGGCTGGCGTGGCAGCCACGGCTCTGCCACGCGGGCGTGTGGGCAGGAAGCAGGCAGGCATTCCTGATGCTTGTGCTGTCTTTGGGCCTGACACGAAGCTGACTGGGAAGTTCTCTTTGATTTCTAAAGCAAGATCCTACCACAGTGCAGGGTTGCAGCTTGGCCCAGCCCCTGATGCCATCACATCTCCCTCTGGCTTGCGATCTAGGAGCTGCTCTCGGGAATTCGGGGGGATGGGAGGGCCACGGGGGGATGGGAGAGCCACGGGCGGCCTGACTGGCTGGGTTGGGTGTGTCTGAAGCGGCTGAGGGGAGAAAGGAGCTGTACTGAGTACTCCAGCGGGTCTGTGCCAAGGGGAGGGGAGCCCAGGCCCTCACTGCCTGGCACTGACTCTCCTCTCTCCCTCGCCGGCACAGGGTCATCCAGAAGCAGATGGCCTTCATGCTGGGCCGCCATGGCGTCTTCCTGGAGCTCAATGAGGACGTGGAGGAGTACGAGGACCTCACCGAGATCATGTCCAACGTCCAGCTCAACAGCAACTTCTTGGCCTTGGCCAGAGAGGTGAGGTGCCTGGCCTGGCCTCCCAGCAAGCTGGGGCAGGGCGGGGAGAAGGCTCAGGGCTGCACCCAAGGTACCCAACTGCTGGGTGCTGGCACAGAGACCAGACCACCCTCAAACTGGGGTTCCTGGGGGGAACAGACTGTCATCCAGGGCAACTCTGACTTGTATGGGGAGCGTCCATGCATTTGGTCTCCTCCCACCCCCAATATGTGACTGGTCACATCCAGAAAGCCCCTGTGCACAGCAAGGAGCGGGCTGCAGGGGACTTGATTGCTGCTGCTGTTCGCGCTGTCCCTTGGGAGGGGCTGAGAGTGGCTGGAGAGGTGACTCCTCCTCTCTCCTCCCCTTTGCAGCTGGACATAATGGAGCCCAAAGTGCCGGATGACATTTACAAAACACACCTGGAAAATAACCGTAAGCAAAAGCTGGATCTCTTCCTTCGCTTCCCCTGCTCGGGGGTGGGGCGTTGCTGAGCGCGGCCTTGGTCCCGTGGGACTTCTCGTCCTAGAGGCTGTGGGCTTCTGGCCTGTCGTGTGTTGAGACAGGCCCATCTGAGTTGCTCCCTGGGTTGTGCTGAATTGGCTCAGACTCCTTGGCCATTCCTGGGGCTTAGCAGGGTGGGGAGGGGAAAAGAACTTCTGGGC
This sequence comes from Dermatemys mawii, assembly GCA_007922305.1. Classification (NCBI taxonomy): domain Eukaryota; kingdom Metazoa; phylum Chordata; order Testudines; family Dermatemydidae; genus Dermatemys; species Dermatemys mawii. The sequence goes on along the minus strand of ML677401.1, from coordinate 9,881,381 downwards.
TCTACCGAAGAGGGCCGGGCACGGGGAGGGCGGAGCCGCGTTGTGACTTCCGCGTTGTGACCTGCTCCCCCAGGGTTCGGCGGCAGCGGCTCCCAGGTGGACTCTGCACGGATGAACTTGGCCTCGTCCTTCGTGAACGGTTTTGTGAACGCGGCCTTCGGGCAGGACAAGCTGCTGACGGATGATGGCAATAAGTGGCTGTATAAAAACAAGGATCATGGTGAGCGGGGCAGAAGGACAGGGCCATCGGACTCTCACTGCAGCTGGAACTGGGCCCTGCAGGACGTTTCCCAAATGACGGCTTGTATCTGGCAGTGTCCAGCAGCTTTTCCAAGGGATGCACCTTACGTTCCCTGAGCCCCACGCCTGGAACTTTTGATCCAGCCTCTCAGCCCCTACGCCCTCACTTCTGTGGGTTAAATAACCAATCCTGCCGGCTGGTGCCTGCAACTCCCAGGGCCCCTGCTCCTAATGGGGAGAGCGCCCTGCAGGGGTCAAGCCGGCTGACAGCCACGTGTGTACTTGAATGTAGAATGGTGGAGCTGGGACGTGCGCTGTAACTCGTGGGGACTGCTTATCCCAGCATGCAGCATTCCAATTGGCCCTGATTTGCCAGGCTGCACTGCATGCTGGGGCCTGGAGTCTTTGCAGGCCACCTCTCTGCGGTCTAGATAAAGACAGCCTGTTTTACAGGCCCCCACGTCTGCCTCCCCCGTGCGTCTCTTCCCAGGCCCTGCGTGGAGGTCTCAAATGCCGTCTTTACGTGGAGTCAAGGCCAGACTGCTCCAGCAGCGTGTGATGGAGGAATTGGCCCTTGGGGAGTATCCGGGAGAATGGAGCTGCCAGCGAACGTGCTGCAGAGCTCTGTGCCCCTCTCTCTGGGGCCGCTCCCTGATTGGACCCCCAAAGGCAGCAGAAGGAAGCCAAGGCTCCAGAAAGAGCAGACTACCCCAGTGGAAGTGTTCTGAGGAGCTCCCCCATGCCCAGCGTGTTAGGAAAAGGAGCCACTGGGGAGCCCCAGCCGCCGCGTCGGGCCTGGTGGTGATTCCAAGTCTGATGTGGGGCTTCTTCTTGTGCTGCAGGTATGCTGAGCGCTGCAGCCTCGCTGGGGATGATCCTGCTGTGGGACGTGGATGGGGGACTCACGCAGATCGACAAGTACCTGTACTCCTCCGAGGACTACATTAAGGTGGGTGGTGCTGCTCTGGGCCCGGGCCAAGGTGCAGCCCCACTGGCCATGGAGCCATGGCTCACATGCTGGCTCACCTGGTGGCATAGCTGCATGGGCCAGTCCTGTCAGGGACCTAAGAACCCACCTCAGCCAGTCCAGCTGAATGCTTCACCCCATCTGAGAACTGCCGCATTGTTCTCCTCTCTGGGTCCCGACGAGGAGCAGTGCTCATGGCATGAGTGCTGGGGGGGTGACTGAAGCTTGGCTCTTTGAGATTCACTTTGTGCCCCCTTAATGCACCAGCATGACCTTTGGAGACTACAGGTCCCAGCAGGCAATGCACCTGAGCTGGTCCCTATGGAGCATTGCATGATGGGGCTTGTAGTTCCCACAGGCTGCACCTCTGTGCGGGTTATGACCAGTGCAACCAGCCTGCTTTTGTGTGAGTTGGGTGTAGCCCTGTGAGTAGACCTTGGGCGCCCCCTGTTGCATATGGTGCAATAAGTGCATGTACCAGCTGTCCCCCAGGCAGCCCCATGATGGTCTGGCTGATGGTGCCTTTATCCTGCAGTCGGGAGCCCTGCTGGCTTGTGGCATTGTGAACTCGGGGGTGAGGAACGAGTGCGACCCTGCCCTCGCGCTGCTGTCCGACTACGTCCTCCACAACAGCAACACCATGAGGATTGGCGCCATCTTTGGGTAAGGGCCTGCCCAGCCCCCGCTCCCTCGGCAGGGCAGCTCCCGTGGCTAATGCTCCCTTGGGATTGTGTTGCAGGCTGGGGCTGGCCTACGCGGGGTCCAACCGGGAAGACGTTTTGACTCTGCTGCTGCCTGTCATGGGAGACTCCAAGTCCAGCATGGAGGTGAGGGCTCAGGCCGGGCCGGCGTGCTGATCTCAGGGTGAGAGAGGACCGAAAGCAGCATGCGGGGAGGCAGGAGTATTGACGTTGGCTCCAACCTGAGCTCTGGCCCCGCCTCTGAGCAGCTCCCCAGCGTAGGTGGAGGGTAGCGGTGATAAGGGACAGGAGAGGGCAGTGGGTCCTTGAGTTGCAGCTCTCTTCAGGGTACCCTGTGAAATGGGACCCGACAACATCCCCCGCACCCTCTCGGTCTCTGGGAGCCAACAGGAGCAGCACGATCTCCAGAGACCTGGCTCTGAACGTGAGTCCTCAGACCCTCTGCTGCCCAAGCATTCAGCTTGCTTCACATGCTCAGCTCCAATTGCTTCCAGCTGTTCCTGCCCCCATTCTCTCTGCTCTCTTTCCCCCAAAACCCAGAGGCTGCTCCCAGCGCGAGTCCCTCTGAGCTGTCCCCCAAAGGCTCTGGGTTGCGGGCAGGGCTGTTACTCGGTGAGCTCAGCTCTCCCTCCTTCCTGCGCCAGGTGGCCGGCGTGACGGCCCTGGCCTGTGGCATGATAGCCGTGGGCTCGTGCAACGGGGACGTCACCTCCACCATCCTCCAGACCATCATGGAGAAATCGGAGACTGAGCTGAAGGACACCTATGCCAGGTGGCTGCCGCTCGGCCTGGGCCTTAACCACTTGGGTAAGGATGAGTTCGGGGCTCTGCAGATGTGCGCATGGTGGCAGGGGGAATGCGCCCTGGGGGTTTTGTGGAGCTGGGTGGGGGACTTGGGGGCTGTGGCAAGGAGGGCATGGCTCAGATTGCTGATGGGCAGGGGCTCTTGGCTGACCTGAGGGGGTCAACAGGGTGGTTCATGAAAACCTTGCTCTGTGGCCCAGTGTATCCCATAATCCTTTGCAGCTGCCAAGCACTGGCATTGGGTTCTGAGAGGAGCTGGGGTGGTGTACCAGTGAGAGCTGGGTGCTGTGGGGTGGGGGAGCTGGATACTAGAAGGGGAGGTAGAAGTCACATTTCTTGCAGGATCAGGAATGTTCTGGGCAGGTCCAGCTGTGACCCTGATGCGCACTGCGCCCCCTGGTGGAGAAACACCAGTGCTGCTCAGGACCCTGCTGGCTTGGGACTTGCTGGTTTGAGCCCCCCAGCCAGGCGCTGGAGTCTGGTATGTGTCAGCAGGGGGCCCGGGGCCGTGTGGTTCTAACCGGTTGCCCTGTGCTCTCCTCGGCAGGGAAGGGGGAGGCCATTGAGGCTATCCTGGCGGCACTGGAGGTGGTGTCGGAGCCCTTCCGCAGCTTCGCCAACACGTTGGTTGACATCTGCGCCTACGCGGGTGAGTCTCTGGCCAGCTTGGCGGGGGCGGGCTGGGCCAGTGCCCAGAGTCACCACTGTCCCTCCTCCCCCAGGCTCGGGGAACGTGCTGAAGGTGCAGCAACTGCTCCACATCTGCAGCGAGCACTTTGACACCAAGGAGAAGGAGGAGGACAAGGAGAAGAAGGACAAGAAGGAAAAGGAGAAGAAGGAGAGCTCAGCTGACATGGGCGCCCACCAGGTGAGACGGACGGGAGGGAGCCCGGTGGGGGCGGGGCGGGGCTGGGCAGACGGATCCCCATCGCTTGGACCCTTTCCTGGTGGATCTCTCTGGGCCCCTGTGGATTTGTGGGAGGGGGACGGGCCTGCAGCAGAACTGCCCACTGTGTGAGCCTGCCAGTGCTGGCGATGGGCAAGGGCAGCTCCCTGGACCGGAGCTTGCCAGAGGGGTCAAGTGGGATCTGTGCACAGCTGAGCCGGGGTAGCATAGACGCCTGCTCCCCAAAGGGAGCTGTACTTGAAGGGTTGCGCTGGCCCAACGTGGAGCCGTTTGTGTTGGGAGAGAACCTGGGGGAAGGGAGACACAACCCTGCTCTGGGTGGGTCCCACGTAGCCTGACTGGAGGGGTAGTGGGGGGCGCGGTGATGGAGCTCCCCGGCCAGTTCTCTGTTTCCTCTCCCGCAGGGCGTGGCAGTGCTGGGGATCGCGCTCATCGCCATGGGGGAGGAGATCGGCGCGGAGATGGCCCTGCGCACGTTCGGCCACCTGGTGAGTGATGCCGCGGGATGGAGACCTTTGCCGCGGGGGCTCCATGGCCCAGCGAGGGAGGTGGATCCAGGCTGGGAAGGGGGGACACAAACCAGAGCAGGCACGGGAGCGTGCAGGGCGCTGCCCCCAAACCGACTGCTTAACCCTCCGCCCCACTCCCGGCAGGCTGGGGCCCTGCCCGCTCAGGGGGAGACCATTGCTGCTGCTCTGGTTCCCTGGCTCCGGGTCCTGCCGCTGCTGCAGAGGGCCCCGGTGGGCTTTTCACTGGCTGCAGCCCTGGGGGCAGTTCCAGAAACTCTGTTAGTGGCCGAAAGTCCCTGACTGGTGAGTGGATTCAGGGACGGGGAGAAGAGCCTGGGCCTGGCAGCGTGGGAGTCACTGGCACTGGGTACAGTCCCTTGCCCTGGCGCGTAATGTCTCCTTCCTCCTTTCTGTGCAGCTGAGGTATGGGGAGCCCACCCTGCGCCGAGCCGTGCCCCTCGCCCTGGCGCTCATCTCCGTCTCCAACCCCCGCCTCAACATCCTTGACACCCTCAGCAAGTTCTCCCACGACGCCGACCCCGAGGTCTCCTACAACTCCATCTTTGCCATGGGCATGGTGGGCAGCGGTAAGGGCTGTGCAGGCCCAGGGGTGCCAAAGGGGGATGGGCCGGGGACAGAGCTTGCTTCCTGGGACGCTCCCCATCGCCCAGACTGTGTTCAAGGGCTTCCTTGTCCGAGCGCAGCAGCTGGCATCTCGGCTCAGTGTGCCAGCGGGTCGGGGCTGAATAGCTTCGGTGCCTCTGCGTGAAACTGGCTGCCCTCGCCCGGCCACCTCCTGGCTGGCGGGAGCCTTAATGTCAACTGGGTCACTGGTCAGATACTGCCAGTCTCTGCTGGGTGAGGTTGGGGAGGGCCCATGGGCACAGGGAGCTGGGCCTGCTGGAAGTGTCAGGGCAGGCTGATGGGCCCTTGTGCTCAGGGCTGTCGGCTGCAGCGTGTGGGTTATGCCAGCAGGGGGGGCTGCATGTTGCCCAGCCCCGGGAGAGACTGTTCCCTGCACTGGCCGGGAGGGAAGTGGAGCAGGGTGGATGCCGCCTGGCCCTTGTGCCTCTTACCAGGGCTTCCCGCTCACCCTGTTTCTCCTGTTTGCAGGCACCAACAACGCCCGGCTGGCCGCCATGCTGAGGCAGCTGGCCCAGTACCACGCCAAAGACCCAAACAACCTCTTCATGGTGCGGCTGGCCCAGGTGACGACCGGAGCGACCGGCCCTGATTCGCTGGGGTGGGTGGGGGCTCTGGGTGCACTGATCAGCTGCTGGGGGATAGAGCCTGCTCAGTGAGAGGTGGGCCGGGGGCCTCGCTGCCAGGTCTCATGCCATCCTGGCCGGGAGACCCCTCCGCTCACGTGCTCTTTGCTTGCTGTGCAGGGTCTGACCCACCTTGGGAAGGGGACGCTCACCCTGTGTCCCTACCACAGCGACCGCCAGCTGATGAGCCAGGTGGCTGTCGCAGGGCTGCTGACCGTCCTAGTGTCCTTCCTGGACGTGCGCAACAGTGAGTACCTGTGCGTCTGGTCCCCCTGGAGAGGAGGGAGCCAGCAGCCGGCCCCTCGGAGCAAAGGGCTGTTACTCCAGTGTGGGGGTGGGGCAGGTGGCTGCTCGCAGCCCCGGGGTCTCCCCTGCTGTGTTGGCTGGAGGCAGGCTGCCTTGCCTTTCGCCCGGGGAGGCGATGGCCGGGGCCGGGGCTGCGATCCGGGTACTCAGGCTGCTGCGGCCTGTCGGGATGCCTTGCCGTGGCAGGTGGCAGCAGCCAGGCGCTCGGGAGCTCGCTTTGGCCTGAGCCTTGGGGGCCCTAATGCGCCTTCTCTCTCTCTCTCTCCCCCGCCCCGCAGTCATCCTGGGCAAATCCCACTACGTTCTGTACGGGCTGGTGGCTTCCATGCAGCCGCGCATGCTGGTGACCTTCGATGAGGAGCTGCGGCCTTTGCCGGTGTCGGTCAGGGTGGGGCAGGTAAGGAGGCGAGGGTCCCGCCGGGGAGGGTCCCTTCATCAGTGCGGGATCTGGCTAGAGGGTGACGTGGCAGGTGAGCTTATTCAATGGGGCCGTTTGAGGTCCCTGGGCTGGATGGGGACGCGGGTCTGTTTCCTCCCAGGCCTGGGAGCTGCTGGGGCAGTGCGGAGGCCGTATTGGCTCATGCCAGTGATGATCCCTCGCCAGCGCCTGTCCTGGCGTCTGGGCCCCAGGCTCTGGCGGGTGATACGTGGTGTCCGGGATGCCTCTGTTGCCTTCAGCTCTAACCTCTCGCCTCCCGTCCAGGCTGTAGACGTGGTGGGCCAGGCGGGCAAACCCAAGACCATCACTGGCTTCCAGACGCACACGACGCCGGTGCTGCTGGCGCACGGCGAGCGGGCAGAGCTGGCCACAGAGGAACATCTGCCAGTCACCCCCATCCTGGAGGGTTTCGTCATCCTGCGCAAGAACCCCAACTACGACGTCTGAGCTGACGCGGGGGAGGGATTGGGGGGACCCGGTACTGGGCAGTGCCTGGAGGGGCAGGCTCTGGGCATCACACTTGGGGGAGAGGAGCCCAACTCCCCACGTGGTGGTTTTGTTACTGAAATTGCTGATTTAAAAAATAAACTTGAGCGGGAGAGACCGGGGCTGCTCGTTGGTTCCTCTGGGAGCAGCATGTGGGGGCTGGGGGCTGGGGACTGGTCTCCTCTGTCCTGGACTGCGGGCAGGCGGGCTGAGTAATGGCTGGCGCCTTGCCAGAGACCTGCAGTATCTGTCTCTAGCTATGCCCTGTGTAAGGGGCAATGAGCAGCGGATGTGATGGCTCAGGGCCGAGTGGCTCCCCCCCACCCCCTTTCCCAGCTAGACAAACTCAAAATGTGGGGGGGAGAAGGGGGATTAACCACTGAACCAGCTCACTGAGGGGTGGGTGGATTCTCTGTTGCTTGGAGCCTTTGCAAGGAGACCTGGCACCTTTCTGCCTCGCTCTGGTGCAGGGGTGTCAGACTTGGAGGGTGCCAGGCCATGACAGGCACTCAGGACTCTGAACTCCTGCCGTGCACACAGACCCCCCTCCCCCCTGGTCACTTTGAGCTGTGATGGGGTGGGTAGGTGAGAGCAGGGTGCTGACCCTGGGAAGGAGGGGGAGAGGTTTCCCCATTTATCCCCGTTCTGGACCTCTAAGACATGCATGTCCCAGGCACTGCTGACACGCCCCCCTCTCCCCCTGAGCTTTCTCCCCACCAGTTCCTGGCCTGTAGAATGGGCAGGAATGGCAAGGGGCAGTGGGTGTCCTGGCGCCCATGGAGCTGGTGCTGCCTGACAGTGCTGGAGGGTGGGGCGGGGGTGGGGCTGCATAGGGCCAGTTTGTGCTTTTCCCTCCACTTTCCCTTTGGCTGCCAGCACCCCAAAAAGCAGCACCTCACTCTACAGGTGGCCTGAGATGAATGAGGGTGTGGTTTAAGGGGACAGAAATGGGGCCTGGTCTGCCACTGGTGGGAGCCAGTGAGTGGAGATGTAGGGGCTCCCTGTTCGGCTTCCCTCAGCTGCATTGGAAGTCAAGGCTCTCTTCAAACTGCCTCCACTAGCCCATTTCCAGTGGCACAGCCACACTCCTCCAGCCGATCAGCCCATGCCTGGGACCTTCCGAGAGGTGGGGAGGGAAAGGCACTCGGCTCCTTTGATAAGTGCAAAGTGATGGACATTGGAAACCATCATCCCAACTCTACAGCTACAATGATGGGGTCTAAATGAGCTGTTACCACTCAAGAAAGTGATCTTGGAGTCATTGTGGAGAGTTCTCTGAAAACATCCGCTCAATGTGCAGCGGCTGTCAAAAAAGTGACCACAATGTTGGGCCTCATTGAGAAAAGGAAAGAATAAAATGGAAGTTATCATGTTGCCTCTATATAAATCCGTGGTAGGCCCACACCTCGAATGCTGCGTGCAGATGTGGTTGCCTCATCTCCAAAAAGATGTATTGGAATTGGAAAAGGTTCAGAAAAGGGCAACAAAAATGATTAGGGGGATGGAACAGCTGCCGTTTGAGGAGAGATTAAAAAGGCTGGGATTTTTCAGCTTGGAACAGAGATGGCTAAGGGGAGATATGATTGAGGTCTATAAAATGACTGGTATAGAGAAAGTAGATAAGGAAGTGTTGTTTACTCATAATACAGGAATTAGGGGTCACCTAATGAAATTAATAGGCAGCAGGTTTAAAACAAGTATTTTTTCGCAACGCAGTCAGTCTGTGGAACTCTGCCAGAGCATGTTGTGAAGGCCAAGACTATAAAAGGGTTCAAAAAAATAACTAGATAAATTGATGGAGGATGGGTCCCTCAGTGGCATCCCTAGTCTCTGCTGGAAGCTGGGAATGGGCGACGGGATGGGTCACTTGATGATTATGTGTTCTGTTCATTCCCTCTGGGGCACCTGGCATTGGCCATTGTCGGCAGACAGGACACTGGGCTGGATGCACCTTTGGTCTGACCCAGTATGGCTGTTCTTATGTTACATTCTCAGGGGGAAGCAGGCAAAGCCCCTGAGCTCACACCCGACTCACCTTGTCTCCCTGCCGCCCCTCCCAGCCTAGGACATTGCACCCCCCCGCCTCAAGTCCTGTTACCTGGGCAGGCAGCAGCATCACCCCCTCTTCAGTCACGATGGGGTAGCCAATGGAGACCCTGCTCCGTGCCCCACAATGTGGCCCAGTCTCCGCTGGGCACAGTCCTAGCTCTGCCGTGCAGCTGCTGTGGCCTGGACTCAATCATCTACCTCCACACCCAGCCTCGCTGTCCCCAGCTGGGAGAGCAGAAGAATGCCCCTTATTTTCACAGGGAGCCTGGGCGAGGAGGAAGCTGGGCCCTAGCTGCTCCTTTCCTGGGTGGCGTGAGAGTTCAGCCAAAGGCTGTTCTCTTGCTAGTGAGTGCCGCCCCCAGGGAGTTCTTCTGGCATGGTACTGTGCTCGGGCTCTGTTGTGGAGTGAAGTGAAAACTACATGCAGCACTTGGGCTGGACATCCCAGACTGATAGCGTCCCCCCAGCCTGCTACTAGCCTTGGCGCAGGGCACTGCAGGATGAGCCAGGCCAGATCAACTCGCCCCACCTTGAGCTCTGGCTGCGTTTCCCTCTTACCAGTGCAGGTTCTGCTCAAGAGCAGCATGGTCCTAAGGCTACTCCCAAACCCTTTCCTGCCCTCCCACCCACATCAGACCCCCCCCCCCCACCGCCCTTGGGTCACGAAGTCTGGTAGCCTACCTCTGGCATTCCCTGGTTGGTATCATTCTAGTCCTGTTCCCTACTTCCTCTGCAAGACTCCCTCTGGTCCCAGGCCCAGCTGCCTTGCTAATGGGTTGATCCTTGTAAAGCGTTCTCACCTTCTCCCCTTCTACAAACTTGGAAATCTACCGCCCTCTCTGGACTGCTCAGCTCCCTTCACTAGCTATGTGTGCGCCCGATCATGTGGTGATTGCTTCACCCTCTCTCCCACAGGCTGGGCAGCTACCAACACAGCAAGAGCTGTGCCAAGGTATGTGTTTATCACTTACTTTAGGAGCAGCAGCTTCCAATCCAGCTCAGGGCACCCCTGGCCCCTCTGCTTCACCCCTGCACGTGGCTCAGTTCCCTGCTGCTGGAACCCAGTTGGCATTTGCTAAGTCACCCAGCTCGTGCCGTGGGATTGGCTGCTTCGGTACAGTTTTGCTCGGTCATACTGATAAGTGCAGCCGGCCAATCTCCTTGCTCGCGGTGCCAGCTGCCCTCGGCATGGCCACTTGTTGAACTCAGCCGCTGCTCTGCCTGTGGAATCGCTGCTTAATTTAACTCTGGCAAGTCATTCTCATCTGAGCCCTGTCTCACCCTGCTTGCTACCTCAGCTCCTCAGCTTCTGTACGCCTCCCTGCTCTCTGCCCCGTTGTTCCCCAAACCAGCTAATCCTTCGGTTACAGAAAGGGGAAAATCCAGAGGATGGCAGGAGTGCTGGGTGTCAACAGCCTGCACCCCGAAGCCACAGACCAAGCAACTCCATAGTTTGTCAGAACCTTTTTCCTCCATCCTCCTCTGCTCTCATCTCAGATTATGAGCCCCCTGGGGCTAGGGGTTTGGGTCTTTTCTCTGTTTTGCAAAGCAGCCATTGGTTGCTATATAGCTAAAAGACTGGCAGAGTTGGCCAAATCCACTGGGAGCTGTAACCCCTCCCCCACCAAGGTGCACCAGGAAGGTCTGTTCACATAAGGAGGAACAGGAGAGATTATTCTGGACTGGACTGGTTTCAATTCACAAATCACCATCCGTCCCTCCACCAGAGGGGACTCCTGACGCAAAGACCCTCCAAGCATTGCTGTTTCAAGATGGGCACATACGGATTGTAAACTCCTCCAGGCAGGTAACCTCTTTGAAGCTTTTTGTTCTGTATTTGTACAGCACCAAGCACAGCAGACTGGCACGTGACTGGTGGTTTTAGCACTACAGTAATAATTCCCGGCCAAACAAACCTACGGAGGTTCCGCATTATCAAAGACTCCAGATTTAAAAATGCAATACTCCAATGTGACCTGAAGAGGGCCTTTGTATGCTGGGACAAGTTCGTTCGGCATTGCATGCTGGGACTGGTAGTTTCTGTGTCTACCCCTCCATGTTACAGAGACATGGTGGCTGCCATCTGCTTTATTTTAGGCAGATTAGGCATTGACCTATTGCCAGTGTAGGTGTCCCCCCCACCCGCTCCCCCCCAAATGAGAAAAGTTTGTACATGAGCTGAGTGGCCCTGTGAGGTGATTTAGGGTGACAGACAGCAAATGAGATAAATCGGGACAGGGGGTGGGGTGTAATAGGAGCCTATATAAGAAAAAGACCCAAAAATCGGGATATCTGGTCACCCTAGGTGATGTGTCTAGAGCAGAAAATTGGGAGTCAGGACTCCTGGGTTCTGTTCACAGGTGACTATGAGGAATGTCTTCACTTCTTTCTGTGTTCCCTCCTCTGTTAAATAGGGCTGATGATAGCATCTTCAGAAGCTGTGAGAGGCTCTAGCCACTTTCCTAGTGCTAAAATCTGGCTGCATCTTTGACCAATTCTTCTTTTCCATCCCCTCTCTTGCTCTATGCCAGCCCCCGCTTTATGCTGTCCCAAAGCCTCTTTTTCAAGCCACCACGTTTGCTAAGGAGCATGCATAAAGTGAGTCACTGCCCAATATTATGGATGCAAATGGGTCAGGCCTCACTGACTACCCATCATGGCTGTTCTCTCCCTCCTTGTTGCATTCTGTCTGTGATCAGTGCTTCTCAGATAGAAGGCTGTGGATCAGTGGTGGGCCAGGTGGGTCCTCACTTCCACATGCTGAATCCCCTTAGAAGCGAAAGCTACCCAAGTAGTTTCTTGTTACTTTTCCATGTGAGCAATTGTAAATGCCATCGTGGATCATGTATGGGACGGGAGGTGACCAGGAGTGGGACGGGGGGTAGTTTAGCATGATCGTGAGAGGAGAGAGGTGTCCACAACAATGTTTGGCAGCCCCTGATCTAATACATCTAACAATCTGTTCCCCCTTGTATTTAGCTGTGATGCTCTGATTACCTTTCCGAGACCTGAAGAAGAGCTCTGTGAAGCTCAAAAGTGTGGCTCTTTCACCAACAGAAGAAGGGCATACAGAGTGTCATGCCTGGAGAGATGTTTGTGGGAAGATGGAGGTGCTGGGTCCCAGCCTTTAGGTGGGATGAGATGTATGAGTGGTAAAAGGGCAGGGTGCCAGACATAGATGGATAGGTGTGTGTGTTGTGGGGGTGGGTGGTAGGCAGCATCAAGCTGGGGAATGTTTGTGTGGTTGTGTCTAAGGTAACAGGTTTGGGGGGAGAAAAAGGGGGGGGGGTGCAGCGTGCCAGGCCTCGGATGTGCATGTGTTGG
>ML677401.1:9833792-9867164 GCA_007922305.1 Dermatemys mawii | reverse complement strand
GGGAGCGGGGGAGGGGGTCGCTGCCCCGGCCGGCGCGGCCGCACGGAGCCCCCGGCGCCCGCGCGCGGCTGGAGCGGCCCCGCGGGGGCCCGGGGCTCGGCCTGGGAGGGCAGAGACCGGGATCTCGCTCCTTCCGCCCCGGCCCCGCAGGCCCCGATCCGCCCCCTTCCCCCACACAACGTAGGGGGCCTGACCGTCCTCGCACGGTGTCTGTGGGGCTTGCGGGCCCCCGCCCCACCGTCCACGCGCACGTTCATGGGCCGTGGTTTGCCTCCCGCTCCCCAATCTCCCCTGGCTGGGGGCCCCCGAAATTCCCCGGGGCCCCTCCCCATATCCGCACGGCCTGGTGCAGCTCCCTGTTGTCCGTAACGCCTGATCCCCGCTGCCCCTCTGAAAGACCCGTTGCCTATAGGGCCTGAACGGTCCCCCCCATAGGGTCTTAGCGCACCTCGATCGCTCTCTCGCCCCCGCCGCGCCCGGCCCCGCTGCCTAGGGGGCTCGAGGGCATCCATTTCCTCCCCAAATTCCTGCCGTCTCTCGGCCCCGCGTGTCCCCCCTGCCTCCGTCTCTGCCCTTTTGGTGTGCCCCGCTGGTCCCCCCCCCCCGATACCTGCTGGGTATAATGCCCCCCCCCCGCCCACACACAATGCCCGGCGTCTCCAGGCTATAGGGGCCTGAGCGCACCCACCCACCTGAGCCCTCCCCTTAAATATCCGGCGTCTATAGGGGCCTGGATGGGCCTCCCTAGCCCCCTCCCCCAATGTCTTTATCTAGTGGCGAGAGGCAGCCCCCACGTGCTCTCGGCTCCCCCCTCCCCCGTCTGTAGGCCCAGCCCCGGCCTCTCCCAAGCCGGTGTCTAGGCCCGGCCCCCACGTGTCCCCGCTGCCCGGCTTCCTCCCGTCGGGCCCGGCCACGCTCTGCGGCGCCGGCGCCGGCTCCCGCTCGGGCCTCTCCCGGGAAGCGATGGCCGCCGCCGAGAGTGACACGTGTCCTTGGCAGAGGCCGCCGCCGCCGGGCCTTGGGAGCGGCGCGGGCCGGCTGGGGCCGTCTCTCGGCTCCGTGCGCCGGGGGGGGGGCGGGCGATCTGCGCCGCCGGCACCGGGCCCGGCCGGGAAGGGCGAGCCGGTGCTGCCGGGGCGAGTGGGAGGGGGCGTCTATTGCCTCGTCTCCGGGGAGCGGGCTCTTGGCCCCCCCCGGGGAGCCTGGTCTCGGGTGGGGCCTCCTGTGTCCCTGGGAGGGGGGCACGTCCCCAGGCCTCCCTGCTGCCTATGGAGAGGCAGGTTCCGGGGTGGCCCTGTCCTGTTGCCGAGCTATGGGGCACCTCACCAGTCATATGCCTGGGCCTACGGGCGGCTGCCTCATCTCTGCTGGGTGCATCATGTCGCACCCGCTGAGCGCTCGTGATCCCCTTGTGGCGCGCTGCTCCCCGGACGCCTCTGGACTGTGGCCAGGGGGAGTTCAGAGCTGGGCTTCCCTGGGGGATATTGACCCTTCCCCGTCTGTGTTTTGCTCCGTAAACCCGGTTGTGTCTGAGATGTTTTCCTGGGCACGTGTGTTCTCCTGTATCAGAGCAGAGAGGGGGAAAAATAAGGATTCTTGCTGCCCTGCTTTCCAAACCCTTGGTTCCGGCTGGGGGTGAGGGGACATGTTCTCCAGGGAGGGAAAATAAGGAGGGGCAGTGTCTGAAGTTGTGAGTGAGGGATGTCTTCCGGTCTGATCCCCGTATACAGGATAACGAGGGCTCCCTTATTCTGTGACCTCTCATGAGAGCAGGCTTGCGGCTTCCACAAACCCCCTTGAAGGGGACTTGATGTGAAACCTGCTTTGAGGGCTCCCCCTTTACCCTCACCGTGGCTCCAGGTCAAGAGGGCGCAGTTGACAAGTAAAGTCACTGCCCTGCAGCTTCTTCCTGGCATCTGAGAAGGGAACTGGATCCTTCGGACGGGGGCACGGGGTTGATGTGAACCGGCTGCAGGCCGGGCTCTGGCCCCCCATTCGCATCTGTGGAGACCCCTACCACTTACTGCATTTCAGTAACAGTTCTGTTACTGCCAGCCTGGAATCCAGTTCCCTCTCCTGCCGCTGGACTGGCTCTCCCGGGCTTCCGGGAGACAAAAGCACCAGAATAAAATTGGCCCCCCCAAAGTGGTCGTCTCTGACTCTGCTATACCCAGGGGACGGCCCTGTAGAGTAGGGAGGAACCATTGATCCATAGGCCTGTTCCTGGCTCGCTCTGCTTGGCGTGGGGCTGCAGGGAAGAAGCGGGGTGAATGGTGCCCGTGCCCCTTCTCAACCAGAACACCCCCACCCCCATCCCTGTGTAACCTCTTTGCCAAGATGGTGGCTGTGCCGTTCCTCCTCCGTTTCACTCTGGTCCAGTGGGCGCAGCAGTGCCAGGGATGTGCTACCTGCAGGAGCAGCCCAGGCACCGTCCTCTGTGCCAGGTACAGAGAGAGGAGATGCACCCTGCTTCTTCCTCCCACCCCCACCCCAGTCGCAGCAGCGGCTCCTGCTCCCTGGTGCCTGCTTGCGGAGGAGGGGAGAGAGACTGAGTTTGGGCTAGTTTTGCTCTGCTGCTCTGGGAAGCAGAGGTGAGGCCCAGATGCTGCCGTCCTCCTCTGTGGGAGTCTTTTGGAGTTGAGGGGCAGGGTTCCCATGACAGTCCTCCCTCCCCCGCCCCCAGTCTGGAATAAGCACAGGAAGGGTTATTCCCAAGTGCTCCCCGGGGGGGAACTTGTGGTGGGCAGAGTATGAGCAGGACTCTGGGCAAACCAGCCTCTCCACAAAAGGTGGGGAAGGTCTAGGCTGGTCAGGAAAAACTTTTTCACTAGGAGGGTGTTGAAGCACTGAAATGGGTTCCCTAGGGAGGTGGTGGAATCTCCTTCCTTAGAGGTTTTTAAGGTCCGGCTTGATGAAGCCCTGGCTGGGATGATTTAGTTGGGGATTGGTCCTGCTCTGAGCAGAGGTTGGGCTAGAAACCTCCTGAGGTCCCTTCCAACCCTGATATTCTATGAAAAGTGCTGTGGGCCTCAATTATTTCTGCTCAAAGTCAGCACCTCCAGCAGCCTCAGTGCCATGCGAGGGTGTTGGGTTCAGCATCAACTCTTAACTAGCCCTCCCTCTCAGCTTTTCCTTGGAGGTCTCCAGCCAGGCCTGACTCCGCCTGCTTTGGGATCTGATGCAATCCCAGCCCCTGTTGACAGGTTCATACTCTGCCTCTCTTCCATTATAATTCAGACAGTGGGGACTTATATTAGCCACTTCAAATAGCTGGGTGGTAAACCGGCAAGTAAGCTGTTTGCCTCAATGCCAACTGCTTGTTGGGTGGTTGTTACAAAGGTTAACGCTTCCCCTCTCATCCCAGCTGCAGCAGAGCTATTTTCAGGTGAACCTAGCAGACAATTAAAATAACTACCTAAGGAGCCGGATGTTTTCCTGCCTCCCCTTAGGATGTGAACGTCAAGCTTAGTGAGCTCCAGCTATTGATCCCACACGGGCGGTCGATTTCTGAACTGTCTGGCTGACCTGGCTCAGGTTAGGGGAGGGGATTGGCTTAGGAAGAGCTGCTGGTGGGTTTGGCACTGTATGGAACAGGGAATTTGGGCCTGGTCTCCAGGAGTTCCCAGTCTAGATGAGACTGAGTGCGCGATGTGGCCCTGATATAGCGGGGAGCAGAGGTTGCTGTAGCCGGTGGTAGGTGGATCTGGGCACCTGCTAACGCTAGGCGTTCCCCGGTCCAGCTGCTCCTCACAGCCCTGGCTCTCCTTTCCCCGATCCTAGGCAGAGTCACTGGGGTGGTTTAAAGGGTTTTGGCACCTGGCTTAAATCTCAAACCTACGAAAGGGCAGGAAGGTTCCCGAGTGAGGGAGACCTTCTCCCTGCTCTGCCTGGTGGGTGGGTCAGAGCCTGGGAGCCCCCAATCAGCAAAGATTTGTGAGAAGATGTGGATGCTCTGGGAGCTAGCTAGTTTGTAAACATTTTGCTGTCCAGTAGGGATGTAAAAGGTTAACCGGTAAGCACTAGCCGTACAGTCAACTGACCTTAACCGATAACCCTGACGGCCTCGTGCTGGCCGGGCCGCAACCCCAGCCCCCATTGTGCCAGGCCAGCCGGAGCGACCTCGGTTAACAGGTTAACCTTATAAACCGATATTTAAACCCCAACTCTCCGGTGCTCTGCCCAATGGAGCCCTGATCCTGCTGGAAACATAGGGGGTACTAGAGTACAACGAACCAGGGCTAGTTCTGTGTTCCCAGTGTTTAACGTGGATGGCCCAGATACAGCTGTTAATGAGCTGTGGCTGGGATGCTGATCAGGCAGGGTCAACGGGGCCATGTCATTGGGGCTGCACCAACCTGAAGCTGGCATGGCCCATTGTGCATGACACTTCACAGACAAACAGGACGCATCGGACGCTGTCCTTGCCCAGAGCAGCTTGCCTTGTAATAAGATTGAGGGCTGACAAACAGTCCCACACCCCAGGGTGGGGGAGGAGAGCTCGGCGGGTGGACACCAGCTCTGCAGGGTGCTGCTTACCGTGGGGCAGAGTTTCATAGGGCGGGAGCTGTTTGCGCCCTTCACCGGGGAGGAGCTAGGGGACCTGGCTGCTTGAGCTGACCCCTGAGTGGGTCTATTTCCCTGGGCTGCCACCTTGGTTCAGTCTCAGCAGTGCCCTTCGTCTGCCCCTGTGGATGGGGCTTCACCTGCCAGGCCCAGGAGGTCTGGGCCCTAGGCCCAGCTTTGGGGTAGATGAGGACGAGCTGGCAGCGTTGGGCCTTGGATTGGTATCTGGACATAACCCTTGAGGTGTTTGTTTAACATGGATGGCTGCTCTAATCACTGTTGGGCCGACAGAGACCTTGAGAACCTGACGGGGAGGAGGCGGGAACACCTGCCCTTCCCCCACCCCAACTGTGCAGGACGCCAGGCCCTTGAATGCAATTCTGGTGTCTCCCTGGCATACGGCAGGGCCCGCTGCCTAGAGCCCCTATGCTGCTCCATGAGCCTCTTGGAGCTCACCCAGCGCTCTGTGGGGCGGGGTCCCCAAGTGCAGAGCAGTGGGCGTCCGCTTCCCAGTGCCCTGACCTGGCGTTGGGAGTGGGCCTGCCAGGCTGGATTAGCAGGGCAGCAGCATTACACAATCTAGCAGCACCAGCTCCCGGGAACAGCCACCGGCTGGTGCAGCTGGGGAGAGAGGGTGGCTGAGGATTGCAAGGTGGCGTCTCGACTCAGGGGCATGGTCCTCTGCTGAATGTGGGGTTCCAGGGTCCCAGGAGCCCCTCTGCTGGGGGGCAGGTGAGGTGATAGTACCCCACGTTCTGTAAATACCGCAGCCGGGGCTTAGCAAGACCAAGGAATTTGCACCCTGGTCTGTAGGGGACGCGGGTGTGGTCTAGAGGCCTGAGTGCGGCGGTAGGGGGCGTCCAGACTCTTTGTCTAGTCCTATTTCCCCACCTGTGAAATGGGAGCAAGGCCAGTGGCATGTCAAGGCCTCTGCTACTGAAGGGTTAAGTGTCCTTGCATCTGTGGAGAGGGGCCTGCACAGTGCGGGGAGGGTAGGTGCCCATTTTGTGATTTCTTCCCACCCCTCCCCAAATGGTGGTTGTGGGGGTGGGGTTGCAGCTGGCAGATCTCTGCAGGCTGCCACTGTGCCTCTCTCTGGCAGGCTAGACTCTGCCCTCAGCCCGTGGCACTTGCATCTTCCTGGTGACCCGGTCCAAGCGCTGAGGGTGGGAACCCGAGGTGGGGATGGAGGCAGGGACGGGAGGGAGTCTCCCTAGAGCCATACGGGATGGGCTGCGGCCCACCCTGCCCACGCGCGGGAGGCTGTGGCATACACAGCCCCAAATTGCATTGGGCTTTTTGCAGCCCTGTCCCATTGCAAACTCCTCCCTGATGTGCTGCTCCCCCCACCCCCCAGCTGCATTAGCTGCCCGTCTCCCAGGTGGCACTGGTGCTGTTTCCTGCCTCTCTGCACCGTCCTCCCTGCTGGCTGCAGTTTGCAGCTTCCCCCGTTTAGTGTCCCCTGTGCGTTTCATTACTGGGCTGTCTTGCAGCCCCTGCCCTCTCAGCTCCCAAGGGAGGAGGGTGATGCTGCTGCAATGCCCCCTGCTGTGACCCTCCCTCTCTTCGTGGGGGGGGGGATGCTGAGGAGGTGTTTGGGGTGGGGGTCCTTGGTTTGCCGGAGCCGACTGCTGTAGGGGGAAAGCCTGGGTGGAGCTCTGGTGGACTCGCACCGCGTCTGTCTGCCTCCAGCCTGCGTGAGTGCCGTTGGCACAGGTGGGTGTCTGGTTGCTTTGCATGGCGAGGGGAGCGGCAGGGCAGGGAGCGCCTGGCGTGGGGCTCGGGGGAGCGTGTGCAGCGGGGAGTGACTCACGCCTGGAGACGGGTTTCTCTGACGGGTTTGGGCAGTGCTGAGGCCGCATGGCTCTGCCTGTGGGTGGGGTTTCGGATACTCCCTGGCTCCTCAGTCTCTCGCTCCCTCTCGGTGTCTCTGCACTGCAGCAGACTCCGCGATCTGACACTGGCAGCGCGTGGCATGTTCCCGGCCTCCCTGGGGTGGGGGCAGGGGGCTCTCCCCTGCCTTGCCCATGTTTGGCTCGCCCGGCCCTCCCCACCGCACACGGGCAGGTTTTCAGGCTGATTTTCCTCTCTCTCGAAGTCAGTCGGATGAAAGGTCTCTCCAGACCTGCTCGGCCTGCCCAGGTTTTTCCCGGGCAGGGGTGAGTATCCTCCTCTCCTGTGCGGGGGTGTGTCGGGAGGTGGGGGTGGTCGGGTCCTTCCGTGGCACTGTAAGCGCTGGGTGTGCGCCAGGCGGGCCGGGTAGGGGGTTCTAACTCTCGTGCTCTGTCTGGCTGCAGCAGGGAATCAGAGCTGTGTCGGGGGGAGGCTTGCGAGACCTGAGCTCCCCCATTCCTGGGGTGTGGGCGGGGGGGGTGTCACTGCATAGTCAGGAACTTCTCAGAGCTCCAAAGTCTTTCCCTGTTTATTGAGTAACTTGCTGGTGTTATCCCCAAAGCCTCTTCCGATTGCCCCAAGCTCGAGGTTACCCCAGGAAGGGCTGAGAGCCTGGCTATGTGCTCCAGGCACCCTGCCAGGCTGCAGGGGAGGGGCCCAGGGCAGAGGGCTGGGCCCTGGGTGCTTGGCTTCCGCCTTGGATAAGTGGAGGAGGGGAGTGAGTGAGGGCTGGTTGGTCCCATCCAGCACCCTCTTTCCTGGGATCTGGGCAGGTCCAGGGCTCTGGGCTGGGCTGGTCAGCGCTGTGGGCTGCTGGGTCAGGGTGTTTGCCAGTGGCTGGGAGGCAGCCTCTGAAATGCCAGGCCCTGGTGGGGGAGCGGGGGACTGCCTGGGCCAGGGGGCGTCAGAACCTGGCGCTTTGTGCTACAGGGCTGAGAATGGGGCACCTCTGCCCCTCGGAAATGGTGTGCGGATCACCAAACCCAGGCCCTCTCGGGGCGCCCCCCAGCCTGCTCTGCAGCCCCCCATCTCCAGTGGGGGAGTTGGCCTTGAGCAGGGTCTGTCCTGCAGGGTGCCCAGCGTACCAGGCTGCGCGGTGATGGGCATGCATGGTACTCGGGCCTGCTTCCGGCCATGCAGCCCCTGCGCCGCAGGGCTTTGGTGCTGACCCCTGGCGGAGGCAGGGCTCTTCCTGGCCCCTTTGCTCAGCCTAGGCAGCGGCCAAGTCCTGGCTGCTTTTAAAAGCCCCTGGACAGCAGCTGGTGAAAGGCTCCTGGCTCCAGGGGTCAGAGCTGAGAGCAGTGGGGAGGATGCAGGAAACGCAGGGCCCGGGGCCCGCAGCTCTTTCCCCCCTTATGTGACCCAAACTGCTGTGGGATCCTGCCCCTGGCAGCTGGGGCGGGGTGGGGGCAGTGGCTGTGATTCCCAGGGGCTCTGGAAGAGAGTCTGGTGGGGGTGGATCTCCCCTGTGCGGAGATGGCCGCCCCGATCCGCATTGGCTCTGCCTCCCCCATGCCTGGAATGCTGACTCGGAGCGTCGGGTTACAGCGGGAGCCGGGCTCTGTTTGTTTGGCTTGGATGGCTGGGGAGGGTTCCCTGGCAGGGCTGGCCCCGGGCGCCTGCTGCCTCTGGCAGGGCACCTCCGTGGGGTTCGGTGGGTTCGAGGGTCGGCTCTCTGCCCCCGGGAAGGAGGCTGTTACTGGGAAATCTGGGCCCTGGCTCAGGGCCCCCCATGCTCCGTCACTGTGGCCTTTGCACTGTAACTGAGGGGGAGGGGAAGCAGCCAGGGAGTGCTCTTTGGGGCAAGGCCGGTCTGCATCGGAGATGGGTCTGGGCTGTCCCTGCTGCTTTCTAGATCCGGCACCCAGCGAGAGCAGGGCAGGGAATCCCCCCGGCAGACCCCTCTCTGCCTATGGGTGAGCACGGCCCTTGCTGGTGGGGCCAGTCCAAGCCTGGCCCAGCAGGGAGCAGGGCAGGAACTCTGGCTGTGGGGCAGCTCCCAGTAGGAGTCCCTGTGGGACTGTGGGGCTGCCGTGCTCTGGGGAGCCAGTTCCCAGCCTGGCCTCCTTCCTCCTAGAAATGGGTTTGTCTGGTCTGTGGAAGCTGCAGGCCAATGGGGCAGGTCATGGGCTTGTGGGGAGCTGAGGCAGGGGGCCTGGCCTGCCCCTGTGGTGTAGATGGGCCCCGGCAGGTCCCTGGAGCTGGATTCAAGCCTGGGTCAGTGGATTCTTCACTCTCGCTGATCTGGGGTGGCCTGGGTCCACCTGGATCCACAGGGCTCCTGACTCTCTGGGGCGGGGGGTCTCTGGGGCGGGGGGCGTCGGTGTGCTGCACCCCCAAGAGAAGCTGACACCCCCATGCTCTCCGCATGTCTGCGGGGAACCGACCCAGGCTTAGCCTTGCAGTGTGATATGGAGGGGCCCCTGCAGCGCTTGGACTGCCCCCTGGGGGGTGCGAGGAGGATTCACCCAGGTTCCCTGTGTGTGGGAGAGGTGTCCTAAGGACCTTAACGCTGGGAGAGTTCTCAGCTTCCCCTCCCTGCAACCAGTGATTGTGGCTGGGTCCGTTCTTGGGGGTGGGGGGGTCCAGCTTGGTTTCTGCTCCTTTGGGGTCTATTTGGACCCTCCCCAGGAGCTGTCTTTAATTACTCTGCTTTGGGGAAACTCTTGGCTTAACGG
Source organism: Dermatemys mawii (assembly GCA_007922305.1). Taxonomy (NCBI): domain Eukaryota; kingdom Metazoa; phylum Chordata; order Testudines; family Dermatemydidae; genus Dermatemys; species Dermatemys mawii. The sequence goes on along the minus strand of ML677401.1, from coordinate 9,858,030 downwards.
CACTTCTGATCTCCTGAAATGTTTGTTTCTGTTGGGGAGGGGGCTGCAGGGGAGCCTGGACCTGGGGTTACAGGCTGCTCTGCCATACCCCCCCACCTTTTGGTGTTACCTCAGTAATACAGAGTGTGAGGAGCCCTTTCCGGGTATTGAGGGCACCCAGGTGGTGGGTGTGGCCATGGCGGCAGGGGAGATGGTAGAAGGTCAAGGAAGCGGGGGGAAGGTTGAGGGAGAAGAAGAAGGGGGATTCAGCCTCACTGGTCTAGGGGTGATCCGTGGGCTGGGGCCCCTGGATCCTAGACCCCCAGCGCCCAGTGAGCGCTCGTGCCGGGATCACTAGTGGGAGCTCGCACAGAGACTGCCCGTGCCTGGCTGCGGCTGTTCGAGCTCCCCCAGGGACTGTGGTGGCCAATCTCTGCCTGAAACCCCGCTGCCGAGTTGGACTATGCTGGCTAGCTGGAGTCTGAGGCTCATTTGTCCTGGCACACTGACCCCAGGGCCAGCCCAGGGCAGCCTGCCTGTGCTGTGGACCTATGCGGACCCAGGCTGCAAAGTCATCAGCCCTGGGCTGAGGCCTCGTTTTAGCCTTTGAGGAACTCCCTGTCCTCGCTCTGCCCCATTTACCCGAGGTTCCTTGCCCCTTCATTGAGTGCCCATTGTTTCTCTGTCCACAGATAGCGAGGGGATCCTTATGCAGCACCACATGAAATGAACAAAGCTCCACAGCCCACAGGAGGAGCCCCGACAGCCCCACACCCTGCCCCTTCTCCTGGACTTCCACAGGTAAGGCCCCTCTGCCCACCGCCCTTTCCCCCGCCCTTCTCTAGGGCTTCATCGGATGAGGCATCCCCCCTGTGAACCCTGCGTGTTGCCTCTGCTGAGACGTGAGGTAAGCCCCCTGGTTCAGCGCTCGGCTCCCTGCTGACCAGGGGTCAGCGTGGGGCTCGCCAGGTGAGGGAGGCGTGCTCAGAGCCTGGAGCCCAGGCGGTGCCGGGTTATTGGCAGTGCAGTGAGTGGCCCAGCGGGGAGCGCCGTGTGCGGGTCCCAGGGATGTGGCTTTGGGGAGTTCTGGTTGCTGCTGTGCCAACATGCTCCTCCCTTGTCTCCCCGCAGTCGGCGTTTCCACCTGGTCAGACGGCACCCGTGGTTTTTAACCCGTCGCAAGCTACACAAATGAATACGCCTTCCCAGCCTCGACAGGTAAGGGGGCGCTGGGGCGGGGAGGCCACTGGAACTCCCTCTCTGCTGCCTTCTGGCCGTCAGGGTGGCCGCCTCCCGGTCGTGTGGTTCTCTGGGGTGCCAGCCTGGCTGCGCTCGGGGCCTTTGCTCTGCTGCCGAGCAGGTTTTGTGGGGCTGAGCTGGCCCCAGCTCTGAGTCAGGCTGGAGGGCTCCAGCAGAGGGAGGGCAGAGCTACCTGGACCCTCCTGAGCAGCCGTGTGTGGAGGAGGTGGGGCTGGATGAACGTGTGCTCTTTTGCTTTGGAGGGGGGACACTTCAGGGGAGCTGTGAGGGGATGGATGTCTGTCTGTCCGTCCTCCCGGCCTGCGTCCCCTTCCTTAGGGAGGGGCACATGGCAAAGAGCTGCTGGTGTGTGCCCCCACCCCCCTCCCCAGGCCTTGCAGTCTTGTCTGAACCTGAAGTGACCTTGCTTCTTCTTTCCTCTCCCCTCGCTCTTTCCTGTCTTAGTTTCCAGCAGGGCCTCGTGCTTTACACCAGCAGGTACTAACCAGTCCCCGCCCCCCGCATGCCGTACGGATCCCCGGGGGTGCAGCCACATGGTGTTTGGATGCTGCAAGGAAACGGCGGGGCTAGACGAGTGGGAGGGTGCAGGGCCACTGCGCCGGGGGTGACTGGTTTGGGGTTAACGGAAGGAGTAGGAAGGCTTGGCAAAGTCTTGCGTGGTTCCTGGTGGCCCAGGGCCCCTGCCACATTCTCAAGCCAGCGGTGGTCCCACCAAGGGGAGAGCAGGCGACTGGATGCGCAAAGCCAGTGGGTCCCGAGCGCTGGCTGAGTCGCTCCAAACTCTGAGTGCATGTGAGCCAGGAGCCCGACGCTGGGGCTCTGCAGGGCCGCAGAGACGGCTGGTGTGGGGAGCCGGCGGCTTGGTTGACCCAGTGGGCTGCTGACACACAGCTCAGTGCGCTGGGATCTTTGCTGGCCCTGTGGGTATCTCGGGGAGGCAGGGGGGTCAGAGGTGTCCTTGGGTAGGAGGCCGTGGGAGTTTCACTGCAGCGTCTGTACCTTGATGTGACTCCCGCATGAAGCTTGGAGCATGTGGCTGCTTCTCTGCTACCAGCCCCACAACCCACTCTGCCCCACAAAGCTGCTTCTGCCTATGCCCAACCGTGGGTGGTCTCGCCCTTGTTCCTCAGATGGACTAGTCCCCTGGCAGTGCCCAGGGCAGCACCCCGAGATGGCCCCCTGCTGAGCGGTCACCCTGTCCCTTCCTAAAATGGCTGCCATCTCACGCAGCGGCTGCAGGGTGAGGTGGGCCCTGTCCCTGCTCCGCTGCCCATGCGGTGGGGGTAGGAGTGGGCAGCTTGTTGGTAACTACTGTCCCTCCCCTGCCATTTCACCTCCCACTGCACCCCCTGGCTGTGAAGTTGGCTCCACACCTGGTCTGGCGCTCTGGGGTGCACATGGGGGTTCACGGGCTGGGAAACACCCCGCAAGGGGGCCGAGCGGGTGGCTGATGGGGGACACGCGTCCTGTTCACCTCTGGTCGGTTGGCTGGAGTTTTCTGGAAGAGGCGCGCTGGCTCCTGAGGCTGCAAATTGCCATTTCCTTCACGGCAGCGCTGCGTTGCGTGTCCGGGAGGTGCTAGCTCTGTGCTGTCTGTACTGATCAGACGCAGGCCGGAGAGGGGATCCCAGCACCGTACACGCTGCTTTGTCTTGGGGCAGGCCGAGGTCCATTGTTAAGACCCTGCTTGGGCTCTGGCTGGCCTCGCAGGGCAGAGAACCCATTCACCTTCTGCCTCTTGGGTTTGCCACAGGGGCACCCCACAATCTGCTGTTCATTTCTGATTGCCCTGCCCCTTGGGGCTTCGCCCCCTGGAGTCTGGCTGAAGGCCAGGGAGACTCGTGGAGATGGAGAATGACACAGGAGGAGGAGAGGGGAGTTGTAGCTCACCGGGGGTGGGCCCTGGTGCTGCTGGGGTCCTGAAGCTGAGGCCCTTCCCAGATCGGCTGGTGTCAGCAGCCCCTCTTTGTACTCGGGATGGGGGCCCTGGGAATGGGCAGTCCAGGCTGTGAAATGACCTCCCCTCCTCCGTCACATGCTGTGTCTGGAGGCATGTTCTGGGACTGAAGGGCAGAAAGTGCCCTGGCTCACAGCATACTGGGGGAGGGCAGGGGCAGCTGAGGGGCCGTTGTGGTCGTTCTGCCCAACTCTTGCGTAAGGGGAGGGGTTAGGTCCCTGAGCTTCCTGCCAGCCTGGGGGGCCATGGCCCTGAAGGTATCACCTGGCGCCAGGGCTGCCTTCTTGTGGATTAATGGGTGCAGGATCTGGGCATTGGGCTCCAAAGCCCCCAAGACACGCTTGCTTTACTGCTCTCCTGCCTGGCCCTCCCCTTCGACCTTCCCTTACAGCCAGGCTGCTCTTGTACCAAAAGCCCTTTCCAGCTCCCCCCACAGCAGCGTTCGCCTCTGGCCTGGCGGCGCTCGCCTGTCCCTGGGACTGGAACCTTGCGAGGCTGCGGGGTAACTCCTGTCTCTTTTCTCTTCCTTCTCCCCTTGTGTGTGTGCTCGCTAACAGGGAGGATTCAGGTCTCTTCAGGTAACGCTTTTTCATTACCCCCCGCTCAGGCGGTGCTCTCGGCTGGGGAGTGGGAGACAGGGCACGCGGGGTGTGTGTGTGAACACCGTGTGCTACTATCTGCCATGCTTCACTCTTCATGGGCCCTTGGTGGACTGCTGCTCCGGGGGCATGGCTCCCAGGCCCAGGGGGGCTCTGATATTACACTGGGGGCCGAAAAGGCTCAGGGCTACTCCCACTTAAAAGGAGATCCCCCTAGGAGAAAGATGCAAGGTTGGTGGTGCACCCCAGAACCCCCCACAGCAGCTGGTTAATGGGATGGTCCCTCCTTATGCTCCCTGTGTGTGCAGAGCGATTCCACCCAGCTCCATCTCTAGGGCAGCCCGTGGGGACGACGTGTCCCAGAATTTGGTGCACTCTCGCTGCCGTGCATTGCACACTTGGGCCTGTCGTCTCCATAGTATCTCTGCTGAGGGTGCTGCAAGTGGCTGTGATCAGCTCTGTGAGGCCTGCAGCCTTTGGCTGCGGGGAGCTTGAGCAATGTGCTTAAGGTGAATAGGGGGCGATAGATTGTCCCACTTCCCGCGGTTCCCTACAGGCACCTTCCGTGAGTTGTAGTTCTCCACGGCTGTTTGAGGAACGATGGGAATTTTTGCTAGGGGAAGGGGGAGTAGGACCCAGTCCATCATCGCTTGTGTCAATAGAGCTGAGCCAACCTGGGGGACTGCTCACCTTGAGACGCCCACAGCCCCAGGGGTGGGAGGACCCCGCTGGGGATAGCCGCCATCTTGTGATGGGCACAGATGACAGCTATGAAACGGTCCTGCCGCCCCATGGCAGCTGGCTTTGGGGGCTGCCAGGGGACCCCCTCTTAGCGCCTGGGCAACGTGTGTGAGAAGGGTCCCAGGGGCACCCCACAAGCTGTGAGGGGGATGCCGTGCCCCTGCTGTTGGTTCCTCGCACCTCCTGCCCTAGGCTGCTTTTCCCGTCCCAGCTGGGGGGGCAGAACATTAGCTGTCAGCTTGTGGTCCCAGCTCTGGGGGTCGTGGCAGCCGCTGTCCAGCCCTCTGGATGGGGGGATGCAGAGACGGGAAGCAGCTGCCTCTGTGGGGCGTGGAGCTGGGTGGTCCTGGCACCCTGCTGGGACTAACCGAGTGCCACCGTCCTTCTCTCCCAAAGCATTTCTACCAGAGCAGGGCCCAGCCTCCGACCAGTGCTTCCCGGGTGCAGAGTAACACGTCGGCCCGGCCCGGCCCGCCTACTCATGTCTATCCAGCTGCTTCCCAGGTGATGATGATCCCCTCCCAGATTTCCTACCCTGCTTCGCAAGGAGCCTATTACATCCCAGGACAGGTGAGGGCTGCACCCGGACACCGGGTTCCTTGGGCTTCTGCTCCCTGCCGCATGGGGCTCAAACTGGCTTTCAAAGGGGGGTGTGGCGTCGTCAGGACAGAACTGGCCACCAAATCATCTTATTAGGAGTGGGAGGGAATGCTCTGGGACTGCCCCATGTGAAGTCGTATGGACCCTGCTCCTCTGTCTGCTGCCCCATGCCCGTCGTGCTGCTGTTGGGGTGGAAAGGCTGGTGCTGAGTGACACCATGTGTCACCTCTGCCCCAGGAAGCCTCAAGGGCCAGGTGCAATTGCAAGCCCTGCTCGCTGCTGGACTGGCAGGGACTGACCGCCTGCTCCGCTGAGCCAGGTCCCGTAGGGCCGGCAGCCTGGTGCCAGGGCTCTCCTCTGCAGCATGGGTGCTGCCCTGCTTGCCAGCCTTGCCCACGCTCTGGGTCCTGCCCTCCGTGACCCCTCAGATCTCTGTGGCGTGAAGATGTGTACTCCAGGGCCTGGCGGGCAGTAACCGGCGTGTCCTTCTCTGCCCACCCAGGGTCGCTCCACGTATGTTGTTCCGACTCAGCAGTACCCAGTCCAGCCAGGCGCCCCCAGCTTTTACCCTGGAGCCAACCCCCCGGAGTTCGGCACCTACGGTAAGGGCCCCCGGAGCCGCCGTTCCTCTTCCATTCAGTCTGGTGGGGGAGTTTGGGGCGCCTGAAACCATGGGGCTGATGTCACTAGTGAGAACCAGACACAGCGTGCGATTGCTCCTGCCCAGGCTCTGCTGATGCTCCTCAGTCCCGACCTGCAGCCACACTTGCTACTCCAGCCTGGGGTCCCATGCAGCTCTGCTGGTGCCCTGGGCTTCCCACACTCTCATTTCTCCTGCTGCCCTGGCTTCCTGGCAGCCCCCCACTATTCCCTATATAAAAGCTGTGGATCCTGCCGTGTTCGTTTTGTGCCGCGGATGCGTGTCCAGTTGGAAGGGGGCTGAGTTTAGAATTTCACCCCCCCCCCCCCCCCCCCCCGGCGTTGGGGGATGTGAGTTTTCCCTAGGAACATCCTTTTCCTCGTTCCTGGACTGGTCCCTACCAAAGGGGAGGGTGGGGGAGAGTTGATCTGCGGGAGGGGGGCGATGCCAGGGGTAGGAGAGAGGTGAGCTTGGGGCTGAAATGAGGGGGCAGAGTGGTGAGGCTGGCCCACCCCATTAGGGCCAAGCGAGGCCAGCTTAATATTTAACTGTCCTGGCAGAGAGGCCGGGCAGACTTTAGCCCTGGCGTGCCCTTTGGTCGCTGTGGACGGAAACAGGCAGCAGCCGCCCCAGTCAGCTCTTCCCTAAATAAACACGGGGCCTTGTCCCCAGAGCGTGGCCAAGCTGAGGGCTCAGAGACTATGGAAGGGGGCTCTCAGGTGCCCCCCTCCTTGCCTTGGCTCCTCAGCCCCCCTCGCCAGGTTGCCCTTCCTGGAGTGGAGCGATGTGTTTGTGCAGCCAGCCGCCCCGCCCCTCCCCCGTGCTGCGCTCACATGGCCAGCAGGGCTGTGACTATATTTAGTCTGGATCCATCCCGGGCGGGCGTCTCTGCAGACACAGCAATGTGAGCCGCCGGGGCCTGCGTCCCATCCCATCCCCAGCAGCAGCCGCTGCCACCGCCTCTGGACAGGGCACCAGAATGGGCTCCCACTGAGACAGGTAGGTGCAGGCCCTGCTCCCCACCTGGCATTCGGCATCTGGGAGAGAGCCAGACACTGAGGCTTGCCGGGCTGGGCTCCTCACAGCCAGGCCTAGCCTGGAGGTTAGTCTCATCCCCAGCTTGGGGATGGGTGGGGTAGCTGAGAGGCCCCAGCGTCTCTTGACCCCGTGCTCTTGTGTAACAGCAGCTAGTCAGCAGTGGTGTCTGTAGCCCTGTAGGTGAGTCATGGCAGGCCAGCTGGGCTGCTGTGGCCGGGGCCGGACGGAGCCCCTCGATGGGGACGCAGGGCAGGTGACTCATCTGTGCCTCATCTCCCTAAAGCAGCAGGCCAGTGGGAGTGGCAGCTCCCTGCTGAGGCCTGGCACCGACCTGTGAAAGGGAGCTGTGGATCAGGGTTGAAGGGCATGAGCAGAGCTGTGGAGGGAAGGGGTCTGGGCTGTGGGAGTTGGGCTGCAGAGACTGGCAGACTTGTGTGGTAGGAGCTGCATCGCTCTGCTCCGTGGCTGCTTCTCACCAGCTCACGAGGCCTCCAAAGTCAGTAGTAAATGTCAGTCCTGGGATGCTGTTGGCTGCATGGGTCAGAGGGAGGGACCTGGCATGAGGGTTTCCCAGCCCCTTCCTGCTTCCACCCTGTCAAAGCATCATCGTTGCTTGGTGGTCGCCAGCCATCAGAAGGGTCTTCTTAGGACCTGGCTTCTAGGAGCCTGTCTGGCCACATATGTTGTGGCAGGCTGAGCTGAGGGAGGGTGACTGGCTAAACTCTGTGTGCAAACTACACTTCCCAGCATCCTCTCTGGCTGGCAATTGTATCTCTCCCTCCATCTTGTTCTGAGCCTCCTGGTGTTGCATACCAAGGCTCCTTGTCTCCGCTGGCTGCCAACCCTGGCAAAGATGAGGGCAGTGAGGTGTGGTTCCTGGGCAGTCTGGCTCCCAGGCTGCAAGGCTGGGGGAAAGCTCCAAGGAGCCTGTAAGAAACAGGGCTGGCTTGAACCTGCAGCTTTAAGCTGGTGTCGGGAGCTTCAGATAGGAGGGGCTCTTGTTCCCTCACTGAGCCCCTGCAGTCACTTGCTGGGGCCTCTCTCTGTACCTGGGGAAGGGCAGCCTGGTGTCTCATTATAGTCAGGAGATGTGGGCTTTGTTCCCAATGCTGCCACTGACTCACTGGGTGACCTTAGGCAAGTCACTTCCCCTCTGTCAGTTCCCCCATGTGTACACAGGCCCTCGAGCCCTGGGAAGGGCCACGTGTTCCTACGGATGGAGGAACTTAGCTGGGTAATTCCCCTTCCCACCCTGGCCAGCTAGCAGGACCGTTCCCAGCCAGCCAGCCTGATCTCCCCCATGCATGGTCTGCCCCGTGGCTGCTTCTTGGCCTAAGCAGCGAGTGCCCCGCTGAGGTGTGTGGGTGGCAGTGGGGTGGGACAGGCCCCAGCCCTTGGTGTGGAGATCTGGAGCCCCCAGTGTTCCTCACTGGTGCTGCTGCTGATGGGTTAAGGCTGTTAGGGGCTCAGGAAAGTGCTGGACTTGGGAGGAGGCCAGACTCCCACCTGTTACTGTCTCTCCCTCCCCATGCTGGCATCCATCTCGCGGTCGACTGCCCCGCTGAGGGAGTGCAGGGGGGATGTCTGTCCAGCCCGTTGTTCAGGGAAGGCTACTGTTGTCAGAGCTCAGGCCAGGGGCTGACACTTCTTCCTTGGGTGCCCTCCTGTGCCCGGGTCATGCTTGTAGATCCATGGGCCTGGCTCCCCATTGGTGAGGGGGGCAGAGACAGGGTCTCTGCAGAGGGCTCGTTCCCAGTCCTGGTTCTGAGACAGACCAGCTCTGACTTGCGCTGCCTGATTTCTTGTGTTCATCTACCAGTCACCCTGGCTCTGAGCAGCCGGCCTGTGCTGCTGGCTCCTTGCCCTGCATCGCTGTTCCTAGGACTCTTGGTTGCCCTGTTCTGTCCTGGTTTGGCTGAGTCTGCTCAGCATCTGGGGGTCATGGGGCCTTGCAACAGCCATGGAATTGGGGGAACCCAGGCATCTTACCCTTGTTGTGACCTGGGCTCCTTCCAGGGGGCGGCGACTACTAACTGGTGCTGTAGTCCAGCTGTGTGGGGCCAGGATGCTGGCTGGCCTAACAGCCATGGGTCTGATGAGGGTCCTGAGCCCCGGCTCTCCAGCCGTGAGGGTGAAGGGCTCTAGGGTGTGAGCAGGGTGAGCTGGCAGCTCTGTTTCTTACTCCCTTCTCCGTGGAGCTGGGGCGGGTGCAGTCTGGCCTGAGGGAGATAAGGCCGGGGAGCTGCTGCCGCAGAGCTGGGGCACAAGGAAGGCAGTTGTGGGAGGAGATACCTGAACCCCAGTGCTTGCTTGGGACGTCCTGTCTCTCGGGATGGGGCATGGACTCCACACACACAGGCTTCCTTCTCTGCCCAGCTGATGGGTTTGGAAGCGGGCTGTGTGGGAGCCTGAGCTTTCCTGTAGCATTCTGGGAAGTGTAGCTGGACCTGGAGTAGGGGATTTCTCTCCAGCTGCCTGCTGCCAGCTCTGGCAACCTTGGTGGCAAGTTTAACCCCTGCCTTGCCAGTGGGATGGCTTCCTTTGCCTTGCCACTGAGTAAGGGTGGTTGTGGGGCTGGCCAGGCCACCACAGCAGGAGGCAGGACGTGGGGCAGCTCGGGTACGCTCTGCATCACAGGGAAGGAATTCTCGGAAGGGCTGGTTGGTCCTGTTGTTCAGGTTTGGGACATTCCTGGCCAGGGCTGGAGACTCCCGGGAGAGGATCGTGCCCCACTGAGCAGCCCGTAGGCCTGGGTCTCCCGTGTTTATGGGTGCAGCAGCTGATTGGGTGATGCTCTGTTGCTCTGATCCCCAGCACCCCTGAGTGGCACTGGGCAGGAAAGGCCAAGCAAGGGCTGTCTGTAAGGGAAGGGCTGCTCTGCTGGGACTGCCTGGCAAAACTCCCAGCCCACGAATGAAGGGTTTCTTGTGGGGGAACTGCACTTGCTCAGGAGCCCAAGGGTATTTGCCTCTAGCATGATAGCTCCAGGCTGTTAGTGCTGGCTGCTGCCCGGCGCTCTGGTGCAGTGGGGACTGGACCAGCCAGTTCCTCTGACTTTCTCTCTCCCTTCCCAGCTGGGGCCTATTACCCTGCTCAAGGGGTGCAGCAGTTCCCAGCCGGGGTCCCTGCTGCTCAGGTCATGATGAACCAGCAGCCGCCCATCCCGACAAAGCGAGAACGCAAGACGGTAAGGACGGGCCGGGGGCCGGGTTCCTGCGCTGCCTCCCACGGGAGCCCTGTGCTGGTGACTCCCTGCCAAGGGGTGAAGCTTGTTGTGGGGTGCCTGAGAGTGTCTCCCGGCTCCTTGCCGCCCCTCCGCCCCCACTGAAAGTGCTGCCTCCGTGGGGCGTGAGGGACCGGAGCCCAGCTCCGTGAGAGGCTCCTTGGCCAGGCCTTGCACACCCATCCTGACGTGCACGACGCTGCGTTGTCCCCGCAGTGGGTGGGGGTGAGGCGGGCCGGGGGTGCCCATGTACAGGGGCCTGGGGCGGCGGTGGTGAGGAGAGGGGGCACGTGGCCGGGTCCCTGTCCTGTCTGCCGAGTCAGGCCCGACCTTCCCCGTCCTCCCTGGTGAGGAGAACGTGCTGAGTCATGGCTGCGGGTGGGGGTGGGGGCTGCAGTTGCCAGCCGGTGCCTGCCTGCCGGAGCTGCAGTAATGCTGCTGCTCAGAGGCTTGGCACAGGATCTATTTATAGCATTAAGCTGCCCTCTCTGCGCGCTGCAGCTGAGGGCTGCCGAGGGGGTAGAACCCCCCCGGGCTCCACCCTGGCTCGTGTGGGGACGTGTTCCTGAATGGCCTGTAATTCAAACCCTCTGCACCTCATTTCCCCCGGCCCTTGCTGTTGAGTGGGACGTCTGAGGGGATTCTGCTTTGCTGGGAGCCCCACCTGCCCAGGCTGTGCACCTTGATGCTGTGGCAGCAGCAAGCCACGGGCACCTGTGCCCCTGGAGCTGTCTCGGCCCACGGCGGAGGGGAAGAGCTGTCTGTGCTGAGCTGGGCAGCAGGAAGCTTGGGTGCCTCTGGCTGCTCTCCCTGTTGTGGGAGGCAGAATTCCCGATGCAGGCCGGGGGCCGTGCGGGTGTCAGGTCTGTTGAGGGGCCTGGGCTGTTCCCAGTGACCGTGGTGCAGTTCTGGAGTCTCCATGCAGCCGGGGCAGAGGTGACCCCCATTCTGCCCTGCCCCGAGGGGCACAACAGAGACAGTGGATCCCAGCCTACTGTGCCCCACTTCTTCACCTACATTCTCCACGCAGGCACCCCTGTGCAGCCAGGCTGAGGCTGGCTGGCAGGGGGCGGCTTAGAGTGGGGTGCACGTTGCACTGGGTGTGGGGGCTATGGCAGAACCAGGTGGAGTAGAATAGCACTGTATCCACAGGGAGGATTGGGGTGCCCTGCTGGGCCCTTGGGGTAGGTAGAGGCCATGTGCCTTGGAATGTGGCTGCCCTGGTAGCAGTGGGGATGACCCCCCATGCCGGGGGTGGGGTGTTCTCAGGGGGTTGCAGCACTGCTCCCAGGCAGGGTGGAGACTTGTAGACACGGGCTTGTCTTGCCTGCCCTGCTGCCAGGATGCAGAGCAGGGTGGTTCCTTACAGGCTGGGGGCCTGGGATCCCACCGCTGCCTGAAAGAGTCACAGCCTGTCCCGGGCAGGGCAGGGTCATGAGACGCCAGGGCAGATGCAGTGGAGTGTTCAGCCAATGGGGGCGCTCAATTCCCTGAGCTTTGTGACACCCCCTGGTCTCATGCAATCAGAGTGACAGGACTGTCCCAGTGCCCAGCTTGGGGAGGGGAATATGGGACTGTCCCACTGCCCAGCTTGGGGAGGGGAATATGGGACCTGCTGGGGTAGGGTGTGGACGGGGGAGATGCTTGGACCGTCCCATTGCGGGGAGATACCAGGCTGTATTGGGTGGGGGGTTGCAGACTTGGCTGGGGCTTCTGGTCTCTCCTTCCCCGGGGATGTGGGGTGGCTTCTGCCGGGCCCAGCTGATGTACCCAGCACCCCAGGAGAGCTGCTCTGCCATTGGCTGCCAGACGGAGCCTCTGTGACCTCACAGGCTGCTGCTAAGTGCCTTCCTCCCCCTGCTCTTGGCCTGGCTGCTCCCCCTCCAGCGGCCCAAGTCCCATCCTGGCTGCTCTGGGGCAGGAGGAGCCGTTTCCTCCTGGCCTGGCCTCTGTGGGAGGGGGGAGCTGGGGAATGTGCCGAGCAAGCGGGAGCGAAATGGCAGCTGGCAGCGGCACCATTGGCCCCCTGCCATGGGCTGTGTGAGGTCCCAGCCCAGCGCGTGTTGGAGCGGGGTGAGAGCTGCGCTCCACGTGGCTCCAGCAGCCCACCGGAAGCTAAACAAACCCCCCCTTCCTGCCTGGCCTGACCCGCTCCCTGCCCGGCTGCTTGGGGATTGGGTACGGGCTGTCCCGGCCCTGGGGTGTGCGGGGAGCTCGTTGGCAAGCAGTTCTGTCCTGGAGCAGATCCCACCAGGCCTCTGCCTGGCTGCCCTGTACAGCCAGGGGGTGTTGGGGCTGGGTTCAACCCAGCTCTTGGGGTGGGGTGCCAGGAGTGGCATGAGCGGGGTAGCTGTACCCTGCTACCAGCATGTCCCTTGTTTTGGGAAGTGTGCGCCCCTCCTTGCACCCTGCCAACTGCGGGGGGCGGGAGGGAGAAGGGGGAGTAACAGGCCCCCTCCGCTGACTGCTGCTCTGCCTCTTATGTGGGCAGATCCGGATACGAGATCCAAACCAGGGCGGCAAAGACATCACCGAAGAAATCATGTCTGGAGCAAGGACCTCCTCCACCCCCACCCCTCCTCAGGTAAGGGGTGTTGCGGACTCACAGGTCGTGCCCGCTCTTGGCCCCATGGGGGTCCACTCTCTCTCTTGGGGTTAAGACCCTCCACCTTCTGGAGCCGCACCTCTCTGAGCCTTAGCGCGCCTGTCTCTGCCGTGGGCCCCCTAAGGGAGTCCCCTCGCCTGGGAACCCCGGGGCCTCCCCTGCCAAAGGGGATGATGTCACCCTCTTCTCTAAACCAGAGTGACTCTCAGCCAGCGTAAAACAGGAGGTTTATTGAGCGTTGAGCACAGCAAAGGAACTCTCGGGACCCTCAGGCCTGGCCTCCCTCGTCCCAGCACATCCCAATCTCCCCTGCATCCGGGCGGGCTCCCCATCTCCAGCCCCAGAGGCCCCCCACCCCCTGCTTCCCAGCTGGGCAGCTGATATCCCCAGCCGCCTCTGTCCATTGTCTTCTCTCCAGGTAAACAGGGTCTTAAACCGCATTGTCTGGGCCTTCTTTCCTCTCTTGTCTCTGGTCCCTCTAGTCCTGGATGCGGGGAGGGTCCTCGCTTCGCAGCCCGTTGTCCTCCCAGTGGCCAGAACCGGCTGTGACTCCTGAGCTGGGCCTCCGGGTCACCAGTTGCTGGGGTCTCCATTCTCCAGGCCAGTGGCTTGGGTCCCAAGTTCCCTCGCTGGTCCTCTGGAACAACAAACTCCCACTCCCATCACCTCGTTAAACCCCTAACACCTAGGAAACTGAGTCCCGCCCCCTCTGCATGCACCCCATAGGAAAACCGAGGCAGAACTCCCCATAGGAAACCAGGAAACTCCCCTACTTCGTCACAAGGGGCCCCTCCCTAGCTCCCCCACTGACTCCCCCACACACACACACAAGTGGTGGGCCCTGCATGTTTCTTCTCTAGGGAGGGATGGTACATGGCTGTGAGTTTCAGGGCTTGTCTCGCTTACAGCGCTGCACTGATGTAGCTGCGCTGCTGTAGCTCTTAATGAAGACGCTACCTATGCCAACAGGGGAGTGTGTCCCTTTGGTGTGGGTGCTCCCATCTCCCCGATAGGGGGTAACTGTGTCGATGGGAGAAGCTCTCACTGCATGTACTGGGGGTTAGGTCCGTTGCTCAGGGGCGTGGAAAATCCTTACTACTAAAGTTAGTAGTGAGTGTGGGGGAAGGGTACTTGTTAACCCTTCACGTGCTTCTGTTCCACAGGCTGGAAGCGGTTTGGAGCCACAGGCCAATGGCGAGATGCCCCACGTAGCAGTTATTGTCCGGCCAGGTGGGTGTCCAGGGTGGAGGCAGGAGTGCTGGATGGGGATGTCCCCGCGGGCTGGTTGTAGAGAATCGGCTGCTTGTGGGCAGCGTGTGACCTGGGATGGGAGCAGGAGAGAGCCAGGCGGCTGACGGGTTGGGGTGGCTGTCCCCCACTTGCGGCCTGTTGCGCTCTCCCTGACTGAGACTCCCTGCAGATGGAGCTGTTGGGGTGAGGGTGGGAGAGGCTCCTTAAGTCCTTGCAGGCCGGTGCGGGGTGGGGGGTTCCTCTCGTGGAATCCGGGGAGCCCCATCTCGTGGTAGAGGGTTGGTCTCTGTGGACTTGCCCTCGGGCCAGTTCAGTGTCCCAAACGCTGTGACTCCTGCCCCTTCTCTGGGCAGTCAATGCTCCAGCCCCACATGCCAGACCCGGGAGGCTGTTCTCCCTAAGACTCAGCCTAGAACCGCCCCCCTTTGTTAGTGTCACTCCATTCGCCCGGAGCCCCCCTCCTTGAGGTTTCTACCTGTCGGGAGGTTAGACTCATGCACACCCAGCGCTCTCCATCTCTGCTCCAGGCTCAGCCTCTCCAGCTCGGTAGCTCTTCTCTGAACTCCTTCCCCTTGGGCAGGGTATCCCTTGAGGGGTGTAGAGATGGGCCGGGCCCTCCCAGCTCCAGCATGGGGGTTCATCTCTGCAGCTCAAACTGGCATCAACCTCTCTCTCTGTGCCCATGTCTCATGTCAAACTGGTCTGGTTGGAAGCCAGGTCTCCTTCACCCTGGCCGTGGGTCTGGTTTTCAGGTTATTCCCCCTCAGAGATCAGCTGTGGTTTCCCGAGCTGAGTCTTTCTGCCTGTTTCTGATCATTCTGGACCCACTGTGATCTTGGCAGGGCCTCCTAGCTCAGGGTCACCGTGACTCAGTGCCCCGGGACAGTCGCATCCCCCAGGTAGTTGCAAGCCAAGCCGTGCTCATCTCGTACTTGCTGAGATGGTGTTGAGTGCTTCCCTGAAGCCCAGGTATTCCTCTGCCGAGATCCCAGCTTGCAGCCTGCCTTGATGGTCTAAAGCCAGCGCTTGTCCAGCTGGGCCTAGATCTATACGAACCCTGGGGCAGCTTGTAGCTCCTACTGGCATTAGTCTGACATTTGTACCTTGATGCTAGAACTGTTCCCTGCTCAGGGTGCCTCTCCAGTACTGAGAAGCCAACAGGCCTTGATTTCACTGCGCGATCCAAATCCACCCCAGACATTTCTCACTCATTTCCACTCCCCCATCCTGCTCTTGGGCCCTGTGTCCTGCCCCACCTCCAGGAATACTTAGTGATTTGTCTGTGTTTCACCGGCTTGCGTGGCAGCTTAGGTGGCCCCTGCCCCACACGGCTGGCTGGGCTCACGTCCCTACTCCAGGCACTGCGACCTCTTGATTCCAGCGACACTCAGGGTTAGCCCGGCCGTCCTGATGCCAGGAGCCTGGGTAGCCCCAGTGTGAGTAATTGGCCCAGGGAGCCAGGTCACAACTCCACTCACGCAATGGGGCCAGTCACAGGGCAGAGCTAAAACTGAGCGTTGCTGCAACTCCTGGAGGTTGCAGCGTCCGGAGCGGAGAGCCGGCCCCACAGCACTGTGGGGTGAGTGCCGGGAAGGATCCAACCCCCACCCTCCCTGGAGGCAGGATCTGACCGAAACCTCCCCAGGGCGGGGCTGTAACCAGGGTGGAGCAAGCAGGTCAGCTACCCAAAGCACAAAGCCATGGGGACGGCTCGGGTGGGTGACACCAGGTGGCTTGGGCCAGCCCTGTGCAGCGGGTCTCAGGGAGGGGCCACCGCCTCTGCCCCTGACTCACCTCAGCAGGTCCCCAGCCTGTCTTGGGGGTTGGGGGGGACAACCGAAATATGGGGTAGTCCATGCCCCCTACCTCCATGCATTGCCTCGGGTAGGGGGCACAAATATGCTTGCTGGTCCTGGGTGCTAAAATGCCTAGTCATGGCTCTGCCCTGGGGCCTCCACCGCTGTTTACTGGGTCATGACAAGCCCCATAGGCATTTACAAGTGGGGTCTGAGCCCCGAAGGGTTGAGACTCACTGGTCTAAGTGACTGTTGTGTTGTTTCACTTAGGAGTGTCATTGCCGATGCGCTCAAAGAAATCTAATAGATTAGCACGGCACAGCTTTTCCCTGGAGAGTCTGGTTTCTACCAATTTGTCCAGTGCTGAAGTTAGGCTCACCAGCCTGAAAGGGCTGGATTCTCCTCTGGAGCCTGGATTAAAAATCGGTGCTATCTTAGCCACCTCCCAGTCATCTGGTACAGCAGTTGATTTCAGTAAG
This sequence comes from Dermatemys mawii, assembly GCA_007922305.1. Lineage (NCBI taxonomy): Eukaryota > Metazoa > Chordata > Testudines > Dermatemydidae > Dermatemys > Dermatemys mawii. The sequence continues at coordinate 9,841,862 of ML677401.1, read as the reverse complement.
AGGTTCTATATGTTACAGACAGTAGTTCTGCAATTTCATCTTTGAGTTCCTTCAGATCTCTTGGGTGAATCCCCTCTGGTCGCGGTGACTCATTGATAAACTAAACAGTAATCTGTTCTTAAATCTCTCCTCCTGGCACATCCGTTTGGGGCAGTGCTTTAGATTTGCCACCCCAAAAGGATAACTCTGATGTGAGTATCTTCCCTCAGAGCCTCTGTTGTGAAGACTGACGCAAAGAATTCAGTTAGCTTCTCTGCAATGACCTTGTCTTCCTTGAGTGCAGCTTTAACACACCGGGTGTCTGTCTGTTTGGCAGGCTTCCTGCTTCTCACGCACTTGTTTTTGCATCTTTAGCAAGTTGCTTCTCCAATTCTTTCCCGGCCAGACTTCTTATGCTTTTACCTTTTACTTGCCAGAATTTGTGCTGCTTCCTGTTTTTCTCATTGGGATTTGATTTTTATTTATTTGGGGTGTACATTTAGTCTGAGCCTCTATTCAGGTGTTTTGAAAAATATTCTCCATGCTTTTTGCAGGTATTTTACCCTCGTTCTTTTTTTTAATTTCCCTCTAACATACATCCTCATTCCTGTGTCGTTCCCCTTTTTAAAGTTAAATATTACTATTGGGGATGAAAAATATTGGGGTGAAAAGATAAAAGAAGGATACGAGACTTACAGGATCCTGCGGCGATGCGGACAATCATCCTAGAGTCTGCAGGGAAAAGCTGTGCCTTGCTAATCTATTAGAATTTTTTGAGCACGTTGTCAAGAGTGGATCCCGGCAGTGACGCTCCAAGTCTGACCTCCGGTGAAGCAACGCAACAGTCGCTTGTAAATGTTTATGGCTTATCACAACCCAGTCAATAGTCTGTGAGTGGAGGCCCCGGGGCAGAGCTGTAATTAAGCATTTTAGCGCTCAGGGTGAGCAGGTATATTTGCGCCCCAACCAGAGGCAATTGGCTAAATAGCTGGGAATCATCAGACACCTAGATGAACATGATTTGTTGGGGGAGAGTCAACACAGCTCTTATAAAGGGAAGTCTTTCCTCACCAATCTATCAGGATTCTGTGAGAAAGTCACCAAGCACGTGGATAAGAGTGACAGTGCATGTGGATTTTCAGAAACCCTTGAACAAGGTCACACACCAAGGCCCTTAAGGACACTAAGCAGCTGTTGGATAAGAGGGCTCGTCTTCTCATGGGTTAATAACTGATTGAAAGATAGGAAACAGAGGGTAGAAGTAAATGGTTGGTTTTCACAGTGGAGAGGTGAACAGTAGTGTCCTCCAAGGATCTGTACTGGGACTAGTGCTGTTCAACATTTTCATTAACGATCTGAAAGGAGCAAACATGAAGTGGCGAAGTTTGCAGACAGTACAAAATCTTCAGAGTCCAAAGCTGCCTGCAAGGCGTTAGAGGTTTTCACAAAACTGGGTGACCGGGCAAGAAAATGGCAGATGAAATTCAATGTTGATATGTGCAAAGTAATGGACATTTAAAAAAAATAAGTCCAGCTATACGTATACCCACTGCAGTAACATTTAACTTTAAAAAGGGGAACTACACTGTTCTTTTCTTGTTACCACTCAGAGATCTTGGAGTCACTGTAGATTGTTCTTTGAAAACTACTGCACAGCAGTGGTCAACAAGGCAAGCAGTTAGGAGCTATTGGGAAAGGGATAGAAAATGACAGAAAATATAATGCCACTATATAAATCCATGGTGTGATCACACCCTGTGTCCAGAGGATATAGTGGAGGAGAAACAAACAAGTAGCAGTATGGACCAGCTTCTGTATGAGGAGAGACTAAAAGGATTAGGTAGCGTAGAAAAAAGATGACCAAGGTGGGGGATAAGACAGAGGTCTCTCAAATCATGACTGGGGCAGAGAAAGTGAATAGGGAAGCATTATTTACCATTTCACACCCTCCAAAAACGAGGGGTCAAATTGATTTAAAACACTAGTCAGGAAGACTATTTAATTGTGGTTTTCTACATAAAAGTGGATTCTTGTTGGTTGTTATAACCGTAATACATATTCTTCACAACTCGGAGATGTAGGTTTCATTTTTACAAGGTACGCACTAAACATTTTTAAACATTGATTTATTTTGAAATTAGTTTTCAAGTTTTACAGCTGTATCAGAAAATGAATGATTGGTTATTTCATTTACCAAAGGTAATTGAAGCTGATATTTATGAAGTCGTTGGGAGGTGAACTATCTCCAATTCAACAGGTTAATCATTAATATTTGGAGGATTTTCTTCCTTGCTGTATTAGGAGGAAAACATCACCAGACAAACATTTAAAATGTTTTATTTAACTAAAACAACAACATTAAGTGTTCTGGATTTTTTTTCTTCAACAGCAATCATCATATTTTAACAAGACAAGCATATGTCCCTCACTTCTCACATTTATCTCCAGACTTCTTCTCCTTGTCTAGCTCTATTCTGCCCCCAACAATCCATTCACTGAACTTTTTGAAACTTTGCGCTTTTAGAGAGAGGCTAGAGATTGACTTCGTGTACGCAGATTTGCAGAGGGACAGTAGAATTGAGATCTGTTATTTATTTAAAACTATTTTTGCTGCTTACAAGCATGTTACCTTTGGAGACACAAATCCACAGTTTAAGAACTGCAAAACGAAGCGTCTCTGATGGTGTCTTCTAGACTGAGCTGTGAGTCCCATTGCAGAGAGAGAAAGATTCTTCTAAATAATCTGTACAGAAGCTTGTGGAACCCCCTAAGATCGGGTCCCTAGTCCATGAACTATCTGAGCTAATTTACAAACCTTCTTAAACATTACACGAATATATTGTCTTATACTATAGAATTAGAATTTATCATCTCTATTCCATGATGAGAGATCTTTGAGCTATAATGGATCTTAATTAAAACTATCTTTAGGTAAGATTTTACTCGAAAGAAATCTGGTCAAAAAAATCAGATTTAAATAAAACTCAGGGTTTTTTTTTTATTGTTTTCAATCATTGGTTTTTATCCCTCCCGCACATTGGAAAACGGCCCCAGTATGGCAGCCCTCGTGCTCCGACCTGGCACCGAAGCCTTGTTAGTGATTCCCAGCTTCGCTCCGGCGCCTCTTTAGAGCCCAGTCTCATGTGTGCCGTGCTCCAGCACAGTAGCCAAGTGCGGGTGTATTTGTTAGCAGCTCAGCCCCTTGATGCCTGATCTTCCCCGTCTGCCGCAACCTCCTCGCTCTTATGGGGCAGGACCCTCCTTTGCCTCCATAGGCATTTGACCTCTGTTCTTCCAACCCGTCTCTTCCTACTCCTCTCGCTGGCTCCTTTGTTGGAAAGACCCTGCTTCCTTGGCTTCTCCCGTAACCCTGAGCCCTTCCCTCCTCTGTGGCAGCCAGCTAGCACCCAAGAGCCCCCCGGGCTTTCCCTGGGCACCACTAACGCCCTGTCTCCCTTCTTTGCAGATGACCGCCCAAAGCCTGTCCCGGTTGTAAGTAAACCTGTCTCCCTAGAGCCAAGTAAATCAGCGTCCCCGTCTCCCCCGCCTCCCCTGATCGCCGAGGTGGAGCCAGTGCTGCTGCCGCTGGTGCCGCTGGAGAGCCCAGTGGATGTGGACACTAAAATGGAGCTGGCTGAGGCTCCCGCAGACACATACGAACCTCTTAAAGCCACCACTACAGTGCCAGGGGGCATGGAGCAGCCCGAGGAAGCCCCTGCCTTGGACACAGAGCTCCAGGAGGAGGCAGATGCCACCTCTGTCCTGAAACCCACTGCCCAACCGGTGCTGGTAGAAACACAAGAGGAGGTGGTGCCAATGGAGGAGGTGGCGCCAGTGGAGGAGGTGGTGCCCCCGGAGGAGGTGCCCCTGGAGGAGGAGCTGCCAGCTAAGCCTTCCGCTTCCCCCAGCCCCCCGCTCCTCCAGGAAGAGGTCTCCGGTGAGGCCGTTGTTGAATCCAACGGGGTCTCGGAGGAAATGCTAGAGCTGGTGGCCGAGCCACACGTGTGCCAGCCAGAGTCGGTCGTGGAGTCTCCCGTTGCCCAGCCGGAGGAGCTGGTGCTGCCCAACGGGCTGGAGGTCCCTGGCAAGCAGGAGGCCGATGAGCCAGAGGAACAGCCGGAGTCGGATGTCAGCCCCTTCTTGGAACCCGAGGCGGCGAAGGCGGAGGAGCCGGCTGTCCCAGCCTCCCCCCCTGCAGAGGAGGAGGAACAGGAGGAAGACGAGGAGTGCGAGGAGCCCCTGGAAGCACACGAGCGGAGTTCCCCGTTGGAAGCCCCCCTTTCCCAGAGCTCCGAGGAGATCCCGCAAGGTGTGGGAGCTGGGGCGGGGGTCACCCCTGGGCTAAGGATGGGGGCTCCTGGAGCAGGAAGCAAGGTCCTGTGTAGTGCTGTCCTGCAGCCTTCTGCACCGGTCAAGCTGTGCCTTGGTACTGCCCGGGGTCCCTCACTGGGGCAGCTGGGCCACGTGCTGCCCTATCTCGCCTCGGGGAGCCAGCCAGCCTGGGGCGGGCGCTGCATGGGGAAAGGGGCCCGGTGTAGCAGGGGACTCTCTCCCTGCCCTGCAGGGGGAGGGGCTCAAGATATGGGTTTTTTTCATTGCGGGGGTGCCTGGGGCATGCGTGTGTCTCCCCCTTTGCAGGGCTGGGGTCTCACTTTGCCACCTCTCCCTTCCAGTCGCCATGTCGGTGCCAAAGAAAAAGCGGAAAATGAAGGAGTTGAACAAGAAGGAAGCTGTGGGCGACCTGCTGGATGCCTTTAAAGAGGTGGGTGTGTGGCTTTGAGTCAGCGTGGGCGCCTCATCCCCCGCGCCTCCCCGAGCGGCTGCCTCTCGTGATGAGCTCCTGTTAGTGCCATCGTGTCTGGGCCACTGAAGCACCATGATGGAACTGAGGATCTGAATTGCAGCAGGGAGTCCAGGCTCCCCCGAGCAGGGCCAGGGCATGGGGTAGTTGTTTGCCTAGTGTTCCCTCTAACTGAGAGCTCTCTGCACCTGGGGTTGCTATGGGGTGGGGTATTCTGGGGACCCTAAGTGTGTTTCCAGGGTCTTGGGAGTGTCTGGCTGGGTTCCTCGCTCACTTCTTGTCTTGCTGGCTCCTTTCTTGGGAAGTCTCAGATCAGCGATGGTGCCTCTGAGGTGGAGAACAAGCCCCCAGCCTCTGTCCCACCCCCGGAGCCCAAGGAGGCCGCCCCAGCCTGCCCCCAGGAGGAGACGGAGGAGACCTGGGAAGAGAAGGAGGACAAGCTGGACCCGGAAAAGGTCAAGGCGGCAGATCAGAAGTACCAGTACAAGGAAGGTGAGCCTTCCTTCAGCCAAAGTAGGTGTCCTGCTCATTGCTTCCTTCTTGCGCTCGCACTGGCTCGGCCTCCTGTGATGACCTCCGCTATGAGCCATCGTGTCTGGGCCACTGACGCTCTGTGATGGAACTGAGGATCTGAGCAGGCCCCGGGGGTTGCACTGGTGGGGTGCCGGGAGCGCGCGCCGGTCGTCTCGCTGAGTTTCACTGCTCGTGGCTTTCACTTCACCTTGGTCACTCTCCTGGCTCTCCGGCTTCTGCAGAGACTCAACCCCAGCAGGGCCTGGAACCTGGGAAGTGGGGAGAACGATCCATTCACAACCCGTTAGTCCACTGGGCGCTGGAGGACAGCGGGTCTTCGGGCAGGGCGGTAGTTCAGGCTTAGGCTGCAGGTTGGGTCCTGCAGACGCCGGAACCTGAGGGGTGATGCCAGCCCTGCACGTCAGGGAGCTGGGTGAGCTGCTTGCCAGGAGCCGGAAGAGCCGCAGGTCCCAGCATCCCCCTGAGGCCTGCAGGCTTTGCCCATTGTCTGCCCCTCTGTGGTCTGTGAGGCTGCCCTATTGTGGAGCCTCCTGATAGGCCGTCACAGCACAAGGGTCTGCGTCTGCCATGGTGGGTTGATGTGGGCTTGACTTACCACATCCCTTTACATCAGGGTGGTGGGCAGAGACTGGCAGCATCACCACTAACCCAGGCGGGACCTTCCTCCCACTGCAGGGGGCCCCGGTACCACTCAGTGCCTGACGTGTGGGGCTGCTCCTCTGCCTGCTCTGCTATGTCACTTGGCCTGGCCTGTCACGTCTCTGCCCCTTCTTCCTGTCTTGCGATGTCCCCCGGGTGTGGGCTGTGGCGGGGAGGGATGTGGTTTCTCAGGGCGGTCTTCTTTCCTCCGCCACAGAACAATGGAAGCCCCTCAACCCAGAGGAGAAGAAGAGATACGACCGGGAGTTCCTGCTGGGCTTCCAGTTCATCTTTGCCAGCATGCAGAAACCCGAGGGGCTGCCCCAGATCAGCGATGTGGTGCTGGACAAGGTCAGTGCCACCACCAGACTGGTGAGGACCTTGGATCTACCAGCACGAGCTTGTTACCAGATCAGGGGAAATGCCACTAACAGCTCTTAGTTCCAGGCTTGGTCTTTCGGTGGACTCTGCTATGGCCAGAACATGAGACCCAAGTAGTTCGGGGTGGGGGCAGGTGGACACTGGGAATGGGCACAGATCAGATCCCCCTGGAAACAGAGAGGTGTCCCACACCGAGCCATGTTATCTGGTGCAATCCTTGCATGTGGTGCTGAGGAAAGTGTCTCGTCTGGAATGGGCAGAGCCTCACTTGCTCCTTCTGACCCTGCCTGGAGCACGGTACAAACCACTGCGGCTCCTTGGCTGAGCCAGGCCCATGGTACCTTCCCTTGGAGTTGGGCCAGGCGTGTCATCTCCCCTTGCTGTGGAAGAGGAGAAGGAGCAATGCGGTGTAATGCACATTGGAAAACGTAGTCCCAACTGTGCCTACAAAATGATGGCGTCTAAATGAGCTGTTCCCACTCGAGGAGGTGAGCGTGGAGTCACTGTGGAGAGTTCTCAGAAAACATCCACTCAGTGTGCAGCGGCTGTCAAAAATGTGAACAGACCACTGGGAATCATCAAGAAAGGGATAGATAATAAGACAGAAGATATCATACTGGCGCTGCTCAAATCCATGGTACGCCCACATCTTGAATCCTGTGTGCAGATGTGGTCGCCTCATCACAAAACAGATGCGTTGAAATTGGAAAAGATACAGAAAAGAGTCACAAATGATTAGGGGGATGGAACAGCTGCCGTGTGAGGAGAGATTAACAAGGCTGTGACTTTTCAGATTGGAGAAGAGAGGACTAAGGGGGGATACGATAGAGGTTTATAAAATCATGACTGGTGCGGCGACAGTGAATAGAGAAGTGTTATTTACTCCTCATAACACAAGAACTAGAGGTCACCAAATGAAGTAAATAGGCAGCAGGTTTAAAACAAAGCTAAGGAAGTATTTCTTCACACAACGCACAGGCAACCTGTGGAACTCTTTGCCAGGGGATGTTGTGAAGGCCAAGACACGAACAGGGTTCGAAAAGAGCTAGATAAATTAATGGAGGATCGGTCCATCAATGGCTATTAGCCAGGATGGGAAGGGATGGTGTCCCTACCCTCTGTTTGTCAGAAGTAGGGATGGATCACTTGATGATCACCTGGTCTGTTCATTCCCTCTGGGCCACCTGGCATTGGCCACTGTCGGAAGACAGGATGCTGGGCTCGATGGACCTTTGGTCTAGCGTGGCCGTTCTTATGAGAGTACGATCCAGCCATTTCCCTTGCTGGGCTCCCAGTGGGCCCTGGCAGAGCTGTATGGCCCAAACCTTCTGTGTGCCCTGCTCCTTTCCTGCACTGCCCCCCCGCCGCAGTGACCCTTCTCCACTGGGCATCCTGAGAATGTAGCTTGCAATGGGGCCTGGCTCTGCCTTCAGCCTCAGAGGATTTCCCCACTTCTCACTTGCAGGTGAATAAAACCCCTATGCGACCGCTGGACCCCATCCGCTTGAGTGGGATGAACTGTGGCCCTGACTTCACCCCGTCCTTTGCCAACCTGGGCCGGCCATCCATGGGCAGCCGGGGACCGGTAAGTGCTTTGAAGGGTCACCAGCCTCAGGCTCCTTCCCACTCGCCTGCGTGATGATCTCCTGTTTGTGCCATCGTGTCTGGGCCACTGATGCTCCGTGATGGAACCGAGGATCTGAGCAGGCCCAGGAGCCTGTGCTGTTGCCATTGGC
>ML677401.1:9800008-9833782 GCA_007922305.1 Dermatemys mawii | reverse complement strand
GGGCCCCCAGGAGCCTGTGCTGTTGCCATTGGCTGATCAGTGGGGGCTCCCCAGCTTGGGACCCATTGCACAGGGTGCAAGGCCCCGGGTCCATCTTACACTAGCCCGTGGGGAGATGAGATGGGAAGTTCTGATGTCTCCTCTTCCTCCTCCTCAGCCCGCGGGGTTGGGCCCGCGCCGCTCGCAGCAGAGCCAGAGGAAAGAGCCCCGGAAAATCATCGCCACGGTCTCCCTGAACGAGGACATCAAGCTCAACAAGGCCGAGAAGGCCTGGAAGCCCAGCAGCAAGCGGGCCGCCGAGGAGGAGGATCCTGACAACATCAAGACGCAGGTAGGTCTGGAGGATCTGGGGGGAGCGAAGAGGAGGGGGAGCGGAGGGGGCCGGCTCTCACTCACGGTGTCTGGGACGTTGCTACAGGACCTCTTCCGGCGCGTGCGCAGCATCCTGAACAAGCTGACGCCGCAGATGTTCCAGCAGCTGATGAAGCAGGTCACGGAGCTGTCCATCGACACCGAGGAGCGGCTCAAGGGCGTCATTGACCTCATCTTCGAGAAGGCCATCTCCGAGCCAAACTTCTCCGTTGCCTATGCCAACATGTGCCGTTGCCTTATGGGGGTGAGTGCCCTGAGGGCTCCGCTCCTCCGAGCTCCGTGTGCCCTGACACCTTCCCGCCACAGAAATCAGAGCCTTTGTGGAGCCAGGACCCCCCATCTGACAGGTGGGGAAACGGAGACACTGTGGGGGACAACAGAGGGATTTATATGAGCAGGGGATGGATGGAAGCCACGCGTCCTGGCCCCCAGCTCTTAATGGCTCGGGCACTGCACCTTGCGTGGAGTGGAGCTGGCAGCTGTCCCCGCATTGGGCTGGAGCAGGACTGGCTGTGGGGGGTGAGGGTACAGGGCTGGTTGGCTGGCCTGGTGGGTATTACCCCCCCCCATCTCTGGTCCCATCCCTCCCTGCAGCTGAAAGTCCCTACGACCGACAAGCCGACGGTGACCGTGAACTTCCGCAAGCTGCTGCTGAACCGCTGCCAGAAGGAGTTTGAGAAGGACAAGGACGACGACGAGATCTTTGAGAAGAAGCAGAAGGAGATGGACGACGCGGCTTCCGTGAGTGGGGCTGTTTCCCGGGGGCAGGGGGGCGAGGCGCGATCAGGAGCAGGGGGATGCGGCGACTCTCCTGGCTCAATCCTCCTCCCCTCCCCTCCCCGCAGCCGGAGGAGAAGGCCCGCCTGAAGGAGGAGCTGGACGATGCGCGGGACAAGGCCCGGCGGCGCTCTCTGGGGAACATCAAGTTCATCGGGGAGCTCTTCAAGCTAAAGATGCTGACGGAGGCCATCATGCACGACTGCGTGGTCAAGCTGCTCAAGAACCACGACGAGGAGTCGCTCGAATGCCTGTGCCGCCTGCTCACCACCATTGGCAAGGACCTGGACTTCGAGAAAGCCAAGGTATCTGCCATCCTCGCCCCCCCACAGCTTCCCTGCCCCGGGCCTGTAGGTCAGGGCGCCCAGGGGAGCCGGGGAGCACCTGAAAGCAGGGCGTGTGGCAGCCGCTGACCCTACAGGCTGCTCTGCGTTGCTCAGTGGCCTACGACTGTAGGGCACTAGGAGTTGCTCTTCAGTGCCACGCTTGCCCTGGCAGCCCATTGCAGGGAGGGGTGCTGATGCTGCCAATGGGGTCTGGTGAGGGGAACGAGCTTGTGTGGGGCTGAGCTGTTGGTGGGGAGGAGCAGTGGGGCCTGCCCAGCCTGAATGGCTCCCTCCATTCCTGCTCCCCAGGAGGGGTCAGTGACTCCCCAGCCGGCTGGCACCCCGCCATGCTGTGATTGCAGGGAGCCCTGGCACGCTGCAAGGCCAGGCCGGGGGAGGGCATGGTGGTGACCGCGGTAACGCTGTCTCCCCTCCTGCAGCCTAGGATGGATCAGTATTTCAACCAGATGGACAAGATCATCAAGGAGAAGAAAACGTCGTCTCGAATTCGCTTCATGCTGCAGGATGTGATTGACCTCAGGCGGGTAAGGTGCCATCCTTGCCCCTGGATAGGCAGGCATGACCCTCCGGGGTAAGGGACATGTACCCCCAGGTAGATGGGTGCCAGCCATGCTGGGCTGGGTGAAGTACACATCCCTCCTCCAGCCACACCCTCCTATGCCTGGATCCGGGGGGCCAGCCTTGCCTCTTGGATAGACAGATATGACAGTGAGGGGGTAAGGTGCATGCCCCACCCCCTTCTAGGCACAAGGCTTCAGCTCAAAGGCTTTGGGATCCACGCCCATACCATGACCTCTGCTCCCGGCTAGTGACCCCCGGTGCTGGGGTCCCATGTGGTGAGCATAGCAAGCTGCGTGTCAGCCCCTGGTAGCCTCTGAGCCTTGGCTAGTGCAGCTAAGGCAACGGGCTGAGAATCCCTCCAGCAGCTGTTTGATGCGGGGAGACTCCCGATTCTGAACCTCTCTGCACCAAAGGCTGCTGCTAACTCCGATTGCCAGGCGGAGGGGGGCACTGTGGCCATTGAGCCTGCAGACAGACACAGTTGGCAGTGGTACTGGGCTGAGAAAATAACAGGAGGCTGCCTGGGCCGGTAAGTGGAGCTAAAGAGAGTCCGTGAAGGCTATCCCACTGCCAGGGGTGGGAGGGCAGGAAATCAGGGCCTGGCTGCGATGGCAACGGGCTCTGGATTCGAAGGCAGGTAGCCATGGAAGCGTGTCTGTGCCGAGTGAGTCCCTGTCGGGGCTGCTGGATGCTGGAGAATCCCACCCCAATGGGACACTCCAGTCCTGCACAGATGGGTAAGGCAGTGTGGAGACAGCCCGATGGATCCTCCCCCGGCAGCCGTTGTAACCCCCGTTCCCCCCCCGTGCCCTTTGCAGAATAGCTGGGTGCCGCGGCGAGGGGACCAGGGCCCTAAAACCATCGACCAGATCCACAAGGAGGCGGAGATGGAGGAGCATCGGGAGCACATCAAAGTGCAACAGCTCATGTCGAAGCAGGACAAGAGGAGGGGGCCTCCGGGCCCCTCATCTGGAGGTGAGAGGCGTGCGAGCTTCTTGGAGCACCTTGCTGAGACCCTTGGCCAGGGGGCCGGGCAAACCCTGCCGAGCGCTGGGATGTGGGGGCTCTCAACCCTGCTGCTCCCAGGGTCTCAGGCTCGTGTCATTTACAGACCAGTTTGAATGGTTCCCCCTCTCTTCGCCCCAGCAGACCCAGAGCAGCCGCCAGGGCAGGGTCCCATGTTCCTGTGGCCAGGAGGACTGTGGACCTGGGCCTGGGGCTAGCTGCTCCTCGGGCCCTGGCTCTGCCCTGGGAGTGTGATGGAGAGGTCTGTATCTTTCCGTGGTGCTGGGGGTGGCTGGTGACCGTGGCCTGGTCTGTCCCTGTGCTGTGCAGGTGGGCGAGGGAGCCAGGTTGCAGATGATGGCTGGAACACTGTCCCCATCAGCAAGGGCAACAGACCTATTGACACTAGCCGGATAACCAAGATCACAAAGGTGAGTGGGGGTGGGGATGGGGGAGGGCGTTGGGGGTGTCTGGGGGAAGGGAGCTCTCTGCAGCCACAGAACTGGCCTCCAGTCTCAGTTTTCCTTTACATGGTCCTAGTCCACTGCAGATGTCTGCAGACAGCCTGAATTGATCGCTGTGAAGTGGATGAGCTGGCCCTATTCAGCCCAGTGGGGTGTTAACTCTGAAACCTAAAGATGGCACAGTGAATGCCAATGTTAACTTTTGCTGTCGATCATCTCAACAGAAAAGTCCAGCTCCTACGTACCCTTCGGTCCCGGCTGCTTCCCCCGGAGCACTGAGCATAGAGTGCTGGTGATAGCGAATATTGAGCAGCTGCTGCATTGGCAGGGCTGTTCCACCTCCCAGCAACCTTGCTAAGTGAAGCTGCTGCGGAATGACTAGAGCAGTGTCAGATCCAGGGCTTTGCTGCAGGATCTAGGTCCGGGTGGATGCGGGGTGGATGGACTCCTGCCCGTAGGCAGCAGGGGCACCTGGGCAAGCGGCATGGACCCGAAGAGCCTGGGAGTCCAGCTCTGGGTGGATGCTGCGAGTCTGGCAAGGCCTTTCCCTGCTGGCATGTGGCCTCCCCACTGTCTGCCAGCTCTGTTCGATGGGGCGCAGTGCGAGACAAGGAGCGACTCGATCCAATCCCGTCTCGGTTTCTCTCTGTGCAGCCTGGATCCATCGACTCCAATAATCAGCTATTTGCACCTGGTGGGCGTCTGAGCTGGGGGAAGGGCAGCAGCGGGGGATCTGGTGCCAAGCCTGCTGACTCAGGTACAGGAGCAGCGCCCGCTGGCTCTGTGGCGGGCAGAGCCGCCTGGGTGGCCTGTCTCGGCCGGGGGAGGGGCCTGTGGTCGCGCCTGCACCCACTTCTGACTCCTCTGTTCTCTGTTCCAGCTTCTGATGCCACCCGGCCAGCCACTAGCACCTTGAACCGCTTCTCAGCCCTGCAGCAGTCGACCCCCGCGGAGAGCCTGGATTCCCGGCGCGTGGTACAGAGGTGAGTCCCTCCGGCCCGGGAGCCCGTTGGGCTGTTGGCCGTGCTCACACCAGGGGCTGGGGAGTGCGTTCTGGGCGATCTCCTCCTGCCGTTCGTGGGCACGGGGGACAGAGCCCCTAACACAGCCAGGGGAAGGAGCTGGCCTGGCACTCCCAGGCATGTGGGGAGACGCTGCTGGAGCCAAGCTTAGGAGAGGCCTAGAGCCAGCGGGGTGCTTTTGGCTGACCCGTCCCCTGACCCTGCTGCACTTCCGGGAGACCGGAGCTCCTCTCGGCCCCTCGCAGCTGCTAGTCATTCAGCCGTGGGTGGGGCGGGTGAGGGGAATACTGCTCCGTGCCAAGCCCATGGGGGAGACCAAGTTTCAGAGAGGCAGCGCCACAGAAATCAGACGCCAAAGCCGGGGCACTACCAGCTGAGACCCCACAGGAGCTGGAGACACGGGAGCTGCTGAGGAGAAGGTTCTCTCACCTGTGGGGACGGGGACAGACGCAACAGAGAGCCAGGCAAGGCTTTAAAACCCCAGGAGAGGGCCGGAGCCGTCCCGCCCTGGGTTCAGAAGGGTGGGGACGCAGCAAGCGCAGTCAGCAGAGCAGAGAGGCGCTGGGTGAGGCGCTAGTGTTCTGGGGGGTGCTTCACCTACCCCCCTCTCTCCCCAGGAGCAGCTCCAGCCGGGATCGGTCGGAGAAGGCCGGGGAGCGGTTTGAGCGCGAGCGCTTGGAGAGGGGTGACCGCTTGGAGCGCCCCGACAGAGGGGAGCGGGCAGACAGGAACCGGCCCCCTGTCACCAAGAGGAGCTACAGCAAGGAGACTGAGGACAGGAGCCGGGAACGCGAGAGGCAGGGAGCCCAGGAGGCCGTCCGGAAGGTTTCCAGCATGACGGAGGAGCGGGACCGGAGCAGGGAGCCAGGTGAGGCTCGGGCCTGGCACAGTGCCTTGTTAACCCGCCCAACGCCCGAGTCCCGTCAAGGGCCCGGCTGTCTGCACTGGGGGGCATCCACCCCACAGCCCAGCCATGCTGATGGGACTTTCCCCTCCCCACAGCTAAGCAAGAGCCGGCGCCCCCAGCGGCCTCCCCCAAGCCAGCGCTGTCGGAGGAGGAGCTGGAGAAGAAATCCAAGGCCATCATTGAGGAGTACCTGCATATCAACGACATGAAGGTGAGAACTGGGAGCAGGGGACGGGCAGCCCCTGGCCTGCCCCTCGAGAGGAGCATTGCATGCTGGGATCTGTGCTCAGGGCCCTGGGTTCCTGTGACACCTGCAGCCCTGGAACTGGCCACAGAACCACAAGTGATCTTGAGCTTCCCTTTAACAGGAGGGGCGGATGGGGCAGGGCAGGGGTCTGGGCTGGCCGACGGGTGGGGAGGAGGGCTGGGAGCTGTCAGCCCTTTGTTGTGGACCAGGAGCAAGCACAGGGCTGTTGTACCCCGCGGCAACCACTGCCGTGTGTGCGAGGGTGGAAGCAGGGCCCTGCTGAGCCCTCTCTCCCCCCTGCAGGAGGCGCTGCAGTGCGTACAGGAGCTGGGCTGCCCCTCCCAGCTCTATGTCTTTGTGCGGAACGGCATCGAGTCCACGCTGGAGAGGAGCGTGATCGCCCGGGAGCACATGGGGCTGCTGCTGTACCAGCTGGTGAAGGCAGGAAACCTCACTAAGGAGCAGTACTACAAAGGGTAAGGGGCCCCCCATGCCCTGGGACCCTGCTAGGGAAGGGTCTGTCGGGGGGCTTGGAGCTGCTGAATCCAGGCTGGGGGCCTGGCTGGTCCCACGGGCAGGGATGGGGATTCGCTCTGCCCCTCTGGCTCGCTCTGCAGACACCCCAGGGCCGGCAGGGAGACACGGCACCCGTGAGCTGTGGGCCCCTGGAAGCTGCCCCTCCCCGCTGACCCGCCTCGCCCCTCCTCTGCTTCCCTCGCAGGGTGCACGACATCCTGGAGGTCGCTGAGGACATGGAGATCGACATCCCGCACATCTGGCTCTACCTGGCTGAGCTGATCACCCCCATCCTGCGGGAGGGGGGCATCCCCATGGAGGAGCTCTTCAGGTGAGCAGCGAGCTCCTGGCGCCGGGAGGGGTGGGGGCGTAAGCAGGCGCGGGGCTGGCTGCGTAACGAGGGGCTGACCCGTGTCTCTGTGCCCTGCAGGGAGATTGCCAAGCCCCTGGTGCCCGTTGGCAAGGCCAGCACCCTCCTGCTGGAGATCCTGGGGCTGCTGTGCAAGGGAATGGTGAGTGACGCCCCCGTGCCCGACTCTTGCCGGACCCTGCTGCGTGTGACACCTGAACCATGGCCCCAGCCCCCACCTCTCCTGTCTGCTCCTGGCCCCTCCCACAGCCCCCACCCCTCCCATCTGGGGCATGGCCCTGACCCCCTCCCACCCCTTCTGTCTGGCTCTGGGGCACGGCCCTGCTCCCTGTGACCCCGCTGCCATAGGGGATGTTTGAGTTGGGGGAAGCACAGCTGGATGAAGGGAGTTGGAGGAAGCTGCGGAAAGGGATCTAGGGATCATAGCGGGTCACAAGCTAAACGAGTCAACAGTGTAACGCTGCCGCAAAAAAAGCGAACATCATTCTGGGATGCATTATTAGCAGGAGTGTGTTGTAAGACACGAGAAGTCATTCTGCCGTTCTACTCGGCACGGAGTAGGCCTCACTGGAGTGTTGTGTCCAGTTGTGGGCACCACGTTTCAGGAAAGATGTGGATTAATTGGAGAAAGTCCAGAGAAGAGCAACAAAAACAATTTGAAGGTCCAGAAAACATGAACCTGTGAGAGAAGATTGAAAAAATTGGGTTTGTTTAGAGAAGACAGAGAGGGGACAGAAGTTTTCAAGTACGTAAAAGGTGGTTACAAGGAGGAGGGAGAACAATTGTTGGTCTTAACTTCTGAGGATAGGACAAGAAGCAATGGGCTTAAATTGCAGCAAGGGAGGTGTAGGTTGGACATTAGGATGGTCCATTAGGACACTAGGGTTGTTGAGCACTGGAATAAATTGCCGAGGGAGGTTGTGGAATCTCCGTCATTGGAGGTTTTTAAGACCAGGTTGGACAAGCCCCTGTCAGGGATGATCTAGATAATACTCGGTCCCGCCTTGAGTGCGGGGGACTGGACTAGGTGCCCTCTCAAGGTCCCTTCCAGTCCTATAAGTCTATGAACGGGTGCAGGCTCTGAGCTTTGCCCTGTGGCTCTGACTCTGCTGTGCAGCCCTGATCCAGGCCACATGGAGACACTTCCTGCTGCGCGTTTGCGGCGCCCCCCGTCCGGCTAGGCTCAGCTCACTCTGCCCTCCTGCCCCTCGGAAAGGAGTATTTTGAGCCTGACAACAGGAGAGCTCCTCCCCCACCCCATCCCTCTTTGCAGAGCCACAAGAAGGCAGGGACGCTGTGGAGAGAGGGCGGCCTGAGCTGGAAGGAGTTCCTGCCCGAGGACCAGGATGTGAACAAGTTTGTCACGGAGCAGGTGAGCGGGGCCGGACCCTCTCCGGGACTTGCGGGAGGGAGCGGCCGGGGGCAGAGGCCCTGGCTGGCTTTGGAGCTCGGGGTGCTGGAGGAGTCCGGCGCCCAGCGCTGCCGACGGGATCCCCCAGCCCCGTCTCCCTCCTGGGGCAGCGCCTCACTGGCCTCTCCCGCCCCCAGAAAGTGGAGTACACCATGGGGGACAGCTCGGACACGCCCAGCCGTAAGGAGCTGACGGGTGAGGAGCTGTGCAAGCAGATGGAGAAGCTGCTGAAAGAGAACTCTAACAACCAAAGAATATACGACTGGATCGAGGTGAGTGCGCTGCCCCCGGCCTCCCCAGCAGGGGACGCTGGCTGTGGGGGAGTCCCCAGGTACTCCAGGAGGGAGGGGGCAGGAGAACTGGCTGTGGGGGGGGAGCCCCCAGGTACTCCAGAGGTGAGTGGGGCAGGGGTGTTGGCTGGGGGTGCACCTGGCTACTCCAGTCCCAGTGTCTCCCAGCAGGGGGCACTGGCTTTGTCTCTGGATCGCGGCTGCTGCTGCTCTGTAGCCTCCCTGGGGAAGCCAGGCCTGGGGCGGGGGTGTGTGGCAGGTCTCCCCCCTCCAACGCTGTGCCTGGCTGCCCCCTCTGAAGTGTTCTCCCCCCCACATTCCCAGGCCAACCTGAGCGAGCAGCAGGTCTCATCCAACGTCTTCGTCAGAGCCCTGATGACGTCCGTGTGCCATTCAGCCATTGTCTGTAAGTAGGGAGGAGGCCGCCCCGCCTCGGGGGGCTCCACTGGGCCCAGACCTGCCCAGGAGGGTGGCCCGGACTAGCCAGAGCCCTGGCAGCTGGGGCGGGAGGGGGAAGCTTGCTGGTGCCAAGTGCAAGGGGTGGGGGGGCCCTGTTCCTCCGGCCTTCCCGGTGCTGCGTTTCCCACCTGCTGCGCCCTGGGGCCGGGCCGCAGGATCTGCTGGGAGTGGGGCAGGGTTGGGAGGAGCTGGTCTGGGGCTGCCCCCTGCCTCTCTCACGTGCTCTCCTCCCCCCGCAGTCGAGAACCCTTACCGGGTGGACACAGCGGTGATCAAAAGCCGGGCCAAGCTGCTGCAGAAGTACGTGGGCGAGGAGCAGAAGGAGCTGCAGGCTCTCTACGCCTTGCAGGCCCTCGTGGTGAAGCTGGATCAGCCGCCCAGTGAGTGTCTCCAGCCGGCCGGGGGATGCCTCTGGGGGGGCCGGGGGATGGCGGGCTGGGGTGTCCAGGCTGGAGGGCTGCAGTCACTCGATCCCAGCCCCCGCCCGTTGGTGGACGTGGCTTCTCAGGTGTTCAGGCTGCTCAGGGCGGGGTTGGGGGGTGCCCAGCGGGGGTTTAGTCCCATGTCCCCCTGACCCCCAACTCTCGCCCTCCCCACAGACCTGCTCCGAATGTTCTTCGATGCCTTGTACGACGAGGACGTCATCAAGGAGGAAGCCTTCTACAAGTGGGAGTCGAGCAAGGACCCGGCCGAGCAGCAGGGCAAGGGGGTGGCCCTCAAGTCCGTGACGGCCTTCTTCACCTGGCTGCGGGAAGCCGAGGACGAGTCGGATAACAACTGAGGAGCGGGGCCAGGGCCCCGCCGGCCCCCCCGCCCCCCCCAAGGCCCGGACTCTCTTGCGCGGAGGCCGCGGGGAGCCGCCCTGCCTCCCGGACTCCCTCCTTCCCTTTTGTTTTGTTTTCGAGGCCTGTATTGGTTTGTGTCTGATGATAATAAATTGATGCTGAAGGAGGCAGGCATACTGTGGGGCTCTGCTCAGCCCCCGCAGGAACCCGGACGGATCGCAGTGAGCGGGGCCAAACTCTGCAGGGTGCAAAGCACCAGAAACTTGTCTGTTGGGGGCCGTCTCCTCCCCCCCATTTATTGCTGAAATATAGAGAGATTATATATATATAAACTTATTCAATTTGGTTTGGGGACAGGACTTTGCTCTCCCGCGCCCCCGTCCCCGGATCACAACCTGCACCGCGAACCTGCCGGATGGTTTTTTATTTTCAAAAAAATCATTTCAGCCCCCTCCCCCCCCAAATCTCCCACCTCTGAGATCGGCTTGGGAGCTGCTGGGGCCGTTCGGGGAGGAGGGGGGGGTTCCAGCCCCCTCTGCGCCGGGCGAGCCTCCCACGGGCCCAGCTCGGCAACTCCTGTCCCTCCCCCCCTCCAAAAAACACGTTTAAGGCCACAATTGTGCGAGCCAGGAAGCGGTGGCTTCATCTGCATCCCCTGTATTTATAGAGCGCCGGATGTTAACGAGCCGCACGCGTAATTATTAAAACAAGGATTCAATTACCGGTCACGTGAATTTGTAAATATTTTTTTTTTTTTTTTTTTTTTGCTTTATGGAGTATTTAATTGAAGATTTAAAGGCATCTTTTCACCTTAAACTGGAAATAAAAGAACATTGCTAAATCCCGCCGCATGTGTCGGACCCGGTGCTGAGAGCGGCGCCAGGCTCGGGGACTCGCCGTTACAGCCCATCCGGAGCCGGTGCTGGAGGGATGCCCTGGCCGGGGTGAAGGCTCCTCTGTGGCATGGTAGCCATCGCTCCGCCAGCCTAAGGATCGCCAGCGCGAGAGATGGAAGAGGCTCCCTCCTGGGTCTGGTCTGGAGTGGGAGCTGGGACTCTGAATGCGGGCCCAGGAGTCCAGCCAAGACCAGGAGCAGCTTGGCTCCCCGAAGGACTGTGCCCATTCTTACTGTGGGCAAGGGGAGGAGGCAGGAATGAAGGGGAATGAGTCGAGTCCAGAAGGCCGGGGTGTTTTGGAGCATCACCTGCACCAGCCCTGGGAAGGGGGCTAGACCCTCTGAGCGCCTGCCCCCAGGCTGCGAGGGCCCCTCTGTGTGAGGGCTGGGCGGGGGGAGTGGGGGGTGGATTGACGATAGATGATTCATAGTGTATGGCCTGATGGATCATTAGCGCATCTAATCTGACCTGGTGTGTAACAGGCCATTAAATGTCACCCAGTAACCTCTGTATTGAACCCAGTGACTTGGCTGGCTAACACCCCCCGGCGGCCCGGGGAGACAGCGAGAGACGCCTGGTTCCAGCTGTTCACCCCCCCTTGCTCATCTGAATGGGGCTGGCTTCCAGCCGCTGGCCCGGTTCTGCTTCTGGCTGGTTTTGCAGTCCTGGGGGTGAGGCTGGGCCTGTGGGCCCCGGGTGTGGGAGGGCAGAGGCTGCTGTGTATGGCATGTGGTGGGGAGAGCTCAGCCTGGAGGCCGAACCACCGGACAGCTGAGCAAAGGCTGCTCTCCTGGCTTCTGTGCCAGCCCCTGGGAGCCAGGCAGTGTCCCTAAGGACAGGGAGAGTGGGATTGCTCTGCCTGGGCAGCATGTGCCGTTACCCTGGCTGGGTGAATTGCCCTGGCGTGGGGCTCAGGGAGTGAGATGTGGGCCCTTGCCCCAGTGGGGTGGGGGGAGGAACATACAGGCTGGGGCATGGGACCTAGGGTGGGTCCCCTGTAGGGGGTACCCGCGCTCCTGTGGGTCCCGGGCAGGATCACTGGCTGGCTCTGGGGATATGAGCTGGGGCCTTTCCCCTGGCCAGGGAGCGGGGCCCTAGCTCCACCCCAGGCAGAGGAGGACTGGCTGGTTGAAAGCAGGGGTTGGCTCTGCCGGGGGGAGAGCAAGTCACTTGGTTTTGTTGGCTGGAGGCCGGTCCCTGGCTGGCAGATGGTTGGTGGCACGGCTGCCCCTCATGTTGGCTGTACTGTGGGGTAAGGGTGCGACATGGGGCGGGAGGCACATATGGAGCCTGCCCGGCTGCTTCTGGGGGAACCATGTTGGGCAGGATCCAGGGCCTGGCCCCATCCCCCCAACCCCACTTGGGGCAGCATTGTCAGATGCCATGTTTGAATCTGGATTGATTTGTATCAACCCTTAACGAGCTGGTTGGTTTCTGCTGGTGAGTGCCTGAGGCCTGGATTGGAGAGGGCTGAGCGGCGAAGGGGTGGGGGATTTGGAGCTGTAAGGGGGGTGCCCTGGGTGTAATGATCTGGCACTTTCGCAGGGTTGATGGGATGTGCAGAAAGGGAAATGCGATCGGGGAAGCTCTCCCTTGGCTCACTTCCTGGCAAAGACAGGCAGTGGTGCCAGGTCTAGGGAGCAGGGCAGGGCTGGGCGGGCAGCCCCCTGGGGAGGGTCTCAGACCCTGCCAGGCAGTGGGGTTAGTGCATGGGGGTGGTGCTGGTTGTGCCCTCAGCTGCTTGTCCAGTGATGCCCCCACTGTTTGGGCTTCCTCTGCCTTCCCCACCTGTGGAGACGAATCCCCCCCCCCCCCCCCCCTCCCACCAAGCGTCTGCAAACCCCGGGGGGGCCCCGCGTGGGGGGGGGGGGCAGATCCCCGCCCTCTGCTGTCTCTCTGACCCCTTCACCCAGTGCCTGCCCTAGGTGGGTCTTAGTGTTGTGGGGTGAGCTTGGGGCAGGGTGAAGGAGGGCAACATCTGGGGGAAGCAGTCTGGCCTGCCTGCGTGGGGTGCCTGGCTCCAAGGGGGCACTGGCCGGGAGGAGAAGCAATGGCTCCTTGTCCACATAAACCTCTGTTTTTGATGAGCTCGCTGCCAATGCCAGGCAGCCGAGGCACAGACTTTTGGTGGGAGAAGTGGGATCCAGCCTGTGTGGGTCTTGCTCAGGCCAGCAGCAGTAAATGGCTTCCTTGCCGCTGCTCCCCCGTGCTGTCGGGTTCCAGCCCAGTCTGTGTGAGACCTGCCCCCAAAATCTCTGCAGCACACTAGGCCCAGTCTCCTGCCTTTCTCTGACCCCCTCTGTCCAGCCCTGGAACCAGCCAGACCCTGCTCACCTGTGGCCTCTGGCCTGAGCCTAGCCCAGGATCTTAAACCCAAACCAGTGAGTGGCTGCAAGAACCAAGTGCTGACAATGCAGCATAAGGGGAACACGTCACCCCCGGCAGGAACATCTCTGCTCCTCCGCCCATGCCTCGGGGAGTGCCCACGGTATTGTCAGAGGGGGGGTGATGGATGGCAGGAGCGAGGTCACTTGATCATTACCTGTTAGGTTCGCTCACTCGGGCACCTGCCGTTGGCTGCTGTTGGCAGACAGGATACGGCGCTGGACGGACCTTTAGTCTCACCCAGTCCGCCCGTTATTCTGTTCTTAAGCTGCGGCTCTTGTCTAGGCACCGAGTTTTTGGCCGGAGGGGAGTTTCCCCAAGAAGCCCCAGGCTTGGCCCATTTCAGATTGATCCATGGAGGAAGGTGCGGGGACCCTGGGGTCTGATGGGGCTGAGTGGGAGGGTCAGGTCTCTGCTGAGGGGGGGAAGCGGTGGTAGAGGAGAGAGGGCAGATCTGGCATGGCCATGCTGGGTGGTGCCCAGTGCCCTAGACTAGGGGGCAAGGTTATGGTGCTCGTTCCTAGGGGGCGGAATACGCTCCAAGCTGCCAGGGAGGGGCCCTGGGGTGGAGCTCTCTGCGTTCCCCCCCACCGGGGTGACTAACGATCAGGAGCAAGGTGGCGATGCTGGTCCTAGTGGTATGTGGGAGAGGGGAGCCCCTTTGCTGATCTCCGTACCCCTCTCTGAGCCCTCAGCCCCCACTCAGCCAGCAGAGGGGCAGCAGGGGTACAAACCTCTGCAACCTGCACCTCACTTGTTGTCCACTGGGTGGAGCCAGGGTCCAGTCAGTAGCCGCCCTCCTCATCCAGTGGGGAGGGAGCTCAGAGCCAGGGCAGGGGTGGGCGTGGGGGGGGGGGGTAACTGGGCCTCCTTGCGACCCATGGGGCTGGCTAGGCGCCGACAGCTAAGAGGGAAGGGACTCGGATTGTACTGCAGTGTAGACTGCTGAACGCCCTCCTCCGCTGACAGGTGTCCCTGGCCAGGCCTGCTGAGCTGGGCAGGGCCATGTGTGTTCCTTTACCCTGAGCGGCCTGGGGGGCTCCTTGGTTTACTTTTTGGCTTGGTGCGGGGGACGGGGGACTGCAGCTGGCTTTCAGTGTCCGTCTGTGGGTCGCTGGCTGGGGTGGGGCCTTTCCCCTGGCATGGAGAGGGATTGGTTTCCTAGGTCAGGCCTGGGAGGGGGCACATTCCTCATGTCGGGGAGCAGCTCAAACTTCATTGCACCTTGACACCCCCCCCCTTTGGACAACAAGCTTACTACATGACCCTGGGTGGAGGGCAGAGCCTGAGCCGGAGGGGGGATGGGCGGTGAGTGAGCCCCCATTTTGGGGAGGCTGGCCCACTGGCCCTGCCCCTTCCACCTGAGGTCCCGCCCTCCTACAGCCGATGAAGCACCAGCTTGCCTATGCTGGCTGCCCCCCACCCAGCACCGGGCCGCTGGCTGGACCCAACCTGCCCCTCCTGGGCTGGCCCAAGTGCTGCCCCCGGCCTCAGGAGGAGGCAGGGCCAGGGCTGGGTCAGAGGAGGCTTAGCTTGCCCTGGCCTTTGATACCACCGCTCGTGAGAGGGGCCGCAGCCGGGTCCCGCTGCCCCAGGTGTGGGTGACAGCTGGGGCTTCAGCTTCAGCCCTGGGTCCCAGCAAATCTAATGCTGGCCCTGGTGCCCCACTTTGGGGTCTCGACTCACAGTTTGAGACCAGGCTGCTGGAGTGATGGACAAGGTGGAGAAGTGTGAAGGGGGCCTGGTCTATCTAGGCCATGGGATGGGGTGTGGCTGCTTTGGACAGGAGCCTGCAAAGGTGGGGACTACTAAGAGTCAGCCCTGCTGCTCCGAGGAGGAGACAGTGGATGGCCAAGTGTCATGGGAGCTTCGTCCGTCCTGGCAGCTCCATCCCTGAGCTGTGTCCAGGAGATTACACTGAACAGTCAATAGGCCTCCTGTGACGGGAAACGGGCCCTCAGTCAAGCTCCACCCTGGCAAACCCAGACAACCCCTTGGCTTCTCACACACACAGCGAGCCGTGCACAGACACAGTGCACGGGGTTCTCACACACAGCGAGCCGTGCACAGACACAGTGCGCGGGGTTCTCACACACAGCGAGCCGTGCACAGACACAGTGCGCGGGGTTCTCACACACAGCGAGCCGTGCACAGACAGCGCGCGAGGTTCTCACACACAGCGAGCCGTGCTGCTGCAGACCAGTGACAACGGGGAGACAGCTGGGGTGTATTGGAGCAAGATATTTCTCCCCCGAAAAATAAACAATGCAAGTGATGATCAGGAGTGTCCGGCCATCCTGTGGGCATGTAGCCATGTCTCTGTGGGTACCACTGTTCTGGAGGATCCTGGCCCATTCGCCTCCCGCCTTGCTGCATCAGGTGAAAGGGTCCAGGGCCGAGACGGAGTCTAGTGCTGTGAGATCATGAGATGGAGGCGACGCATGGTAAGGGGAGTGAAAACATGATGGCAGATGGTGTGGGGGATTGGGCCAGGGGCTTGCGAGGGGGGGAGGGGGCTGTGACAGGAGACTCTGCATCAAAGGGAAGAAGGCGCGTCCTTTCTCTTGCCTGGTTGCTCTGCCTGGTTGCTCTGCCTGGCACTGAGGCCAGTTCTGTGTTCGCTGACTCAGTACTGGGAAGTGGCCAGCAAGCCGGCCAGTAATTAACTGGGGAGCTGTTCCCCAGCTTAAAGGCTGAGCCGGCTGAGCCAGACCACTGGGAGATTAACCACTGGGAGATTAACGACTGGAACCGTTAGGCTGCGAAAGGCTCCTAGTGGGATTAAAGCGACCGTTCTCCGTGGAGCCGCAGGGCACAGCGGCCTGCAAAGCCGTGCTTCCTGTCCCAGAGCCCTTCTCCATGTGACATGGCGGGGAGGCCGGGGGGGTTTCCAGCTAGACCATCATGCAGTAAGTCTGGGCCGTGCCCCGCAGCACTGGCAGCATCGGAGTTGCTACTAAGGCCTGACGTGCCAGGGCTCCCCGCTGGGGTACAGCGTGGGCATGGACGCAGGGAGAGGTTTGCCTTGGGTGCAGCAGTGTGGCCTTTGCCCGCTAGATGGCGACGGAGGCTCACGGCTCCTGGCAGGGGCCGTGGGGTTATGGGGGGTGCAGGCACAGGCCTTGGGACACTAACTTTCCTGTTTCCTCTCCCCCAGGCTGGGGCTGGGCACACACTGCAGGGAGCCACGTGCTGGTCTCGCTCCTCTTGCGTTTCCCGGGCGGCGAGGCTGCCGTCTCGCCAGCCCCCTAGCATGGTGCCACGCTGCAGAGAGTCCCTCCCGCCGTATCCTCCTCCGCCCTGCCATGGGGATGGTGGTGATGGGGCCTAGCTCCCTTTTTCTCCACACCCATATGTTGGGGGGCGGGATGTGTGGGAAAGATGGGGGCGAAGGGTCGGGGTGTGGGATGGAGCTCAGGGCTGGGGCAGACAGGCTGCGGGGCTGAGTGTGTGGGCTCTGCGGTGGGGCCGGGGATTAGGGGTTTGGGGTGCAGGCTGCCCCGGGGCTACGTCAGGGAGAAAGGACTCCCTCAGCTCTCTCTCCTGAGAGCCTGTGTGGCTCTTAGTAGGTGACTGTGGAGCCGCACATTGGAGGGAACGTAGCGCGGGGGCTGGCTGGACGTGCCCTGCAGGCCGGAAAGGCAGCAGGGGCCGTGTGGTGGCAGGAGACGCGGCAGGGTTTGGCCTAGGTGCGTGAAGCAAGAGCAAGGAAGCAGCCAAAGCAGGCCCACGAGGTATGGGCCACTCAGCAGAGGTTGGAGACGGGCCCAGGGCTGCTGCTGAGTTCACCCCAAGAGCGGCCGTGACGGCGGAAGAGCTGGGGGCTGGAGGACGGTGCCCTGGGGGCCCCCGTGCAGAGTGGGGGAGGCGAACCCTCTCTGGCTTTGTCTGCAGCAGGAACATAGAACAAACTTCTCCCCCCTGCGAACCCCAGCTCTGCTCTCCCAGTGCTAGAGGTATCGGGAGCTCCAGCGGAGCTGGGCCACCCAACAGAGGCCGAGTGTGAATGGGAAATGCTGTAGCTAGCTGCTGCCTGACATTTTCAGAGCCTCTTCCCAGCAATGACTGTAATTCCCGACTTCCAACCTGGAGCCAGTTTCCCTTTGGAACGCTCCGTCCAGCAAACAAAGCTGGCGTGTGGCTAGCAAGGGCAGGCTCTAGCCAGCATTCAGCGTCCCTGGAGAGAGAGATTCGCAAGCCGTGGCAAGAAGATCGCCCCGTTAGAACAAGGTGGCCGTGCAAATTTGAAATGACCCCAGAGATTTTCACCTGTGCCGTGATGAACTCAGAGACCTTTCTGTGCAATGCTAGATCCGAGAGAGCCCTGTCGTGACTTCTCTCCGGCTGACAGAGTACAGATCGGGAGGCCTCTGTGGCTGTCTCCCCCTTTGAGTCTGTCTCTCGCACCATCGGCCTGGATAAGGAGCAGCGGCTAACAGCCTCGATATGCTGCATTGGGCACGTGTGGTACATTCCTTCTGGATGCCCGATGTGCCCACCTATCGCTCTGACTGCAGCCCTAGCCTGGGCAGATCTTACCTGCCTCTGACAGGCCCCTGCAGGGCCTGTCTCACTCACACTTCGGCAAGGCCTGCCTAGCTCACCAAGTGCCATTGACCTGAAATCGATCCCTCCATCGATCCCTCGCTGACCTGACCTTCCCAAGATGGCCATGGGATCTGGCCTTCCACCATTGCTCACGCTTGTGCTAAGGTGCATTGGCCACACATTTACCCCCTAGCCTGCTCTGTCTAGAAAGGGGCAATATCCTACTGCCGGATCAGCTGTATTGGCCCAAGCTGAATCTCATGGTGTTGCCTGGTTGTGTCTCCAACCTTCTCTAGCCCCCCTGGGTTGACATTTTCCATCCCGTGCAATGAAACGAACGATGGGCCATTCCACTGCCATTGCTGGCAGTAGCGTGGGGATAAGACGACCAGGAAATAGGCAGATAACAAAGCCATATTCTGCCCTATCTATTCCGTAGCCACTGGCCAGCACAGGAATCTTCTGGACAGGGTTCCCATTGTCCCAAGCACTGAGGTTTCCACTGGAGCTAAGAGTCACCCCTAGGGAATAATCTGTTCAGTGACCAGCACTTTCTCCTGGTCGTGAATCGTTCCCCAGCTGTGTGCGATTTCTTTGGTTTTTATTTTAATTACTCGGAATTATTTGCTTGTGGATCATCCTTTGGCTACAGCTCGATTGTGAATAGCTGACGGAGGAGCTGTTTGATTGGGTGCCTAGGTCACCTGACTACGGTTCTATGACCTAACTGGGTGAAAGCCAGGTTTCCGATGCAAATGTTCACACTGGAATTGTGGGAATCTTTGTCACTGTTTGCTTGAATGTTTCTGCCACCAAAGTCACTGCCTGGATAGTCCCAGATGCTGACCGCAAGAGGGGGCCGGATGCTGCGGCCCATCATGCATTTTAGAATTTGTGGGAAGAGTTTGGAGAGATTCACCACGTAATAGATTCCACCCTGTCCCTGAGAAAGGGACCACAGACTAACCTGGGAAATCGATTTGTGCAACAACTCATCAGATGGTGGCAGCCGTTCCAGTCGCACGGCGAGCAGGGCTCTGCGTGCGTGTGCGTGCGATTGCATCCCCAAAGACTCCACGGCAAGAATGTTAAGGGTGCACAGTCAAAAGTGAGGAAATGCTGGCATTAAGGTTGCCTGGGCAACCTTAATTTGGCCCCGTCGTGTGTACGCATTATGATATAAGCATGAAATTCAAGACGGTGTAACTGTTTTTTCCCCTCAAGACAGCAAAGTGTTGAGCACTGGGTCTATTCCAGACTCTCAATGGGCATGTACCCTTCTGTGCCAATCCCTCCAGCCTCTCCTTTCTTCCTGTCCTTCCCTCCTCAGCTCCAGCACCTGTCCCCTCCTGCTAGCCCCCTGCCCTTATCCTACTCCCTCTGCCCCTCTCCATCCCCCTCTCTCTCCTCCTGCCCCACTCTGCAGTTCCTGCCTATGGTTCTCCCCCCGACTCCCTCTGCACCTGCTCTTCTCCCCTCTTGCTCCTATCCCTCTCCCAGTCTTCTGTCCTCCTCTTCCCCTGCCCGCCCACCTTTCATCTCTTCCCTTCTGCTCATCAGTTCTTCACCCCACTGGTCAGGGAGCTTCCTCCACCTTCTGTAGGCTTTCTGGGGCCCAGCAGGGGGAGCCCCGAAAGCACAGGAGATACAGCCACCTGCTTTCTATTCTGGTGCCTGGCAGATGAAGGAAGCTGCAACTGCACGGAAAACCTGCTCAGCCCCTGCATCTCTGGGCTGGAGCATGCTCAGTTGCTTTGTGAGATTGGCCCGTGCACAGTCCAGCGGGCACCTAGGAGATGTGAGGGGATGGAGCATGCTCAGTTCAGATGGAGTCTTAGGGGGAATTTAGCTGCCAAATTCAACCAGTCTCTACTGAGCACGTGCAAAAAGATTTGTCAGTGGTTTATAACTTGCCCGAGCTTGGGCAGCAAAAGGCAAGTCCCTGCCCCCAGGGCAACAAACGTCAAGTCCCCGCTCCAAAGCGTGGAGGCACTAGAGCTTCCCAACCCATCAGCCCTGCAATTGTTTTCACTTGGTCCGAAACAGCAACTATTTCCCTAATCTCGCCCGAGGAAAATGTTGGGCCAAATTATAAAACCCCAAAAACATGGTTTTAGAACAGGAACTGTCAGGCAACCTGAAGTATCGGCTGTGCTGCCTGTACTAGAGAAAGGTTTATGGGATGCACTGGTGACACCAGCAGTAAAAACTTGTAAAGGAGTCATTAAAAATCAGCTGCTTCTAATCTGGGACCATATTTACTAGTAGTTATTGCCTGGTACCACTAATGGGACCCCGCTCAGTAGTTCTAAAGGGATGAGCTCGGTGCGCTTCAAAGCTCCAGTGAAAGACATTACCTTCTGCTCCTTGTCTCTCCCAGAACAAGGTGCAAAGGTAACCATGCTTATTATGGGCTGGGGTGTTTATTCAAGGACCCCAGACCGAGCTGGGACCCAACGGGGAGTGTCTCCCTCCCTCACTGCCCCCTGCCCACCAGCTATTAGCACAAAGACATTTTGAAAAACAAAACCATCTTATGCTGCCCGGATCAGCTCCCGTGTGGTAGGATTCGGAATGGAACACAGCTGTTGTTTTTGTGGGCTCTCTGCCTGGCTATGGATTTTACCAGTGCTTCCCTGCTGTCTGGTTCAGAAATAGATCTGGGTAGGGGAGCACTTTCCAAACCACCCTCAAACTACTCCCAATGTTGTTTAAAAAAAGATAACTGGATGACCCTGAAGGGCAGGTCTGGATCTACACAACCATCACCAGATGATGAGGCTGAAAAGCTAAAGAACAAGATAAAGGAGGTACCCCACAGTCGTCATGAAGGTGCCATCTGCTGATTGATTATCACTTCAAGTGTTGCAACAGCAGGACAGGGCACTTTCCATAGACTTGAATGGGGACAGACTCCTATAAGAATCCAACTCAGACAAGCAAGAAACTGAGTCTGGTTCTGCTACCATCCATTCTCCAGGGGCATCCATATGTGCAGTGGACGAGGCTCGGCTCTGCCTTGTGAACTGGCCAGTAGCTTGCCACAAGCAACGTTTAGACTGGTAACTATAATAACTTTGCAGAGCTTCATAGGAATAAATAAATGAGTGCATGTGACGTGTGTAGTAGTAAGACATAGTAGTTCATTGCCTTTTCTTCTCTGTCTGTACTTACAACAAAAATGGCATATTTGCCTTCTCCCCCCTTATAAGATCCTGCTGGTCTTTATTTGGTATAACACCAAAATCCCACCAGCATTTTCATCCAACGATGGCTCCTTCCTGCCTTTTCCCAAGCTTCGGGGGGAGGGTTGGGGAGGGTGACACACGATGCCCCCTTCTCCTTCCCATGGGGCAAAGCATGGTGCCATCACCCCTGCCTCCTGACACTGGCCCGTTCCCTCCCACCCGGCACTAATCCACCCCAAGAGGCTCTAGGCAGTTGCAGCAGGACTAAGACAAGGGACCCCAAAAGGGTGAATTTGTCAAATCTAGCTCTGAGAAGTTTCCAGGCAGGGAATGATGCCCTCCCCCCCCCTCCCCCGCCAGATATTACTGATCTGCCCAGAGCAGGGAGATCCCATGATTTAATATTTAGGCACTGACTGTGTGCTTGGCTGACCCATCTCCCTGCCCTAGGCCGTTTGCAGAGCAGAGGACAGGAGAGGGGTGCCTGGGTTAAAGTTAATGTTTGTGATGGATTGGCTTGGATTGGATTGGAGAAAGGTCTGGGGGTTGTCCTGGGCAGGGGTTTGTGGGCTGCTGGAAGGTGTGAATCTTTAGCAGCGATTTGAATGAGGAGAAGGTGGAGGAGCCTTCCCTATTGGGCTTTTGGGAGTGTGGAGGTGCAGTATTGCATCAAGTATAGGGGGCAGCTTGGAAGGGGGGGGAAGGTGAATTTGGTTGCGATTTTCAAAGTGGCTTAGGGAATCCCCACCCCATTACCTGCTAATAGACACAGAGGTTGGGCTGTTGGTGACTGAGGGACAAGATGGAGTCCCGTGTTCCCATGGAGCTGGATGCCTTGAGTTTAGCTCGCTCATTCCCAGTAGCCCCGATCTGACCTTTCTCTCGTAAGTCCCCATTGGCTCTGAAACCCCCAAGTTTGGTGGGTTTGTCATGTGAGGTTGACAGTGAGGGAGAGTCCTGCAGACAGTAACAGCCCTGCCCATGCAAGGGCTGGACAGATGTCAACTACCAACCCAGTAGCCTCCCAAAAAGGCATCAGGAAACCCGGTCTGAGCAGGGCTCTCTGCCTTTGGACATTCCTCCTACTCCTGGAGCTGCATTAATCTCTGCCTGGGCTTCCCCCTTAATGCTATTTGCCTGAGGAGCTGTGTGTGGAGATGTGACCACACATACCTGTGTTAAGTGTATGTTTCACTCTTTATCTCCACATGTGATTTACAGGCTTGATTTCTGGGCTCGGACAGTTTCAGCCCCCTCCCCAGCTCTGTTTCTAACGCTCATGGAATAGCTTCCACTGCGGGGTCCTTAAGAGACAATGTCAGAGCACAGAGACTCAAGGGCTCTAGCCCAGTCTTTTTGCAGAGCATGAACCCAGGTGGAACAGTGTGTGTCAGGCTGAAAAACCAGATTGATGAAGAGTCCCACACAGATGCCCAGGCCCATCAGACCTGGCTGGGAGAATGTCAACTAGTTCTGTTCTGTTCCTGTCATTTAAGAGGAAACTTGATCTCCCTTAGCCTATGACTAGAAGAGATTGTCTACGTGAGGAGGCTGCTTAGGGTTTGCAGTCATTTTTCTCTAATGGTGGCGTCCCCCAGCTAAATAAAAACAGTTGGCTCCCAAGAGGCTGGTGATCAGCACAACACTGGCCACGTGTCCCAAAGAGGGAAACACAGGTGCCCAAGACCAGCCAGGCCGGCAGGGGAGAAGCAGTTGGCACCTGGGGTCGTGTAGCCCAGGATCCAGCTAAGAGTGGCAGAACCAGGGGATTCCACCGTGAGACAGGGAAGGACCAGAGACCATGAACCTGAGGGATGCTCTCCAAGAGACCGAAGACGGGATGAGTGACAGCTAGCCCTGTAGCCATGAGACTGTAAGAAGATGTGACGGTGCTGTTCCTGGTGTGACCCACTGAGAGTGTCAGATCAGGACAAATTGCTTCACAAGGGGCAATTACAGCCCAAAGCTGGGGTTTCCCCACCCTAAAGGGTTACCAAACCAGCCACACAGAAAAGACTTTGGTTTCGCCCTACTGGCTAGCCACAAGTCACACAAGCAAGTCCCTTAGACACTCCAGCTTCCCAGTATCACCACCAGCAGCCACCTGTCCTGGGGACTAATGGTTGTAAAAACCAATACCCCAATAAAAGAAAACAGTTCTTCCCAATTCCAAAGAATCAGGCCCCAGACCCAGGTCAATATACAAATCGGATCTTACCCACAAATCACGCTGTTGCCAATCCTTTAGAATCTAAAATCTAAAGGTTTATTATACAAGGAAAAGATATAGGTGAGGGTTAGAAATGGTTAAAGAAAATCAAATACATGCAGTAATGGCTTGCATCAGTTGTAGAATAACTGCAGGTTCAAATCAGAGTCTCTGGAATACATTCCCAGGAGGAATGGGTCATCAATCCTTTGGCCAGACCGCTCCTTTGTAGCAAAGTCCCATCCAGAAGTAGGAACCAGGCTGGAGGCCGGAGACTGGAGATTGAAGACAAGATGGGGATGGGGTACCACCCTTTTATATCCTTCCCAGGTGCAGGAATGTTCTTTGTCTTTCGCTGTGGAAATTTACAGCAAAATGGAGTTTGAGTCAGTTGGGCAATTCCTGCCCCCCTTGCTAAGACCCAGGATGTGTCTGCCTTCCCTTAAGGGGTCCATTGCATAGCTGATAGTCCTTAATGGGCCATCAAGCATGGCAAGCAACACTTAACTCCAAGGGCTCTGAAATGTCCCCACCAGCATAGCACAATATTTGGAAAGACAGACAGTATAGAGTCAATATTCATAACTTCAACTACAAAAATGATACCCACATACAGATAGTAAACTCATAATCAGCAGATCATAACCTGATCGTAGACACCTTATATGACCCCCTTTATCTAAGATTTGCTGCCTCTACAGGACCTTAGTTGCACCAATGATCTATATGACCCCAGATAATTTTAGTAACGTGACAGAAGGTGGGTAAGTATTGGGCTTCTCATTTGACAGGGCATTTAACTGAGACGGAGAGTGAATGTGATTTGTCCGAGGTCCCACAAGGGGGTCTTTGAGAGAGGTGGGAACAGACCTCAGGGCTCCCAAAGCCCAGCCCCTGCTCTGACCCAGCTGCACTTGCTCCTGGTCTAATGCACCCGCAGGGTACCAGCTCTGTATCTGTTCCTCTGAGCACACCCGGGTGGGGAAGACAAGGGGCTGGTTGCATCTCCACTGGCTTTGGGGAACATCACGGCTGGTTCCTTCTAATAAGGAACTTCAGGGGTCATCTGCCAGGACCTGGGTGCAGGATTCACTGTTACCGCTGCTGCAGAATGACCCCCCCAGATCCTGGCAGCTAGGTAGAAGAGTGCTAATCCTGTTTGGCTGTGCACTGTCTGATCAGTGAGGTGGAGTCTGATGGTGAGGGGTGTGCAGTTAACAGCAGGCTCTGCAGTTCTCTTTTCACATTCCCACACTCCCAGCCACTGGCCTAAGGACACTTTCTATCTGTCCTCGAGGGATGTCTAAGACACCCATCGCATGGGACCTGAGCACCCAGTCCTTCCCCCTGGGTAATTAACACTCATGACAGTAACTCTCCCCCAAGAGATGCACCACTTGGAGCTGGTCGCGGGGCTATAGGAGCACTCCTGAGCTCTGGCCTGCTCACCTTCTCTTTCCCTTTTGTGGCCTGGCCGGACCCTGAGGGGGTCTGGAGAAATGTGCAGGCCTTAGGGAGCCTCTCTGCACGTCTTCTGAATGATTCACTCACCCACTCAGCTGTATTATCCGGCTGCAGCTCCGAGGGCTGCCCTCCAGCCAGGCAGGGAGAGAAGCAACTGTTTGAAGGTGAACCTCTTTCAAAGGAATCCATCACTGGGCCCGTCACTCCGGAGGCGGGAGGGAGTCCTGGGCAGTCTCTTCCCAGGGCAGGCTTCCAAAGAAGCTAATGCCTCCAGGAAGGGTTTGTGTCACTCCAATGGATCCTGGCTGGGCTGAACCCTTGTTTGCCTGGAGGCCGGTGTGTTTGAGGGGGTCGTTGTTTGCTGTGGATGCTTGCAGGGCACAATAACCTGCCTTTTATGTGTTCCTCCCGAGCGCATGAGGGAGCGCACACGGCCTGAATTAACAGCAGGAAGAAGGGGCTGTTGGCTCAGAAATCTCCCTCTCCCCCGCAGCTGCCCTTGCTTCTCCCATCAGGGCTCTGCCACTGGACGTAGAAGGCAATTTGACTGATCCTCAATCAGCAGGGACTCCATTCCGGCTAAGCCAAAATCCCCGACCCGAGCAGAGCAATCTCGCCTCCAGCTCGCTCACAATGAACCCACGCTGAGTACCAGTGTAATACGGCGAGGTCACAGGAAGACCACTTCCCTACTGCGGCCCCGGCCCCAGGGGAGACTCTCCTCCAAAGGCACGCTACGGGGTGAGAAATGAATTCATTATAAGGCACACCCTGAGCATAGGCTCCAGCTTCCAAAACAAGCCCCCTGCCAGGGGCTTTCTGGCTGGATGCAGCCTTTCCAGTCGCAGAAATTCCCTGCATCCCATCCTGCTCGCTCCTTCCCATTTGTTTCGCGGGCTTTCCCTAGGCCGTTCGTCTGCAATTGTGCTTGAGAAATGTCCGCTCTGAGTCCCTAACTGGTGCTGTCCTGGGCTAAGGGGACGTTCGGGGCGGTTTCGAAGGATTACTAATTGTTTGGATCAGGGGTCTCCAAACTTTATGAGATGAGGACCGTATTAGATTTTTGAAGGGGCTTCGCGGGCCAAAGTGACTGTGAAAAAATTCAATATATGCAAATATATGCAAAATCCTCTCCCCACCCGCCCGCTCCTCTGGCCACTGCCGCGCCCTCCCCCATTTATTCCTCTGGGCGAGGGCACTCATCTCTCTGCACATGGGGCCTGCTCAGCTGGAGGGCTGGACAAAACGAAGCCGCAGGCTGGATCCGGCCCCCAGGCTGTAGTTTGGAGACCCCTGGTTTAGATCATGGTAGCAGCAAAAGGCACCAGGAGAGCCAGGCGCCCCATTACGCTGGATGCTGTATAAACCCCCAGTAAGAGGCAGTCCCTCCCCTGAAGAATTGGCAGTCCAAATAGACAAGCCGGACGGGGGGTGGGGAAAGGGACATTAATCCCATACGTGTGTTTGAACCGTTTCCCGGGAGAAAGCCAGAGGGATCATTTCCTAGTTATTAATCACCACTCAAGTGCCTAGTTCTCTCGGAGGCTGGCGAGCTAAGGATGGGCCCTGCCTCAGGGAGCTGAACGCTGGATCCGGTGCGGGCCAGGTCCCGTCAGATGTTTCTAAAGCTCCTCTGCCCTCATTGGGAATGGCGGGGTGGGGAGTTCAGCAGCTTGCCCTGCACCGCGAACTCCCCGAGACGCGGAGCCAGAGCTCTTAGAGGTGGACAAGGCCGAAGGTCCCATCGGGTCAAAGCAGGGCCCCGTGGGTGGGGTCTTTACAATCTAGTTCCCAATGCTCTGGCCACAGGAGCCCAACACACTCTAACTCCACCGTGTAGCATTCATAAGACGAAGCAAATCGTCTCCCCGTAGCCTCGTTACCGTGAACACATTGCCCGGGAGTTCATCAAACAAGGCTAGCATTGAAACCACTGGAATTTAAAGGCACCTCATCCATAAAGATCAGCCCCCGGGACATCAGCTGGTTTGCTTAGAAACAGACATTTTTATCACCCCAACAGCAATTTCCTCCACATTGTGCCCGGCAGCCCAAGTGCAGGGCGGGGGCCGGGGGAGAGGAACACCTTCCCAGCCCCTTTGTTCTGCAGCATTTCATTTTTTATGTCTGCCGTGGTTTCCTCCCCGACCTTTTGCTGCCTGGATTTATCAGCCCATTTCATCATGCGACACTCGGTCACCGACGTGACACCTCTGTCATAAATACTCAGGCAGGGGCTGGGCTCTGTGAATGTGATGGCTGGGGGCGGGGGGTGGGGGGGGATGCAGAGCAAGAAGGGGCTGGAGCCAGGTTTTTGGCCCAGCCACAGCAGAGCATGGGCATTCAAAGGGCCCGGCTGCCCCGAACGGTCCCTCAGTGGGCATCAGTTTTAGACTGGAGGGACCAGGTGAGGAGTGAGCGAGACGTTCCGCCTTCATGCTCATTTACTACTTGGCCTCAGCTGGGCCTGCCAGCCGGGGTGCCCCACGAGTGCCCGTTACCCTGGGGTTTGGGACGGACACACCTTGCTTGCGAAAACTGGTCCCCATGGTCCTCATCGCCTCCCCGCACCCCTCTCAAATGGAGCAGCCTCCCGGTTGCTGGTGAGCCTGGCTGGATGGGAACCAGCGGCTGAGAGCTGAACGGCTCCATAGCCCATTATCGATCACACCCTGCGCCAGCTGGGGTTTATGACGCACCGCTAATACCAGGGACAATGTTCACATGAGCAGTCATTGAACTGGGGCGCGATCGATGCCGCTGAATGATTTGCAGCCAGCATGACCCGACTTTGCTGACGAGGGGTGCAGCCTGCTCTCCGGCCCTGGCAGCCCCAGCCCAGCCCGGTGCCAGGGGCCGTGCTCGGTGTCCTTTGTGCAGTTGCCATCCTAGGGTGGTAGGGGACTGGGCTGACATGTCTGTGATTGGTAGGAATACCCGGGAGCCACGAGGAAGGACATAGCTACTCCCAACGCAGCTGCGGGGCCTTGCGCAGCAGTTTTGTGAGCCCGTCTCATCTGTGTAGGGATGAAGGGAGAGTGCAGAAGAGAGGGGAGTTGGGGGAGGTTGCTTGTGAAGAAACAGTGGAATAAAGTGGGACTTGATTCATTGTCCAGGGAAAATGTCTTGCTCGGGGCCCCATGGTGCTCGGTGCTGTACACGCCCAGTCCCTGCCCCAGAGAGGCTGATGGTGGGTGAGGGAAAGGAAGGCGCATCCTCTCCAGGCCCATGGGGAATTGAAGGCCAGAGAGCTGGTCACACAGGCAGCTTGCAGCAAAGCCAGGAACTGAGATCTCCTGAATGCCTCCTTGTTCCACTGACCCAGCCAGGCCACCAGACCCAACAAAGAGTGGGACCAAACCTCTGGCGGGGTGATTGGACTCGCGGGGGGACCTTGGTGACCTTTGCACCAGAGGGAGGTACTGGAGTAACTAGGGGCCCCCCTGCCATGGCCCAGCCTGGCTCAGGGCTCTAGCAAGGTGGGATCCTTCTGGATAATCTCTGGGTCGCGACCCCCGGGCCCCTTGTGGCAGCGAGGGGTGCCATGACTGCTCTGCCCAGTCCCTGCCAGCCCTGGGCTGAGGGCCCCTCTGCCATTGCCAGGTTCAACCTGGGCTGAACCCCGCTAGCAGGAGAAGGAACCTGGGCGAGTGTAACCCCGCCTTGGTCTATTCCAATGCCCGGCTCTGGTGGGGCGCTGAGCCCCCGGCATCCCCAAAGTCCCTGGCCCGCGGGGGGTGCTCTGCGCTGCTGCAGGGGCGAGGGAGTGAGGCCGCTTCGCTTCTGGGTCAGGGTTTTGTTTACACGGGGGGTGGATTGGCCAGCCCCACTTCTGGGGGGCAGATCCCCCCCTTCCCTGGCGCCTCTGCCGATCCCGCCGGGCTGGCTGTGCGGGGAGCAAGGCGGGAGCGAGCGGCCGGGTCCCGGGGCGGAGCGGCGGGCGCTGCCCAGCGTGCTGAGCCGGGCCCCGGGCAGGCCGCTGGCCCCGGTGCTGAGGCCCCGCCCCGGCCCGCCCCGCCGCGCGGCGCTGACGTCGCCGGGCGTGCAGCCGAGCCGGCCGCTCCCGGGCCAGGCGGAGGCAGCGTGTGTCCGGCGGCGCCCATGCGGGTCTGCGGCGATGCGAGCGGGCGGCGCTCGGCTCCGCTCCCCGCCTAGCCGCCGCGGCCGAGCATGGGCTGCATCGGCTCCAAAGGCACCCTCGGTAAGCGGGGCCCGGGGGGGACGCACCGGGCGGGGAGGACCCCGCGGCCGCGGGATGCAGCGCGGGGAGGGGGCCGGGCCGCAGCCGGCGGGGTGGGGGCGGGTGTCGCGGGCAGGCGGGAGCCGGCGCGATTAGTATGCAGCCGGGAGGGCCGTTGCCACGGCGCCGGTCTCCTTAGGAGACCTTCAGCTTCCCCCCGAGCCGCTCCCGGGGAGGGGAAGCGGCCGCGGCTGCGGACGCGGGGCCGGGCCGGTGGGAAGCTAGTCCCCTTCTCGGTAGAGCGCAGCCGGGGCCGGAGCTTCTCCTGGCCCGGCCCGGCACGGGATGAGCCCGGCCCGGCTCGGCTCGGCTCGGCGCGGCGCTGGTTTGGAGCGGGCTGGCCTGGGATCGCTGTGCCCGGTTGGCAGGGGCCGTGGAGTGCGGGGCCGGGGGCCACCGGGCTGTTGTGCTGCGTCGGGCCCAGGCCCCTATCCTGAGCTTGCCCCGCTAGCTAAGTTGCTAGAACACGGGTGGGCAAACTACGGGCCCGTCCTGCCCGGCCCCGGAGCTCCCTGCCGGGGAGGCTGCCCCCGGCCCCTCTCTGTCGTCCCCCTTTCCCGCAGCCTCAGCGAGCCGCGCTCCGGCCCATAGTTCCTGCCGGCCAGCGGTGTGGCGGGCTCCGGCGAGGCTGTGGGCTCCTATGGGGGAGTGTGTCTAGTTCCGGCAGGAGATGGTCAGCAGGGAGCAGGGGGTGTTTGGATGGGGTGGAAGTTCTGGGGGGTGGTGGTTAGGAGACAGGGAACAGCAGGTTGTATAGGGTGTGGGAGTCCTGGGGTGTCTCTCAGGGGGCGGGGGTGTGGATAGGGGTCTGGGCAGTCAGGGGACAGGGAGCAGGGCGGGGGGATTAGGTTGGGGGTGGGGTCCCTTGGGGGTGGTTAGGGGTGGGGGTCTCTGGAGGGGACAGTCAGGGGACAAGGAGCAGGAGGGGTTGGGGATTCTGAGGGGGGCAGTCAGAGGACAAGGAGCAAGGGGGGTTGGATGGTTTGGGGGTTCTGAGGGGGCAGCCATGGTGAATAGGGGGTGGGGGCCAGGCTGTTTGGGGAGGCACAGCCTTCCCTACATGGCCCTCCCCACACTTTTACAACCCTGATGTGGCCCTCGGGCCAAAAAGTTTGCCCACCCTGTGCTAGAAGTTGCTGGGGGGGGGGGAGGTGGCCCAGCCCCAGAGCTCTGCCTTGGCTACTGCGGGGAGAAAGCCCCCGGCCTGGATGTGTCTGACCCACCCTTTCCCCAGCCCACAGCCCCGGAGCTCGCTCGCCCCTGCCCCTGCGGCTTCCCCAGCCTTCTGTGGGTTCTGCCTCCCTGCTCACCCGGCTCTCAGCAGCAGCTCTGCCAGCCCCACACCCGAGTTTCTAGGCAGGTGGTCCTGGCCAAGGCGGCCCGCCTTGCCTTGCTGCTCTCTGGCCAGCATTTTCCTTCCCCAAGGGGCAGTTCCAGGGCCCCCTGCAGTGGGGGTGAATCTCCTGGGGCTGTGGGGAGCCCTTCCCTGGGCAGAGCCTGTCCCCAAGGGGAGAGGTTCCCTCAGGTGGGCTGGCCAGGGCCTTGGGGAAATCCCACTGAGCCCACAGAGCACAAGGGGCTCCCAGCCAAGGCAGAAGGTGGCTGGGGCCTGTCTGTCTATGGGCACCCTCTGCCGCCCCTTCGAAACTCACCTGCCTCTGAGGCGTGGCGAGCCTAGTCCCAGGTTACACCACAGTGGTTCCCAAGATCCTGGCCAGCCGTGCCTGGGTTGGGTGTACTGCCCCGGGGCAGGGGTCCGGTTCCAGGGTCTCTTACAGCGTGGGCATTGTTGGTACTGTACAAGCCTCTGTCCTTGTGCAGACGCACCCAGACACCCCACTACCTCCTCCCAGCTCTCTGAGAGCCCATCCCAGGAGCGATAGGAACTCGCGTTACTGGTGGGTTAATGGCTGCTGTGGACTGGTTGGGCACCATTACTGCCCCACTGGTACCCCTGGGCTGCAGCCATTCAGGGAGACCTTGTCTGCTCTCGCTGCGCCTGTTTTTGAGAGGAAGGATGGTCTTGGGGATAAAGCCCTGGACTCAGACTTGGGCCCATAAGGGCCTGAGTGGGGCTTACGTGATGCCTAGGCCTCGTCCAGCTCTTTGCAAGTGTTCCTCCACCCCCCCATACTGCATACCCCGTGCCTCTGCGTTGTCTCCTGCCGAGCACTAGCCTGGCCCCAGGAGTCCCGCGCTCCAGCTTCCTCAGCTCAGCTTCCTGCCTTGAGGGCACTGTCCTGCGGACACCCACACCAGTGGGGAGAGGGGTCCTGCCAATGCAGTTAATGTGCCTCTCTGAGAGTTGGTGGCCAGGTGGCTGGAAGATTCTGCCGTTGCGTTAGCTGCATGCGTGCCGGGGTTAGGTCTGCACTCGGGCGCGGAGTGCTTCACAGCCTCGGCGGTGTCCCTGTGCTAGTCTGTTTCCAAAGTGGAGACCAGGCCTGCCTTGCTCTCATCCTCTGTGGAGGCCTCACTGATTTCCCCTCCAGGTGCCTCCGGCCCACGACCGTCCCCATCACTCAGTGTCGCACGGCCTTAGGCACAATGTTCGTGCTACCCTTCTTTGCCATCCCATTTCATCACCCCTTGAGCAGCGTAGGGCCCCGCAATACCCCATGCAACTGTCTCCCACCCTTTTGGTTCTATCTAGCTCCCACGATCTGTCCTTCAGCCTCTTGCTGCCTTTTCTGGGCCTTTGTCTTGGTCCCACTTAAGTCAATGTGGGGTTTTGCCCAGTGATGTCAATGGGAGCAGGATCGGGCCTTTGCGGGCCTGCTCTGGGTCGGGCTGTTAGGAACGGTCCCTGCTTTGGAAAGGCCCAGCACACTCCTGTGTCTCCCAGTTTACCTCTCCGCCTCGCTGTTTGCTTTGCTCCGAGGTCGGTGCGCCAGCTGTGCCTCTGAGACAATGTTTGCTGTAGCCTCCGGCCTGACCCTGTGCTGTGAGCTCACAGCTCAGCCCACTCCTTCACTTGCTTGAAAAGCTGCCCCTTTAAAATCAATCCTGTTTACACACCCACCTCTTTATGGGTGTTATTGCACCAGATGTCTGGACCTCCTGAGCTCCCGCCGCTCCTGTTGACTTCGGTGGCGATTGGGGGTGCCCAGCACCCTGCAGAATGGGGCCCTAATTATACCCCTGGTGCTCAGTGGGTCTCCAGCACTCCCATCTTGCTGTAGCTCCTGCCTCTCCCTTGTCGGCTCCCAAACAAAAGCGGCTCTCACGAGCCATCATCCAGTCATTTTCCCTGTTGTGCCATTCAGCCGGGTAACAGTGGGGTCATTACAATTGCCTCGTAGCATGACTGTACCCTGGCTTCTGCTGCTTAGACGCTCTCAGTCCCAGGGCTTGATTCCGACTGGACCGGCAGGGTTCTTGTTACCTGGCAACTTGTAACCAAACTGTGTCCGCTTTGGTAAGCTTAGTCTGTGTAACAAGCTCCCCTCCCATCTGTTGGTTTGTTTCACTTCTTGCCTTGGGTCTGACATCAAAGTGATGGGCTCCTCCGAGGCAGGGACTCTCTTCTACTTGGGGCGTACAGCTCCGAGCGCGGTCGGGCCTGGATCGCGCAGCAGTCCCCAGCGTGGGATAATCTTTGGGTTCCTTGGAAGGAGGCAAGCGACGACCCCGCCTCCCTCCCCCATGCTGATGTAACCTTTCCTTCCTGTCGAGTAGCCAATTGATTGTTATCTCACCACACAGCGGCTCTGTCCCCCCAGCAAGCGTTCCAGCCAAGCCCGCTTTTGGCCTTAAGCTTCTACTCTAGCGTTAGCATCAGGCCGGTTGTCACTCCCCTTGCTACGAGCGCTGTTTAGCTGACATCCGGCTTTCGCTTGGCACCAGGCCGGGCCTCGCCATGTGCTCTTACCCCGACCACTGGAAATGTCATGGTTCCCCGCACAAGGCAACGCACGCTGGGAGCGACACGTGGCTGGCTCGGTAAAGTCCGAGGGCGCTGAAATCAACGGTTCGGCTCCCAGGGGCTTCGGGTGGAGAGCAGGATCCAGCCAGAAGGGGGAGCTAGACACCTCGTCTAGGGGGACCTCCGGCTGGGGCGTGGGTCGGTGGACTCCGGCTGGGGCGTGGGTCGGTGGACTCTGGCTGGGGCGTGGACCTCACTGGACAAGCTGTTCTGAGAGGAAGAGGCTGCTCCTTTCTCATCTACCTGTCCTGTGAGTGACCCAGCCCCTTACACAGAAACGCTGAAACCCCCCCGACTGGCACAGCCCCTGCCTACGTCACGATGACTGTACGGCATGTGCTCACCCATGCCACGCTCACTAGCCCGGCACACTTACTGTACCCCCAGTTAGATCAAATCCACAGCCGTGAACGTAGCATAGC
The DNA here is from genome assembly GCA_007922305.1 of Dermatemys mawii. NCBI lineage: Eukaryota > Metazoa > Chordata > Testudines > Dermatemydidae > Dermatemys > Dermatemys mawii. Next base: position 9,800,972 of record ML677401.1, on the reverse strand, counting down.
CTGGATCCCCGCCGGGGGTCATGGGTCCATGGCTGTTCTCCAGCAGTATTTAGTCCTAGCGGGTGCCCGATCCCGGGTCTTTGGCAGCTGTTGGACGGGCACCGTGATGCCAGGTCTGAGACAGGAAAGGATCCCACTGCATTACGTACGGGATCTGTCCCCAGCCCCGGTGCCCAGGGGTCAGGTCCACACCATCAAGGCTGCAGCTTTGTAGTCCCAGAGCAGCGACCGAGGCAGGTGGGTCCTCTGATGTGGCATGGAGCCAGAGCGGTGCCCCTGCCTGGCCAGGATCAGCCCCCCATGGGGGTGGGAGTGCATGAGGGGGGTATCCAGGTGTGACTCCGAGCGGGCAGGTTTGTATACCGGCGGGGGGGGACAAATGAGACCTTCCCCGTCCTGGGCCCGTTCTCTTCTCCTCCCCCCATGTCAGCAGCGGGAGGTCACCTTTGCAGAGCGTTGGGGGTCAGCCCCCCGGCCCTCTCTGCTCTCCGCGCTGGTGTGATGACGCACGTCGCCTCTCCCTGACCTCGCTCCAGCTGGCGCACGTGCCCAGAATCTCGGATGCTGGGGGTGCCCGCGGGGAGGCTGCCCCGGGAGGAGGCGGGTGGGAACTGGCGCCCGGCTCGTGCCCCACACCGGGCAGGAGGCCATCTCCTGTCCCAGCCCCGACGCGCTCGTCGGAAAACCTCGCTGTGCCCTTGGCGCCGTGGCCCCCCCTGGAATATTAACGGCTCCGTGGTGGGAACGAACAGGCTGCAGCAGAACGCGCTTCCTGGGAAGGCTTCCTGGCTGGAAGGCCCTTCCCCCCCCGACCCCCATGCAGTGGGGCTGCCCCTCACCACTGACCTGTGGGGCCCACAGCCTCCTCCCTGCCCCACTGCCTCCTCCCCCACCGCACCCGACCCCTCCCCGCAGGGCCCGCAACCTCCTCCCCGCCCCACTGCCGCCTCCCCCACCGCAGCCC
>ML677401.1:9774488-9799608 GCA_007922305.1 Dermatemys mawii | reverse complement strand
CTCCTCCCCGCCCCACTGCCGCCTCCCCCTCCCTGCAGGACCCACAACTTCCTCCCAGCCCCCGCTGCCTTAGTGTCGTGTCCCCCGTCCCCCACTCCCACAGGGGTCAGTGCCTCCCCTTCTCCCCAAAATGGTTCCGTGCATCTTCCCCCCGCTTTCCACCTCTACATCCACAGGGCTCAGTGCCTCTTACCTCCCTCCCTCCTCTAACCCCCGCTCCCCCAAGAGATCAGTGCATCCTGCCATCCCCACCCTGCCCGACTCAGTAACTCTCTCCCCCTTCCTGCTGCCCCCTGCAGGGCCCGGCCCCTCTCCTGGCGGGGAAGAACTGGTGGCTCATGGCGCAGGATTGTCTATGATCAAGCCCACGACAAATCAAGCCCTGTCCCCAGAACGTGTGCCTAGAACACCCTACCCCTCCCTGCTCTGCTCCTGACCCCCAGCTCTGGCTGGGCCCCGCTCCCCTCCCTGCCAACCCCATCTCTCTAGCCCCTAGCATCCCAGCATGCAATCCCAGTCACTAGTGCAGTGCAGCCACTGCTGGGGTGGAGCAGGGAAAGCGAAGAAGAGTCCTGTATCCTGAGGCAGACGGGAGATCCTTGCGCGAGCCGGGTCTGTGGAGATACTGCCCGTAACGATGACCATGGTCCGTTGGGTTTACATCGCCTGTCCGGCGAGCCAGTGCCTCCTAGTGTCAGGCTGGGGTGCTGACTGAATGCTGACACCGATGGAAGGGTGCCCTTTGCTGAGTCACCTTGCCCTGTTTCTGCAGCTGGCTGATCCTTGGAGGTCTCCCATCCAAACTTCAGCAAGGCCGGCCACTGCTGAGCGTGGACAGGCTCCTGGTGGTTTGGCTCTAGGCCTTCGTTCCGGGCCGTGAACCCTCTGCACCGCCAGCCATCATGGCACCTGCTTGGGGTCCTCGGCTTTGCTCCTCATTTGCTATGGTTACGCCCCGTCGGGGGGAACCCACCAGCCGGGCCCAAGGGTCACCGGCCAGGGGGCCAGGAACTGCAGCAGACCCCAAGCAATGAGTCCTCTGCTGCTCCTGGGAAAGGGAGAAGCACCTGCCTTTGGCTAGTGCAATTCCACCTCCCCAGCATCCAGGTACCCCTGCTCTTCCCCGCTCGAGTACAGCAGCTCCCCAGCGGTGGGTCCCGGCCCCTCCGTGGGGCGTGGGAAGAGGAGGTGGGTCGTGCGTGCCCCAGAGGTATTCTGCCCTGTGCTCTCACTTCCCCCGTGCAGCAGAAATGTCCGGAGCCAGGGAGTGGACAGTCAGCAGCCTGACAGTGATCATGGCCTAGCTGGGCACATGGCTGGGGTAGCCAAATGGGGGGGTTGGGCTGAGAAGGGGAATGGGGAGCAGGGGGTTGGAGGGTGGGGGAGGGGAGTGAAGAAGGGGGGTAAGGGGCTGGAAGGCCCCCACTTTAAAGGCTTTCTGCAGCCCGGTGTGACAGCTCCTAGCAAGTCCTAGTTGTTTTCTCTCTCACTGTATATGTGTCAGGGGATCCCCAAAAAGACACAATGCGGCTGGGGGGTCACCTTAGTAAAACGTTTGGGAACTGCTGCTCTCAGAGGCAGCGCGGTCTAGTGGTTCGAGCACAGGCCTGGAATCGGCTCCTGCTTACGCCTGGGTAACTCAGGAGTGACACCGCTGGTGTCAATGTGAAGAGCCAAGCCCGGGGAAAGAGGAAAGGTTAATAACATGGACCGAAGCGTGTCGGTGCTTGCGGGAGAAGTGAGCAAATTCGGGAGTGACGGTGGCATTGCTGGCAAAATGGAAGGGGCTGGGGTCTCGCCTCCAGCCTGTAAAGTTGGGCCCCGGCCTGAGACTCTTCCTCTTGCTGTGGGTCTAAACGTCCCAGCGAGGGGTGCACCCCGGCTGCGTGGACAAAGAGAGAGCATTGCATGCTGGGAAATGCAGTCCCTGGCTTGCAGCTCCCCATGTACGCTGAGATCTGTTGTGCGCCCCATTGGAATACAGCGTGGGTTGCAGCTGGTCCGATGCAGCATTCTGGTGCTAGCGGGAGAGAGTGAGCGTGTCAAGCAAGAGGAAGGAGAGAGGGTGGGTAGTGACCTCCTGGAGCAGATCAGGGAAGCCTGGGCTGAATTCACCTGGCCTGGTTTGCAGCAAACATTCCCTAAGGGTCAGCTACCATTTTCCCTGCACTTCTCCAGGGAGGGAAACTCTGCTTGTGCTCTGGGGGCTCTGTGCGCTACATAGGGACCCAGGCAGCTTTGTAAACGAATGCACAGAATTGTCCCCAGGTGCCCGCTCACCGGCAGAATCCATGTGACGCTGAGGCAAAGGGCTGCTCTGGACGCTACCTGGGGAGAGCTCTGGTCCCTACCCCTGCAGGGCTGGGACTTTCCCATGGAGTGGAGCCGGGAGGGTACACGACCCATAGTCCCATCCTCCTTTACTTACCTGCCAAGTCCTGGTGTTCTGGACCCCAGGGGTTGATGACATCCACCGCCTAAGCTGGAGGCTTCCCCTGGTTCCTTTGAGGGGGTCTGGGATGACCTCAGCTCTTGCAGGGGAACCCATAGCCCTTCTGGTCAGGGCTTGGCAGGTACGTAAAGAGGATGTGGGTTTTTCAGCCCTTTTGTTCTGCAGTGTACCAGATGCCTTGAGAATGGGGATATGAGAATCCCCTCCCTAGGCCATGGCCAGGAACCTGTTCAAATCACTGGCAAAATTCTTAATGGGAGCAGAATCAGGGCTTTAAACTGCTTAAAAAACCAATTCCAAACCGTCCCTGTAAATAAGAGAATGTAGTGACCACCCCTGGTGGAAGCCCAGCATCCGACCTCTGTGTATTGGGGGGAAGCAGCCCCACCTCAAACTTCGTGCCCTTTTAGCAAACAGCAGTGAATGTGAGGATCAGGCCCTTGGCTTTTCACACCTGCACTGAGTTTTGGATGGTCTCACACACTGGGGAGAATCCTGGCTCCCAGGATTGCCCTGGCCAGTGAGATTTCAGTGTCCTGAGTATGGCATGCCAGGCTGTCCTGACCCCGGTGGTGCCTTGTCACCCATTGATGTGGACACAGCTTGGAGACAGAACCCTCCAACCGAAACCACAGCGCCTTTGAAAGGGGTCCCAGCAGGCGACGAGAGGATGTGTGACAAAGATTCTCTCTGGCCTCGCATGCTGAGGATGGGCCTGGCCCACAGCCCCCCGGGGTGACGCTCACCCGAGGCAGAGGGCCAGCGCACCCCCTGTGGCCTAGCACAACTATAAGCGTGACCCACTGGTGGGGGGGGGTGTGGTCAATCCCCTTTCTCGCCTGTTCCAGCCTCCGCCTGGGAGCCCCGAATCTAATTATGTGTGTAGCTTTGCGGGTCCCAGTTCAGCCCCTGGTGTTTTGACCAGGAAGGCAGCTGTCACAAATGCCTTTTATTAGAAGTATTACGGTAGGGTGTAGGGGCCCCAGTCCCACCGTGCTAGGCATGCAGCAAACATACATCAAAGGGAGGGTCCTGCCCCCGAAAGCGTGCCGATCCAAGCGGAAGAGACAACAGGTGGCTGCTGCCATAGACAGGCGGACAAGGGAACAATGAGAGGAGTGGGATCAGTGGCGCACCAGCTGCCCGCTCGTTTATTTTCCATCCGGTTGATACCGGAGAGAACAGGACAATTAGTGCCGACAGCGCATCTGCTAGGAAATCCGGCAGCCCTGTTCGGGTGTGTCTGTGGCCACGTAGGGCCTTTCTGCCGTTCTCCTTTGCTGGAAGAGTGGCATTCACTCCCTCTGAGTGGCAGGTTTGTTCACGGTTCCACACATACCTCCCCTCGTGTTAAGGGTTTGCCGTCCTGGGGTTTACATGGCACTACATTGGGGTGAACGTCACAAAATCTGGGGGGATAACCCTGGGGAAATGCCAAAGAACGGCCTTGGATTCTGTGCTGCAAATACTAGTGAAAAATCCCACCCCCTTTCAACGTGTGGACTGAAACCCACAAGGAGGTGTGTGCACAGAGAAACACTTAAAAGTTGGATTGACATAGCTCCGTTGGTTGGAGATTTGTGAAAAAACCACACAGCTGATGACCCATTTATACTGACCTAAGCCCCAGAGTAGATGCAGCTTTGTTAATGGAAGAAGGAAGGCTTCCATTGGCTGAGGTTTTGTCTACATGAGAAACGCTGTAGTGGTGCTGCTGTACTACAGCCACAGAAGGGGGTTCCAGGCGGCTGCTGTAAATCCACCACGCCAAGAAGTGGTAGCCAGGGTGATGGAAGAATTTTTTTTTTTTTTTGACCTGGTGGTATCTACAGCAGGGCTTAGGTCACTTAATTACACTCCATTTTTCACAGCCCTGAGCGAGGGAGTGAAGCGGATCTATCTCTGGAGTGTAGCTCAGCCCTTAGCTACGGTCATTCGGGGATGTGGTGTCTCTACGTGGACAGAGAAACCCATCCCCTTTCCCCAGCGGTGTCTGCTCTACAGGCTTATGATGGCCTAGTTATGCCGGTATCATCTCCAGGTGTAGACACAGCTGGGCCTCCGTGGTGGATTAGTGCCTGTTAATACTTGGACTGAAACATTAAACCAACCTTTCCTCTTCCCAGCTCATTGCTCCTATTCCCCTGGGGAACCCAAAGTAATTCCCCCTCTGTGCTTTTATGATCCCACGGGGATGACTAACATTAACCTCTCGCTGTCACTGCCTGGCCCCTCCTGATGGTGCTCGGAGACCTTAGAAGGAGGCTCGCTGGTAACAAGGGGGTGACGTTTATGTTCAAAGTCTGGGATTCCGTTGCCCAGAATCAGCGAGATCTGGACCCCGCGGAAAGTGTAGGAGTCTGTGGTGCAGAGGGGGACGGGGGTACACCGCCAGTGTCCTGCCCATGGAGGGATCGGTGCAGTTTAGGGTCCCCTGGGGACAGAGGGCCCCGCAGCAGGGCGAGGCTCTGGGAGGCTGACGTTTCTCTGTGCTCTCCCCGCAGTGGCTGTGGACACGACGTTGCATGTGGAATGGAGTGAGGTGAAGGTCCTGCCTGCCCTCTCGCCCTTGGGGAGCACCAGGACGTCGCTGGTCCACAGGCTCGTTCGGCAGAGCTCAGTGGACAGCCAGGACTCTCTCGAGGTGCCACGGTTCTCCTCCCTCTGCCTTTGGGGACGGGTGAAATGAACTGGGAGCGGGCGGGTGGGTCTACGTGGCTGCTGGGGGGAGAGATGGGGGGACCACGTGTGTCGCTTCTCTGCCTTTCCAGTTCCATCGAAAGCCAGTTGCCAGTTCTCTTAGGCCCGACCCCAGCAGCTGGGGCCTTCTCTGTCACGCAAGCCTCACTTCACCCTACTTACGTGGCACATCGGCCATGGGGGATGAAAACGGCATCTGGGATTTGGCCGGGGCTGCTGTCCTCCCTACCATCAGGATAGATCCCCAATAGCAACACTTCCTCCTCTGCCAGGGCCTTGCAGCCGGAGATTCCCAGAGTGCTTTGCACCCCAAGAATGCACCTCGCCTTGCAGCCTTCTCCTGGGACCAGTGTTCCCTCTAATTTTTGACAGGCCGTGTGCGCAAAAAAATTCATCTGTGCAAATTTTTGTGCTTCCATGAAAATGTTTGTGTGTGCGGTGTTTCTCCGTGTGCGTGGGGTTTAGGATCTGTGTGCGTGCACACACACGAACAGCTTAGAAGGAACAGTGCCTGGGACACAGGTGGCAGTGGTAGGCCTATATTGGAGGAGAGGAAACTGAGGCCCAGAGGGAATAAGGTCCCCATTTTCCACCGTAGCATCCAAATATCAGGGGCTTGTTTTGCAATCGTGGATCTAAGGGACTTGCTCCAGATCAGGCCCAAGTATGGAGCTTTGCTGGCCCAGCCCCTTCGAGCACCAGCCCAGCCTGGTGCGGCTCTGAGCTCCCACAGTGACTATCGACAATGGGATCCATCAGAAATTTTGTCTGGCATAGGCAAGGGGGGAGCGTTTGGGCTGTGGGAGCTGGCTACAGAAGGACATTACTGAATTCCAGTCATCTCTGCCCCTGGCCTTTCATTTCAGGGCCTCCCACATCTCACGCCTGCTGGGTTTAACTTTCTGCCTAAGGCTGCTGCATCCCTCCCTGGGGCTTTCGGAGGCGGTGTCTACACTGTGAGTGAAGATGTGCTTCTAGCCTGGGTAGGCATCCCTGGGCTAGCTTTAACCTAGGCCACGATACAGCGGAGACGTCCGTCCAGGGCCTCCTGATCATACCCATCCCGCTGCTGTGACCGGGTCCAGCCAGACAACTGGCGGTCCCCTTTGCCCTTGTCTGTGCTAGAGTCTTTTGCCCCTGTGAGCACCACTGCAGCTCCTAAGTGCACTGTGTGCCGCACTCACTTCTCCGAGCGATTCCACGTGCTCTGGGGAACAAAGCTGCCCCCAGGGCCATGTCCCTTGGCACCATTGCAGGGCCAGCATGCACAGGATTAGCAGGTATTGTAGCTCCAGTTGGTCTTCCCGGCACAATCCCACAATGCTCCTGTCCCCCTTTTAGTGGTTGCTTTGACAACTTGGTGCCCCTTGAACATCCCCCCATATTTCCTCTCTGCCTCTCATGTCTCTGCCTTGCTCCCCTTTGCCCCACTCAGGTTTTTCTCCATACCCCACTCTGGCTCCTCTCTGTCCTCCTGTTCCTCTCCCTGTGCGCCGTGGCCCTAGAGAACCCTGCCTAGGGCTTGGTCCCCACTGCCTGTGGCCATATTGCTGGGGCTAGTGAGTCCTGCTCTGTCTGGCTCCCTCCCTCTGGAGCGCTCTAGCTGTTTCTGCAGCTCAGGGGTTGGCTCCTTGCAGCTGTGATGGATTGGGGGTCACTCACCCCCGTAAAGGGTTCTGTCCCCACCCCTCTGGTAACTGAGTGCTGTACTGGTTTGCCGCTATGGCTCGGAGCCTCGACAGCCCCAGCTGGTCCACGAGTATAAAGGTCACATCTTGGCTTCCACTGGCCTTGTTTACACCTTGCAGGGTGACCCCAGCGGCCCTTCCGGTCGTAAGTCTCCCCAGGTACGTCTAACCTGAGTTCTTAATGACCAGACGCTCGGCGTTTCCCCTCTGGCTCACCGGCCCGCAGGGATCAGTTCGCTTTGCGGGACCACCCGCTCCAAACAGTTTGCACAAAGGAGAGCTGCTAGGCATCAAAATAGAAAAATCCCAGGTTCAAAGACGAGCTAGTGAGGAAAAACAAACCCAGGCAAGTAACACAGCGAATCCACAGACCCACAACTCCAGGCTTCACGGGTCTGTATTAGTGTAAGTCCCTTTTCTAATACGAGTTCTCTCTTGCCTCTGCACAGTTTCCCAGCAGGCCCTTCGGATAGCAGGGATCCAGCCTTTCCCCAGCTTCCCATTTAGAGGCTGCCCCTCACCCCCATCATTTCTGGATAAAAATCCTCAGACACCAGCCTGATTTTAAAAGGCTTCCCTCCTCCCCGCTTTCATCCCCCTCTTTCTCCTGGCATGATGACTCTGTTATTCAGAGTCAACCCCCTCCTCCTTCAGGTTTCCAAGACTGGGGGTTTCTTGTCAGTTTCAATGTCTTTCCATTAAGTTTAATGGTTCCCCCATTGTCTGTTCCTGGCTGGACAATGGTCGTTGCTTGGAGCCAGTTTCGTGGAAACACCTGGCTTTGGAGAAGTCCCCACCCCCGCCTTCTGGGAGGTGTATGTGAAATTGTAGAACAAGTCATGAGGTTAGTACCTTATCTACCTAGATTGATCACCACAATCTGCATCCATATCTTACAATACCCATCACGCTCAGAATTTCATAAAAGACTTTACTCGCTACACTCTCCTAGTACAAAAACGTTGTGTGCAATACATTGGTTCAGTTACTTACTCTTTGGAGTTTAGACCTCCTGGTTTCCTCCTGGGGTCTCTGACCCTAAAATGTCACAGCAGCCTCTCTATGGTTAGAGTGGTGGGGGGACTACAGCTTCCCCAGGAGTAGAAATGGGTGTCCAAAATCAGGGGTATCTGGGCCAAGCTAGGAGGCCGAGCCGGTCTGCACACACTCCCCTGACACTCACACCCGCAGTGTACTTACACTGCCTCAGCCGTGTCCCCCATGCTACTGAGACCTGAACAAGTAAGAGCAGGGAAGAGTCCTTGCTCCTGATCCCCTTGTAAATCCATATACCTACCATATTGCTCCGGCACCCACTCGTCCTCCCTGTCACCCTGAGCAGCAAAATATTCCTCCCCCCTCCCCCGTGCCCCAACTGCGTCTCCCCTCCAGACCTATCCAGAACCATCAACCAGTGAAGTTGGATGCTATATAAATGTAGGATATGCAGTGTGGCTGCTTTGCACTGCTGCAGCTTGCATGGGCTGGGACTGGACCAGTGCTAGCAAAATCGGGGTATCCTTGTTCTGCTCTGGTTTCTTCACCTTCCTCCATGCAGCTTCCGATCCCGGATCCAGTCCGACCCACCTGCCCCCCATTCTGCTCAAAACTCTCTCCTGATCTGACAATAAATCCACTCCCTTGGAGTATTTCATAGATTCCCTGGCCAGAGGGGACCATTGTGATCATCTCGTGTGACCTCCCGTATCACACAGGCCAGAGGACTTACCGCAGTAATTCCTAGAGCAGATCTTTTACAAAAATTATCCAACGGTGGTTGAATAATTGTCAGGGATGAAGAATCCACCATTGGATTCTTGGTCAGTTTTTCTAGCAGTTAATTAGCCTTGCTGTTAAAAATTTATATTATTTCCAGGCTGAGTTTGTCCAGCTTTAACTTCCAGCCATTGGGTTGTGCTGTGCCTTTCTCTACTAGATTGAAGAGCCCATTGTTAAATGTTTGTTCCCATGTAGATACTTAAAAATGGTAATTAAGTCACCCCTTAACCATCTCTTTGTTAAGCTCAATACATTGAGCTCCTTGAGTCTCTCACTATGAGGCATGTTTTCTAGTCCTTGAATCGTTCTCATGGCTCTTCTCTGAACCGTCTCCAATTTATCAAGATCCTTCTTGACTTGTGGGTACCAGAAGTGGACACAGGATTCCATCAGTGTCCACTGATTTGGCACCAGTGCCAAATAGAGAGGTAAAATAACCTCTCTACTCCTCAAGATTATTCTGGTTATGCATCCTAGAATCACATCCTTTTGTCCACAGAGTCACACTGGGCACTCACGTTCAGCTGATTAGCTACCACGACCCTGAAAGCTTTTTCAGAGTCTCTGCTTCCCAGGAGACAGAGACCCATGTTCTTTGTTCCCAGATCTATATATCTCCATGCAGCTGTATTAAAAGGCATATGGTTTGCTTGCATCCAGTTTACCCAAGCGATCCAGATCGCTCCAAATCAATGTCCCATCCCCTTTGTTATTTAACACTCCCCTGGATTTTTGTGTCATCTGCAAACTCTATCAGTGATAATTTTGTTTTCTTTCAGGTCATTGATAAAAAAGTTAAATAGAGTAAGGCCAAGAACCAATCCCTGCAGGACCTCATTGAAAACACACCCACTTGAGGATGATTCCCCATTTACAATGGCACTTTGAACCTATTCATTAGCCATTTCAAAATCCATTCAATGTCTAACGTTAATTTTATATTGTGTTAGTTTTTTATCAAAATGTTGTGCTTTAGAGAAGTCTTAAGTATATTGTGTCAACACTGATATTACCTTTATCAATCAGATTTGTAATCTCATAAAAAGAATCATGTTAGTTTGACAGGATTTATTTTTCATAAACCTATGTTGATTTGCATTAATTACATTCACACCCCCACTTTAATTTTGTATTAATCGAATCCCATATCAGTTGCTCCATTATCTTGCCTGGGATTGTTGTCAGGCCTATCATTACCCAGGCCATCCCGTTCACCCTTCTTAAAAATGAGCCCAGCATCAGCTTTCTGCCAGTCTTCTGGGACTTCCCAGTGTTCCAAGTCTTATTGGAAGTCAATGTTAATCCTCCAGTGAGTTGCTCAGACAGCTCTTTTAAAACTCTCGGATCTAAGTTATCTGGACCTGCTGACTTCAAAATATCTAACTTTAGTAGCTTTTTAACATCCTCCACAGGTACAGCCTCATCATATGGTGATAACACTCTTTCCATTCCTGTATCTGTTTTTTTCCCTAAATACAGAAGGGAAATATTTAATGAACACTTCTGCCTTTTCTGCATTATTATTGGAAATTCTACAATTTCCACCTGGTAATGGTCCAATACCATTGTTAGGATTCTTTTTGTTCCTACTATATTAAAACAAAATCACAAAACCTTCTTGCTGTCTATAACTCTACTGGCCATACCATTCTCCTTGCGTCCTTTTGCTTCCCTTATCAATTTTCTACCATTCCTAACTTCTGACTTATATTCATTACTATCAGATTCCTCTTTCTTACATTTATGATTTATAATTTTATTTTTATAGCTTCACTTCCCTCTAAACCAGGTCTCTTTTTTTTTTTTTTTTTTTTTTTTTTTAAACCGTCCGAGCCTTCTTCCTCAGTTGTGAGATTGTGGTTTTTTGGGCATCTAGTAAGGTGTTCTTAAATGATTCACATTTTTCTGCTTAAATTCTTCCTCCTAGCTAATTTGGCTAATAATTATTTTCAGCTTTGTGTAATTGGCTCTGTTAAAGCATCAAGTATGTGTGTGTAATATGTGTATATATTTTTACTGATCTGGACTTTATTCCACTTACAAATTGTAAATGTGATCAAGTCATGATCACTTGTACCTAGCTACCATTCATTTTTAGTTCTGTGACAAATTCCTTTTTACTGTTAGGACAAAAGTCAAATATGGAATCCCCCCTGTGTTGGTGGCAACACTTTTTGGGTTAGGAAATTGTCAGCTCTAGTGTTTAGAACTTCCAAGGATGTTTTAATACTGGCAGTGTGAGAGCTCCAGCATATGTCATCACATTGGAGTTCACGGTGATCACGCTGCCTTTTCTCCGACGCATGTATAGATGGGTGCATAAGGAGCTGGTCATCCTGTTTCCTCGTGTGATTAGATGATGTGTAGCAGACGCTAGCTACTGTCTCGGGCTTTATCTGTTGTGTCGTTGACCCCTTACCATTTCAGATCATTTTCTTCTGACGGGGAGAACAAAGGGGAGAGGAGGAGGCAGATGCGGGAGAGAGATACTTAAATGTGGAGCTCCTAAGGGGATGCTCAATTTCATAACTCAGCCTCTTTGCTTTTTGTTCCATCCCGTTTCCACTCATCCGTCTGGACTGTAGGTGGCTTTGTCCTCTGAGTCCAGACCAGGCTCAGGGCTATAGAGCTGGGCCACGGCACACACCAGTTTGTAGGACTCAGCTCCGGATTGGCTCCTTACTTAACATCACAGCACTGAGATAGTCTGAATGAGCCATGGAGACCTTTGATATCAGAGAGTCAAGAGCGCGTGAGGAAGGATATTGGAACCAAACTCCTAATGCGCTTTCTGGGGGGCCAAGCTGACCTCCCATCTAACGCTGCTCACCCCACCCCCAAAGTCCTCGGCAGTGTTTCAGCTAAGGCTGGTTGTGATCCCATTTCCGTGCCTGTCTGCATGCTGCCCGGTTACTTCCGAAGCAGTCGTCATCGGGGTGTCATCTTCCCCGGTGTCTTGTGTCCCCAAAGTAACCAGGGAGCTAAGCAGAAGGCAGGACCCCTTGTGTTCGCTTGGCGCGCTGGATTTACAGCTCCGCAGAGAGACAGGTGGGTAAACATCCCTTGGCCGACAGAAAACCTGTTTGTCAACTTGGCTTTGAGACAGAGTCAATACCTTGTTTGCTGTCCCCGTACTAACTCCTCGTGTGGGGTCTGTACAGACCGTTCTCCCCACTCGTAATGATCCGCGTGACCTCGGCTTTCATTTAAGACCTCTCGTGACGTTCCTTGGTGAACCAGAATGGAGACACCAGAATCACCACGTGCCTTTAACCTGTCTACCTGTTGGCAGCGAGGGGTTCTTGGATTACAACTTCCCATGTGGTTTATGTACAGGTGACTTCTCTGCGCATTGGCTCCCCTTCGGACCCCAGCCTGGTACACACACGTGGCGCTGCAGTACCTGCCCAGCAGAGGTGGCGTCACACACTAGGCTGGGGCATCCAGCTGGTGCAACGGAGCTGGGCGCGCTGGCTGTAGGGTTGCCAGCTTTGGTTGGCTGCCTTCCTGGAGGTTTCCGCACGTGACGTCATCTTTCATGCAACATTCATCTTTGCTCCCTGGAGACTCCAGGCCAGTCCTGGAGGGTTGGCGACTCTATCGGTCTGCCCCTCCCCCACCCCGGCCCCGACCTTTCCACCCGGCTGGGCCCGGCAATGTCAATAGGGCTCTTTCTCCCTTGGCTGCCCCTCCCCCTGCACTGAGCCTGTCTGCCCGTCTCACCCCAGCGCTGGCCTGGCCGGGGTATCGATACTCTCTGGCCGGGGTAGTGATACTCCCTGCTGGCCTATCCAGGGCACATCTCTTCCCTCGTTGCTGATGTTCAAATTCCCGTCCTCTGAGGCTGGAGCCGTGATGGTGACTCTCTCGCACAGATGCTGTGAAGGCCTCTCCTTGCTCCCCCTGCCACCAGGAGCCCTCCGTGGCTGCGGTCACTGTGAAGTGAGCCCTGGGCCTTCCCCTCCCGCTGATCCTGCAGCCCTGACACCCCGCCTGGCCCGAGCACGTGGAGGTTTTCCCGTGAGCTTCCAGTGCAGACAGCAGCCTGGGAGCTAGGCCAGGTTCTGCCCCCTTCCCCACGCCCTGCTGCAGTCCCAGCTCCCTGGTATCTTTTCCTGCTGTGCTGCACTGACGTCAGTGCCAAGCCAGGCCTGTATCCTGGGAGAAATCAGTCCATGGTGACTGGTTGCCATGGAAATACACCTTGTTGCAAGCTACAAGTCCAGAGTCACTTCCTAGGAAGTCACTGGCTATGGGCCGCTGGGGCTGGGTCTAGGGCCGCTGCCAGGGAGACAGGGGGCAGCTGGCAGTGCCAGCTAAGACTCCGCGGAGGCTGCGCTTCTCCCGGCTGGTGCTGGGATTGTGCCCAGGGGACATACACTGCAGGACTTGGGTGGCAGGAGCTGAAATGGCTCCTGCTGTCCCTGGCTCTGGGAAATGCATCCCCAGCTGCTGCAGCTCCTCTTCCTTGTCCCTGCTGGGATGTGACCGGCAGCGGGACAGCGCCTGTGGATCGTGTGCCTGAAGCCCTTCTCCCACGCCTGGCACCTGTTGCATGGGTGTTTGCACAGGCCCCAAGCTGCATGTGGCTCGCAGCGTCTGCCTGTGCTGCACACAAAACCCGGGCACTGATCAGGTTTGAGTCCTGGTTAGGGGTCGGACCCCGAGACCTGCTGAGCCCCGGGGCCAAGCCGGGTCTCTGCGTAATGCAGCAGGGCCTTGGTAGCACAGCCTTGAGACCCAGGGCCAGCGATGGCCAAGCCAGATTTGCACGGCCCTGCAGATACACCCGCCAAGCTCTGCAGAGCGGGGGCAGGTCTCAGGGGAGGGGGTTTAACTCTCTGGAGCTCGCCTGTGCGGGTCTCCCCAGTGTCTGCATTTCCCACCCCTCCAGACCTGCCCGTCATCGGCTCAGGACTCCCCTCTGGATGAACGGACCCCGTGGGGGTTAGCAAGTCCAGCAGCTGCTGCCCTTGTGCTCCTGTATCTCGGGTGAAGAGCGGGAGGCCCACCCCTGATCAGGGCTGTTCGCTGGCTCCGCTGCTGGGGTTGCTTCTCCTCTCTCCTGTGGAACGACAGGCGCTTTGGGCAGGGGCGTGCGGAGCGCTCTTCCCCGGGCCCAGCGTGTGGCTAATTGCCAGGGCGGCTGTGGGGCGTTAATGACTAAAGCATTCGGAACCATTATCTTGCTTTTATTTTCCCTCCTGTCACTCGCGATTGCTCTCCCGCACGCAGCAGATTTACTTGTTTTCTTAATGGTGTTGATAAAATGAGGCCAACGTGCCGTGCGTTATACCCAGCTGCTCCCCCCTGAGATCTCCCAGCTGGCACAAACTCCGCTTGCTTCTCCCTCTCTGGGCTGTACTTCACCCGCAGCTCCAGACACCGCGCCTGCCCTGCCACACTTTCCCAAAGCTCTGGGAGTTTTCTAGGCTGTGTGGCTCCGGGCCCAGGCCGGCCCCTGCAATCCTGCCATGGGCAACTCCGCTCCGGGGCTTAGCAGGAACCCAAGGAAATATTTATCCAGAATGATGAAATAGCATCTGCAAAGTTACAAGAGCAGCCAGCTGTCCTCAGTTAGACAGCGTAATGCAATCAATGCTCTCCTTCAGGACCCCGCATGGCTTCCTGCTGGGAAGGAGAAGGCAGGCGTGTGTGTGTGTGTGTTTGTGTGTGAGACTGTACGTGTGTAGTGGGAGAATGTGTGTATATTTAGTGTGAGTGCATCTGTAGATATAGATGCATGTAACGTAGGAGACTGTATACCAGGGGTAGGCAACCTATGGCACGGGTACCAAAGGCGGCACACTTGCTGATTTTCAGTGGCACTCACACTGCCCGGATCCTGGCCACCGGTCTGGGGGACTCTGCATTTTAATTTAATTTTAAATGAAGCTTCTTAAACATTTTAAAAACCTTATTTACCTTACATACAACAATAGTTTAGTTCTATATTATAGACTTATAGAAAGAGACCTTCTAAAAACCTTAATGTATTACTGGCACGCGAAACCTTACATTAGAGTGAATAAATGAAGACTCGCCACACCACTTCTGAAAGGTTGCTGACCCCTGATTTAGTGTGTGTGTGTGTGTGTGTGTGTAATGGGATAATATGTGTGTATAAAACATACACATCTCTACACGCCTTTGGGCCTCAAAACAGACTAGCGCCATTGTGGAATTATAGACGTCAGAGATGGACAAGGCCTAGTGGTTATTCCCTAGTGTCAAGGCAGGTTCCTCCTACTCCAATACTTTGTCTAGTCTGCTTTGAGCTGACTCAAGGGAAAGGGCAAAGGGATGATGTTCAGGAAGGACATCGGGAAGAACTGCCTCTGTGTGACATCACCCTATGCGCTGACTCTGTACCGAGGGTTGCTTTCCCCTGAAACCCCAATTGTATTTCCCTCAAAGGACTCTCTGGTGCTGTTGTTTCCTGCACACCCCCTCTCGTACTATTTCACAGTCATCTGATGTTTGCAACACCTCCCGGGCGAGTGTCATTTACAAGCGGAATCTACACGCTCTTTACCCGTTCTTGCAAATCGTTCACACACATCTCTGTGGCATCTTACAGCGTGCGCACACACAGGCTCTATATACTACAGCCAATGATGGTAAAGAATAGTAAGGTTGCAAACTTAATTCGCCCCCCTTGTGTCTGTGTATTATGCAACAGCTTTTAATTACAGGATCACATACATTTTTCCCTGCCTCAATCAATATTTCTTTTTATCTCCTCCTTCACTGTTTGACCCCAGACCTTATTTACCACATGCTGTCCAAACCCTGCACTGAATGCAAAACGATTTATTTCCTCATGGGTGTTTCTAAGGTGCTTTCTTTATGGTATCCAAACACTTCACAAACGTCAATGAATTTATCTTAACCACACCCCTCTGTTGGGGTTACTAAGATCCCCATCTTACAGATGGGGAGCGGAGACACAGAGTTTAGGGCCAACTGCCCACTCACTTGAGACAGGGAGGGCCTGACTGAGTACTTAGCAGTTTTATAACATTTGATACGTTCAGAACACAGCTCTGGTCAATTTCAGTCGCAGTTGTGGGCATGCTGCATTTCTGCACATAAGAGCCCAGCGTCTCAAGTCAGAAAAAGAGGCTCATGCAATTAGTGATTTGTGAAAAGGCTGGATTACGTGATTTGCCCAGAATTATACAAGCAAAGGCAGGGATAGAATCCACTTCTCCAAGGTGACATTCAGCTGCCTTAACCAGGAGCCATCCTTTCTCATCCTTCTGTTCCCTCTCTCTGTCACTAGCCACCTTCCAATTTCTGTGAAAAACGAACCAGCCAGCCTACGGACAACAGCCTCATTCACTCTATAACCATGATTCATCCCCAAGCACATCTGTCCCCTCCACTGGGTCCAGTGGAGAAAATAGCGTGTGATCATGTAATGAAAGACTGTCAACATAATGGCGTGGATGATACAGGACTCAATTAATAATGAACTAAAGGACGATAATATAATGAATGCCAATCAACATGGGTTTATGGAAAATGGAGCCTATCAAACTAACTTGATGTCTTTTTTTTTTTTTTTTTTTGATGGGATTATGAGTTTGGTTGATAAAGGTAATAGTGTTGATGTAATGCACTTAGCCTTCTGGAAGGCAGAGGACTTGGGACCGCACATGTTGATTAAAAACCTAGAATGATAGAAAATGAAAACGACGCACGTTAAATGGATTAAAACCTGGCTAAGAGAGAGGTCTAAATATGTGATTGTAGTTGGCACTGGTGCGACCGCTCCTGGAATCCTGTTTCCAGTGCTGTTGCACACAGTTCAAGTTGTTGATAAAGTACCTACTTAGGGAACAAAGATGTAATAAGGGGCTCTTCCAGCTAACAGAAAAAGGTACATGCGCCAATGGCTGGAAGTTGAAGCTAGACAAATCCAGACTGGAAATAAGCTGTAATTTTTTAACAGTGAGAGTAATTAACCATTGGAACAACTGACCAAGGGCCGTGGTGTATTCAACATCCCTGACAGTTGTTAAATCACTATTGGCTGTTTTTCTAAAAGATCTTCTCTAGGAATTATTTTGGGGCAGTTCTCTGGCCTGCGTGATACAGGGGGTCAGACTGGATAATCACAAAGGTCTCTCCTGGCCTTGGAATCTATGAATCTATAACAAGATCCAATGGCTGGAAGTTTAAGATAGGCAAATTCTGATTGGAATTATGGCACAAACTTGTAAGAGTGAGTGTAATTGACCGTTGGTACAATTTACCCTGGGACATGGGGGGACTCATCACTGGGAAATTTAAAACTCGATGTTTTTCTCAAAGATACACACTAATTCAAACAGGAATTCGGGGAACTCCTGTTGTCTGTGTTACTCAGGATGCCAGACTGGATGATTACAATGGTCTCTTCTGGCCTTCTGCTCTGTGAATCGGTGAATAATGCATACGCAGAAGAGGGGGCCGAATTAAGGTTGCACAGGTAATCTGAATTCTGGCATTTCCTAGCTTCCGAGTGCCTGCCTTTGCAACCTTATTCTTTGAATATTTTAAACATAATTTCCTAACCTAAAAAGCAAGCAAACAAACAAAACCCCACCACCAAACCTGAAGGGGAAAAAATAGAAAAGAAATTCCATCGTGTGGAACCATGCTGACCCCAGCTGGACACATCAGCAGGGTTCAGACCTTTAGATCACAGCACGGATTGCAGTGACTTATGCTCACAGAGTAACTGGTAGCAGTAGTAGGCTGTTACCCTCTGTCTGCTGGAGGCGGGATGAGGCATGCTTTGCTGGTGGGTTTTATACTATTTTTGGACAGCAAAGGAGATTCCGAACTCCTGGTTCCATTCCAGAGTGTGTAGGGGAGTGTCTGCAAGTGCGTATAGACCCTTCTGACCCATGCCTCCAGCCTCTCCCTTTCCCTTCTGCTCCTATCTAGCTCTCCAGCTCCTGCAACCCCTTCCCTCGTCCTATCTGTTTTTCATTCCACTGTATTCCAGTGCGGCTGGTTCGTCTTTCTCCATCTCCTCTCTGCCAGCTGGGGGAGCACAAACAACTTCCCTGTTCTGAATTCTGGGGCCCAGCTGTCCTTAGCATGGAGGAGAAGCAATTGCAGGGAGAGTCCAGCTCCAGCCCCACAGTGGGAATGGAGGTTGTTCCTAACTCTGAAATGTTTGTAACTGAACAAAATGTCATGGTGGTTCATTCAAAAGTTTACAGCTGCAAATGGACTTTGAAACTTGACTATGCAGAAGAAAAATGCTGCTTTCTCTTTGGTTTTTTAGTCATTTAATTTAATACAGTACTGTACTGAATTGCTTTTTTTTGTGTTTCTGCTCCTGCCTTATTGTGTACTTCCCGTTCCAAAGGTGGTGTGTGGGTTAACTGGTTAGTTTGTAACTTGGGTGTTGGTATCTCTGAGGTTCTACTGTACTTAGGAGCTGTGAAGGGACAGAGCAGGGGTCTCAAACACACAGCCTGCGGGTTGCATGCGGCCCGCTGGTTATTTCCTGCAGCCCGCCAAGCTCCCCTCCTCCTTGCTCCCCCGCCCTCCAGCGTGCCATGTCCCCACTGCTTTGCCTACCTCCAGGCGCTTCCTGCCACCAAACAGCTGTTTGGCAGCACTTAGCGCTTTCCAGGCGGGAGCAGGGAAGAGCGGGGAGCCGCACGCTCAGGGGAGGAGACAGAGAAGAGGCGGGACGGGGTGGGGATTTGGGGAAGGGGTTGGAATGGGAGTGGGAAGAGGAGGGGCAGGGCCTCATGGAAGAGATGGAATGGGAGGCGGGGCCGGGAGCAGCCGGGGATATGTGTCAGTGATGTGGCCCTCGGCCAGTGTACTAGTCCTTATGCGGCCCCCCGCAGTGATTCAAGTTTGAGCTCCCTGGGATAGTGTGTGAAGATATTAAATTCTCTGAAGAGAGTAGCCAAACTCCAACAAGTCTCTACTGAGCATGTACTAACAGATTTTTTCAGAGATGTATAACTTGGTCAAATTTGGGCGGATTTGCCTGGAAACAGAAAAAAACACAGCAGTGTGACACCCCTGCCAAACGTTGTGATCCCTCTGCGCCAAGGGATGGGGGTGCTGGAGCTTCCAAAGAGAACAAGTTGTAAGAATTTTTTTAGCAAGTGCAAACCAACATTTTTTCCTAACCTTGCTCTTGGAAATAGCGGAATCATTTTAGCTGAAAATTAAAAATATATAAATATATTGAGCCTGCGGCAGGCACCTGGCATAGAAAATTTCAACCCGAACAGTTAAGGTTTGGCAAGTTATAATCAGCCGAAAACAAGGACCTATAATGATAACAGTCAGGTAAACTTAACTATACACGTCACTATCGGCTCCACCTATAATACGCAGTGTCGATTTTTAAAGGCAAAATGACATTTCAGCACCTAGTCCCTACAGAACCTGAATGAGTCTTGAGCCGTAAGTCAATCTGGCCTCCATTGCCACTGCAAATATTTGAGCACCTATTAGGACGCTCTGAGTAATCTCTTGCCCATGTGGGCCACGCCACGTTCGAACCCATCTGTATGAATGTGTCAAGTGAGATTTCCGGCTGAACCACACGTTTTGGGAGAATGGACTGTGTCTTTCAAACCCCCTGCTGCGTTTCCCTCTAGTGCCTTTAAACTGCAGCTGATAGAGCGAGGGTCCCCGTTCTAGACTCGGGTTCCTCTGTGGGGAAGGGGGTTAACTGAGTGAGGGAGTGTAGGTTGATGGCTCTCTCCCTCTCCCTCCCCTCTGTCAAGGGGGAGCTAATGGCAGGTGCCTGGAGCGCTGGGGTGGGGACTTACCTGCTTCTTCTCTGTGTTTGAAGGTAAATGTTGAAGACACTGTCGAAATGTTACCCAAGTCCCGGCGAGCGCTCACGATCCAGGAGATCGCTGCCCTCGCCCGGTCCTCCCTGCACGGTAATGCCAGAGGGCCTCGTGTGCGTGTCTCAGAGGGGTGTACCATGAGGGTGGAGTGGGACTGGGGGGTACCCGATTAGGAAAGGGGCGTTGAGTGAGGGTGAGGATGTCTCACTGGGGTTTGTGTCACCTGTGGGATGAGCTGATGGGGACAGAGGGTGTCTTGTGTTTGGGGGGTGCCCCCGGGATATCTCAATAGAGTGCGGGGGTGTCCCATTGGGGGTGACATGGGGTGTCCCATTGGGGGTGTATGCTAGGTTTCTGCGGCCCTGCCCACTGCTGTCCCTGACGCTGCCCGGTGTGTTCAGGTATCTCGCAGGTGGTGAAGGACCATGTCACCAAGCCCACGGCCATGGCGCAGGGCAGGGTGGCACACCTCATTGAGTGGAAAGGCTGGAGCAAGCCCAGCGACTCCCCGGTGGCTCTGGAGAGCGCCTTCAACTCCTACTCGGACCTGAGCGAAGGGGAGCAGGAGGCCAGATTCGCAGCAGGTGGGTGTGGTGTGAGGGGCCCAGGCCCATGGACCCCAAGAGGCTCCTGGAGAGGGTGATGGTGTGTGTAGGGGGGCTCCCCGCCCTGTTAGAGGAATGGCAGGAGGGTTATTGCCAGGCACGTCACAGAAATGGGGCCCTGCCCCACAGAGATCCCCAGGGGGACCCAGCAGAGATGTGGGGGGAGGAGAAACAAGGACTAAGCCCCCACTCTTGGTTTGGGCGGGGGAGGGAGGAGTTTCCCTTCATTGGGACGGTACCGCCTAGTTGTGAAGCACCCCCCATGCGGTCCCCTCGCCCTGCAGACCCTGGAGGGGCTAGGGCTGAGCTCTGAACAGCGCCCCCTAGTGCCTGGCTGAGCATGGCTTGTTCCCGCACGCCCTTCCCACCAGATCCACCCTCACGGCCGTTCGGTGCCACCCCCTTGCTGGTAGTGATCCCCACTGGCCCATCCCTGCTGCTGCTCAGACCTGGCTCCTGGTCGGTCGGGGACCAGGGGACAGCAGGGCGGCCCTGTGGGGGGCACCCCCTCTCCCTGCTGTGGGGGTTCGCAGTGACGTCTCAGTGAGGCCTCCACATGGGCTGGAGGGATGGACTCAGCAGCCAGGCCACAGCAAGCGTGTCCTCCCGGCCGGGGTCTGCAGGCGGCACGGACAGTAGCCACGGCTCTGCGCTGACCCCAAGCGCCCGCGTGGGCTTTGCTCTCCAGCTCTTTGACCGGCCCGGTTTGCAAGTGGGTCTGTTTTGCCACAGGCTGGAGGGGCTCCAGCCTCCCAGGGTGGGAGGCGAGGAAGGGTCTGTGTCCTGGTTATCGCGCTCCACTCCCCTGGGCGGGATCTTCTGAGCTGGCAGGGCCCGGCAGGCTCTGTCCTTGGAGATCCCTGCAGCCGGAGGCTGGGAGCTGAGTCACCGAGCCAGCGGGAAGAAGGGAGGGGAGCCAGCAAGGGAATCGACGCCCCGCCCCAGGCAGGCAGGGACTCAGCTTCTTGCCCCCCGTCTCAGCCGACCGCCAAGCGTCCCTGCCCCACAGCACCACCCTGAGCAATGCCCCAGGTCAGGCAAGTGCCCGCTTAGTGGAGCCCTGTCATGTGACTGTCACTGAGGCAGCCAGCCAGGCCCGCGGGCTGCAGAATTCACTGGCAGAAAGGGGGCGGGGGGTACAAGGACATGCCTGTTGCCAGATCCCATCAACTCGTCGTCTCGCAGGAGAAGCCAGTGCCCTGTCACTTCACAGGGAGGGGAACCCTCTCCCCTGGCGGGCAGTACATGGGGGTGCAGTTGCGTGCCAGGGGTGTGTGTGTGCCTCCTTTGCATTTTTTTAAGGGCCCCATCTAAGAGCTCTGCCTTTACTTAAAGCTGCTCATCCCTTGGCTCTCAAGCTGGGCTCACAGACCAGTGCAAGGGGCACACAGTTCCCCTGCCCTTCCCATATTGCTGCGAGGTGGGGGCCCAGCCGGAAAAGGCTGGGAACCGATGCACAAATTCTACAGCCCTCAGGGTAGCCTGAGCTATCATCCAGCCTCAGGACACTTAGGAACAAGCCAGGACGCTGCTAATGGGAGGAGGGAGGGAGGGAGGGAGGGAAGCGTCCCTTCCCAATCCCCGCCATCGCCTTCCCTGCCCTGGCAGCCTGGCATTTGCTCACCCGTCCAATGATCCTGTCTAGTGGCTCTCAAACCATCCAGGCTCTTTAAAAGTCCAGGCACAGCGTTCGTCTGCACGGCCAGAGTATGCTGCTGCGTTAGGCTGAGACACAGAGGAGATGGGGCGGGAGCCGCGTTCCAGCCCTTGCCTTTGCCCCCCGGCTTCTTCCCCGCCCGCAGCACCAGCCGTCGCCCCGGGCAGCTGGGATGGGGCCTGGCCAGCCTCGTCCCATCCCTGCACTTCCCCCTCCCAGGGCGGTCTTTCCCTTGTCTCCCCTAGCGCCTGCCCCCGGGGGAGGTCTCTGGTCTTCGGTGCAGGCCCTGGGGCTGCAGGGAGACATGCACGCCAGGGGGAGCCGGGGCCGTGAGAAGGAGGCTGCAGGAGCAGTATCCCCTAGGGATGGAGGCCAGGGTGAATGCCCCACCTGGGACGGGGGATGGGTAGATTTTCACGAGCCCCTCGCTGCCGTGCAGGCTGCATTGCAAAGAACAGCAGGCAGGGCTCGGTGGGAGGCAGGCGGGGCTGGATTTGGGGTAGGAGGGGGACCCTAAGTTGTGGAGAGAGACCAGATCTGAAGGAAGTGCCCTAAGTAGCCAATATGGGCCCCAAATCTTTCCCAGAGCCTTGGTGGCAGGGCCAGGGCGGGAGGCTGAGCCAGGCCCCTCGCTGGGTCGAAGACACATTCCTGCCATGGGCCTCGCTGGCTCCGGGGCTCACGTGTGACCGGAGAGGGGCACAGGGCTGCTGGAGGGAGCCGGGGTCTGTGTGGGGGCTGCATAGGAGTGTTCAGAGCTGCTGGGCATTTTGCCTTTCTCAGAAGCGTCGGGACCTGGGTCTATGGGTCTGACCTGACCCCCCGAGCCTGGGGCTGACCTGACCCCCCACCCCCGAGCCCGGGTCTGACTCAGCACCCGAGCCCCTGCTCCCACAGCTTTCCCCACCCCCCGCCAGCCCCACCACGGAGCCTGGGCGTTTCTCCTGGCAGTGCCCAGGGCGGGGCATGAGGCCGCTGAGCTGGATCGGCCACCCAGCCTTTCAGCTGCGTTCCCTGGGTGGGGGCAGAGCCTGGCGCCTGGCAGAAGCAGCGGTGTTAAGGCTGGTTCCCGGGAGAGCTGGAGCATCCAGCAGGGAGCTGCCCCCCTCCCTGGCATCTGGGGGAAGGTGACGCACGCCGGCGGCTGCAGCCTGGCATTAACCAAACACGCTGCTCTTAACAACGGGGTTTGTTGTTCGCTGACAAGCAAAATTAAAAAAAGAGCGGTCCTGATCCGGCGCGGTGCTGAGCCCCCATTGAGGCTGACGGGCCCGATCCGGCACTGAGCCCCACCGCAGCCCCCCCTTGACTCCAGTGGGCCCGATCCTGCACAGTGGTGAGCCCCCACTCCCCAGCCTCACTGACTCATATGGGCCGGATCGTGCACAGTGCTGAGCTCTCCACTGACTCCAGTAGGCCCAGTCCTGCCTGGTGCTGAGCCCTCTGGGTCCCCATGACTGAGGGCCACAATCATGCATGGTGCTGAGCTGTCTCTGCCCCACTGATTCCCCTGAGAAGTGCTGTGCCATTGGGGCTGCCGTTTCAGGCCCCCAGGGAGGACGGAGGGGGGCTCTGTCTTGCTCCCAGACCACCCGTGGCCTGCATTCAGCTCTCCCTAGCCTGACTTGGTAGGAGGCTTCTCCCAGCTCTGCCCCGGGCAGGCCACAAGCCACAGCCTGGGCCCAGGGGGCTGAGCGACACGCGGGGAGCCGGAGTAGTGGCCTGTGGGGCCAGCCCCTGCCCAGGTTTCAGTGAAGAGTGCGGGGCGTGCCGGTGAGGTGGGGTCTCCCTGCTCTGGGCCGGGTGGGTGACGGGACTCCCTACGCACCCACTCTGGGATCGATGAGCCCGGGACCAAGAGCCGTTGTTCTCCCGGTGCAGCAGTACCAGCTCCGAGGGGTCCCTGGGACAGGACACCTCCGAGGGGCTGGCGTCTCCCCATGGGACCCCTCCGGAGAGCTCATGAGTCTCCCTCCCTGCCTCCCTAGGCGTGGCTGAGCAGTTTGCCATCGCCGAAGCCAAGCTGAAGGCCTGGTCCTCTGTGGATGGGGAAGACTCCAACGACGAATCCTATGATGAGGACTTTGGGCCAAACACCAACAGCAGCCAGCCGGCTGGTGAGTGAGCAGGAGGCATTGGCCACATCTGTGGGGAGCCAGGCTCATGTGCTGGAGCATGCCCTACCTCCATACCCCCCAGGAGAGAAGCTGGGGGGCTATGGGGTCCCTGGAGGCTGAGCTGCACTGAGTAGATCCGTGTGGGTTCATGCCAGACACCGTGGGGCCGACCCCTGGCCAGTAGGTAACTGAATGTAGATATCCCCTCTACAGAGATGGGGAAACTGAGGCAGGGAGTTGGAGCAGCTTGCCCAAGGCCTAGAGTCAGTGGCAGAGTCAGGGATGGATCTGCATAACTCAGCCCTCAGCACCCTTGGGTCGTTCCCACTCGAATCTCCCTTGGGGCATTGAGGAGGGCGGGGGCTGAATAAAGCAGGGGGAGCTGGGCTCACGGGGCGTTCAGCACATGTGGGCAATGGGGCATGGCGCCCAGCCCCATCTAGCTGCACGTTGGACTTGCCATATGGACAGCTGCTGTGCATTGGGCTGGGGCTCGCTGGACTGGCCAGGCCAGGTCTGGGTCTGCCCCGTCCCCCTGGGGCACCAGGCAGTGCTGAGTGGTTCCCCTACCAAAGCGCCAGCATGCCACGTCCCCCACGCATCTCAGTGGGCAGCGCAGGGCGTGCCAGTGCTCTCCCCTTCCCGAGGCTCTGTGGGGGGCCAGCCTGAGAGAGACCCCAGGGCTTGTCCCCTACATCAGCCACTGCCCCCTGCAGCAAACAAAAGAGGAGAGGCCGATGCTCGATGCTCGTGTCCTCGTGTAATCCTCGTCCTGTGCAAACAAAGGTGCTTCCTCGCAGTCATTAGATGCCCACTAATCTCAGGCAATTTGCATATCAAAGGCAGTCAGCAATAATCTGCCCGCACTCCATCCAGAGAAGGGTCTAATTGCTCTGCTGTAATTAGAGGGAAAGTGGAAGAGCTGGGGGATGGGAGCCCGGCCCTGATTGTGTTTGTGGGCGTGACACGGGGCACCCTGGGCATTGGTCCCATGGCACCATCCCCCACTCATGCACTGGTACATGCTCCCAGCCTCTGGGGGTACTGACATGTCGCATTCCCTGGGAGGGACCCTGGCGGGGACTCGGCCTACCCGGGGGTGGGGGAGGGTTGGGGCCCTGAGTCTCTGCAGAAGGTGACTTGTGGGGGAGGGGGCGACCCACTGATTCCTGCTGCAGCCCCAATGTCCAAACTTGGTGCAAAATTCATGTGTTTGAGTCAAATGTTTAGAAGATCTGCTAGTGCCCCTCGGTCCTGACCCCCAGAGCCCCTAACTCCCCACACACAGCTCTGCCA
>ML677401.1:9763498-9774478 GCA_007922305.1 Dermatemys mawii | reverse complement strand
AACTCCCCACACACAGCTCTGCCACTTCCCCTCGGTCCCGACCCCCATAGCCCCTAACTCCCCGCACACAGCTCTGCCACTTCCCCTCGGTCCTGACCCCCAGAACCTCTGGGCTCTGAGAGTGCTGCTGTGGGATGACCTGGCCCCCCGACCCCCAGGACATGCGTGTCAGAGCTAGTGCTGCAACAACCTTCGCCCCTTGCTGCTGGGCATAGCCTCCCCCAGAGGGGCCTTCCAAGGTGTCTCTCCATGGGGCTAGCCAGGTGTCACTGCGCTGCCGAAAGTGGGGTGCAGGGCCAATCCTGGGGGTGGGGAGAGCGATGGAGGGAGCCAGGCAGAGGCAACAGGGGCAAGAGCCGGGGAGTCACTGCGCTGGAGAAGCTGCAAGGCCTCTTGCCAAGTGAGCCGAACCCCGCTCCGCTCGTAGGTCTGATTTGCAGCTCCCCTGAAGCACCCAGCTCTGGGGCGGGGTTTCGGACGTGCCCCACAGCTCCCATGGGGACGCTCATGGGCAGATTTTTCTAAGGTGCTGGGCACCATAGTCCTTGCAGGTGAGCAGGGCTTTGGCTCGGGTCCGAGGATGCCCCGGAACGCAGCACTCCTTGGGGCTGAAAGACGGGGCCCCGTGGGGCTGGGCCCAGCCCACGCTCCGGTCACTGGGATGCGTTTGTTTCTGTCGCATTTCCTCGAGTCACCCGTTTCTACAAGTTGCTTCCCAGGGGCTGGCCCTGCTGTGTTTTTCTAGCCGTTGTGGGATCTCCAAAGGCCAGGCCTTGCTCGGGTTGCGCGGGGGGGTGGGAGCAGCCCTGGCGTGGGTCAGCCATATCCTGTCACTTCCTGGTTCCCCACCCTTCGTGTTCCCAGTGAGGCTCGGCTGGATGCACACAGCTGCCAGCCCCTGGTCAGTGTCCTGGGTGCAGGATGAGTGGCTCCCAGCCTGGTTGCAGCCCCCGCCCTGACCCACGGCTGGGCTGCAGCTGGTGCAGCCCCTCGGCTGTCTGCAAGGGGGGCTGCGGGCAGCTGTCGTGGAGAGACAGAGGCAGCCGTGGGAGGGCGTGTGGCAAGCTAATGGGGAGCGGAGGCTGCAGTGCATGGGACAGAAAGATCCTTCCCTGGGGGCTGTGGGGAGCAGGGAGCGAAAGGGCCGGGGGAAGAAGCCAAGGTTGTGCGGGAGGAAGACCTGATTTAATTCACTTGTACCCAGCATCAAGAATTCTCCCCTCGGGCGCATGCAGGACGCCTGGCACTGCCTAGCCGGCTGCCAGGATACTCCCCCCGAGCGCCCTGGGGCGGGGAGAGGGGGCCGGGAGGGGGGCAGCCGTGCGGCTGAAGCCAATTCCCCCCCCCGCCCCCGCTGTGTGTTTCAGATGCCTCAGGGCAACTGCTGCCCGGCGCCTTCCTGAAGGATCTGCTCCAGAGCCGCCTGGGCCAGCTCGGCGTCCGGCAGGGCTCCTGCGAGCCCGAGAGCGACTCCTCCCAGACCGTCTCCCCAGAGACCTTGTGCTCCAGCCTCTGCAGCCTGGAGGACGGCCTGCTACTCAAGGAGCTGGGCTCCATGGCCGGCGGGGAGGAGCTGCTCCTCTCCAAGCTGCTCCCGCCGACGGGAGAAAGTGCCTTCCGGAGCCTGGGCCGGCTGGAGTGCCAGGACTCCATGTACTCCATGTCCTACCCGGCGTCGGCCTGCCTCTCGCCCGCCGAGGACGAGGGCCTGCCCTGCAAGGACGGCCACACGGCGTGCGAGCTGCACGGGGACAGCTGCGGGGGCAGGAGGAAAGTCTCCGACGTGGCCTCCTCGGGGGTGGTGTCGCTGGACGAGGAAGAGGAGGAGGAGGCCGAAGAGCAGTGAACCGGGCTTGGTCTGTGGCATGCTTCACCTGCCATCTCTGTCCCACTCCGTGACACCCGCCCCCCCCTCCTCCGGGCCCCGTCCCCAGAACCACCTGTTCTTCTTGTGGGCAAGTCCTGTCTGGGGCTGGCGTGAGCCGTCGCTGGGCAGAGGAGGGGGGGCAGAAGGAAAATCCAGCGCCCTCCACGGGCGGAGACTGTTGAAGCCTGAGGCATCGCGGCCGCCCGCCGGATGGATTTGCTTGCTGCGTCTCTCTCTCGCGCCCCTCGTCTGTTTTTTTGCATGAGAGTGTTTTGGGGATAACCCAGACCCCTGAATCGGAGCCAACTGGACCCGACGCCATCGGGGATGGTTCCGAGCATATTCGGTGCCCCGCCTCCGAACCCCTGGGGAGGCGCCTTTCGCCATCGGGGGGGCATGGCTAGTGCTGTTAAAGCAACACGTGTCTGGTCCTAACGAAGATTAAACCCCCG
This sequence comes from Dermatemys mawii, assembly GCA_007922305.1. Taxonomy (NCBI): domain Eukaryota; kingdom Metazoa; phylum Chordata; order Testudines; family Dermatemydidae; genus Dermatemys; species Dermatemys mawii. The sequence goes on along the minus strand of ML677401.1, from coordinate 9,772,159 downwards.
TGGCCTGGCCCCCTAAGCCCGGCTCAGCGCTGGGGGCTGAGGCGCCCCGTGCGGGGCTGCTCTGTCCTTGACTTGGGAGGCTGTTTTCCAACCCCTTGGCACAAAGCCAGCTCTTTGCTTTTATCAGACCAGGTTTTATATCGTGAGCCGGCTCAAGGCAACGGCCGAGGGCCAAGCAGGTTTGTCTGGACGGAGTTGGACGGGAATCGCCGTCCCTGCTGGGACACTCACCTCCCCGGTGGGGGAGGGTGGGGCGAGGGGGCACGGTCCGAGTCGGTGGGAGCACGAGAGCAGATCTTTTTCTATATTTTTGTATGTTGTCTCTGTGTGGCCCTGGCCGGGAATGTTGGAGGACACTCCGGGGTGACACGGCGCAGGGACTGGTACCCCCCAGCCTTGGCCTCGGCAGTTAAGTATTAACGTCCCCATCTTGGCCTCTGGAGAACCGCCGTCTGGGGCTGGGCCGTGGGGAGAGCTCACGTTCCCCTTGCTGGAGCGAATCTGAAGGATCCCAGGGGTCTTTCTGCATGCACAGCCGTGGGCCTGCACACAAACGCATGGGCACACACAGATCCCCATCGTGGGCATGCAAACGCCCCCCACCCCTCTTCACGGTGTGCCATTTTACAACCCCCATTCTTGTCCGGGAGAGCTGACCCTCTGCTCCGAGCCCCAGGGAGCTCCCCCAGGTCTGAGGTGGGGCCCGGATCCAAGGGGGGCTGTTTTCCAGTTTGGATGTGGCTGAAATCTCATGGGATTTTATGCAAATCCTCATGCCCAGTTTGGGGTCAAACCTAGCCCCCATCACCCACCCAAATCCACCCCCGGCAGCCCCTCGGTCTAGCTCTGCCCAGTGCCCGGGCACTCACACAGATCTGAGCGTACGCGCCAGGCGCCTGCAACGGGCCGGCGGGAAACGAAACCCATGTCCCAGCTGGGGTGAGTCCACCAGGTCCCTGTCCCACGAGCTGAGGCGGGAGCCCCCTCCACTCCGGCGGGGGGCTCAGGTAGGAACCCAGTGGAAGGGCAGGGGCCCAGAGGGATCTAAGCCTCCCCCTGCAGGTTCTCCCATGCTCTTGTGGCTGTGATGGCCCCATAGCATTTGCTGCCCCACATCAGATTGTGGCTCCAACAAGCCAGCAGGCCCCGCCCCCTGATGTTTTGGAGGAGCAGGGGGGCTGGGCTGGGGGGCTGGGTTCTGACCCACCTCCCACCACGTGACCCTGGGAGACCTTGGGCAACAGAGCACGTACATGTGCCCACAGCCTGGGGAGCAAGCGCAAAGCTGGGTGGAGTGGGGGTGGGGATGTGTGTGGGGGGGAGATTGTGGCAGTCACCCCCCCCTTCCTCCCTCCCCGCCGCAACTGGGGTTGTGTGTTCTTAAGGGATCCTGCAGCTTTAAGGGCCCTGTTGGCTGCTAGCTGGTGCTCACAGATAGGGCCCTGATGCGGAGCTGGCTAGGCAGGGAGGGCAGCATCCCTGGGCTTGTGTGGGTGCCCCGGGGGGCAGGAGGGCTGGACCACGCCCTGCCGGGGCAGCACCTGGGCACTGCCAGCTGGAGGAAGACTGGCTGGTTCCCGAGGGGGCTGCTTGCCCTTCAGTGCTCCCAGCAGCCATTCCCTGGGACAGGGAAGGGCCCCGAGCAAGGGGGCTCCCCGGGGCAGATGTGAGAGCCGCAGCTCCTGCTCTTCCTGCTCCAGCCAACCCCCCGGCCTAGGGAGCCCCAGCACCCCTGGGCAGTCCTGGACCCTGGTGTGCTTGGCCTGGCCGCTCTTCTCCCACCCCACACACATTATGGCCTCCCCCATGCGCCCAATGGCCTGTGTGTCCCATGCCACTGCCTCTCCCCTCTGTGGTCTTCCCCCTGCCCCCCAAACAAGCTATGGCTTGTCTTGTTCCCTCTCCCCCACACACAATGGCCTGTAGCCTCCCCCCGCACACCTGTCCAATCCCCCCCCACACCCCCTCTATGGCCGGTACCCCCCCAAGCCCCTCCCCGCCATGGCCTGTTGCACCCTGGTCAGTTCTAGTGTCTGCTATGTTACTGCAGTTCATTAAAGCAGCGAGGGCCATGAGAGTGGCTGCCAGGCTCCCGGGGGGACCCTCTTCTCCCCAGTCTCTGATTCCCCCCACTTCACGCACTGCCCTGCGGTCCTCCAGTGTGCCACACATTGCTCCCCCAGGAGCCGGTGCAGGGAGCCCCGAGGCTACGCTGCAGCCTGGGGCCCTGTGTACACCCTGCACAGCTCCCCACAGGACCTGTCCCCTCCGGCTTTACAGGAATTCAACCAGCAGATCAAGTGCCTAAACTAGGGGTCGGGCCCAGCCCGGGGAAGCTCCTGAGGCACTGACTCCGGGCAAGGGGAGTCAGGACTCGACCTGCTCCCCAACCTGGCTGTGGAGCACCCCGTCTGTGCCTGCCCCTGGGCAGAGCGTCTGCCTACCTCAGAGATGCCCGCTGGATACCCTGAGCAGCACTGGGCACTGCCCCGGTCTCTGCCCAGTGTGTCTGCTCAGGGTCCGGGGTGGGGAGCGAATGGGGGATCAAGATGTCCCCTCCCTGCAGCGAACCGAGGGGAGGTCGGCGGGTGGGATCAAGCGCTTGGGCCGTAGAGTCAGTGCTCGGGGTCCAGAGCTGGATCCCAGGGCACTGGGCCAAAACCAAAAATGGCCCCTGCTGTGTCGGGCCGGGAAGCTGCCTGTCCCAGGGAGGCGGGCGGTACCGTTGTCCTATCTAGGCCGTGGGCCTGAGGAGGAAACGTGCCCTAGTTGAAGAGCTGAGGCTGTTCCCTAAGGCAGCCGGGTGACATGGGGTCAAACCTGCTTCCGCCAGAGGGCACGTGGATGGCTCACAACTCAGGGGCAGGCGGCAGGGCTGGAAGGCTTGGGGACGGTGGCCCAGAATGGCTGGCACGGGCTTAGCGCTTGCAGGGACCTTGTAGCAGACAGCAGTGGGACATGGAATTAGGTTTTCTCCACTGTGCATGGTGGTTTGTTATTGTAGGGTCGCATGAGTGCTGGGAGCTGTGCGTGCTGCTGTATTATTACAGGGTTGCTTGAGAGCCCTGGACCATGCATGCTGGCTTGTTATTGTAGGGTTGTTTGCAAGCTCTGGGCTGTGCATGCTGGCTTGTTATTGTCGGGGTGCTTGCACAAGGTCTAAGTCAAAGCCCTCTGAAGTCACCGAAGCCTCCCCTGGCGAGCTCTGTGCCTTCTCGGGGTTGCTCGTCTGCGTGTCCCTGTACCACTGACTGGCTGGGCTGGGCTGGGCGCTTCTCCCCATGTGCTGCTGGCCGTGGCAGCTGCTGCCTGAGCCAGCCTGAGTGGGAGGCTCGGTGGCTGCTCGGTGTTTGTGGGGGGAGGTGGGTCTCCTGGCTGGGCGTGGTGGGGCAGGGGGAGCAACTGACTCTTTAACTCAGCCAGGGAACCCCAGGATTTGGGGGAGGAAGAGGAAGCTGCCCTGCTCCTCCCCCACCTTCTGCCAAGGACACCTTCAGTCTTCCCTCCCATTGGAGCCAGTGGGACCCCCTGGGAGATCTGGGGCAGGCTACGGTCTAAATAGGCCCTTGGCAGCAGTCTCTTCTGGGCCACACCCCACCCCACGTCTCCTGACACAGCCCACTCCAGCAGTGCCCACACCCCGCTCTCCACCGCTGTTGTCGGGCAGCCCCTGAGCAATGAGCAGGGAGCAGATGTTTGCATCACACACACACCCCCAATGCCATGGATACTGGCCCCCTTGCTGACAGGCTGTGGGCTCCCTGCCCTGTGAGAGACCTCAACCTCCCTCGCTCTGGGAGACACGGGCACGTGGGCTCCCCTGGGGGCATGCTGGCACACCGCTGGGCAGTGCCCGCAGGGGTGTGACATGGCTCTTCCTCCAGGGACATCAGGCAGTACCGCCAGCCCCTTCTCCCTGCTTGGAGTGGTTGACAGTGGCCACGCGCCAGCGGGTGAGGAGTTTGGCCCTCAGTGGGGCAGCTCGCACGCGGCAGCCAGGCAGGGGCAATGAGAAACCATGCTGGCTCACTAGCCCCTCCCGTCCGAGAGACTCTGGGCACAGTCATAAATGCTCCCATGTTAATCCTGCCCCTGCCTGTGCTGTGGGCATCACCCCTTTACGACTGCTGGGGAAACAGAGGCACAGGGCCCAGACCCTTAAAGGTACTGAGGCAGTTAACGCCCATTCAGTTCAGTGGAAGTTAGTCTCCTTCATACCCTGGAGGATCTGTGCTGTAGAAACCCGAGTGAGGAAAAGAACCCAGGAGTCCTGACTCCTAGACATCTATCCTGCCCATTATACCACGCTCTCTCCTAAGGAGCCTGGCTCACAGTGGGGGGCTGGCCCACCCCTCCCGCCACCTGAGAGAACCCCATAACGTAGCATCTGGAAGGAGAAAGGCAAGTAGGAGGGGGTGGCTAGCAGCAGTGGGCAATTCCTAGTCCCTGGGCCTTCCCCAGCCTGTGGCAGGAGCGGGTGACTCCATTTGTACTTCGCCTGAAGGGGCTGTGCAGCCGTGTGGCAGTGGGGTGTGCTTGTGTTGCCCTCATATAGGGGTGTGTGTGTGTGTGTGTGTGTGCATATGCATGTGAGGGGTGTGCGTGTGCCTGGAGGTGCGGTGTTGGTGTCTGTCCGTGAACAAATGTGCAGGGTGGTGCGCGTGTCGCACAGGTCTGAGGCGAGTTGTGTACATGCACACTGCTGTGAGGGATGTGTATGAGAGGAAGGAGGTGTGACTGGATGTGAGGGGAAGGGATGTGTGTGTACCCAGATGTGAGGGGAGGGGTATGTTTGTGTGTGTGTGTACTCACAGAGATGTGAGGGGAGGGGGATGTACTCACATGGACGTGAGAGGAGGGGTGGGCGTGTGCACACAGATGTGAGGGGAAGGGTATGTATGTACTCATACAGGTGTGAGGGGAGGAGGCGTGTGTATTCACATGGATGTGAGGGGAGGGTTGTGTGTGCACCCAGATGTGATGGGCGGCGCGGGTCTAGCCGGGCAGCAGGCTGGGCGCAGGGAGGCCTGTCCCATGGACCCTGTCTTGGTTCCCCGGAGCCGTGTGGCCTCACACTGTGCTCGGGGACCGTGAGCCGCCGGCCTGGCCCTGTGGCTGCTGAAAGCCGCTGTTGTCCTGTGTCCCAGCTGCCTGTGGCCGTCCTGCCAGGCCTCTAATAAACCGAGTCTTGTTACTGCAGTGTTGTGTGGGCGCCTCCTTGGTAGGTTCACCCGCTTCCCCTTCGGCATTGCCGGGGCCTGCGGTGGCCATGGTGACGCTGCCCCCCAGCCCCCTCCAGGCTCCGCCAGGCGCTATCTGGGAACAGGGCCGCCTTATCTCGCATTCCAGGGGCCGGTGCCATCGGACACCTTGCTAATTATGGGCATCTCCAGGCTGTGGCCGCCTTCCTGCCCCCTCCCCTTGCCCCCTCTCCCAGCAGTGACCCGTCTCCTCCGCGGGCCGGCACCAGCGCCATGGCATCCGTCAGCTCGTCCTCCACCTATCGCTCGGAGCGGATCAGCACCTACAGCCAGAACGCGCCCCCCGGCGAGCCTGGCTTCGAGCCCCGGGGGCGCTTTGGTGAGGAGGGGGACAGGAGCACCCTGCGCCACGGTCCCTTCGCCGCACGGGCCCGGGACTCTTACGGATACACAGGTGGGGGCCAAGGGTGTGGGTGGACTCAACCCCACACATGCCTTGGGGTGCTACAGCCACTGCTTGCCCCGGGGCAGGCGGGGGGGGGCGGGGGGCTCATGGGCCAAAGAAGGTGAGAGCCTACTACTGCAACCAGCTCCCGGAGTCCCTCCTGTTGGTTGTGTGGGTCAGACCTGTGCTTTCAGCGCTATGGCCCCAGTTCAAAGCCCGACCACCCAGGCAGGTCCTGGCCTTGACACCTGGGGAGGGGAGGGAGATGCAGCCCCTAGCGGGTCTGGGGTGGCCAGTTCAGCCTCTGCAATGCCTGGAGCCCCATGGCTGTGCTCACCCTTTGGGGAGATGGGGAGAGGCTGCGTCTCCAGGGGGCAGTGACCACAGGGCTGGGGTAGGCTCTTTGACACCCATTCCTGGCCCAGGGTGGGAGCACTGCCTGGTCTGGTGCCTGCCAGTATGGGGGTGAGGGTTCTTCGTCCATACCCGTCCCTTCTAGCCCTCTGGCTTGCTAGCCAACCTCCGCCCCACTCAATCCTCCCATTCCCCATTAGCCAAATCCCCGGCTTACTAACCAGGCTGCCCCCGCCCCCGCTGAGTCAGCCCCACTGCCAGACAAACCCATCTCCAATCCCCTGGCTTGCTGATCACACCCCCACAGCATTCGTCCCCACACTGCTAGCCAGACCCCCTCTTCTAGCCCCCAGCTTGCAAGTTAGACCCTCCCCAAAAAACAATCCTCTGATCTCCCACTACCCAGACCCTCCCCCCAGGCTTGCTAGTCAAATCCGCCTAATTGCCAGCAGACCCCTACCAAAAGCCAGAGAGCCCTACGCGCACGCAGCCCCTCCTCCAGGCCTGCACTACAAATAGTCTGTTGGTCCCAAGCAAAACCAAGGGACACCCCCACCCACCCACACAAAGGCACCTCAGGGTCACTCCCCCCCGCCCCCACGAGTCACTTGCCAGCCCCGCAACATGGGAGCAGAGCGGCCTGGATTTCTCCTTGCTCCCAACTCTACCCTGCTACTCCACTGTGACCATCCCATAGCTCTCACTGCCCCCGTCCCATACACCCCCACGCCATCATCCCCCCCGCTGTCTCAGCACCTGCCACATGGTGCAGCCCCTAGGCCTCCATGGGCTCCATCCCTCCCCCTCACTGTCCCGCTCTATGCAGGGTCCCCGGGGTCTGGCCGCCGCTGCAGCCTGGGCACCAACGTGCGAGCCGGGAGCGACACGTACCAGGTGACGGCTGACGTGAGCCAGTTTGAGCCGCAGGATGTAGTAGTGACCACGTACAACTACCACATCATCATCCAAGCCGAGAAGGTGAGGAACAGCGCGGGGGGAACAAGGCACAGGAGGGAATGGGGGTGGCTGGGACCGGAGTAGCGGGGAGTTGTGTTCCCTCTCCCCCACCCGCAACCAGCACTCCCGCCCCACTCCCTATGCCCCCCCACCCCTGGGAGAGGCTGGGCTGAACGGGGCTGTGCTTAGCAGGCACGGGAGCTTGTGCCCGCTCTCATGGGCTGTTTGTGTCCCTGGCAGGTGGCAGAGGACGGCACCGTCTCCAACACGTTTACCCACAAGTGCCAGCTCCCCGAGGACATGGACCCCATGTCTGTCAGCTGCGCCCTCACTGAGGCGGGGCTACTGGTCATCAATGCCAAGCGCGGCGCGGCGGCCAAGATGGGCGAGACGCCCCCGCCACTGTACCGCACTGAGGTCAAGCTGTGATCCACTCCCGCCCCCCGGGCAAAGCGATGCCCCCTGCCTCGCACAGGTGCGGGGCAGCTGCCTCCTGGGAGCGCACTTTGGCGCGTGTGCTGCTAGCCGGGGGCCACACGTGTGTCGCAGGCGGGGCAGCCTGGCGTGTCCCAGCATGCACTGCGGTAAGGCAGGCTGGCTCAGTAAGGGGCAGTGCATGCTGGGATTGCTCGCGCCAGGGCTGGGCACATAAGCTGTTCCTGGCGCGCTACGGGCTGCCCCGGGCCAGTCACTCGCCCCAGCCCGTCGCCGCACTGGGGTCCCCGGGCCTGGGCGCCGTCCTGTGGGCTCCTGGCCCGTTTGGAATAAAAGTTTCTCCCACCCAAGGCTGCGGCTGGGCTGTTCCTCGCGCCCTGCGCCTCTCCCCGGCTGTTTCGCTGCAGCAGCGGCTCCCTCCTGTGCCTAGTTGGGGTAGGAGCCGCACACAGGGCCCCAGCCCCGTTTGCTGCTCCAAGGCGGCTGGTGCCCGGCTTTGGCTGGGCCCTTTGCCCCAGCTGATGCCAGGCTGCAGCGATGTCCCCCCTACCCCCGCAAGGCGCGTCAGAGGTGCCTGGCATGCAGCAGCAGCCGCTCTTTGGGTTACTTTATTGATCTATTTATAAAGTCCTTTTATTAAATTAATATAAAAAAAATCTCTGTATTTACATCCTGGCCAGTGCGGGGCCCAGAGAGACTCGGTGGCTGCCCCCCAACCCGGCTCCGAGCCCCTGGGATCCCCCCGCCCCAGGGCCAGGCAAGAGGCAGCCACGCTGGGGAGAGGGGCGCAGTGAGACTTTGGGGAGGGAGGGGGAAGTGCTCTGGCCTAGGCTAAGCCCAGCTGCCCTCGCCCAGTGCTCCCTGGCCCTGTACCACAACCCACCCACAGAGGTAGCATGATTGACGGACTCGACTGGAGATTGAAACGTGGCGGGGTGGGTGGGTGGGAGCTGCGGCTTAGGCCTGAGGAGCATCACGGGGGCGGGGGGGAGCCAAGGCGGAGGGCGGTGGGTTGGGAAGAAGGGCACTGGCAGAGCTGGGTAGGGGCAGAGCCCAGGGCAGGTGTAACCATGGGGTGGGCGGGGCCTGGCCGGGCTGGGGCTGGGACATTGGCAGCGTCGGGGGATTAGAACTCAGTGCTGTGGGGGGAAAGAGCTGGATATTGCATTTTGCCCCCCAGGAGCCCTACGCCAGCTGCCCCAAGACCCTCGCAGGCGGAGGCCAGGGGCTGGACTCGGGGCATCCTTCCTCGTCACCACACAGGGGCTG
>ML677401.1:9753056-9763488 GCA_007922305.1 Dermatemys mawii | reverse complement strand
CAGGGGCTGGACTCGGGGCATCCTTCCTCGTCACCACACAGGGGCTGCCGGGGCAGCTTCTGGGGCAGGGCTGATGGCAGTGGCTTGCGGGGGTGCTAGCTCCTCCCTTGGTGGCAGTGCGGGGGACCAGGGCTGCGGGCGCAACGGTGCAGTGGCCCCGGCAGCATCTGTCGTGTCCGTCCGCGGCGGGGGTGGGCTCCCCCCGGCCCCGTCACTGGCACTTGTCGTCGGTCTCGGAGGGGCTGGACTCGCGGGGGATGGAGAGGCCCTGGCGCCGGTCCCACAGCTGGTGGATGTCCGTGGTCTCCGTCTCGCTGCTGCTGGTGGTGCTGTCCCGGAAGCTGGCCAGGGGCGGGCGGACCTTCACCCCCTTGGCAGTGACTGAGCCCTCGATGGCCTTGCGCAGCTGGGGGCAGACAGAGCGCAGCAGTGTGGCACGGGGCACCCGCCCCGCCTCAGGTCCCCAGCTGCATGAGGGGACCTGGGCCCCTGCTCCCCACCCACAGCTGCAGGGAGCACGGGAAGTGGTGGTGGTGCAGGAGGGTCTCCAGAGACACCCGCCCCGGAGGTTGGTGGCACCCTATGCTCTGGGGCTCAGAGTGCAGGGAGGGCTCCATGGCTCACCCCGCCCAGGAGGGCTCAGGGGTTCCCTTCCTTCCTCCAGGGGCGAGTCCCATGGGGCTGATTTCCCGCCCCCGGGGTGTTGGGGAGGGGCCCCCGGGCCGGCTCACCTCCTGGAGGGACACCATGCCTACAAGGCGCCCAATGCTGGTCACATACGCGTGGTCCACACCCAGGAGCGAGAAGATGGTGTGCGTCTGCAACAGAAACAGGGGCTCAGGGTCTGGGGGGGCTGGCCAGGACCCCACTGGGGCTTGGGGCCTGCAGGGCTGGGAGAGCCAACGGGAACCCTGCCACTAAGGGTCACAGCCCTCAGGGCAGCCCCAGGGATGGGGAGTCTTCTGAGTCACTGCCCCCCACACACTGCAGAGGATATGGGGGGTGGATCCGCAGGGTTTGGAGCTGAACCAGCCATGCCAACGTGACGAGCCCAGGGAGCCAGGCCCCAGGGCAGCGTTCGCCAGCCGGGGAGCTGGGCTCGAGCTGTCAAGGCATCCCCCACGCTGTGCCCCTGCACCTAGCTGCCGTGCGCCCTGAGGAGCGCGGTCCCACTGCCTGCCCCACCTTGTGCAGGGAGGTGCGCTCCACCAGCTGGAAGGGAGCGGGGTCGATCTTGCTGTTGTTGAAGTTCACGGGCTGGTCCAGCTGCTGCTCCTCCCACTCCATGATCTGGAAGGCAGAGGGGCTGTGAGCGGGGCGGTGGAGGGGCAGCCTGCCCGCCGTGGGCTCAGCAGAGGGGCAGGGCAGCCCAAAGCCCAGTGCTCTCCTGACACTCCCCCTGCAGCCGCATACCCTGCCCGGGAGGAGTGGGGGGAGGGCACTGCCTGGCTGGGGGGCAGCTCTGAACCACACCCAGGGATGGGGGCTGGCTGGATGTGTGTGTGGGGGGCAGGGAACGAGACACGGGGCCTCTCCCGCTAGGCCGCTGGCTCCTATCTGGGGGACTGGCTGGCTCAGGGGACGGGGAAGGGGGCCGCACCCTCGAGGGGGTGACAGCTCAGATCTGGTCCCACATGAGCAGGCCTCATTAGTTACTGGGGGTTGGGTGCCCAGTTCAACAGCCCCCCTGGCAGGTGCCCGACTGGCACTCCCTGGCCCCACTCAGTACCAGGCCAAGGCTGCCTGGACGAATGGGGGAGGGGAGGAGCAGGGGCGAGATTGCCCTGCCTCCGGCCCCTTGGAGAGCAGGGCAGGGGCCCTGGGGAGCAGGACCTCTCAGCTCCCAGCAGGTGGCATGGCTGGACTGGGAGGGGCATATTTGCTGGGCGAGTGACACGGGCGGTGCCACAAGGACTTGGCCGGGCAGAGCAGGCTCCCTAGGGCCCAGTGGCCCCCAAGCTGGGGCTGGGGGGGGGGGTCCCCTCGCTATGCCTAGGAAGTGTGGGCTCCAGCAGAGCCGGGGGAGCAGGGCAGACGGATCCCTTTGCACTGTGCCAGCTGGCCCAGGGGGTAGCGCCTGACCAAGAGGTGAAGGAGACTCAACCCCTGAGCATCCCATCAGTGTGGCCCTCACCCTGGAGAGGGACGGGGCCCAGCTGGCCTGGCCCCCCCCCCCAGGTAAGGGCTCAGGCCCCTCCCGCATCTGCAGGGTGCAGGGGAGGCAGGGCCTGGTGCGTGCTGCTCCCATGGGCACTCACCTCAGAGGGGCTCATCTCGCCAGGCAGCTCGTACTGGTCCTGCAAGACAGGGGTGGAGGCGGAGAGTGAGCCAGGCTGTTGGGCCGTGGAGCCGGTGTGTGCCACGGAGCCAGGGTGGGCAGGAGCGTGCCCGAGTGGGCACTGACCAAGTGAGCTCAGAGCCCAGTGCTGATTGTGGGCAAGGCGCAACCCGGCCCAGCGACACCCCCCACTGCGTTCCCGCTCCCCACCCTTCAGCCCAGCTCAGCTCCCTCACCCCGCCTTGTCTCAGGTCCCTCACAGTGCCCCATGTGAGCCTGGATGTCCCCCTCCCCACGCCCGGCACCCCAGCTCCCCTGACTCTGGCTCTGTAGGACGCTGTCGGCCACAGAAACCAGGCTGGGCCCCCCACCCCACCCCAGCTCCCCTCCTCAACTCTCCCAGTGCTTGCCTCAGACACCTGCTCCAGAGCGCACTCCTCTATTGCATGGAGCTGCCCCGCCCGAGGCCCAGGGGTGTGGGGCGATAGCGTAGCTGGGCAATGGCTCAGGGAAGGGGGGTGCAGGGGTTCAGGCCCTGGCCTGGGAGATGCCGGTTCTAGTCTCTGCCCCACCATAGACTCCCCTTTGGTGAGTCCCCCAAGCCCAGATGCCCAAGCTATTTAGACACTGAACTCCCACTCATGTCAATGGAGGTTAGGAGCCCAAATACCTTGGAGGGTCTGGCCCTTTGTCGGGCTGCACCTCAGGTCCCACCCAGTGCTCAGCTGCTCCTGGGTCAAGGGCAGAAGCAGGGGGAATCTGCCTCGGTTTGCCTGCCTGGGCGGAAGCTGGCTGGAGTGTTACCACCCCTCAGCCGGCCAGTCCTCCTCGCTCCTGGCCTCCTACACCTGGGGGCCGGGGACTCCCGTGAGCACCCTCCAAGCTAAGCCCCCTCCTCCAAAAGCTGAGCCTTCACTCCGAGGCCCCCTGCCCCTCTCACAAGGGGCTGCAGGTAGTTGGGGGCACAGGCCCCTTTGCTCACAGCCTGGCGCGCCCTCTCAGAGCCACCTCTGCAGTCTGGCTCATCCCAGGCCAGAGAGGCATCGGCTCCGCTGCCTGCCGGGAGGGGAGCACGCACAGGCGTGAATCGAGTGATCTCCCTGCGGGACGGGGAGGAAGATCAGCAGGGGAAGGAACGATGATCAAGGATGCACTGGTTTCCAGTTGGCTGGTATGAGTGGATCATCGCCGGATTGGCCGTTTGGCAGGAGCATTAAAAGGCTCCCATTGGATCAGCTGGGAGAGGGGAATCAGATGAAGTCAGGTGGTATTGATTTCTGATTGGCTGGTATGAGTGGATCGTCGCCGGATTGGCCATTTGGCAGGAGCATTAAAAGGCTCCCATTGGATCAGCTGGGAGAGGGGAATCAGATGAAATCAGACGGTGTTGATTTCTGATTGGCTGGTATGAGTGGATCGTCGCCGGATTGGTTGGTTGGAAGGAGCATTATCAGGCTCTCACCAGATCAGCTGGGAGAGGGTGAATCGGGGGTCGGATCAGGGTCCATACTGTGCTGAGAGTCCCCAGAGCTCAGGGTGGCCCCAGGAGTGGAGTGGGGCATGTATGTGGTAGTGGGGATGGACATGGGACTTCTGCTCCCTGGACCGTCCTCTGCAAGGGGCAGACAGGCTGTCTGGGGGCGGAGCAGGCAGCGGCTGGGGCCAGTCTCTGCAACACAGGGATGCTTCTGCTTCTTGCCCCTTGGGCCACCCTGATCATCATCCATACGCTGGGAGACAGGACTCCTGGGTTCTATCTGTGGCTCAGTTGCTGACTGGCTGCATGGCCATGGGGAGGAGGCCCTTCCCCCCACTTTGTGCCTCGGTTTCCCCACAGCAGGGCTTGGCACGGATGGGTGATTAATTACTGAGTGCCGGGAAAGGGCTCTGCAGGGGGAAATCCCAAGGGAGGCTGCAGACGGTTGGAGCAGTGGGGCGCCCTCAGCACAGTATGGAGGGAGGGTGACGCCCGGCCTGTGATTGGCCAAGGCGCGGCACACACTTACCGCGACGGAAATGCGGACGCGCTTCGACTTGCGCTTTTCGGGCGGTGCTGAATTTTCAGCCTTTTTAGCCGCGAGAAAAACGAGAGAAGACAGAGGCATTATGGGAAACCGCAGCGTCCTGGCTGGGCTCCATCGCCCCAGGACCTCGGTGGGGGCTGGGCACAGAGCAGGAGCCAAGGGGCCATAACAGTGGGGAATGCCCTGGAGGAGGGGGTGGAGGGAGGGGGGCAGAGGGGCTCTCACCTCAGCGGGCTCCGTGGCAGGGCTGGTGCAGAAGAGGCTCTTGAGCGCGATGCCCGAGTGATCTGGACTCCCGGCTGGGGGGACACAAGCAGAGAAACCGTCAGCGCAAAGAGCAGCAAGCTGGGAACCTGGCTGGCCTTATGGGGCCCACAGGGGCCGGGGGGGGGGCTCACCTGTGGGGCTCGCCACCAAGCTGCTGGGACTGCGCTTGAGCGCCGGCTTCAGGGGCTTGCGGGAGTCTCCGTGCAGCGGGGCCGACGACGATTCCTCCGTGCTGATCTGGGGGCAGTACGGACAGGGGCCTTGAACCAGCATCTGAGCCTGGCTGGGTGGGGGTGGGGCGAGTCCAGGGCACCCCACCCCCAGACCAGCAGAGGTGGGGAGGGCAGAATGTCCCATCCCCGGCCAAGTGGGATGGGGACCCATGGCCCTGGGGCATCCATCCCCCATCCCGCCCAGTTCCAGGGGGAGCAGCCCAGGACTAAGGGAGGCTGGGTAGTGGAGGCACCATCTAGGCCAGGAGGCTGGGAGGCCAGGGGACCTGGGCTCCTGGCCAGCCCAGACCGGAGCAGACGGGCATGAGGAAGGGTGGGGGGCGCCCCCAAGCAGAACCCCTCGAGGGCCTGGGAGCGCGGGGGGCTTCCAGGTTTCCAGCATGGCAGCAGGGTGGGGGTGCAGCGGGGCCCAGGGCATCCCATCGCCAGCCCCGCCCCATACTGCCCCCTGCCTCTCACCTCGAACCGCACTCCCGTGTCGGCAGCCCTGGGGCCGGCCTCGTCCTGGGGCTTCTCGGCGGCGCCGCCCTTCCTCCCGGCCTGCGCCCGCTCCTGCATGTACTGCAGGCGGCGCTGGTAGCCCAGCTGGCTGCCCAGCAGGGCGGCCACCTGGGCCCGCTCGATGGAGCCCAGCAGGATCATGGACTCTGCAGGAGACCAGCCCCGAGAGGCCGCCAGCCCGTCAGCTTGGGGGGTCACAGCTGGAAGCGGCGTTAGCGTCCCCGGGGCTAGATCCACCCCCTCCCTGGCCCCCGGGTCGGGGGAGACCCAAACCTGAGACCTCGGGAGACCAGCCATGATTCCTTGCAGGAGGGCTGGGTCTGCCGGCCCATTGGCAGGGCTCTGGGCTGGGGGCGGGATGGGACGGGTGAGCCCTGCAGGGCTCCTGGCTACCAGGCCTGTCCATGGAGCAGCAGCTGAAAACGAATAACCCTGCCCTACCCGCACCCAGGCTGGAGGCACCGGGCTCTCCCCTCCCCAGGCAGGGTGGGGTCTCGCTAAGAGCAGCTGCCATATGGGACAGAGCCTGCTTGGGCAGCGGGAGCCACTGGGTGAGGACACAGTGGGCCCAGGGCACTGAGCTTGGGGCTGGGAGACAGCAGGACTCCTGAGTCCTATTCCTGGCTCTGTCCCAGGATTCCTGGCTGACCTTGGGCCAGTTCCTTCCCCACTCTGGGACTCAGTTTCCCCTTTTGCAACCCAGGGACAACAGCCCCGGGGGAGGGGGCAAAGGCTCAGTGCCCAGGGATGGGAAGGGACCATCAGGGTCTCCTACAGCTGGGCTTGCACTCCCCGCTCTGTGCCCAGCTCTGCCCCCCGCTCCCTAGTGTGCCCGCGGGACCCGGGGTCCAGGGGTCTGTGACACTTGGGCGCTGACCCATCTGCTTACTCTGGGGCGTGGCATGGAGCTCTAGGGGCAAGCAGGAAGGCCCTCCGGTGCCCACAGGCAAGAACAGAAAGTTTCTGCTTCAGGCGCTAGCCCATGTGTGATGAGTTGTTGGGGGTCTCAGCTAACAGAAGAGCCCCGAGCCCAACCCTCTGCAGAAAGAAGGCCCATCCTCCCCCACTCCCCACCACTCCTGCTCATTTGCAGTCTGGCTCTGAGGGGGGGGAGTGAGGGCCTTCCTGTTTCCACTAAACTTTACAGATTGCCATGGTAACGCAGCATCCTCCGTTGCCATGGTAACTGTCATGGCAGGCAGAGGCGATAAATGTCAGAGTTCGTCTGGCACAGGGCTGGGCAGAAGCTCAGGACGATCTCTGTGCCCGGCCCCTCACCAGGGAGACGGGCCCAGTGCCAGAGCACTGCCGACCCGGGAGCCCCCTGGGGACACCTGGGGGTGCAGGGTGGGGACTCCTGCCACTCCTGCCACCGAATGCCACTCTTCCTGGAGGGCTTGGCACACATGCCTGGCACAGCCCACCGTGAGCTGGGTAAAGCCCAGGCTGGCCAGGAGCTCTGGACCCCCTGACCCCCCGCGGCACCACCTGCCCCCTGGAAGGCCCGCACGTCTCACCCGCCGACTCTACCAGCGCCAGGCTCTTCAGCGTGGTGCTGTACAGCACCTTCTGCAGGTCGCGGTACTTGCAGTTCAGGGTGACATAACGCACGTCCCGCACCATGATGTCCTCCACCCGCACGTTGTACTTCCTGCGGAGAGCCAGGCCTGGCCCTGAGCCGGGGGGCGGGAGGGGGTCCCCCTCGCCCCCCTTTACGCCTCTCGAGGCTACGCTCCCTCAGCACCCGTGGGGACCATTTCTGGGTGGATCCCGCCTCCCATCCCTGGACGTCAACAGGTGGGGGCATGGTCCCCGCAATCACCCAGGCCGGGGCATCACAGAGGCTGCAGGAGCTCTCAGCGGCAGCTGTGTGGCTCTAGCGCCCATCACCAGTGTGTCTGGGCACTGCGCTGAGCTCCTGGACTGGGTCCCTTGAGCTCCCGAGAGCTTTGGCCTTGACAGGGGCTTCTGCAGAGGCTGCGGGTCCCCCCGGGGAAGGGGGCCCAGGCAGACACTTACTCCTGGTGCCCCCAGCCCAGCTCGGGCAGGTAGGGCAGCTTCTTGATGCGGATGATGCTGTCGTAGAGCGAGGGCTGCAGGCTCTGGGCCACGGCGTTGGCCAGGATGACGGCGATCATCACGGGCAGGATGTGGGAGATCTGGCCCGTCAGCTCGAAGACGATCACGGCGGTGGAGACCGTGTGGGTCACAGCGCCGGAGAGGGCGGCCGCCCCTGGGCGTGGCAGAGCGCGCCCCAGTGAGACCCGGCAGGGCTGGCACGGGCCCCGGGCCGGACCCCACGGAGCTGCCCCACAGCGATGCCCCCACAATGAGCCACAGCACCTCCCCAAGAGCTCCAGGGAGGGGGTCCCAGGATGTGAACCCCATGACACACACCCACTTTCCCAGGGAGCCCTCAAGCTGCTCTGCCAAGCCGTCTGCCCCAGCCACCAGCTGCCGCTTGCTCCCATCCGGGGCCGAGAGGCAAATTGGGCCCTGGCTCCCTGGCCCTGGGGACATCTGCCTCTGGGGAGGAGCCTAGACACGTCTCTGCGGTCGTACGGATTTGGGCTCCTCTGAACAGCCTGGCCTGCTCCAGGGGCTGGCATAAGGGAGATGCACCTGCCCCACGAGTAGGTTCTTGGGGTGGTCGGACCTCCTGGAACCCCTGGCAGCCTCTCCCCGGAGGCGGAAACGTGGCGCTTACCTACCACGGCGTAGCCCCCCGGCACGATGCGGTAGGTGTTGCTGTCGGTGTGGATGCCATCCGGGAACCAGGCTGCCATGCTCTCCCCGACCAGCCGCCCGAAGGCCGCGCCTGCCCAAAGAGACAGGGGTCAGGGGGAGTCTGGGAGGCAGCCCAGAAGCCTGCGGGGCAGCTTCGGGGAGGGGAGAAATTGAGCTGTATCCTGCTACCTCTGGCACGGGGCCCATTCCTGTAGTGACGCGGCTGCTTGGGAGCCAGTCGCTGCTCCGCCAGCCCGGAGCGGCACAGCCGGGCCCTACCCAGGTCTGCCAGCTGCTGTGCCCAAGGGAGCCAGCGAAGCAGACATCCCAGCCCCTTTGCGCTGCCGGAGCAGTGGGAGCTGGAGCAGCACCGGGAAAGGTGGCCCAAGGTGGAGCTAGGCTCTGTACCCCCTGTGGCTGTTCCCTGCCCCTTCCTTCCCTCCCTGGGTGGATGGGGCTCTGGAGCGAGGCTGGCGCTGGCTGCATGTTCGCCCGGGGACACGAGAGAGGGGAGGGATTCTGTGCCAGCCAGCGCTAGAGAACGCCGAGCCACCACTCGTACCAGGGCTGAGGGGTACCCTGGTGTGATAGGGGTCCTCCGGCGCAGGACCCCATCACACTCATGGGGCACCAGCCACACCAGGGAGCTGCCACTGTGGCTGGAGGACAATGGCCAGCACAAGGGGATCGTGGGCAAACCTGCTCTGTGCCCTCTGGCTGGAGGGCAGATCAGTAGCTCGGGGAAGCGCTGCCCCTTTGGGAGCTGGGCAGCACTGCTAGGGCTGCCCTGGGCTCCACACAGGCTCAGGGCGAGGCCAGGAGGCCTCCGGGGCTGGTACTCACCAATGACAAAGACGGGCATGAAGGCACCACAGGGCACTGGGATGGTGGTGGCCAGGGCTGACATCCAGAACTAGGGGCAGAGACATGAGTCAGGAATCATCCAATGAGCCAGAGTCCTGCCCACGCCTACCCAGACCACACCCACCCACCCAGGGTCCTGCCCATGCCTACCCAGACCACACCTACCCAGGGTCCTGCCCACACTCAGCCAGACCACACCCACCCACCCAGGGTCCTGCCCACACCTACCCAGACCACACCCACCCACCCAGGGTCCTGCCCACACCCAGCCAGACCACACCCATCCACCCAGGGTCCTGCCCACACCCAGCCAGACCACACCCACTGTCATGTTACTGAAATTATCTGGGATCATATAGATCATTGGTGCAACCAAGGCCCTGTAGGGGCACCAAATCTTATGTAAAGGGGGTCAGATAAGGTGTCCAAGACCAGCTTATGGTCTGCTGATTATGATTATGCTGTCTGTATGTGTGTATCTTTTTTGTAGCTAAAGATATGAATATTGGCTGTATAGTGTCTGTAATTCAAACTTATGCTTGCTTCTGCGTGAAATCCAAGACAAGTTACTGTTAGCTCAGCCTGGCCTTCCTGATGGCCCATCAAGTTCCAATCAAGCTAACAATGAACTTTGTAGATGCCCGTCCACACCCGAGCTTCCCCAGGAATGTGGCCTGGCTGGTCAGGATCTGAATCTTGGAGAGTCATAGGACTGGTCCATGGGGCTATGAAACTCCATTTTAGAACTGGACTCTGCATAGCAAGAAGGAGGTGGTCTCCACCCACAAGAGGAAGTCTATATACACCTGGGAGAGGGACCTCCATCTTGTCTTCAGTCTGTCATTCTTACTCTGGAGGAATTCTGGCTACACACAGAAGTTTTCAACAAAGGACTGAATGACCCATCCCTGGAGGGGATGTATTCCAGAGACTTTGATTTGAACCTGCAGTTTATTCTACCACCGATGCAAGAGATTTGCCATTATTGCATGTAATTGATTTCCTTTAACCATTTCTAACCCTCACCTAGATCTTTTTCCTTGTATAATAAACCTCTAGATTTTAGATTCTAAAGGATTGGCAACAGCGTGATTTGTGGGTAAGATCCGATTTGTATATTGACCTGGGTTTGGGGCCTGATTCTTTGGAATTGGGAAGAACCGTTTTCTTTTATTTGGGGTATTGGTTTTCATAACCATTTGTCCCCAGGACAAGTGGCGGCTGGTGGTGATACTGGGAAGCTGGAGTGTCTAAGGGAATTGCTTGTGGGACTTGTGGCTAGCCACTGGGCGAAACCAAAGTCTTTTCCGTTTGGCTGGTTTGGTTTGCCTTTAGGGTGGAGAAACCCCAGCTTTGGACTGTAAATGTCCTGTTTGGAGCAATTTGTCCTGACTTGGCACTCTCAGTTGCATCCCGCCAGGAACAGCACCGTCACACCCACCCAGCCAGGGTCCTACCCACACCCACCCAGACCACACCCACCCAGCCAGAGTCCTGCCCACACCCAGCCAGACCACACCCACCCAGTCAGGGTCCTA
>ML677401.1:9696172-9753046 GCA_007922305.1 Dermatemys mawii | reverse complement strand
CACACCCAGCCAGACCACACCCACCCAGTCAGGGTCCTGCCCACACCTAGCCAGACCACACCCACCCACCCAGGTTCCTGCCCACACCCAGCCAGACCACACCCACCCATCCAGGTTCCTGCCCGCAGCCCAGCCCTGGTGGGGGAAAGGAGAGGGGATGTGAGCTAGGCGGTCCCCATCCTGGGGGGGAAGGTACACACCTTCATGAGGATGAAAACCACTAGGGTGACGAAGACATTGGCGTGTGGATGCTTCCAGGCTTCCGAGATGCCAATGTACTCGAACTCCTCGGCCAGGCCCTGCTTGGCCCAGGTGCGGTTGTCAAACAGGGTCACCAGGGTGTCCTTCTGGCTGAGCTGGTGAGAAGGACCGTGGCAGGCAGGGGTGGAAGCACTGCCCTGGGTACACCCATCTCCCTTCCCTCCCTAGGGTGCTCCCTGTCAGGGACCCTGTGGGGGCTGGGTGCTCTCCCCAGCCCAGCCCATCACAGAATCTTGCCCTCTGGGTGCCGGAGATCTGGGAGACATCAGGGCCAACACTACTGGAGCTTTGGCTCCAGACGCCAGGGTCCCAGGTTCAAGTCACAGTGGGGCAAGCACAGAGTAGCAGGTTCCCCAAATGAGTGCCAGCCATACCCAGTGGGCAGGGCTGCCAGGCTAGGGGAGGGGAGCAGGTTACCTGGCCGGCCATGAACTGTCCAAAGCCAGGTGGGAAGGTGAGCGTGGAGATGAGCAGAGTGACCAGCGCAGGGAAAAGCAGGCGCCTGCGTGGGAGCAACAGACATAGCAAGTGATCCCACTGCACCCACCACAACTGCTCCAAGCCCTCGGGGAAGGATTAGCACTACCCTGTGCCCAGCAGCTGCTTCATAGGGAACCAAAGAGCCCAGCCAGCATGCAGAGCCCCACTCAGCTCAGTCCCCTGCTCCCCAACCCCAACTCTTCCCAGTCTGGGTTCTCCCCTCCCTCATCCCAGGTTCTCTTTCCAGCCAGGCCTGCTCTCAGCACCCCCTGCTCTGGGATCCAAGGGCCTCTAGTCTCAGGGAAGGGAGCCAGCAGGCACCACTTACTTCTTCATCAGGAAGCGGTTGATGGTCTTCTGCTTGCGCATGAACTGGACGATCTTGCGGTTGAAGTAGACGAACAGGGCCCCTCCGAAGCCACTGGCAATGCTGGAGAGAGGGGCGTCCGAGTTAGACACTACCAGGCAGCTACCACTGGGGCGGTCCTGTCAGGGATGGGGGAAGGGGGGTACAGAGACACTGAGGCTTCCCCCACCCCGCACAGAGGGGCCCAGAAAGAGGGTGGAGCCCCCCTCATATGTCCCTCCCTGCCCCACACAGGAGGCCTGATCTCTCCCCCCACCATCGAGTGGGGTTGGAGTGACAGGCACTGGACTCACCCGATGACAGCAAAGGCTGGCAGCTCCTGCAGGTCAAAGGGGAAGTCCAGCCGGAAGCGGGTTTTGAACAGAGCCGTGATTGTCTCTGGGGGGGACGAGACACCGCGGGGGGAGCGTGTCACCAGGGGACCTCCTGGGAGGCCTGGCACCCGGGCGCCGCTCCAGTATTGGGCAGCTGCTCCTGCCCACAGCAAATTCTTGCCACTCAGAGCACTGCGGCCCCTTGGGTCCGTGCCATTAGGCCAGGGCTGGCTGGAGACCCGCGTGGCCTTGTGTTGGACTGTGCTCCCCTCCCCGCAGCTTTGCCAGTGCCCCCCAACCCCAACCCCCAGCTCCCCCCTCCCTGGGCTCCCCCCAGCTCTGCCAGTGCCCCTCAACCCCAACCCCCAACTCCCCTCACCCCCGAACTCTGCCAGTGCCCCTCAACCCCAACCCCCAACTCCCCTCACCTCTGAACTCTGCCAGTGCCCCTCAACCCCAACCCCCAGCTTCCCCAGCCCTGGGCTCCCCACAGCAGGGCGGTATCCAGTGCAGGCCGGAGGGGCCGGTTCCCTGGGGGGCTGAGCGGGGGCTGTACCTTCATCCTTGTTCCACACGGCGAGCACGCGGAAGATGAAGGCACTGAAGGTGGCGGCGAAGAAGCCCCGCCAATAATTGCGGACAGCGAAGAAGGTGGACGTGACCTCGATGCTGAAGAGGACGCCTGGGGGGGGAAGAGGGGAGGGGAAGAAGGGGTGCCACAGGGACCCCTTGGCACACCGGGGGCTCTGCTCCAGACAGCCCCCGGCCCTGCCTGCCCACTCAGAGGCTGGCGCAGGGGGCACCAGACCCAGACACACCTCGTGGGGCATCTCCACTTCTCCAGGCTTTACATTCATATGCCAAGGCCACTTGGCACCAGACTGTAGCCGCATGGGCAGCTCCTGGGTTATGCGGGCACTTTGGGTCTGTGTGGTTAGCCCCGTATGGGCACCATAGCAATTAATAGCTGGCAGAGCCCAGGGGCCACCTCTCCAGCCAGCTGGGCAGCCACCTCTAACAGTGAGCAAGTCCCGCCTGGGGGTGCAGGGGAGCGGTGCGAGTGAGTGGGCAGTGCTGGGGCGTAAGCAGGCCACAGCCCATCTCGGGGGGCAGGGCACTGACAGCCTGGCGGGGGCAAGCAGGAGGGACAAGCATACACGGACGGACGGAGGGGGACACTGCCCAGCACGGAGGGAACAAGCAAAGAGTTAGACACATCACCAACCTAGGAGCACAAAGCTGCGAGGGAGCCGTGGGGCTGGAGCTGGGCCTCCCTGGAGTGCAGAGTGGAGGGGAAAGGAGGAGACATTACATCTTCATGGGGGGAGCGCCCTCACGCAGAGGCCTCTGCCACCCCCGCCATGGGCACAAAGCCTTGGGGATCCCCCATGGCCCCCGGGAGGCCAGTCCCAGCCTGTGGGCGTCTCCGGAGCCCAGGAGACCTGCAGCATTGAGGTGTTGGGGGGCTCCGGGTGGTGCTGGGCCCATACAGATGGGGATGGCGCCCTTGAGTCTGTGCGCCCAGGGCATGGGCAGGGCAGGGGGGAGCGGCTCCCCTGCAGTCGGAGGGGAAAGCGAGAGGCAACACGATGGCAGAGTGGGAGGGGGATGGGAGCTAATCGGGGCAGAGCTGTGAGGAGAGAGGAAAGCGGGGGACTGGGCCCCAAACCCTGTGTTCATCTGGCCTGCACGCCCCATAGCACCCACCTGTGTCCATTCCCCCTGCCGCATGGGAGGTGTTGGGGGGGATCTCAGCGATTTGGGGGGGCAGAGGCTGCCACCCACCCCAGACCTTGCTCCTGGCCAGTTTGGGGGCCAGCCAGGCCCCTGTGTGCAGCGCCCCCCGTCCCCCGGCCGTGTGGTTGCTCCCACCAGATCGGGGTCTCGGGGACGCCGGGGTCGAAGGCCTGTGTAGGGGAACGGGGCCCAGGACAGGCACAGCTCCCATGCTGCCCTGCTGGAGGGCTCAGCTCAGAGCCATGGGGAGCTGTGGGATCAGGCAGGGTAGGGGTGGGGGAGAGGTGGGCAGGGTCCAGCCCCACAACCCGTGGGGCCGACCTACCTCCGATGGGGGCAGCAAAGCAGCAGCCGACGCCCACGGCACAGGCAGCCGCCAGCATCTCGATGTTGCGGGACTCGTTCTGTGAGGCGAGAGAGAGCCGGAGATGATGGAGGGCAGGGCCTGGACGGAGCTTCCTGCGGGGGGGCACCCCATCCTCGGGCAGCCCCCGGGGCCCACTCTCTCCTTTGCCAGGGCTGGAGACACCCCCCGGGGGGCTCCCCTCTCCCCTGACACGGCCAGAGACACCTCCCGTGGAGCTCCCCCTCCTCCCTGACACGGCCAGAGACACCCCCCGTGGGGCTCCCCTCTCCCCTGACACGGCCAGAGACACCCCCCGTGGGGCTCCCCCTCTCCCCTGACATGGCCAGAGACACCCCCCCGGGGCTCCCCCTCTCCCCTGACACAGCTGGAGACAGCCCCCGTGGGGTTCCCCCTCTCCCTTGACACAGCTGGAGACACCCCCTGAGGGGCTCCCCCTCTCCCCTGACACAACCGGACACCCACCCGCCCCCCGTGGGGCTCCCCCTCTAACCTGCCAAGGTTGGGGAGAACAAACCTCCTGCCCCCCAGCCCAAGGGACCCCTCCGCGGACCTGGGAGCCCCCCAGTACTCCTGCATTCCCAGCCGGGACCTGCCCTATGGTCAGCAGCCGCAGGCCACAG
The DNA here is from genome assembly GCA_007922305.1 of Dermatemys mawii. NCBI lineage: Eukaryota > Metazoa > Chordata > Testudines > Dermatemydidae > Dermatemys > Dermatemys mawii. The sequence goes on along the minus strand of ML677401.1, from coordinate 9,748,900 downwards.
AGCGTCGGCCTCTCACCTCGTAGATGCCTCCGAAGAGGGAGAGGAATTTGCTGAGCAGGGCGGCACACATGCTGGCAATGTGGACAAAGGGCCCCTGTGGGAAGAGTGCCAGGGGCCGGTTACCACGGGCACCCGGCCTAAAGCAGGAAGCCTTGTGGGATGATTTGTTCACTGGCAGGGCCGCTGCCCACTGCACCTGGAACATGCCCACCCTGGCAGGGCCACTTGCTCACCACACCTGGCACATGCCCCCCCGAAGGGATGCCCACCCACCACACCTGGCACAGGCCCCCCAGGGCTGCCCACCCACCACACCTGGCACCTAGCTTGTGCTCCCTCCAGACATGGCCCAGCAGCTCCCTTGCCCCTCTTACCTCCTTGCCCAGGGGCATCCCGCTGCCCAGCGCACAGGTCAGGCCGATGACCTTGGCCACGAAGGTTTTGAGGGTGAGATACTCCTTCAGCACCACGCCTCGGAGAATGGTCTTCATCTCGGGGATGCCAGAGCCTGGGGAAGGGGACGGGTGAGCACCCAGAGAGAGAGGCCCTATCTTCCATCCCCTCCTCGCCCACTGCCCTTTGGCCAGGTCCAGCCCTCCACCCCCAGGCCAGGGAGCTGGGCACTGGAGGGGCGATTTCCCCGGGTCTGGCCCCGCAGAGTGGGCTGGGTGATCCCGAGGGGCTGGTTCCTACCCACAGCCTGTGGGGCCAGGATCTGGGTGAAGCCGGCCGAGAAGGTGATGAGCACCATGGGGTAGGTGACCCAGGCCATGTACTGCAGGAAGATGTTCGTGTCCAGGCCCCCGTACATCCACTTCTGGGCTGTAGAGAGACGGGGAGGGTCACTGAGGGGGCTCACTGGGATCGGGGTCACTGGATGCCGTGCCCTCCTCCTCAGCCCAGGGGAGGGAGGGCACAGATGGGACCCCACTCACGGTGACAGGGCCCCATCCAAAGGGACCAAATGCTTCCACTGGCAGAACCCTCTGCTCAAGGTAGCCACCATTTTCACAGGACCGAGCCCAGACCCACGGGGAGAGACAGCACCCCTCGGACCAACCCCCATGGCAGACACCGACCTACCTCCCCACCTCCCCACGCCCAGCCCCCTGGCTGACACTTACCCAGCCCCCACCTGGGCCCAGCCCCCCTGGCTGACACCTACCCAGCCCCCACCTGGGCCTAGCCCCCCCGGCTGACACCTACCCAGCCCCCGCCTGGGCCTAGCCCCCCCGGCTGACACCTACCCAGCCCCCGCCTGGGCCCAGCCCCCTGGCTGACACCTACCCAGCCCCCGCCTGGGCCCAGCCCCCTGGCTGACACCTACCCAGCCCCCGCCTGGGCCCAGCCCCCTGGCTGACACCGACCCAGCCCCCGCCTGGGCCCTGGGCAATCCTGGCTGTGCCCTCAGGGTGCCAAGCAGACCAGCTGCCTGCCTCAGGCTGTGGGCACAGAGGCGAGCGGCCCCGGCCCCCCCCTCACCTTGCAGGCAGGTGGCTATGGCGAAGTCCATGGCCCAGCTCACCAACGCCATGACCAGCCCCAGCAGGATGAGAAAGATCCAGTCCTCGCCCACCTTGGAGATGAGGAACTTCTGGCAGCGCACGGTGCAGACTGTGGGGAGAGCGCGGGAGCTGAGTGGGGGTGGGGTGGGGAAGGGCCCATCCTCCTTGCCCAGCCCAGGGAGCAAAAGGCGCAAGATTAACCCACCCCCAGCCTGTCTCCCCCACTGCCATGGGGATGGGCCTGGCTCAGACAGACGGACGGACAATCCGGCTGCCTCCCCCCCAAGAGTCTCCCTGCCATGATCCAAGCTCTCGAGCTATGGGCCATTGGGGCAAGGGGTGGGAGAGAGAGGAGATTGGGGGCTGGGGGAGTGTCCAGGTGGGCTGGGACATGGCCCCGGAAGACCCTCGGGGGTTACCGCAGCCCGGGTATCGGCACTGAGCTCCGTGCCAGCTCCTCAGGACAGGGCCCAGGGGATGGGCAGAGCCAGCCTTTGCCCGCTCCGGCTCTTCGCCCTGGCTCCCGCCCTGGTCACAGGGACCTCGCAGGCCAGGCTCCAGCCTGTGCCGCTCGGGGAGAGACGGGGCTTGGGGGGAAAGACGTCGGAGCAATCGGGCGCAGGGACAAGCGGCAGGAGAAGGGACGTCCCTGGGCAGGGCTGGCTGGGGGGAGCAGAGACCCGGGCACCAGGAGGGTGCTGAGCCTGAAGGAGCAAGGGGAGGGGGAGCCGGTCCAATGCTCCCTGGGGACCCCAGCATGTGCCAGCTACTAGGAAAGGCAGGGGGGAGCCCAGTGGGGGTAGGACTATGCCCCCCACCCCCCTGCGTGCCCTGAGCTCAGGGGGCACAGGGAGGACTGGCTCCAGGGCAGTGAGCCAACAGGCAGCTCGTGTTAAGTCACCTGCTCTCGCCCGGACCTCAGCTGTGCTGGGCAGAGCCGCTCAGCCCCACACCCCCCAGCTGGAGAGACAGGGAAGAGCCCAGCCCCACGGCTCTGCCGGGCCATGGAGCCTGGGGCCCATCCACCCACCACTGACGCTGCCCCAGCCCAGAGCACCCCTCAGCCAGGAACGCACAGGCACTGAGCTGGGAGGTGCTGGGCAAATGGTCCTCCCACACCTGTACCTGGGGCAGCTGCTCCGCTCAGCCTGACACCCCAGGGCCTGGCCTCCCCCCAGAGGTCCCACCAGCCCCCATGCTCCTGGCCTGCAAAGCGATGGGGTCTGGGGCCGGGTCCTCAGCCTCGTCCGCCCTCTAGTGGCCACTGCCATGAGTGCAGCCCCATGGATTGCAGCAGGGAATCAGCACTTGGCTAACGCCAGACAATTGGCACCAGCACTGGGAGATGTGGGGGGGTGGGGGAACAATCAGACCTGGCTGTGGGCACCAAACAGATCCCTGGGGCACAGACACGCCTCCCCTCCTATGGTTCCTCTCTGCCCCTGGAGACTCTGGTCAGCTGAGCTCACCCCCCAAAAGGAGACAGCCTGTCCTCACACCACTACCTGCTCATCACCTCCAGGCGCACCAGGGACCGAAAGCGCAGTCCCTGAGCAAGACCAGCCTGGCGGGGGCAGGGTGCACTGGGGACTTTTCCACACCACACCTTGCGGCCAGCTGCCCGAGGCTTAGTTATAGTCACAGCGAAGACAAGGCTCTGGGCAGGCTCGGTGAGAGGCAAGAACTGCCCCTATCACGGCCTAGCCAGCACTGACTCGGCCTAAGGACGCCAGCGATAACTGAGTCAGGCGGTTCGGCAGCGCCGACGCGGGCCTGAGGAGTTCCCGGCCAGCGATAACTGAGTCAGGCGGTTCGGCAGCGCCGACGCGGGCCTGAGGAGTTCCCGGCCAGCGGTAATTGGGGCAGGCGGTTCGGCAGCGATGCTCCACGCGACAGTGAGAACTCTGAGCTTGGCTTCTGCATCAGGGCCGTGGCAACCGGCTGGCCGAGATTGCCTGGAGGACTGATGTTAGGAAATCCCTTTGCTGAGCCCGTTCTGAGCGTTCCTGCCAAGCTGTCTCTGAACGGGGAGAGCCCGGAGCGCCCACAGAGAACATGGGAGATCAGCTGGGGCCCATTGTCCTAAAAGAGAGAGTGTCAGACAAAGGTCTGTGCCCGGGAGTGTGTCCTAAGGCCCCAGAGCTAGCGGCCAGTGACTGGACTCCACCCAGGCTCACTGGACTTGGAAGCACGTGGTACCCAGCCACGGGATCCACTTGCAGAAAACTGGCGACTGGCTGCCTGGGATTGGCCCGCCAGGGTTTCCTCCTGTTGCAGGATAGAAACCCCTGGATTGTGCCAAGCTGGCATTGTGCCAACCCCAGCCACTGCAGCCAGTCCCTACCCACTTCACAGGTCCCTGTTCTCCAGAGCACTGCAGTGGACACGGTCCAGCCTCCTGCGTCACTCGCTGGGGAGGAGACTGGGTCTGCAGCATGCGCTGGACTCACTGGGCACAACATCCCTCAGAGCTTTGTCCCCTGTGGGCTGCCCAGCATGGTCTTATGGGGCAGCTTCAGCACCCAGCCTGCCCGACTGGGGCCTGGAAACAGACAGCAGCATCCGGGGCCCTTCTCCCCTGAGCTGGGCCTAGGTGCTTGAGGGAGACCACTCATGCCCCTCCCCCAGGAGCTCTGACATGACACAGAACTGCTGGGCTGAGGATCACACAGGGGAGAGGGTAGCTGACATTGCCTACGGGCTAGTCCTGAAGTGCCCATCACCCTGGTCTCCAGCAGCTGGAGTCCCCTATTACCAATTCCAATGTGGGGGGCGGGGTGGGCAGAGTAAGCCCATATTGGGTCAGACCAATGGCCCATCCAGCCCAGTATCCTGTCTCCTGACAGTGGCCAGTGCCAGGGTCCCCAGAGGGGATGAACAGAACAGGGAATCAAGTGATCCATCCCATCGCCCATTTCCAGCTTCTGTTTGCCGACAGCATGGGGTTGCATCCCTGCCCCTCCTGGCTATCCTCCATGAATGCGTCTAGTTCTTTTTTGAGGCCTGTTAGAGTTTTGACCTTCACAACATCCCTTGGCAACACGTTCCACAGGTCAACCGTGCACCGTGTGAAGAAATACTTCCTTTTCTTCCTTCTCTTTCGTGAGGTGTGGTGACCACATCTGCACGCAGGATTCAAGGTGTGGGCGTACCATGAATTTATAGAGCGGCAATACAATATTTTCCGTCTTGTTATCTATCCCTTTCTTAATGGGGATTCCTAACATTCTGTTCCTAACATTCGGCTGCACATTGAGTGGATGTTCTCAGGGAACTATCCACAATCAGTCCAAGATCTCTTTCTTGAGTGGTAACAGCTAATTTAGACCCCCTCATTTTATATGTATAGTTAGGTTTATGTTTTCCAATGTGCATTACTTTGCATTTATCATCATTAAATGTCATCTGCTATTTTGTTGCCCAGTCACCCAGTTCTGTGAGATCTCATTGCAATCTGCTTTGAACTTCACTATCTTGAATAATTTTGTATTGCCTGCAAATTTAGCTACCTCACTGTTTATCCTTTTTTCCAGATAATTTATGAATATGTTGAATAGGACTGGTCCCAGTACAGACCCAAGTGGGACACCACTATTTATCTCTCTCCATTCTGAAAACTGACCAGAATGGAGAGGGGTAAACAATTTCCTATCTTTCTTACCCTTTGTTTCTTATCTTTCAACTAGTTACTGATCCATGAAAGAACCCTCTTATCCCATGACTGTTTACTTTGCTTAGGAGCCTTTGGTGAGGGACATTGTCAAAGGCTTTCTGAAAGTCTAAGTACACTATGTCCATTGGATCCCCCTTGTCCACATGCTAATTGACCCTCTCAAAGAAATCTAGTAGATTGGTGAGGCATGATTTCCCTTTACAAAAACTATGTTGACCCCTCCCCAACAAATCATGTTCATCTCTATGTCTGATAATTCTGTTTGTTACTACGGTTTCAACCATTTGCCTGGCACTGAAGTCAGGCTTACGGGTCTGTAATTGCTGGGATTGTCTCTTGAGCCTTTTTAAAAAATTGGCATCACATTAGTTATCCTCCAGTCATCTGGTACAGAAGCTAATTTACATGATGGATTACACACCACAGTTAGTAGTTCTGCAATTTCACATTTGAGTTCCTTCAGAACTCTTGGGTGATACCATCTGGTCCTGGTGATTTATTACTGTTACTTTATCAATTTGTTCCAAACCCTCCTCTACTGATACCTCAAGTTGGGACAGTTCCTCAGATTTGTCACCTAAAAAGAATGGCTCAGGTGGGGGAATCTCCCCCATATCCTCTGCAGTGAAGACGGATCAAGGAATTCACTTAGTTTCTCCCCACTGACCTTATCATCCTTGATTGCTCCTTTAGCATCTGAATCGTCCAGTGGCCCCACTGGTTGGTTAGCAGGCTTCCTGCTTCTGAGGTACTTAAAAAATTGTTTGCTGTTACTTTTTGAGTCTTTGGCTAGTTGCTCTTCAAATTCTTTTTTGGCCTTTCTAATTATATTTTTACACTTCACTTGCCAGAGTTTATGCTCCTTTCTATTTTCCTCACTAGGATTTAACTTCCCCTTTTTAGGCAGATGCCTTTTTGCCTCTCACTGCTTCTCTTACTTCGTTGTTTAGCCACGGTTGGTTCTCTTACTATGTTTTTTAATTTGGGGTATACATTTAAGTTGAGGCTCTATTACGGTGTCTTTAAAAAGTTCCCATGCAGCTTGCAGGGATTTCGCTTCACTAACCTCCGTATTTTTGTGCAGGTCCCCTTTCTGAAATGAAATGCTACCTTGGTGGGCTGCTTTGTTGTTTTCTTCCCCACAGAGATGTTCCGTTTTATTGTGTTATGGTCACAATTACCAAGCAGTTCAGTTCTATTCACCTCTTGGCCCAGATCCTGCATTCCCCTTAGGACTAAATCAAGACTTGCCTCTCCTCTGGCGGGTTCCAGGACGCGCTGCTCCAAGAAGCCATCATTAATGGGGTCAAGAAAGTTTCTCTCTGTGTCCTGCCCTGAGGGGCCGTGTACCCAGTCGATACGGGGATACTGAAATCCCCCGTTAGTACTGAGTTCTTTATTTTTAAGATTTTCACTACACTTGACTCACTGAGAACAGAGCTCCCCTGCAGAACCCCACCCCATGCCCCAACTTTCCATGTCTTCCCCGCCCCATGCAGCCACATAGCTCCCACTCCCCCCAGCCATGGGGGCATTCAGGTCCCGCCCCACCCCTATAGGCTCTGTACACACTATAGGCTCAATACACCCTTCCTTCCCCGCCCGGCAGCATTCATGACCCTTGAGTGCATCAGATGAGCGTGTCGGGGGCATGGGACCACAGGGAATCTGAGCATGGCAGCACCATGACAGACCCACCCAACTCAGCAGGGGCCAGGAGCCAACTGATAGGCTGAGACAGATCCCCCAGTGCCCGCCAGAGCAGCTGGCGAGGCCTGCCCTGTCCCCAGTCTCTGGCAGGTGGGATCAGCTCCTCTTTCTGCCATGGGCAGTGCCCCCATCCCCGACCATGGTGCCGGGCCTGGCGCACGCCCAGGAGGGACCCGGACCCAGAGCCAGGAAAACACGTCACAACACTGACACCGTGGCACAGTGAGCCAGCTGGCCGGGGGCACCGCCCTGCCCAAGCGGCCGGGCGAGGAGCCAGCGGGGCAGGGGCCTGCTGGGCCGGGCCCTGGGACACGGGGCTATTGGCACAGGCTGCGCTCTGACAGAGAACCTGCCTCAAGAACAGCGTGAGCCGGAGCGGCGCCAGTTGCCAAGGAAACTATTTTAGGGCCCCCAAGAAGGGGGGTAGGTGACGCCCAGTGCGACACCTATGCCTGGGGGAACCAGGGGACGGAACGTCTCGGTGCCAGGGGCCCAGGAATCAGCGGAGCGCGGGGATGGAGGGTAGGTGTGGGTGGGGGGGTGGATCCCATCAGCCGTGGCACTCAGAACAGAGCCCTCCTGCAGAACACGCTCACACCCCAACTTTCCATTCCCACTCCACACTGTTCACACTCGCCCCAGCCATGGGGGCATTCAGGTCTCCCCACCTCCACACACATCCAGGCTGTGTACACACTGTGCCTGCCACACACCTGCCCAGTTCACCTGCTGCCCCCCCACCTGGCAGTGCCCCCTGAGTGCAGCAGATGAGCCTGGCGCCCCTGGCTGGGAGGGGAGTCACAGGAATAGAAATGGCCAGAATAAATCACACCTCTCCCCTGCTCCAACGCACCAGGGCATGGGGATTGGCCCTGTGTGCTCAGAACAGGGGATCTGGGTCCCTGACGTGGGCGCAGGCAGGGAGGGGGAATTGTCCCCCCCGGCGCGGGCACAGGCAGGGAGGGGAATCGTCTCCCCGGCACGGGCACAGGCAGGGAGGAGGAATCGTCCCCCCAGCGCGGGCGCAGGCAGGGAGGGGGAATCGTCTCCCCGGCGCAGGCACAGGCAGGGAGGAGGAATCGTCCCCCCAGCGCGGGCGCAGGCAGGGAGGGGGAATCGTCTCCCTGGCGCAGGCACAGGCAGGGAGGGGCCGCTAGTTATTTTTGGGAAGGCCACGTTTCTGCGGGTGCCCAGTTGGGCAGCTGTCCCTGTCCTCACTTGTGAGTGTCCAGTGACAAGGAGCGAGTAATTTTATCTCCCGCGGCCCGGTCTGCACCAGGGACACACCCCAAATCCCTGTGCCGCACGGGGTGAGGTCCTGCGTGCTTAGCCTATTGTTATGGGTCACTGGCCGCTCTCCCTCCAGGAGGCAGGGCCCAGCTCTGGGGCTGCGGGGCGGGCAGAGATGGAGACTTGGAAGGAGACTCAGAGGCAGGGAGTGAGAGAAAATAAAGAAGAAAGGGGACCGGTGAGCTCAGCAGTGCCTGGCTGGGGGCTGTAAGCCCTGGCAGCACAGGGCGGGGCAGATGGGACCAGAGGAGAGGGAAGCGGGCTGACATGGGTGGAAAGAGGGAGATGCAAGGGTGAGTGATGGGTGTGCCCAAGGGCCCAGGCGTGAAGCAGGGTGTGCACAAGGGCCTGGGCGTGCACCAGGGTGTACATGAGGACTCGGGCATGCACCAGGGTAAGGGGCTATACCTGAGGGCCTAATCATGTACTGGGGTGTGCACGAGGGCCCGGGCATGCACTGGGGTGTTCATGAGGGCCCAGGCATGTACTGGGGTGTGCACAAGGGCCTGGGAGTGTACCAGGGCGTGCATGAGGGCTCGGGTGTGCACCAGGGTAAGGGGATGTACATGAATGCCCAGGTCTGCACTGAGGAGTGCACGAGGACCCGGGCGTGCACCGGGGTGTGCACGAGGACCCGGCTGCGCACTGGGTCATGATCATATGTATACTAGGCCTGAGCGCACACACCTGTGCAGCAAGAACTCCCAGTGTGAAGCTGTAGGGAGCCAGGGAGGCCGTGTTCTCACTGGGCTGCAGGCACCTGGGAGTGGGTTTCACATGAGGTCGTCCCCATCCCACCCCCACCTTGTGCAATGGGACAGCCCGGCCTGTGCGTCTGCCCCCTGCAGGCTCCTTACTGCGGCAGCGGGCACAGCGGCTCTGGTCATACTCCAGCAGCTCCGGCCCGAGGGCGCGCTCCTTCGGGCCGGCTCTCCAGCGCTCCTGCTGCAGCCGGACGCGGGCCGCCTCGTCCTTGGCAAAGGCTCCCAGGTCCTGCGTGTAGCGGCCATACATCTGGCAGAGAGAGTGCGGTGTCAGTGCGGGCCAGGCGCAGGGATCAGTTCCTGCCCTCCCCCACCCCGCGTGGTGCCTTTACCCCACACCGCACTGAGCTCCCAGCGGTGCTGTGGACCCCGGGCCCGTGTAGGGGCGGGCAGCGCCACTGGCGAGCCGGGCACAGGCCAGCCCAGTGGCCCTCGACGTGTCTGCCCGGGCCAGGCCTAGGCCAGATCCAGACACAGGTGACCCGGTGCAGCGGCAGGGCCCCCTGGCTCCAGCCCTTTCCCACCCGCACGAGGCGCGGTGCCGAGATGAGATGGCAGCAAGAGAAGGGGAGTGACAGAACAGCACGGCCGGACGTCCGCACGGGGCTCTTCAGGCTCCATCACTGCATGGGCACAGCTACCCGCCCCCCACGTGGATGGGGAAACTGAGGCTGGGGAGCAACTGGCTCAAGATGAGAGTCTGTGGGGGAGCTGGGAGTCTCGGCCCCCAGCCCTGTGCTCCTCCCATTGGGCAACACTGCCAGGAAAGCAGGGCAAGCAGCAACGGGAGCAAATAGAGCTCTCCCTTGGCTGGGTCCAGTCATGGGGCCAGCCCCTCTTTTCCCACCCCAGAGAGGGGAATCCACATGCAGACAGAGGTGGGGCGGGCACTGGGCTCCCAGCCGGGCCAGAACAATGCCAGGCAGATAAGGGAGCTTCACAATCAATAGCGATTGTTCCCCCAGTGCAATGCGTCTCCCAGCACCAGACCACGGCACCGCCCACCCAGTGACCTGCTGGCAGCCTGACATCCGTGGCAGGCATGGTCCCCATCCTGCCAGCTCTGGATCAGGGGGGTGGCAGATTCCATCCCCCCCTCAATTATCCAGAATGAATCAGGGGGAGCATACAAGAGGCCTCCCCACCGCCAAGGAGATGGGCAGCCACTGGGTGCCAGCGACGGGCCAAGCAGGATGTTCTCAGCTGCCTTTCTGAGCGGGCTTCCAGGCAATTCCCTGCTCTGTAGGCCCCACCCCGCTCAGCCCCAGGCCAGGGGCAGGCCCAGCACGGGGTCTCTGCGACATCCTAGACTCCACGTGTGTCCGCTGGGTGTGGGGCCCTGCGGTTTGCTCTGTTCTGCCCTAGTGCTGGCGAGCTCTCCTGCTGCCAAGGCTTGTCAAAAGGGAGGCTCATTAAAGCTTTTCTCTTCCCTTAGATAGGGGATTCCAGCTCCCCCGATCAGGGGGTCCTTGCAGGCTGCTGGGGCAGACCAGGGGGGCAGACATAGAGCAGATTGGGTTCCCATGGGCTCTGGGGGGCAGGCAGAGAGCAGTGGGTGGGGGGGCAGATGCAGAGTGACAGGAGAGGGGAAGATGTAGAGCGGGCGGGGGATTCCCCATGAGTTATGGGGGCAGGCATTGAGCAGGATTCGGGGGGGTCCCTGCCTAGCTACAGACACGCATACTCCAGCTGAGCTGATCCAGCTGCCTCTGCCTGACCCGCGGGCCTGGGGCTGGCCCTACTCAGGGAACGATGACTGGCGACCACAAGATGGAGCCTTTCACCTCTAGGTCATTCCGGGAGATCAGATGCAGCCCCGGGCAGTTACCAGAGCCACTGGCACTCACCAGCTGCCTAGAAGCTGGATGAAGCGACCATACGGATCCCGCCAGGGCAGCGAACCAGCTATCGCAGCCTCCTGGCTCCAGGCAGGGCTCACAGTGCAAGACAACACGTGAAGGCCTAACCCGCCCCCCCCGGCGGCATTGTCAGCTGGGGGGTCTGAAGCGTCTCCCTATCAAGTGTCCTTGCAGGTAGGTACTGTCTAATGAATAGCCAATCCTCCATGTCAAGCCTGCTAGGCTCTGGGCCTCACTGATCTGGTGGTAGGGAGTTCCACAGGCTCCCGTCTTAGGGACAAAACCATTTCCTGTTACCGTTCTGAAATACGAGGGCAGCGTCGTGGGCCAAGGAGCCGACCAAGGGGATTCGCAGAGGGCTGAGGGCAGGAGCGGTGTTCACAGACACCCTGAGGGCGGGAGAGGGGGTAGCACTGGAAGGAACGGGCCATGCCGCGTCTCGGGGGAAACTCCCCACCACACAGCGGGACAGACATGGGGGAATTACCCCCCAGTAAGCAGGAGAAGCCCCAGCACGTGGGACTTTAAAAGTGAGGCTGGTTGGAGCTGCGGAGACGGGAGCCTGGAGGCTGAGGCTGGCACGGCCCCTGCCGCGAGTTCCCTGTGCCCTCCTGCTCCAGCAGGAGGGGCGGGCAGGCGGGCACTGATCCTGTACTGTAAGGGCACTGCCAAGGAGTTTCTCCCCTCCGGCAGGGCTGGAATACAGAGTGCCGGGAACAATGGGAGGCTTTAGCTAGAGACGGCCCCTCCTGGGAAGAAAAGCCGAGGGGCCTGACAGTTCTGGCACCAAGTGCACGGGAGCTACGTGAGGGCCATGCCGATTCCTCCGTAGGCCCAGGGCCGGGCCTGCCTGAGCCAGTGCGGTACGGGGCCTTGTCCGACCTGGGCAGTTCAGCCCACACAGGCTGCAAGTTAAGGGGTGATGGGTCCCAGAGGCGGAGGTCTCGGGAGCTCTGCCCTGCTCATCCCCTGCAGAAGGCTACACTGGCACCGGCCTGCTCCTCGCTGGGCCATGCCGACTCCAGGCCAGAACTGGGCTCTACTTAGCTTCTGGGCTGCACTCAGAGTGCTGGGGGGCAGAGGGGGTCTAGCAACGGGGAATGGGGCAGACCCAAAGGGATTTCCGATGCGCTCCCTCGGGAGTTAACCTGGGGGGGACCCGGGACTGGCCTGACTTGGCAGAGTCCTGTCCCCCGCCCCTCCGCCGGCACCAGCAGGGCGGCTGAGAGAAACATCTGGCTTTGAATGGAAATGGGTCTCGGCACTGCCCCATGCCCTGCAGGGGAGAGCAGCTGCCCCCAGCGCAGGCTGGCATGGGGGGAGAGGGGAGGAGGGGCATGGGGAGCAGAAGCCTACGCTGTGTGGGAGGCAGGCGGGGACCATGCACTGTTGCCACAGAGCCACAAGGGGGTGCCAGGGAGAAATGGAAGAGGTGGGCCCTGTGGGCAGCAGGTAGGAAGTAGGCTTGGCAGGAGGTAGAAATCCCCAGAGCGCAGGGGCAGGGGGGGATTAGGATGAACGGGGCCAGTCTCTGGGGCTCCAGCACCTGAGCGTGGGATCAGCCCCATAGCTCAGCAGGTCTGACGAGGGGCCCTGCTGGCCGCGTTCCTGCGACGCATGTGAAGTGCTTTTCCCCACAGCGCGCACTAACCCCAGAGCTCGCCCTGCTCCGCCACAGACTCCCACTGACCTTGGGCAAGTCACTCAGCTCCTCATCTGTCCCACGAGGATAACAGCTGGGCTGGGTGAGAATCTCTGTCCAGCCAGGCCTGGCTGTCCCCAAGGAGGCTGCTGGCAGCAATACTGGGTGGGATAAGGCTACTTCCCCACCAAGAGCTTGGCTTGGGACCTAGCACTCATGTTGCAATCGAGGAAATGTCTTTGGCCCTAACCCTTGGTGAGCCTGTGGAACTCCCTGACACTGGATTGGTGGGGCCCAGAGCCTAATGAGCTTGAAGTGAAGGACTGGCCATTCCACTGGATAACATGGGCAGTGGCACCGGTGAGGATAAACACATTAAACATTTCAAGGCCTCATTAGGGAGATAGGGGCTATAAAAGTACTTTAGATAGAGGCTGTTACGGCTTCCTGCTGCTCGGCCTACGCCCCCTCAGACCAGTCTAAACCACCCCTCCCTCCTGCCGCTTGCCCGTGTGACCTCCCCCTGGTAAATCCAGGTCCTTTCACTCCCAGCACCCCCCGCTCAGCTCCATGACAGTCTCTGAACTCCTCCCCGACAAGCGCTATTTTGTTCCCGTGCCAGCTGACGGCTCAGGCAGAAAACGCCAGCGATGGGGGCAGATGCCCTCTGGTGTGGAGAAATCGGCGTAGGGACCAATGGGAGCCAGCGATGCTGTCCCTGAGCGCCGCAATCACTGGCCAGAACCTCCCCTTTCCTGACCAGCAGCAATGCGGCGCCCATGGAGCTTCGCCGGGGGATATTACGAGGGGATCTGTCCTTGTTTAAAGGGGAAGTATGGGGAGAAGACCCCCCCACACCGCTGGGCTGGGCATCGCCGGGCTTAGAATGGCGACCGTTACATGCCCTCGACTCTCGCTGCCCCTTCGAGACCCGCTTTCTGGGACTGGGGGGGCCCCGAGCAGAGCGCGGCGTCCTGCGGGGGATGGTGTCACAGAGAGCAACTGTGCCACACCGCTGCGTCAGGTCTTCGTGCTGCCGTGTCCCCTGGCAAACCCCTCTCTGATTCGCTCCCTTCCTGGGCCCTCCTGCTCCCAGATTTCACCCTTCTGGTGAACGTTCCCCATTGCGGGCTAAGTACAGCACCCAAGGCTGCGGCGAGCTATAGGTGGCGTCTGCTGGGGGCTCAGTACAGAGCATTTGCTTGGGGGTGGGATGCAGTTCATACATAACGCAGGCACCTGTGCAGCTGGGGAGGGGACAATGGGTTTGTGGGACACCCCAGCTGGGGTTCAGTTCCCGGCTCTGACACACTCTCTAGGCTGGGGGAGGCGGCAGAGCACGCCCCACTGAACAGACTGGAACCTCTGCCCAAGATATGCCCAGCTGCTGCCCTCCCGCCCCCGCCCCCCTCTGGCCAATCCAGACACACTGGGGATCGCGTCCGGTTTGGACTGAATTCCTTTTGTTCTTTCCCAAGTAAAAATATTGACACAACTGGGGCTGCAGCGACCCCTGTGCCCGGCCTGCCGGGTCGCCCCGAACAGCAGGGTGGGGGCCGCGCTCTCCACAGCCCCAGGGGGCACCGATCCTCTCGGAGAAGGGGGAATGAGGCTCGCCCAGGATCCCCAAGGACGGCGGATTCTCCTCGGTGGTCTTGGCAGTGCCCGGCCGTATGCCCGCGCTCCTCGCTCACTCCTCCAATGGCCGGGCGCTTTGTTTGGGCTCCCAGGAGGGGTCTGGGCACTGCTCGCTGCCTTCCCCCGGCTTATTTTTCAACAAAGGCCTTTTGAAAACAAACAGCAGCGAGTCTCCAGCCTCCGCAGAGAAGCAGCTGAACAATCACAGCTCGGGGAGGGGCAGGGGGAGCTGGGGACATGGGGGCAGAGGGTGGGGGAGTCTCTCCTGGACTGTTCCCTTAAATGTCCTGCCTCAGATGCACAGGCAGCAGGCACTCAGCTCCGGGCCCCAGGTTACCCCCCTTGGGCAGCGCCCGGGCCCACCCCATGCCCAGTGCAGCGCCGGGATGGCGCAGTGAAAATGCCCCAGATCTCCTGGCCTGGGTATCAGAAGATTGAGGGGGGTATCAGTCACCCAGTTCCCAGCTGTCTTCCAGGGCTGGGCCAGGGGGGGATCCTTCTCGTGCCCAGGTACCCTGGCAACTGTGCCCAGGCCTGCTTTTCTGAGCATACGTGACGGTTACACTGGCATGTCCCTGTTCCAGTACTGCTGCCCTCCCCCAGCCCCCAGCCAGCCAGCGCTGGCCCATCGTCTGGGACCCTTTGGGGGCTGGAGAAAGGATCAGTCCCAAGTCCACACAGACTCGGGGGCTGTGGGGCTCAGGCGGGAGCGCCAGGGGTCTCAGAGGGGCTGGGGAACCACAGGAGCATGGCGGGGCTGCCCCCACCCTCCACACAGGGAACTTGGCTTCTCACAGAAAAGGCCTTTTCTCCTGGGCCGGGCTGCGTCCCCGGGCGCCAGGCGCGTCGGGGACAAAGAACGCAGGCAGCAATCTGTGTCACGCTGCTTTTATGACCAGCCCTCGCCCCGGCGGCCGGACTCGCCCTGAGCCGCCGCGACAGGAACAAGAGGTGCTGGTGAGCCCCTCGGTCCCGGAGCCGCATCTCGGAGCACCGGGGCTGGGCGTGAGACGGGCCCGCGCCCCAGTCATGGGTGTTCCGGGCATCACCTGCAGGGGGATGTGGGGAGAGATGGGGAAACCGCCCACGTCCGCACAGGGGGGTGGAGGGAGGCCAGGGTACAGCCTTCGGCCCTCCCCAGGGCGGGCTCCTCCGGGAGGAGACTGCAGCAGCACGTGGGGGCATGTGCGTCTCCCAGAGCCAACCGCCCTGTGGCACGTGGTAACCTTGAGCCACGCCCAGCGAGGGTTTGCACAACACCCGCCAGGCAGTGACGGGCAGAGGGGAAAGCAGCTAATCCATTGAGATAAGGAGTGCGGAGAAGAGTTCAAGGCTACGGGGAAACATGGAGAAGGGTGGAGTTGTAAGCAGGGACAGAGGGGGGCCTGTCCCAGCCCCCAGGAGGGAGCCGTGGGGCTGGTCAGGCCACTGGATTATTTTGGGGGTGGGAGATTAGGGGAGAGAGGACAGGTGAGGGGGCAAAGTACAGACTGTCCCCCGAAGGAGCACTTTAAACCCCATTGCAATGCGAAGGGTACAACAGGGGTGGGGCAGAGCCAGCGGGATATGGGGTGAAGAGGCCACAGCCCACCAGACTCAGTGCTTCCCCTGGGGCAGTCTGCGCTGGAACCCCCAGGTTGGGGGCACAGGCACCGCTCTGGGGGCGGACAGGCTCTGCCGGCCCGGGGAAGCTGGCTCAGCAGAGATCTTCCGTGGGAGATCTGCAGAGACAGGGAGCCCCTTGGTGCAGGTGCGGGGGGGACCCATGCGATCCAAAACAGTCCCAACAAATCGGCACCGGAGACATCCCAAAGCAGGGGCTGTTCCGCTGCGCAAGCCCAGGACATGGCGCGCTGGGAGAAGGCCCCTTGCGGGAGCCATGGACTAGCTGGGAAGAGAGGGTGTTGATGAGAGAGGGATGGGGGGTATGGATCAGCTGACACCCTCCTGCTGCCCGCTGGGGGCGAGTGGGACTGGGACCCAGCTGGGAGGACGATTCCCACAACCTGGGCCCGGCTGGAGCTGAACTTCCCGGCGCTGCGCAGGAGCCGGTTCAAATCACCAGCTCGGCTGTGAAATTTCTCCAAGGAGCAAACAGAGCATCAGTGTCATGCACTCGGCCGGCCCCATGCCCACAGGCGCTTCCCCCAGCCCGGCACAAGGCAGCTGCAGTGCCCCTCCGCTGACATGGTGCCCTGCCCTGAGCCCAGCATGGTGCAGGCCGCTCCCCCAAAGCGGCCTGGTGACCCTGGCTCAGAGATGGAGCCAGGTTAGCCGGAAGAGGGACAAGTCGCCCCTGGCCAGCAGGGAAGCACGGGGGAAATAAACCATTTCACACAGGCCCATGAGAGGTGGCACCGCGGGGCTCATGACTGGTGGCATCGGCAGAGACAGGGTGGGCCCCACCGGTCTCCATCAGCCGGGCCCGACATGCAGCGTGACCCGGGGATTACAACCGTCCCTGGCTCCCGGGGGTACAGCCAGGAGGGAGGCAGCAGCGTCAGCACAGCGCAGGGGCCAAGGTGCTGGGGGCCACAGGAGCGCTTGGACTGGTCGGTGCCACTGTCTCGGGGGGGTTCACACCCCACATGCCCCGGGTCCTCCCACCGTGGGGATGCTCCCAGGAGGCAGAGGGCAGGTTGGCTGCAGATGCTGACCTCACCCCTGCCCAGCAGTGGTGAACTACACCCCTCCCCATCTCTATTCTCACAAGTGCAGCCCCACCTCACCCCGAGATGGGTGGGGAGCACTAGGGAGCCGCTCAGGGATGGAGGGGCTGGGGACAAGTGAGCTGGGTGGGGGGGTTATTCCAGAGACAGCTCCTCCACTGATATCCCCTGTGACACAGCAGGGAGCAGGGTGGATCTGATCTGGGAGGTTCACTGGAGATGGGAGGCTTCTCTGAAGGGAAAATACCTGAGGCTGTAACCTGAGCCGAGAAGGGGGTGGAGAGAGCTGACACCTTGAGCCCGGGAAGCTGGACAAAGGAAGGGAAAGACGGCTATAGGGGTTTGGAGTGGGTAGTTGGCTGGGGAAAAGGCAGGAGCCCTAAGCTTGGGGTTTAACTTTCCTGTCCCCTGACAGGGCCTGACTAAGGGGTCCTGTTTGTACCTACAAGCTCTGGTTTGGACTGGGTTCCTGTCATCCCTAATAAACCTTCTAATCTACTGGCTGGCTGAGAGTCACTGTGAATCCCAGGAAGTGGGGGTGCAGGGCCCTGACTCCCCCACACTCCGTGACATCCCCTCCTTCCTGCATTGCACGGCCCACTTGGCCCTCCGCCCCAGCAGCAACGCTACACAGATCCCCAATACCTAAGGAACTGGGCCTGCCGAGCCATCCGCTTAGGGAAGCCCGCTGGTGGCATTGCCCACCTGAGAGTTTGTGGTGTGCCCTTTCTGGGCCCAGTCCTGCTACAGCCCCCGTGAGGAAGATGGGCTCTTTAGCTCACGCTGCAGCAGCTCTGGGGGTCCCCGGTTCAATCCCTGGTGTGCCAGCCAAAATGCAGCGGGGTGAAGGCAGTCTGCCCTGGCATGGAGTAGTCAGCTGCACTCCCCAGAGCCTTGGGTACCCCCTGCTCAACATGCCCGCGCTCCAATGGCAGGAGCCTGGGAAGAGCCCCATTCCCCAAAGCAGACCGCCCCACCTGCAGATGTGCCAGGAGGCTATTTAGCCCCTGAAAAACAAAGGGGCTCCTGCCCTCATGTCTTTCACCCCACCTGCCTCGCCCTAAGACTGGGGTATAGCACCCTGGGAACCGCACCAGCCAGCCTGTGTGCATGTGTCCCCCCCAGATGACCTCTTTCTAGCAGGGCATCGCCGGGAGAGACCACGGGGCCATGTCCCCCGAACGGTGAGCACGGCGGGGATTTGGGGCTTGGCGATGCAGTGCCCGCTGCAAGATGCCACCCTCCTCTCCAGGAGGCAGCTGCCGGGTCTCCAGCTGCTCAGCCACATGCCAGAGTAAGGACAGAGCAAACCCGGAAGGAGAGTCCTGGGGAACTGGTTGCCCCCTTGCCATGCCACCCCCCAGCATGCAGCAGCGGCTGTAAGCCCGGCGGCCTGTGCCAGAGACCAGTACAAAAGACTGGGGAGAGGGTGAGTCAGTGGCCAGGGAGAATGGCCAGGGGAGGCCTCTCTCCCCACCCCTGAAAGGGGATGGGGCTGCTGGGATCCACACTCAGTGCTGCCCCTGGAGCCGCTCCATCTGCCTCCAGCTGGCAGGGATCTGAAATCCGAAGTGCCCTTCCCAGGCCAGTCTCTGCTGCTTGGAGCTGGGCCCAAGCAGCCGCAGCGTGGAACTGACTGGGCTCCTGACCAGCCACAGCAAACACTGGCAGGGGAGGCTCTCTTCCCTGAGCTGCAGCTCAGCGGGGCTCAGGCCAACAGCAGAGGCACAGGGGCTGCCTGCAGGCTCAGGCAGGCGGCCCGGTGTTGGTTAAGCTCGGGGTGCTTTCCGAGGACTTTCTTCGCAGCTGGGAGGGCTGGAGGCTTGAGTGCTTTGATCCCACGCTGGCCCGCGGGCATGTTGAGCCCTACCCTGCTGCCCAAGGAGGGGCAAGTTCCCTCTCTACACACCTCTGGAGAGACGCCCGGGGGATGCTGCACCCAACACAGGGGGGAATCCAGCCTGGGGGGTGACACAGAGCTCCTGCCACATGGGGGAAGGGGCAATGGGAGACAGGCCAGGCCAAGCGTGCGGGAGGGATGGGGGGGAGCCCTTGAAATACAGGGGGATGGGAGGGTGGCACACAGATGCCATGGGGAGGGAAATGGAGGGATGCAAGGAGCTCCTGGTGTGTCCCATGAGCTCGGCCTACTGAGACTATGGCATGAGACCCTGCAGAAACGCAGCCACCTCTGGGGAGCAAAGCTATAGTCACAACCACAGTGCGTTGGGTTGTTTAAGGGAAGATGAGCTCACAGGGCCTGCAGGGTAAAATATCAGCTCCCTGAGCCAGCCCAAGCCCAGGGGCCCAGAGGACCACAGCTGCCCTGGGAGTTGCAGGGAACGGGGAGCTGGAGGACGAGCGGTTGGTAGGGGGACAAGTGATACCCACGGGGAGATGGCAACACCATGCTGAGGTCTGCAGGGGTGGGACGGAGGAGGGAATTGGCATGAGGGAAGCAAGGGACATGGCTGAGCACTGCAAGAGATGCGGAGAAGGGCAGTGCTGCGGGGAAGGGCAGTGCTGCGGGGGATGGGGATGCTCAAGGTGAGGGATGTTCCGTTCCCAGGTTATAGGGAAGGCGGAGGGAGGAGGGAAGAAAGGGGCTGGATGGAGGCTGGGTCCCTTCGCACTTTGGTCTCCCAGAGTTTCAGCTGCAAGCAGCTGAGTAAAGCCGCTTGTTTACTTGGTGAGTACAGGCAGGAGTCGTGAGATATGAAGACACCTAGGGTGCAGTGCTAGCACCATGAACCTGGGAGCTAAGGTTACAGGGAGAGGCGCAAGGAGGGAGCTGCGGGGAACTTGCTGGAGAAGGGGTCTGGCAGCACAGGAGAGGCACCCCCAGAAACAGGGGCTGGAGGAACAGAAAGGCAGCAGCAGGGAGCCAGCGACCCACCACTCTGTACCAGCGAGACGCTTAGGGGCTGGACAGGAGAGATTAAAGCAGCTAAATCCGACTCGCTGGGCTACACAGCACGCTACTGGGGGTGGGGGAGAAAGGGAACGGGCTGTCGGTATTAGTGGTGTTAATGGGGGATTGTAGACAGGGGGATGGATGTGGCCAGGGATTGCCCACGGGAGGGCGGGGGGGCTGGTAGCCCCGTCGCTCCGCAACAAGGGGATGGATGTGGCTAGGAAATGGTCCCCCAAGGATGAAGGGGAACCCCCATGACTTGTGAGATTTCAAAGGGTTCCAGGCCTGGGGAATAGACTGCAGGGAGCGGCCCTGCCCCGGCCCTAGGGAGGGGAATGGGGGAGAGGGGACCTGAAGTTTCTGTGAAGGAGGGTCTGGAGGAGCCGAGAGAGCCCCCCGGTCAGCCAATGACATGCCAACTTCCTTCCACGCCAGCTAAGGTCCAGCTGGCGTGAAAGTGCATCGCTCTCCTAGGGGCACCAAGCCCCCTCTGCCCTCGCGGGACCCCAAACCTCACACACACGGAGAAAGCTGAGCCACAAGGTGAAGTTGTTTGGCTAACGGGACTTGGTGCCGGAGGCAGAAGCAGCGAGTGTGGGGGCGAGACGGGGTCCTGGGCACTGGCAGAGCAAACGCGGCACAACCGGCACCTGGGAAAGGGGCAGCTTGGTGCCAAGAGCAGGGCATGGAGGGGTCTGAGGAAAGAGGAAACCAGCAGAACCCTCTCGGGGGCAGAGCCCGGGCTGGCACCGACCGGCCGCCCACCTCCTGCCCCACTATCCCAGTGCAGGGCTGGCCTCAGGGCGGTGGAAGGAGGGTGTGTGTGTGGGGGGGGGGAGATGCCCAGCACACCAACTCACTGAGGCAGCCACTAGCATACACAGCAGCCGCGTGCCAATGGTGCATACCCTCCCCTCCGCCCCCCACCTTTTCCTAGGGGTGCCCAACACACACCCAGCCCTGGAGCCTCCTCTTGGGGCGGGGAGGGGCCTGTCGCCCTGGCACCTCCCCATCCCATGTGCGGTGGGGGGGATAGTACACAGAGCGCGCCCACGCTCGGGGTCCCCTTCTGAGGGGTGCCCGCAGCCCTGGCACCCACACATGCCCGGTGCCCCCCCCACCCATTCATCCCCGGGGCGCTCCCCAGCGGTGCCCATCAGCCGCCAGCTCCCACCCTCCGCGCTGCCCCACAACCACTCTGGCATCTCCGCAGCGCCTCGCCCCTGCGGCGCCCCCGGAGCCCCTCGCCTCCCCGCCGGGCAGCGGGCCCCGCGGACGGCCACACTCACCAGGGTCTGCTCATACTGCAGCGCCCGCGTCTCCATCCCGCCCGCGGCCATCGCGCCGCCCGCACCCGGCCTCTGCCCCGGCCGCGCTCCGCTGCCCGGGCTGCGGCCGCCGGCTCCTGCCCGAGCCCCAGCGATCGCCCCGCCCCAGCCTGGGGCGGGCCCGGGGCGCTCGCTCCGCCTCCGGCGGGGCCGGGCCGGGGGCCGAGCCGTGACCGCCGGCCCGGCCGGTCCACCGCGGCAGCGACCTGCCACGTGCGAGCAGCCCGGCCTGGGACTGGCACAAGCGGGGCAGGGGGCCGGGCCGGGCCTGCCTGGGGCAGAGCCGCCCCCCTTGCTGGTGACTGCGGCGGGTGCTGGGCGCAGGAGAAGGAGCCTGGGACCCTGGCCCCAGGCCGTCTGCCCCCTGGGGCTGGCACTGCCCTGCCCCCCCCCCTTGGGATCCCCAGCATCAGGGCCCTGGTGTGTCCCGGACTCAGGGGCCGCAGGCCCATGGGCCTGGCTTCATCCCAGCAGCTGAATCCTATTTCCCACCTAGCCACCCCTGGGTGCCAGGGACCGCAAACAAGATGGGACCAGCAGGGAGCTGGCCCAGGGAGGGATAATGGCCAGGAGACCTCCTCTCTCTTCCACGCTATGTAGAGTCGCCCCAGGGACTCCTGGGCTCAAATCCCAGTGCTGCCACCAAATCACCGGGGCAAGTCACGTCATTCTTTGCCGTAGGCGGGGGCGGCTGAGACGCGCCGCTGGGCCCCTTCCTGGTGCCCGTTTGCTGGGTGCTCTGATGTGGCCCGCCCTGGCTGGGACAGGCTGGAAGGAGTCCAGAGCCATTCCAGAAGGGAGCCACAGATCACATGCCAGGCGCAGCGTGCAGGAGGGATAATTCCTGGAACCGGGGGGGCTGGCGGGCGGGTTGGCAGTAGCCCTTTGCAGAACAAGGAGCTGTGTGTGAGCTGCTCATTAGCGAGCCCCCCCAGGTTAGGGAGCGTTGCTAGCAGGCAGCAGAGGGGGCTGCTGGGGTGAGCACAGCGTCCTTTCCCGTGGCTGTGCCCTGCCAGCCAGATGTGAGGGGGGCCTTCCCCTCGATACCCTCCCCGCCAGGCCTTTAGACCACTAGAAACTGGTTGTTCTGCCCAGGCCAGTGAGTGTGACAAGCCTCCCTGGAGGACTCCGCCCCACAGAGCAGGGGGGACCCGCAGAGGCTGCTGTGGCCTGGGGGAGGAAGGGGGGCTGAGGTGTCCAATACTTTCCCCTGATTCTCTGCTTCCGAGCTGCTCTGCGGACATTTCTGACGGCTGTGTCTTGACCTGGGTGTTGGGACCATTACTGGGCATTTGGGTGCCGAACTCCCATTAGTTTCAAGGGGAGGTGGGTGCCTAAATGCCCTTGAGGATCCAGGCCGGTCTGACTGCTTTGGGCTAACTCCCCTGGGCCTGCTGCTCCGGCTCGCCCCGCTGCAGAGCTTCCCAGGCTGGGTTGGGGCAGTCGGTCCGAGGGGGCTGTGAGAACAAAGCCCCGTGGCTGGATTTCAAAGGAGGCCCTCAGGGATGGAGCCGCGAAGGTGAACTCGCGCTCCAGGCTGGGAAGCTGGAGCTGTCTGGGGTCTCTCCCGCGAGTTCCTGTGTTTGGCACTGGTCACAGCTCCCAAAGCCAGGGGAGAATCGCAGGTACCAAGCCCAGTAGGATCTGCTGGGTGCTGCAGGCCTGTGTCCAGTCCCAGAGCGAGAGACCCCAGGGATTCCAGCCCAAGAGGGGGTGCACTCAGAGAGATCGAGAGGTGAGGGGTGCAGCTCGCCTGGAACGTGGTCAGCAATGTCCTGGGGGTACCAGCGGTTCCTGGCGGGGGCCCCACTTGGTATCCGCACTGACATTGCCCCCGCAGGAAGTGGGAGCGGCAGGGGTGCTGGGTACAGCCAGGACATGGCTGCATTGGTCCTGGAGGCAGCTTTCTCTCCGTGCCCTGGGCCTCGTCTCTAGGAGGCAGTGACGGATGGCAAGGCCCGTGCAGGGTCAGCATCCGACAGGCAGGTGCCAGTGGGAGAGGAAGAGGCTGGTGTGGACACAGCTCCGGCACCTTTGACCTTCCCCTGGGTTTTCTCAAGAACGCCCACTGGAGACGTCTGGCTCCCAGCGGAGTTAGGGTTCAGTCCCTCCGCACCTCCCTGGGGTTAACCTGTCTCCAGATGCTACCCCTCGCCCCACTACCCCAGGTACCAGCCAGCCTGCCCAGAGCCAAGGACATTTATTCTTAGGGTAAAAGCATTACAGTGACAGGCTCCTATCCGCTGCCTGAACGTTTCCTGCAGGTCACCCTCGGTCTTACGGGACCCGAGTAAGCCAAAGTCTGTCCAGCCCTTCCCTGTTTGCGGGTTCCCCGTGGACAGAAGGTTCTGTCCCTTTGCTGGATCCAAAGAAGACCTGGAGCTCGTTTCCACTCAGCCCTTTTATGCGCAAAGCCCTTTCTGTGGGTGTTGGTCTCTGGAAAAGCCAGTTGGACCCAGTATATGCCAGCCTCCCCGGGGGGTGACACTTCTCTGCAGTGTTTATAAGCTGCATGATTTACCTTAATGCCCCACCCCACCCCGGTTTTTGGTTCCTGGAGGAGCCTCACAACCCTGTCCCAGGGTGATATGTCAACTTAATACAAGATGGTCTGTGGCCTCCTCTCCTTTCCTCAGTCTCCTTCTCCAGGCTCTGCCGCCCCTTTCCCTGGCCCTGTCGCTTGCCAGCCACCTCCCCTCCCCCATTCTGTTCTCTGGCCCCGTCGCTCTCCATTTCCAAAGCCAACACTCACTTGCCTTCCTGGTAGGCTTGCCAGCTCTGGTTGGATCTATTCTGGGAGGTTTCGTCACGTGACTTAGTGACTGACTGACTGTACTCTAAAACTCATTCACTGCGAAGCCATTATCTCACCTTGGGTGGAAATAAGGAGCGTGAGATAGGAATCATCAGGGCACATTCGAAGCATGTTGCATAAATAAACAATAGTGCAAAATCTCCAGTTGTAATGTGAGTTATTTTTAACTAGCACGCTGAGGTTTAGGTGACGGGGCTTGTTGATTGTGAGGAAATAAAAATGCTCTCAATGGCTCCTCTGACTGTTGTGTGAAGGTGTCCGTGCCTGAAACTGTAACTTGACTCCAGGTGTGGGGAAGAGGTCACCTGACCTCCTGCCTGGGGAGCAAACAAAGAAAGCAAGGAAGAAGCTGGGGAGTAAGTTTCGGTCTGCAGCTGGCTAAGAAAGAGCAGAAAGGCCCAAATAGAGTCTGGCCTCCCTGAAATGGATCCAGCTGAGGGGTCTGGTTCGCTCCATCTACAAGCTCTGTGTTAGATCATGTTCCTGTCGCCTAATAAACCTCTGTTTTACTGGCTGGCTGAGAGTCACGTCTGACTGTGGAGTTGAGGTGCAGACCCACGGGCTTCCCCAGGACCCTGCCTGGCTGGGCTCGCTGGGGAAAGCGCACGGAGGGGCAGAAGGTGCTGAATGCTCCGAGGTCAGACCCAGGAAGGTGGAAGCTGTGAAGCTCCTAGCCTTGGAGACAGGCTGTTTATGAAGAAGAAGCTTCCCCCCAGAGTCCTGACTGGCTTCTTAAGGAGCAGGTCCAGACCATCACCCTGGGAACTCCGTGACATTGATGCGTTTAGATGTTTATGTGCATGGGCGCCTTAGTTAATTCCATTATGTAAAAAGACAGAAAATAAAATAGCATCCCAGATCCAGAGAAAACTCCCTGAGGAAACTTATTTAACGGAAGATGCTTGAGGACACAAACGGCCTTCCGCTGTAAATTCATCAACCCCGCGACGCTGGTTGTCAGAGTCAGGGTCTTTGCATCCACTGGCGTTCTAACAATAGTACGTTGTCTTTTTTCGTGGTACCTTCGGAGCGGCTCCCCATCAGCCAGCGCCGTTCTCTTTCTTGGGAAGTGCGAGGCAGTCGCAGTGGACTAAAGAGACAGCGCGAACGTGCCTGCGTGCGTGCATGGATCAGTTACGGTGCAGATGTAAAGTCACAGCTGCAGAAGGTACAAAAATGCACGCACAGTGCAACGGTTGGGTGGGCAAACACCCATTATGATGGCATTTTAAACACTGCCTGGACTACTGTATAAATCAGATTCAGCATTCACTGTTCCTTTGGATAACTCTGCTTCCTGGCTGTCCGCGCTTCCCCTGGATTTACTCTGGCCTGAGGGTCGCCCTGTCATGTGACTTTCCTGCCAATGGGACTTCCTCTCTGTCCCCGCCCCAGGGCTGGAGCTGGGGTCGAGTTGCTCTTGTAGTTAAGGCTTGTAGGGGGAGCGTGCTGTGACTCTCCTCAGGTCCCCCTGCACAATCCCAGAGCAAGGGAATACATAACAGTGCTGGCATTTGAGTGCCCATTAGGCTCCAGAGTCAACACCCCACTGAGGTGAATGGGGGCCCTACCTCAGCCCTGACCAGTCGGAGGTGGGCAGAGCATTGTGGCTCATGGAGGGTTCTGGAGTCAGAGAAGCAGGTGCCATCCTGATGGAGGGCTGGGATCTCAGGGGGAGGAGCGAAGCCATTTCAGCACGTTCCTGCTAACCGCTGGGAGAGCAGGACTCAGGGACCAGCGGTGCCAGATGGTGAAGCAGGAAGGGCGTTCCCAGGGAAGATGCCAGATAAGGAACCAGTCCCAGTGAGAGCAGCGCCATCTCTACCAGTCCCAGTCTAAGACCCCACTGGTAGGGGGCACTGGCTGAGGGGAGGGGGTATCTTGGCTAACCCACCCTCCCACGGGCTGGCAAGGGTGCCCCAAGCAGCAGCTTTTGGAGTGCGTCCAGAGGAGCGTGTGGCATTCCCTCCTGACGGTCCCAGATGCTGGGACAACGATGAGGAGTCTCCTGAATGAACCCAGCTCCAGAGGCATCAGCTTGCTAACAATCCTGCGCTTGGCCCTATGGGCGAACGTCAGTGCCAGCCCTGCCCCCTCTCCCCGGCTGGGTCTCGAGGCATCCCCCCCTTTGCCTTGCACCCCTGGACGTCGCTACTCCCAGAGACAATAAACCAGCGTTGCCATCAAGGAAGGAAACAGCCTGTTTGGGCACAGAACAGGCCAGCTTGTGAGCCTCCTCCGCCCTAAACCCGGACCTGCCCAGCCCCACCCGCTCCCAGCCACTTGGGAACCCGTTCAGAGCACCGGGTCCCTGCGAGCCATTTCCTCCCCTTCTGGTTCAGTCTGAAGCCCCCCGCCCTTCCCCCCGGTGCAGTGCATTGTGGGACACTGGGATTGGGGTGAACAGGGATTATCTGCCCAGTCTCCCTCCAGCAGTAGAGTAGCCCTTGCCTGTTCCCTGGCTGGAGGAACAAGCAATCGGAGGCCAGATGTTCATGCACCCGGCATCCACAATTAGATTCCCAGCCGTCTCCCCTGCTCTACCCCATAGATAAGGTGTCTGGGAAACTTATGGCCAGCAGGCTCATGTGGCCTACAATAAGAAGGGGTCATTCTCTTCCCCTACAGCGTCTCCATTCGAGGGATTAGCACTACTGGGGCACCAGGATCTCGGGTGCAGTCTACGCTTAGGGCCTTGCCCGTCTGTTGGTGCACAAAGGTCGTGAAGGGCCGGGGGAGGCAGCCAGAGGCTAGGATTGTAAGGGATGGGCAGTTGTCCCCCGGCAGGTTAACAGCGCTTTCCCTATTGTGATGGCGGTGTTTTATTGTTGAGAGTAATCTGGTTTATGGTAAGTGCACAATAAAATCCTCCCGCATTGTTATACCCTTGAACATAATTCAGTTCCCTGGCTCGGGCCTCGGCTGCCCCAGGTGTGCACAGGAAAGCGAGCGCCTCGCTTGCTAGAAACCTGGAGGAAAGGCGGGTGAAATTCGATGCCCGCAGGCGCATTCCTGCCCAAGCCTGTGGCACGCAGCAGCGGACACGCTCATGCCAAGCACCTGGCATCCGGGAGAGCTTGTCTGGAAAAAGCCACCCTGAATCGGCCTTCGCATGAGGGATGCTGCCAGATCAGAGTCCTGGCCTGCCAGGAAACCAGACCAGGGGTTGCCTGCCCCAGCGATCCAGACAGCGAAAGAAGCCAAAACCGACCTCCCAGGCCCATGGAAAAGGATCCCTCCACTGGCAGGTCACTGTCCCCAGGGGAGAGCTGGTGTTTGCTGGGGCCACGCTTAGTTTAACTGAACTGGTATCCCTGGCAATCTCTAGCCCTGTCGCTAGGGTCGTTTGCTGGTGTAGGGCAGCTTGGCTGCACTCCAGGACTTTGCAGGGTCCCCGCGAGACGCTGCGCCCCAGCAAGCTGGAGTGCTACAGATTCCCACCTCGGCTTGCCGCGCAATAACTCACCATGTCGACGGGCCCCCGGGTGGGCAGCTCCATGAGCCCCCCTGGGCAATGGACAGGTGCAGTCACACAAGCGAAGCAAAGGCCAGGGGTGGAGAAACTGTCCTAGCTCCATTATATGACTCAGCTGCGCAGCCTGGCCGGGAACACAGGGGGGTGCCCATCTCAGACAGGAGACAGCAGCAAGAGAAGAGGATTGGCCACAGGAGAAGCAGGGACAGGAGCTGACTCCAGCCAGGGAGAGACTGAAAGGCCTGCGGCCATGTAGTCTAGAGCGGAGGCGAAGCAGTGGGCAGCTGAACCGAGGGCAGTGGAAGGGAGAGAAGTCAGGCTTCCCACTTGCCTTCACTCACTATACAAGGACACAGGGCCGCTCGGCAGAAGTGACAAGCAGCACATCCAAAGCAGCCAGAGGGACACGCCTGTTTTACACAGCGCCCAACCTGCGGAACTCCCTGCTGCTGGGGATCATGGGGCCAAGTACTTAGTAGGAGTTATACGCGTGTCAGATTGTGAGACCATCCATAATTACACTACAGAGGACAAAAAGAACAAGGAAATGCCCCCTACGTCAGGGCACATGTCGTCCATGAGCTGGTGGGGTAGGAAGGAACTGCCCTGAGGGGCAGGTTTGGCCAGTAGGGCAGTTCTTGTGCCTTCCCTTGAAGCAGCGAGAACTGGCTGTCGCCAGAGAGAGGACCAGATGGGCTCTGGGTCTAACAGCACCTGGCGTAAAGCAGAAAAGGGAGCAGGAAGAGACGGATTCTTGGACTCCCTCCAGCTTGTCCTGTGCGGGGCCCCTGCAGGATCGAGCTCTCCCCGCCGGCTGCCAGGCGCTGGGGCTCTGCACAGGGCAGACCATCCCGTGAGACTCAAATTCACTGGCAAGTTTCTGCCTTTCCTGCCAGTGAATGCCCCTTGACCCGCCCGCCCCAGCCTTCGGGACCAGACCCCCGGCAGCCTCCTTCCTCGTGCCAGTCTCGTGGCCTGAATCGCCTCCTCCCCGTTCATCAGCCGCGTTCCGGTGCCAATGTGCCCAGGACTGGACGCTGTGTTCCAGGCACGGGCTCACCCCGTCCCATGTCATCCTGTCATCTCCGGCCCCATCTGTGCTGATAAGGGCCGGGCCAGCCTCTCCTTTTGAAGAAGCCTCGTTACTGGTACACCAGGGACCTCATTTCCACGGCTGCCGCCTGGGGCTGGTATATGGGATGTGGCATGTGGCATGCCTAGGGCTGGTGACTCAGGGACAGGCAGGTAGGGTACAGCCTCTGGATTCCTGGGGCCAACGCCCCGGTGGGTATAAATCACCGTGGTTCCACTGATGTCCATTTGCACCAACGGAGGATTTGGCCCTGCATCTCAGTTGCCTCAGGGGGTCACCCCACCACTCAGTCTCCCCAATAATATACACAGAGCTAGTTCAGTCTCACCTACAGCATCTTGGGGTCACTGCTAGGGCTCCCCTACAAGCCCCCTTCTTCCCCCACTTCATGGCTGGTATCTGACAGCTCCATCAAGGCCCAGCCTGGGTCACTCACCTGGGAGTGCTGGGAATCCCACCGACCTCCACATGGGGCGGGGCGGGGGGATCTCACTGGCGCTCTCCCACATGTTGCAGGGATTTACCCTCCCACATTCAACCAGGTGCAAATGAATTAATTAGCATTAAAGGGGTGCACTGGCCTGCAGCTCCCTGGGGTCTCTCCTATTGTCAGCCCCCCTCCGCCGCCCAGCGCAGGTGGCAGGAATTGCCAGTCTGGAGCCAAGACCCTAGCATAATCAAATCGGTGGGCGTAAGGAGGAAGAGCGGCATCAGAAAGGGACCTAACCCCAACCCTCTGCAGGCCTGTGGGAACCCCACGGGCACGGGAGGTTCCGAGGGGCGTGTCCGGCCCCTCTCCTGAGCTGGTTGTTCTTGTTCTGGGACGTCGCTGGTGTGAGGGAATAGAAATGCTCTCAATGGTTCCTCTGACTATTGTGTGAAGGTGTCCATACTCCCCTCCGATTCTTGACATACCTGAAGCTGTGACTTGACTCCAGGTGGGGGGAAGAGGTCACCTGACCTCCTGCCTGGGAAGGAGACAAAGGAAGCAGGGAAGGAGCTGGGGAGTGAGTTTCAGTCTGGGTCTGGCTGGGAAGAGGCAGAGAGCTACAGGCAGGCTGGCTTGGCTCTCTGGCCCCCAAAATGGAACCAGCTGAGGGGTCGCATTCGCTGTATGGTCTGTTAGACCATGTACCTGTCATCTAATAAACCTCTGTTTTACTGGCTGGCTGAGAGTCACGTCTGACTGTGGAGTTGAGGTGCAGGCCCACAGGCTTCCCCAGGACCCTGCCTGGCTGGGCTCGCTGGGGGAAGCGCACGGAGGGGCAGAAGGTGCTGAATGATCTAAGGTCAGACCCAGGAAGGTGGAAGCTGTGAAGCTCCTAGCCTTGGAGACAGGCTGTTTACGGAGAAGAAGCTTCCCCCCAGAGTCCTGACTGGCTTCTGAAGGAGCAGGTCCAGACCATCGCCCCGGGGACTCCGTGACAGCTGGCAGTGATCGTGGCGTTAATCAGACTCCTCAAGACTCTCGGTGGGTCTCAGAGGGCGGCCCTGGGATTGGTGACGTGGGCAATTTGCCCCGCAGATTAACTGTAAGGCTACAAGGTGCACACGGTGCTGAAAAAGGCTAAATCTGCCCTTCTCTCTGAGCTATTTGGCTCCAGACGTATCTACAATGCCGGAGCACGGCCCCATGGGCACGAAGCTCACGCCTCCCCTCGCCCTCTCCCCCGTGTTCCTTCCAGCACCTTGGCCACAGCCCAGCTCTCCTCTCCTGGCCTTGGCACGGGTGTGTGACTTTCACTGCCTCACCCCAGTGAGTGGCAAGGCCTCCCGTGCTGGTTCCTCCCCGCCGTGGCTGTGAACGTGTGCGGGAGCGCCTGGAGCTATGGGGCAATTACAACCTGGACTTTCAGCAGGGGAGCAAGGTCCCAGTGCAGCTGTACGGGATACAGCAGCAGGGCACGGCCCCCTTTGGGGAGCGCTGGCCCGGGGAGTGCTGGTTGGGGCTTGCTCGGACCCTGGCTCCCTCTGCACCCGGAGCAAAGCCCTTCGCTTCCCCGGATCTGTGCCCTTCGGCGCCTGGGCAGGGGCTAGCCACGTGCATCCCGCAGGGGCATGGAGGCTGCCTTAGTTAAAGCTTGGGGGGAGGCGAAGCGGATCAGCATCCAGCTGACGCGTTGCCAACCACAGCTGGTGCTTTAACACAGTGCCAAGGTGCCCGGCCTCCCCCTTCCCCCGCTGGCAGAGCACAGCAAAGCTCTTCCTCCAGGCCTGGCCAGTTCGCCGTGCCAGGCAGGGTGACTATCGCTGGCAGGTGCCCAGGGTTGCTCCAGCTCCCCAAATAACTCCCCACCCCCAGGCCCGGGGCCAAGGCCTTCAAGCTCCTGTAGAGGGCGCTGGCTGCCAGGCAGTGTTCAAACACTACGGCCCTGGACACTAATCATTGTCCAAGTGGGCAGCATGGCCCAGCTCCCGGCGCTATCCGTGGGGAGGGCAGGCGAGGGCACCACCCCCTCCCCAGGAGCATTTCCAATTCTCTCAGGGAGTTTGGGGAGCAATGAACTGGGGGGGGAGCCCCCCATTCTCCTCTCCTTTCTCAGGCTCCCTAGCAGCTCTTGGGACGCCAGAAAGAGCTTTGCCTACGGCAGCGTGGAAAGAACCTGCTAGAGCTTGGCACTGCTGCACCCCAGTTCCTACAGCCCTCCCCCACCCGTGCCAATACCCCATCCCCCCACTTGGCTCATTAAACCTTTCGACCCGCAGAGGAGCCCCCCCATTTGTCATGCAGGACACCGGGGCACCAGCATTTTAACCAGCTGCCTCTGCCAGGCTCTCACTGGGGCAGCGAACTCCTGCGAGCAGCGCTGGGGAGTATTGTAAAGCCAGCCCTGGGACGACCGTCTCTTTTGGGTCAGTGAGAGCCCGCAGGTAGGGCCCGGGTCTTGGCCCCTGGGTTTTGTAGCCCTGTGAACGGCCCCAAGGATTAACCCTTTCCTGGAGGATTTCCTCTCTGAGTGGCCTCTGCCCTGGCATGTCCTCTGTTCGACATTGGGGAGGCCACGTTTGGAGAGCTGTGTCCAGATTTGGGGCCCACACTACAAGAAGGATGTGGAGCAGCTGGAAAGAGTCCTGCAGAGGGCAACAAAAACGATTAGGAGGCCTGGGGCACATGACTTATGAGGAGATGCTGAGGGAACTGGGATTGTTTAGTCTACAGAAGAGAAGAATGAAGGGGGATTTGATAGCTGAATGGGGGTTCCAAAGAGGATGGATCTAGACTGTTCTCAGTGGTACCAGATGACAGAACAAGGAGTAATGGTCTCAAGTTGCAGTGGGGAAGGTTTAGGTTGGATATTAAGAAAAACTTTTTCACTAGGAGGGTGGTGAAGCACTGAAATGGGTCCCTAGGGAGGTGGTAGAATCTCCTTCCTTAGAAGTTTTTAAGGTCAGACTTGACAAAGCCCTGGCTGGGATGATTTAGTTGAGGTTGGTCCTGCTTTGAGCAGGATTTGGGCTAGAAACCTCCTGAGGTCCCTTCCAACCCTGATCTTCTCTGATTCTACAGGCCCAAGAACTTCCCAGAGCAGCCAGGCCTAAGGCTGGCTGAAGTATTGGACCTGCCAGCCAGGGCCTTCTCCAGGGCTCAGGAAGAGAACGAGCCTGGGGAGCTGACACAGCTGCGTCCCCCTGGAATCCCTGCCCCTTCCCAAGGCCCCCCGAGAGATCTGCCAGCCATGCCCTTGCTGGGGCCCATATCCCACAAGAGGAGAGTCTGGCCTGGCCCCCAGGCCCTACTCAAAGGCTTGGCCTGTAGCTGCCGGGGCAGCAGCCCAGCTCAGTGGGGACCATGTAAACAGCTGCAGTTTGACCCCACAGACTTCACACAGGCCATTGCCCCCTCCCAGAGCCTCTCCCTACAGCACGATGGGACTTCATGCCAGGCTAGCTGCTCTAGCCCAGAGCTTGGGTGCTGCTTATACTCAGCTGGTAACCTGTCCTGTGCCCTGCGGCCGCTGGCAACCCCTCCCCTGCTGATGAGCCACCAGCGCCCTCTCTCCCTGCCCTGGACACCCAGAAGGGTGGACAAGTTCTCCCCCCGTTTCTGGGAAAGAATCCGAGGTTGGCTCGGCTCGGTGCCACACTGAGAGCCAGGGGATGTGCCCTCCGAGCGCCTGGTGACATGGGGTGAGCGTAGCACCAGGGAGGGCACAGGGTGCTTGCTCACACCAAGCCAAGTGGGCCACCCTGGGTGCCAGCCACCCCCTAACTCTTTGCCTGCAAACCTCAGCCCCGTGCTGGGCCTTGGTAGGAGAGCTGGGGGCTGACTGCAGGGCCGGCCACCCACCTCCTCCACAGCAGCTGCGAGGACTGAGACCACCCTGGCTCCAGCCCCGTCCAGGTGAGGATCTCAAAGCACCTTACAAGAGTGGGGAGGATCATCGGCCCCGTTTCACAGATGGGGAAACTGAGTCACAGAGTGAGCGGGACTTGCCCAGGGTCACCTGAGTCAGTGGCAGAGCCAGGGAGAGATCCCACATTCCCCACCTCCTGCTCCCCATGAGCCAGGAACCCCACAGGGAGCCTCAGGAGGCAGCAGGGTCCATGCAGGAATGTGCGGCCCTGTTACAAGCTGGCGTGATTAGAGAAGCAGCATCCCCCAGGAGGGACAGGGACCCCCCTCAAATCAGGCAGGGAGGTGCAGGCCAGTGTACCCAGCTACCCCACATGCCTGCGCTCCTGCCCCCACTCATCTCTCCATGCCCAGTCTCCCCCCACCGCCTCCCACCCTGCTCCATCTTCTGCCCCCTGCCCCACCTGTCTCTCCCACTCGCCCCATGTTTCAGGAGGACTCAGGGCCCGGCTCCATGTATCACCATCTCTCCCTTATTTACCTTCCCAGCCTTCCCCCGGCTGAGAGGGACAATTGATTTCTCACTGCAGCCGCTCCCTGCCCTGCCCTTTTCTGGCTGCTGGCTGGGCCCTGGGAGAGCCGCCCTGGGGCACCCAGACCACAGCAGAGCATGGGAGCCCCTGGTCTAGAACATCCCCTGCATGGAGCCCGGGCTCATGGCTGTCCAGTGCCTCCAGCCAGCCGGGCGAGACTCCTTCCCCCAAAACAAAGCCCCGCTCTGTGCCACCAGGGGGGGCTCTAATCCCACCAGTGCTAAACGTGAGGGCAGGGGAACAGGTGCCCAGGCTGGGGAGAAGGGGAGGCAGCTGAGATCTTGGCACTGGAGAGCATTGGATGGAGTGGGGGGCTGTCTCAGGAAGAGGGTAGGGGGCCTGGCTCTCACCCTGGAGGCGCTCGCTCCACGCACCTGTCCACGCGCATGTGGCCGACCCCAGGGGGGCTCTGCCTCCGTGCGCCGACGGTGGCTCCCAGCAGGGGGCAGCAATGAGAGGCAGTGGGGCAGTTTCAGTTGTTTTTAATAAATACACAATCTCCCCCTAATTCGTTTGTCCGCGCAGGACGGGGAGGGCCCGGGGCCCGCCCTGAGCAGACTAATTAGTGAAGATTAATTGGTCTGCTCAAGGCGGACAGGCCCTCCGGGAACCATAAATTACACGACGAACCCAGACAAAGTACAAGCAGAGAGGAGAGGGCGGAGGGACAGGGAGATTTTACACTATGTACAAGCCAGGCCTGGGCCGTGGCACCTTCTACCGCTACCCAGGGAGCCCAGCTGGGAGGACAGCCACGGGTATTGATGGAGATGCACTCCTGGGCCCCCATCCCCACAGTGGCCATGCCCCCCAGAGGGTCTGGGGGCAGGGGGAGGACAGCACACCACCCCAGGATCCTCGGCCTCCCACTGTGATCAGGGCAACATCCCATATTATCACGGAGCCAGGCTATTGCTCTGTGCAACGTGGTCTCTGCCTGTGTCATTCCCTGAGCCCCGAGCAGCTGGTGGGGGTCCCAGCTTGGTAGCAGAGCCAGCCAGCCCCCTCGGGGCAGAGGCAGGGGGCCCGGGGCTCTCCCCAGAGCTGCGGCTCGGGCCTGGGTGGAAGCAAATGGCAGAATCTGTCATGATAAACAAACCAAAGAAACAAAACTAGTCTAGGGCGGGCCAGGGATTGGCCTGGGCCGTGCGCCTCAGTTTCCCTGCAGCCAGCATCGCCCTGGGCTGGGGCAGCAGAGATCTTGGTCACACTGCTGGGCTGCTGCTCCAGACTGGCTCCTCCTCCTCCCACTGGTGTCCGGCTAGCGGCTCCAGGCCTCTGGGGCATCGGCTCTGAGCTTCTCCTGGGCTTCTTCTGGGGCAACGTCCGGGGCTGCGGGGCAGAGGCAGAACCACAGAGCAGGGTTAGAGTCAGCGAGCAGGGGGCTTGGCCAATCCTAGGCAAGCATCCGGGCCGAGCTCTGCTCAGGCTGGGCCCCAGTGGACCTCTGAAGCGAGGCTAATCTCTGAAGGGGCCAAGCCGGGACTCGTGAGGCCGTTGGCCCGGGGAGGAGGCCGGGCAGAGCTGGAGATCCCTGAGCAGCGGTGGAACCTGTTCCTGGGCAGGGAGGTGCCTTTGATACCATGGGACGTGGCGACTCGGGGCCCACCCTCCTGGGTCACAGCCCACTGACCTGGGGCCGAGGGTGGATCAGGCACCCAGGAGCCATTGGAGAACACTGGTCCCCCAGCTGTGCACACGTGTGGGGAGGGGGCAGGGGAACAGAGCAGGGACGGACAGACTCAGGCCTGTGCCACACTCACCCCGGCACCGGGCGCAGCAGCGGGTCTCCTTCTTGGCATGACTGGCGCAGGCAGCGGGGGAACATTCCTGGCGCTGGCAATGGGTCTCCCCGGACTGCAGGGGAAGAGAAGGGAGTTAGACAGGGGCCCTGCTGGGGGCAGGAGAGGGAAGGAAACCAGGGGCCTGGCCAAGCTGCAGGGGACAGAAGGAACTTTCCCAGGTGTGTGTGTGTGTGGGGGGTGTGACCAGGAGGCCCAGCCAGGGTGGAGAGCAGGGAGGAGGGCACAGGGGGCCTGGCTGCCCAGAAAGCCTGTTATCCAGAGCTCCCTGCCCCCTTTGGATTCCCCCAAGGGCTCCGAGAGGCTGTTCCTGGTCTGGTGTCCACGCAGCGATCCCGGGGGTGGGGGCCCGGCCCTCCGCACTCACCACACACCAGCAGGTGATGCATTTCATCTCCCCGAAGGGGGGCACCGTCGGGTGCCAGCTCTCGTTGTTCATGTACCACTGGCGCCCGAACCGGCAGGCCCGGGGCCCGTCCGCCTGCATCATGTCCACCAGCTCGGGGGGGCTCTTCTCCAGGGCTGCGGGGAGCAGAGACACAGGCACCCCACTGTCTTAGCGCGGCAGAGCGGGGGAGACGCCGCGCCCCTGGGAGACGCCTCCCCACCCCCCAAGGCAGCGCGCCCTGCACACAGTGTGGAGCAGGAGATGGAGCTCCCCAGATCTGGCAAAACATGGCAAGGGGGGAGCAGGGACCTGCTCAGACCAGGGGCCCATCTAACCCGGCCTCCTGCCTCGAAGAAGGGGTAAGACTCTCCCCTAGTGGTCAATCATGGAATAACCACTCCAGCTCCCTGCAGTTAGCTGCTGGCTCCCCCCAGTGTGTGGGGCTGGGAGGAGAAGCAAGCAGCCAGCCCCACAAGAGAGAGGAGGTAAGTGGCCTGGCCCGGCCCAAGGGGCAGAGGATGCCGACGCTGAGGGTGGGATGGAGCCGCAGACTGGGACAGGTGAGCATCATGGGAGCAAGAAGGGAGGCCCACCCTGCTCTGGGGGCCTTATGTGGAACCCTCGGGCAGCTGAGGGGCTCTGGGTTCAAATCCAGCCCAAGCGGATGGTGCTGGCTGGAATGAGCTGGCTGCTCCCAGCCCAGACCCTAGGTGCCTGTACTGACCCCCGCCCCACAGCCAACGGGTCCTGGGGAGCAAGCCCCCTCCTCTGCATCCCCCCTGTAGAGTGGGGCTGCGGCCCGTTGCTCTCGTGGGAGCGCCAGGGACTCCCGCTCTCGGTCTGGGCAGCGATCGAAGCCAGCTGGAGAAGGGGTGCCCGTGCACTGCCCAGCATGACGGGGCCCCTGATCTCCTCTGCATCCACGCTGGGCGCTCGAGGCAAGACGGCGATGCAGACAGTGGCCCCGCGCGGCCTGGCGGGAGGACGCACCTGGGCACTGCTTGCAGCAGTCGGACGGGCTGAGGCGGACGGGGTTGCTGCAGGCCGGGCGCGGGCACTGCACCTTCTCACAGTGCACTTCCCCCGTCGCTCCCTGGATGGAGAGAGGGTGGGGTGGGCTGAGGGCGCCTGGCTCCAGGAACCAGCTCTCAAGGGGCCGGGAAGGAGCCCAGGGGGAAGGGGAGATGCTGGGCCTCCCCACTGACGGGGGCACATTCCCTGACAGGGGGCAGGCTCTGGGGGTGGAGCACCTCGCCCGCCCCCCAGCTCCGCCTCCCCCTCCCCTGAGCGCACCGCGACACGGCCGTTTCGCGCGGCAAGCCTAGGAGGGAGGAAGGGGACGCTTGGGGGAGGAGGCGGGGCCGGGGCGGGGATTTGGGGAGGGGTCCAATAGGGCCAGAGAGGGGTGGAGTTTGGGCAGGGACTTTGGGGAGGGGGTGGAGTTCGGGTCGGGGGGGCACCTGCACCTCCATGGCACCCTCAGCCCCAGGGCCCCTTCTCAGCTGAACCCCGGGGCCAAGCCAGGAGGAGCCATGCCCAGCACTGGCCCTGCGGAGCCGCCCCTCCCTGGACAAGGGCTCTGCAGTACCTTGCAGGTACAGATGGCGCATTTGATCAGGCCAAAGGGGGGGACCACAGGGTGCCAGCGGGTGCCAGCTCCTCGCCACGTCTTGTCACCGTCGAAATAGCAGCCTGCGGGAGCGGATGGGGAAAGCGTTAGATCTGGAGCCAGGTGGGGCAGAGGGGCCCAGAGAGACCCCTGTCTCCCCGGGGCAAGCCAGGGCTCACTGCCCCCCTCCCCTCCCGCTGGCCAGGGCTCACCCTCACTGCTGTCCCGGGCCTTCTCCGCTCTCAGCTCTTCCTGGTCTGCCTTTCTCTCTGTCCAAACAAGAAGAGTCCATGAGGGACGGATGCCCAGACGCCGGCCGGTCCGGGTGTTCTGCCACGGTCGGGCCAGCTGCATGGCACTGCCAGCCCCGTGCTGGGGATACGCAGATGCCTCCACAAGGGTTGCACCCTCCTCCCAGCTCCCCCTCGTCTCCCCTTCCAGCCCAATACACCGCTCCAGGGCAGGCTGCCCTTCTGGGACCCCCTGAACATCTCGGGAGGATCTCCCAGGGCCCTGTGTCACAGGGTGTAGCCCCCTCCCTTCCATCAGCAGCCCCCAGCCCCGGTGCCCAGTACCTTCACAGACCGGGCAGCACCGGTCCTCTAGGTGAACCTGCTGGGCGCAGTGCAGGGGCTGGCAGAGGATCGGGTCACAGATCACCGTGCGCTTCTGCGGAAGGGGAGGGGCAATGAGGGGGGAAATCACACCTCTCATTAGACACCGCTCAGCAGAGGGCATCTGGTGCCTTTGTATCCCCAGGGGGCTTGGGATGGGGATCAGCAGCAGGGGGAAGCCGGGGTTGGCTGTCCCCCATAACCAAGGAAGGGGGCACAGCCCTGGGGTTGAATCCGTGCTGCAGACACAGACAAACACTAGACAGAGCCCGCTTGCCCCCCAGGAGCAAGGCTAGAACCCTGGCTTGACAGTGCCCAAGCCACAGGCTTCTCCTGCTGGAGCTGAGGGAGCGCTCTCTCAAGGCAGCAGCAGCAGGTGATCACTTATCCTCTCTAGAAGCGGGCCCTCCGTGGCAACAATGGCACATACAGGTGCAAAGCCAGTTACACACTCAACCCAGAAGGGACCCCCGAGGCCTGAAGCAGTGGCCCTGCCCCGGGAGCCTACTCTGCCCACGAGCATCCCATCCTGGGGCCCAGTGACTCCCCTCTTTATCGGTAAAGAAACACCAGGCTCCACATGGGACCCATCTCCTTGGCCCACAGCCCCTGAGGGCTTGAGATCCCCGCCCCCACCCCGCCCCTGGGGGCCTATCTCCAGAGCAAGAAGGAACATGGATGCAGGTATTCAAGAGGCAGCTGGATGGGGACAGCTTTAGGAGGGCTGGGTGGAGAAAGCCGGGGTGGAGGGGAGGGAGTGCCTGGGGGGTGCAGGGTGCCAAGAGGAGCTGGCAGATAGAAGGACCTGGGTCAGCTGGTGGAAGCCTGGCACGCCAGGGCAGCTGCCAGCATTAGGATGGGGATGGTGGTGCATGTGGGGTGAGGCTGTTGCCCTCTTGTTAGTTCACCTGAGAGGTCGGCCCCTCACTCCCACCGGGGGTGGCTGCAGTGGCCAGGGGAAGGCAGGCCCTCTCCTGGCTCCTTGGCCTGGAGGAGCTAAATGCAGACCAACGTCCTGCCCAGCCCCACGGACTCAGTCAGAGGCCATGGCAGGTGCCCGGGTGCGGCAGCTGCCTCGAGGATCCCTTGCGCCCACCTGGCAGCTGCAGAGGGAGCACTTCCGGTCGTAGGCAGGGGCCCAGCGAGAGCCGTGGGCTCGGTGCTGCCCCTCGAAGAAGCAGGAGTTGGGGTCCTTCTTCAGCTGCTCGGGGTCCTTGGCTTTGGGCTCCTCTAGGACCTCGTCCCCTTCGGGGGCCAGCCGGACGCCCCCCGCCTCGCACTGGTTGGGAATGTGCACCTGGCAGGGAAAGAGCACCAGTGGGTCGGGGCAGGACAAGCAGCAAGGGCCTGGCCCAGCCAGCACAGATGAGTGGCCAGGCTGGGCCAGACCAATGGTCCATCTAGCCCAGTGTCCCGTCTTCTGCCAGGTGCCCGGGCCAGGCGCTGCAAAGGGAATGGACGGAGCAGGCAATCGTGTGATCCAGCCGCTGTCGTCCACTCCCAGCTTCTGGCAGTCGGAGGCTAGGGCCACCCAGAGCAGGGGGTGGCAACTCTGCCCTTCCTGGCTAATGGCCATCGATGGACCTCTCCTCGGTGAACTTATCTAGTTTTGTTTTTTTTTAACTCTGTTCTAGTTTTGCCCTTCACAACATCCCCCGGCGATGAGTTCCACAGGTTGGCTGCGTGCTGTGTGAAGAAATACGTCCGTTTGTTTGATTTAAAGCGGCTGCCTGTTCATTTCATTGGGTGACCCCTCGTTCTTGTGTTGTGTGAAGGAATAAATAACACGTCCCGATTCACTTTCTCCACTCCAGTCAGGATTTTAGACCTGTGTCATATCCCCCCGCCCCCCCTTCATCATCTTTTTCAAACCAAACAGTCCCAGTCTTGTTAATCTCTCCTCACATGGAAGCTGGTCCAAACCCCTCATCGTTTCGATTGCCCTTCTGAGTATCTTTCCCAACGCTAAGATCTCTGCTGAGAGGCGGGGCCCAGAGCAGGAGTCGAGGGACGGGCACCCCAGGGGTTTCTACAGGGGCACTAGGCTATGTCCCTGTCTTGTTCTCTTTCCTGATGGTTCCTACGTAAAGGGGGCCCCACTGAGCCAGCCCTGCAAGGGCCCAGGCTTGGTCCCACGTTGCAGTTGACAGCACCGTCTCGTCCTGCTGCCTTCCGCCCTGATCCGCTGCCAGTCACCGTCACCCTCTCCCCAAGTCCTGCCCCCGCCAGGCCCGGATAGCACAGGGGCTGCCAGCCAATCCCGCCTGCCTCCCCAGAGCGCTGCCCCTGCAGGACACTCCGGCCTGCTGCCTGGGGGCACTATGCACCTGCCCTGTCTCCCCAGGGCCAGGGAAGCTCCCTGCTTCCCCTCCGTGCCGGCGGGAGACGAGGACCGAGGAGAATGGAGGAATTCATGCAAGTTTTCTTTAAAGCATCAACTTCCTGTCCAGCTCTAGCCATGGCACCCGAGCAGAGGCCAACCCGGCCACACGGTGCCAGCCAGAGCAGCTGGGAGCAGTGCCAGGGGATGCCAGGCAGCAGCCGCTCCTGTTCCTGCATGGCCAAGCCCACTCGCCAGGGAAGCAAGTCTCCCGGGGTCTCCGGGGCAGCCAAGACACAAACACATGCTGCAGCTGAGGAATAGCGAGGAGGCAGCTGGAGGCGTCCCAGCCAAACGGAGCTTCTGGGAAAACCGCCGGGGCTCTGGGCCCAGCCAGGGAGCGGATGTTGCTGTGTCTGCAAATATCCCCTCCCGCCGGTTTTTCCATCCTGGGCGCCAGCGGAGTTAGCACCCAGGAATACCTGGGGCAGGGGCCGGCCTGACAAAGCATCTTCCAAGCCCGGGGCCCCAAACTGGATGAGGGGCGTCCCGAGTTTCCAAATGGCGGCCGAGCCGGCTCGGAGAGGGCTGGGGCAACGTGCGTCTCTCCATCTCTTCCGGTCTGGCTCAGGCTGCAAGCCACAGAGCCTGGGCTCATCCCAGGCCCTCAGACGCCACAGTGCCCGGCATGGTCCCTGCACAATCTGGTACCATCGGCGGGGGCTGCTCAGCAGAAGCCCAGGCCTGGGATGGCAGGGGACTGCGGGTGAGGAGCGAGGGGCACCAGCCCCAGAGAACTCTGCATGCAGGGCTGGGCGGCGCATTGCCCCAAAGCGGCAGAGAATGGGCAGGGAGGTGGCACGGTGCCACTGAGGAGCCTGTGGCTACAGGCATCCTTGGGAGGGTGGCAGCACAATCCCTGGCCTGGGCTCGGTGGGACACTGGGACCTGGGCGCTCCTCGCTCCTGTCCAAGGGGTGCTGAGTTGTCTCACAGCCTGGCGCAGGGTAGCTAGCGCCAGGGTCCCCTGTCCTGAGCGGGTGGAACCAGCCCAGTGTCCCCAGCCCACCGCCGAGGGGTCGCTGGCCCTGGCAGGCTGTGACCAACCCGGGCTGAATCAGCCTTTGGCAGGGACTGGTGCCTGGCTGGGGCTGGGACTCCCGCAGTGGCCGCCCAGGGAGCGGAAAGCCGGAGGGGGTGAGTCCGTGGCACCTACCCTCCCCCGCATCTCCCCGCGGGGGTTGACTTTGGTGCTGACTTGCAGGAAGGCCGTGCCCTGGGCCAGGTGGCGCAGCAGCTCCGCGTCCAGGTCCTTCACCACGCCCTGGGCCTAGGCACGGAGGAGAGGGGCATTAGCGGGGCCCGTCGGCTCCCCTGCCCCCCAGCAGGGCCAGCGCAGAACGGCCGAGGTGACTGGTGGTACCGTGCTCTGGGGTGGCACCGCTCCGAGAACCTGGTACCCCTGGGACTGGGCACCTCCGAGAGGGGGTGACCCCTCCGTGGTTCTCACATGGCTCTGTCTGAACGTTTGGAGCTGGAGCTCCAGTGCTCCAGTGACCCCCGATTCCTCTGCTTCCCCCGATTACTTGAGACGGGGGGCAAAGGAGCTCGATACTCAGATCTCTGCAGAGCTGCCTGGCTTTCACAGGGGCCCAAATGCCTGAGGCTCCTCATCTGTGCCTGGAACACCCCTTCCTCAGGCACCCAGCCCCTGCCCCCCAAGGGCCCATCACTCCCCATAATTGCCCCTCTCCAGCTACAGGCCTCCCCAGTTCCTCCCCCAAGGATTCCCCTTTCTCCCAGCCCCTCCCCCAGGCACCCTTCACTCCTCCCAATCACCCCAGCTCCTCCCTCAGGCACCCTTCCCCCCCAGACCCACCCCCCAAGGGCCCATCGCTCCCCCTAATTGCTTCTCTCCAGCCACAGACCCCCAGCCCCTCTCCCAAGAACCCCCCTTTCTCCCCAGCCCCCCAGGCACCCCTCTCCAGGCACAGACCCCCCAGCCCCTCCCACAAGGACCCTCTTTCTCCCCAGCTCCCCCAGGCACACCCCCCGTAGGCCCATCACCTCAGTGCCGTAGAAGCCCTTGAGGAGCCGGGTGTGCTCATGGCCGCGCTCGCCCAGCTCGGCGACGCCGTGCAGGTGGGCACTGATGGCGGCATCGTCCGACTTGCCGAGCCCGCCCACCACGATCTCGTAGTGCAGGTGGCAGTGCTCGTCCAGGGAGACCCAGGCGTGCCCCGCCGAGCCGGTCCGCACCGGGGGAGACACCAGCTGGCCAGCCAGGGGGATGGGCAGCTCTGGGCACAAGAGGTGCGGGTCAGACACGTGTTTCCAGCTATGCCAGCAAAAGGGGCCACCCGCCCGCTCTGCAGGCCGGTACCCAGGCACTGCCCGCTACAGAGATCCACCCAACTCATGCCCTCCCGCCCAGCGAGGCTGGCAGCCGTGAGAGGAAACTGCACACAACCTGGCCGCAGGTACCTGTATATCGTGCCAGGAGGCCGCTGTACAGCAGGGAACTGATCTGTCCCCGCACTTCCCCCTCCTCAAAGTCCTTGGTGGCCACGTTGAGGAAGAGCTCGCTCTGCAGTAACATGTGGGTGTCCCGGGAATTCATGTGCTGCCAGGTCCCGCTGGCCTGGCCAGGGTGGGGAGAGAGAGAGGTTAACATGTCTGCTGGAGGGGGCATTATCACTTACTTTCAGAAGCCGTCATCCCTGGGTGGGACAGCAGCAGCGGGAATCAAACCTGGCACCTCTGGATCTTAATGCAGGAGCTACTCCTGCCAAAGCCAAAAGAGCCCCTCCTTAGCTAAGGTGCATCAGCTGCTATGTGGTCAGCCACCACTACAGGGGGACAGAGCATCACACCAAGTGGGAGTGGCCTACCCTGCCATATAACCCTGACAAAATGGACCTCCCACCCTCCTCCAGGGGCTGTGCCCACTATGGGTAACAGTCTA
The DNA here is from genome assembly GCA_007922305.1 of Dermatemys mawii. Classification (NCBI taxonomy): domain Eukaryota; kingdom Metazoa; phylum Chordata; order Testudines; family Dermatemydidae; genus Dermatemys; species Dermatemys mawii. Next base: position 9,705,941 of record ML677401.1, on the reverse strand, counting down.
CTACTGCTACCAGGTAATGGAGTTACTCTTTCAGTTCAAGTGATGGATGTCTTTACTACGGTGCTGAAGGTCCCAGGTTCAAACCCTCTGCTGAGGCAGGGGTGTTATCCTCCTGTCCATATGTACTGAATCAGCATGGGCCTGGCCGTACCCCAGAGATCTTATTGGGGGCTGGAGAAAGGGGTCAGACATGCAACATGCTGAACTAGCCCCAACCAGATGGCACAATCTTCTCATAACAGTACAGAGGGAGTGCACTGGGGCTGGTTAAACAGAGACTGTCCCCCAAATCTCTTCCAGTCCAACCACTTTGCTTTCCCAGCACAGCCTTGGCCCGCTCCAGAATGGGATGGAGAAGGGGCTTCGCAATCATGATTGATCTCACGTGAAAGGCACCCAGCCCCTGCCGTGAGATGAGCTCACAACACAAACTCAACGGGCTGCCCCATCCGGCCTTCTGTGGTCAGCTAGGCACCTCTCACCTCCCAGTGGAGAGCAGGGTACGGAGACAGGCGAGTGGGAATTCCCACTGGGAAAGGGGCTGAGATATCTGGGCCTGTTTAAGGAAGAGACGCGATGAAGGGCCACAGAGGGATGGCAGCGGGGGATAGTAAACCCCCTTCTCACGCAGCGGTGAGGGGACATTCGTTAAATCTCACAGATAATACGTTCTAATGCTGACTCAAGGGAACAGGCTTGTCATAGGTACAACCTCACAGTAATGAGTCCCCCAGGCATCACTGAAGCCAAGAACTCATTAGGATTCAGACCAGGATGTGGGTAATGAGAACATCACCTACATTAGAACAGGTGAAACACTTGCTAGGTGGGATATAAACCCTCAGGGTTCAGGGCAGGAGGGCTGGCTGCCTGGGGTCAGGAAGGAAGGTGCTCTGTGGATAAGTTATTCCACCTAGGGCATTTCTCACACTTATTCTGGCACTGGCAATTGTCTGAGCTAGATGGCCTCCGATCTGATCCAGCAATTCTTCTCAAATAGGGAAGGGAGCAGGAGCCCAAGGGGAGCATGCAGTGTGAGATTCAACCTGGACACATGCAGGCCGGGGAGCAGCCTCTGCAGAGCTAGCAGGAAAGGCAAGAAAGAGCTTTGGAATCTCGCTCGAGAGGAAACAGGTCTATTCTGACGGGAGGGGGAAAGGGAGGCTGATCTACTTGGCCTGGGGGGAAGGAGCAGGTCAAAACCCCAAAAAAGGATCAGTGAGAAGAGGCTGGAGGAAGGATCAAAGCATCAGATCAAAGGCGACACACGTCCGGGATGATTCTGCAGGGCCCTAATCGCGTGAGGGTGGCGCGCCAGCCCAGGACAAGTGCAGGGTGGGTGTGAGACGCTGGCACTGCGCTCTGGTGCTATTGCACCTGGTGGAGCACTGGGCCTGGACCACACACATCCCTGGACTGGACAGTACCCCACACTGCCCAGGGCTCTTGGGGTTTGGATCGCCCCCCAGCCCCAGTCCCAGTATTTGCCACATGGATTTTGCCTGCCATCTCTTTAAATTCCTTCTCAAGGGAGGTGCCCAGCTACAGCCAGAGCTAGGTTTCCCGAGGAGTCTTCGTCGTGCCTTTTCTCCACTGGTTTATTCCCAAGGCCTTTGTCCTGGTGATCGGGGCCCAGGGGCTGGATTTGGCTTGTTCTGGCTACCCCCTTGGATCAGGGCCTCCTGGCCAGAGAGCTTCCAATGGGCAAGCTGGGGAAAGATCCAGCCTCCAGCCATGGGAGCCTGACCGGCCAAGGGAGTGGGCAGCACATCAGACAGATGAGGCACAGGTTTCCCCCTAAACAGCCAGTGTGGCTTGGGGGTGACAGACGCAGAAGTCTGGGAGTAGGGTCCCTCTCCCCCCTCTCACAGCTGGACACAGCTGTTCCGGGCCCTGGTACCAGGCACATGGGAGGAATGGGGAGAGGAGCAGCCCAGGTGGGCTGGAGGGAGATCCAGAGGATGGGGCCCAGGTCCACATCCAGGGGCTTGCAGCCAGGGCACCAGGATGGGGTCCGTTAGACTGGACAAAGGCCTGAGGGGATGGCCCCACACTGCCCCCCAGTCATCCTCCGGGGAGAGGTCTAGCCCTGGCCCCCTGGATTCTGATCCACCCGCAGCGTCTACCCCTGGCGGGACGCTCACCAGCCCCTCCCTGTAGCTGGGCGTCATGTCAAACAGGATGTTGCGTTTGTTCTTCCTCCGCGGCTTGGTCTCCAGGGTGACGCTGATGACCTCACTCGCCATCCCAGCGACCTGGACCTGCGGGGAGGCACAGGGGGCAGCGCCCCAGAGAGGGTCTGTCCGGTTCAGAGCATTAGTGGGTGTGGGGAGAGGGCGTGGTGGTCCGCCCACCTCACCCAGCGCCCCCGACAGTGACCACCACTCAGCGCTGTCCATTCACAGCCCTGAGGACGTTACCCGCATTAACCCTGCAGCCACTAGCCCCATTTCACAGGCGGGAAACCCACATTCAGGACAAGGAAGGGAAGGGTCCTGATGTCCAGGCTACGCCCCCAGCTCCAACCACGAGACCCCACTCCCCTCCCAGGGCTGGCAACAGAACTGAGGAGGCCTGACTCCCTGCTCCCAGCCTGTGATTCCTAGCCTCGGGTGGGGGAGGCAATGTCACTGCTCCCAGGGGGATGTGGACAGGCGCCTGTGTGTGTGTGAGTGTGTGTGTGTGTCTGTGTCTGTGAGAGACACGTTTCCTTTTCCCCAGGAGTGCTCAACCTCCCGCACCCCCAAGGGCCTGCCCTTGCTCCACCTCTTCCCACTCCTGCCCACCCACCTCTCTCTGCCCTCCCGCAAGCCGCCAAACAGCTGTTGGGCAGTGGCGATGGAGTCCGGATGAGCTGGAGGTAGAGAAGAGCTGTGGCTGGTGGGTGCTGAGCACTCAGTATATCTTCCCCCCGTGGGTGCTCCAGCCCTGGAGCACCCACGGAGTTAGCGCCTATGCCCTCCCTGCTAAGTGGGAGCAGGTCCCGGTGTGGAAAGGGTTCAGGACCAAGGTGCTCATGTAGGGGTCTCCAAACACTCATGAGTGTGCCCCCAACCCCACCTCGCCCCTGCCCGGACCCTCCCTACCTGGTACTCCAGCGTCCCGTTCTCATGGAGCGCCAGCTTGGCAGACCCCACAGCCCCCGTCTTGGTTGGCAACAGGGCATCTCCTCCGCACAGCACGCTCTGAATGGCTGTAATCAAGAGGGGCCACAGCGCTCTCAGGCATGGCATCCAGAGCCACCCTGTGCCCTGAGCAGCCAGACACAACACCGTGTGCCAACCTGCACCCTGGGCTGCCCACAAGGAAGCCAGGGCCTCTGGGCCACCCCTCCCTTCCAGGCACCTCCTGGCGGGTGGACAGCCCCGCCCTTTCCTAGGAGGCTCCGCCCTCTGACACGCCCATTCCAGCCCCCCAAACAGGGGCAGACTCAAGCGGTCTGGTTCTTCAGCTCCTAGCCGGCTCTTCTCAAGCCCTGGGGCCCAGCGAGGCCCCAGCGTCCTCCCCCCGCCACTCACTGTCACAGCTCTTCCTGGCGGTGATGTAGCCGGCGATCTGGTGCCGGCGCCTGCCCTCCGTCTCCACCGCGATCTTCAGCTGCCCCTGCGCGAGCCACAGCATCTCGCGGCTCGAGAGGTCGCTCAGCACCTCCGCGAAGTCCGGGTCCTGTGGGAGGAGGGGAAAGCACCGTGGCTTGGCCTCCAGGGGACAGCGGGGAAGGGGGACTAGGGGCCAGGGGGCTGCTTACCTGCATGGTGATGTTGGCCCTGACCTCACGCAGCACCCGGTTCTGGTGCAGGATCCGGACCCTAAGTGAGACCCAAGGAAACTCTGCAAAGGCAAAGAACATTAGACAGGCTGCCCCCCACGGTCTCCTCCACCCATCTCCCTCCTCCAGTGACCCTCCACAGCCCCTGACAGCCCCCAATCCCACACAGACCCTTCCATCCCAATCCCCTCTCCCCCACCCAAGTACTCTCCGCCCGGCGCCCTCTGAAGGGGCAAAAGCCCCACCCGCTGTCCCCACCCACCTTTGTCTGCTGGCTCCAAAAGCCCCTTGGCCATGAGGATGAAGTGCAGGTTGTTCTCAGTGTCACTCAGGGTCAGCATGGCAATGCCCCCCATGCCCATGTGGTTCGGGTCCACGGAGGTCAGGATGGCGCTGAAGGTCTCTGGGATTGAAAGGGCAGAAGGCTGTGAGTGGGGGAGGGGAGGCAGAGGCCCTGGGGATGCAGTGGAGCAGTGAGACATCGGGCATCCTGTTGCTGAGACCCCTGCCCAGGGTACTGCCAGTGGGGCCCCCATTCAATGAAGCCCCCGACACCCAGGGCTCTGAGAGCTGCCCTAGGGCTGAGGAGGGGCCGGGGGGGAAGTTACCTGCGAAGAGGGCCCGGTGCTTGATGATTGGGCCTTGGATCTCGCCGGCTGGCTGAGCCTTGGTGACCAGGGAGATGCGGAGCTGTTCGGCCTTCAGCAGCCGCATGGAGGGTTTGTGCAGGTTCCTCCACATGCCGCAGATCTGTGGGGAGGGGTAGCTGGTGAGTGAGGAGGGGTAAGGGGAGGGCAGGGCAGCCCCTGCCAGAGCCAAGGGGAGAAAGGTTCAGGGGAGCGTGGCCCACGGCCACAAGGGAGGGACATCGCTGGCAGCGGGGCTGGCCCAATGGAGGCAGCACGGGGAAGGGAAGCAGCCCCAGCGGGCACAGAGGCCCGTGGGCAAGGGTAGCCCGGGCAGGGCTCCCGCCAGCCTGGCCCAGCCCCGGGCCGGTGTCTCAGCTGCCCATGCGGGTGCCACTCACCATGCCATCCTGCAGGGAGACGCTCTTCTGCACGGGGTGCTCAAACAGGACGTTGCCCTCGGGGTCGGTGAAGCGGACGCGGCTCGGCCGGCCCAGCCTGCGTGGGGGGGAACCGGAGCGGCTGAGCGAGCCAGGGTGGCTAGGCGGGGGGGTGTGGGGATACACAGACTGGCCCTGCCTGCCCCCAGGAAGCCCAGCCTGTCGCTCCCAGAGCCGAGGCCCTTCACCCCAACATCCCTTTCCAGGACCTTGTCTGGTTGATCCCATGGAAGGTCACCCAGTTTCTTGGCACTCCCTGACAGCCCCCATGGGGGCCAAAGCAGGGGTGCAGCTTCTCCCCAGTCTGGGGTACTATAGTGATGGTCACCACAGAAACACATTCATTGATTAAACCTGAGTGGACAGACGGGGCAGATAACCACCCGAACCCAACCCCACAGCGGGCTCCAGGGGCGACCCTTTGGCTCAGCACCAGGGAGATGGGCTTCTCACCGGCTAGCCACAGGGGCTGCCTGGGCCAAGGCCTCTGCAGGGAGGGGATGGCCCCTCTCCTGGGCTCTGGGCATCTCCACCCCGCAGCCGCACACCGCAAGAGCGGACGTCCTCATGGACGGCAGGTGGGGGCTGGAATAGACTCCAGAGTACTGGGGAGGGGGACCCAGGACACTTCCTCCCTCCCCACCCCGCCCCTCAGTCTGCTATGGGGCTTGCTTGGGCGCCACCTACTGGCTTCAGGCTGAGGAGCAGGATGGAGCTGATAACTATCCACTGGGTTATCTGTCCAACAGGGCCCCTCTCCTGAAAGTGCACCCCCGGGATTGGCCCGGGGCCGGCAGAGGTACGTCGCGCAGGCAGATCCCAGAGCTCAGGGCAGTGCCCCACTGATTCCAATGGGGACTGGACTGGCCAAGGGCTCCTACAGCACAGAAGCAGTTGCAGGACGAGGGCGTTAGATTGTAAACAACTTGGGGCAGGGGCCGGATCCCCTCCCAGCTCTGCCGAGTGCCAAGCTCTCCAACGTGACGAGAAATAATGCGCGTCTCGCCTTCCTTGGCTACACCGACTCTGTCTCAAATTAGTCACCACTTCACTATGCGAAGCCCTGGAAAAATGGGGGAGGGCAGCCTCAGAGCAGCTGAGCTCAGCCCCCTCTTTGCGCGGATCCCACTAGACCCTCAGCGATCGTGAAGGTGGGGAGGGATTGATTGCAGGTCCCAGAGCCAGGCCTGGAGCGGAGGGGTCCTGCTGAAGGCAGCGCTAAGGGCTCCGAGGAGCATGGAGAAGCGGCTGGGCCCGCCACCATGTGTGCTTGGACCCGGTTTATTGGATCCTTTCCCGTTCCCCTGAATTTGTTTTTAATAAAAACCTTGAGGAAAGGAATGTTCCTGCCTGTGACGGGTTCTCTGGAGTCCCAGGGAGGAATTACCAGGGCTGGTCAGCTGTTTCATAATGATATTAGAGAAATACCAGCTGCCTATCGGACGGAGCTCTGAAGGCCCAATAGACGGGAAGCCAGCGAACGGTGAAACCCCAGAGACCGGTTTTGCAATAACCCTTTCTCGTCCGATAAACAAGAGCTGCTTGCTACCTGCTCGGGGAGCCGGCAGCCTGGCCTGGGGATGGGCAGCTGGGGCACCCCCATGGCACTGACCCCACCTTGGTGATGACTGCAGGGTGCAAGTGTGGTGATCTCCTCCCACGGGTGCCCGCCGCCCGCCCGGGGTGGGCGTGCAGAACAGCACGGGTGTGATACAAAACTCCAGCCCCCCAGCATGGACGCTGGCGTGTGGCTGGAGGGCTGGAAATGGACTAGTCCCCTCCTCCCCCAGTCCCATCTCCGATCCATTTGGACTGCCGACGAAGCGGCTCTGGACTCTTCTGGTCAGCCTCCGGCTGGGCGTTTCCTTGGGGCCGTCCCAGAGCCTGGGGTGGGACCGACCTTTCGTAGTTGATGGAGAAGAGCAGGTAGGAACGCACAAGGGTGAACCTGGCTTTAGCCACGGCGCTGGACAGGGGCAGCCAGGGCTCCGTGCCGCTGGTCAGCAGGGCCACGAAGTCTGGGGGAGGAAAGTGGAAGGAGATCTCAGTTATTCTTTCAGCTTAGGGCCGCTGCGTTCTGTATGCAGGGGAAGGGGGTGGGGAAATGTGAACTGCCCCCAAGCGCCTCCTTCTCCACTGACATCAGGGGTGAGTGGGGGGACTGTGGCTGACAGTCTCTGGGGTTTACTTATCCGAACTGAGCAAATACTGAATCATCCCCAGTCCTCCTGCCCCATCCCGGGCCCGTCTGTCCCCAGGCACCAAGGTCAGGCAGAAAACTACCTGTGCGGCTGTCGTCCCGGGCGAGGTCCTCTGAACTCAGGTAGGACCGGTCATTATAGCTCTTATGCAAGTCGTCCTCCTTATCCTGGAAATACTCAAAGCTGTCGAAGATGGGCTCCGGCCTCTTCTCCAGGATGCTGGGAGAGGCTGAAAGAAGAAGCGCCACAACCATTCTTTGCAAATTCAGTGCGAGCAGGGCATGTGGGATAATCCCCATCTCTCAGAGGGGGAAACCGAGGCACAGGAAAAGGAAGGGACTTCATCCAGAGTTACTCAGAGAGCCCAGAGCAGAACCAGGAATGGAGCTGCCCGTCCCTTCTGCTCCGAGCGCTGGCTGACATGGAACAGGGCTTTATACGGGTTCCCAGGACCCTGCCCTGGTGAGTGCTTTATGGCAGTTGCGGTGCAGGGGTTTCATAAGAGCTGAAATGGAACCTCAGTGCAAGACACCTGCACCCATAGTAAGTCTCCTCCATGGACAGAATAGCCGGGCCGCACAGGAAGCACCAAGGATGCCCCTTAACGCCTTGAGGCTTTAGGGTCACCTGCCTCTCCCACTGGAGCTACAGAGGAGGACTCCTCCCCAGACAGTGGTGTTACTGCTCCCAGCTCCTGCGGAGGCCCCTGACCCCCAGTGGGGCACCGATGTCTCAGGGGCCAGCTCGGATTCCATTTGGCACATGGCATGCCCAGAGCCAGAACACCAGGGGATGAGGGGGGGGGGGAAGAGAGCATGATCCCATACATCTGTGCCTGCTACTCAGTCCCCAAGAATGCCCGGTGCCTCTGAGAAAGGGGCAGCAAGCCCCCTAGCGGACCATTATGTAATAACCTTCCCACGGGGGAATTGTCCTCCTAACCTGCTAATTAGTGCCCGGTCTCTTGCCTGGAGGCAGGAGAGTCTGTGTCTCTTGTACCGTGTGTAGTTCCAGCCAGATTTTAGCCCACGACCCCTCCCCGCAAAGATCAGACCCTGGCCAGTCATAACAAGCGAGGGTAGAAAAGCTAACAGAACAGAGGGCAACCGAATCATAGCAGTAATCATAAAAAAACGCTCCTAACACGAGCCCCCCTTCCTCCCGTCTCCCCTTCTTGGCCTGGGCAGTCTCTGTTTCGATTGCAAGCTCCTTGGGGCAGGGACGGTGCCTTGGATTGGCCTGTAAAGCCCCGTCTGAGGCTCCATTCGTGAACGAATGGGACATCGCCAACGTCACGTGCCATCAGTGTCAAAAGAGGTGTCAGAAGACGTTCTGAGCACCGTCCCCCCCCCGAGTCACCCCCGTCCTTCCCCCAGCTGATCCCCCACAAGCCTTTCCCACCATGTGTTTTTCTCTTCCCCACTGCTGCCAAACAAACAGGACATTGACTGCACAGAGGCCCAAGGGCACCCACGCCACACAAGGTCTGTCAATTGCTCTGAGCGAACCCCGCTTTCCTCCCCTCGCTTTCGGGCTCAGGCACGGGCGGCAAGCGAGACCCGCCCCGCCAGCGCCACGCGACGTGCTGCGACGGGCGGACAGTCCCAGGAGAAAGGCAGGGCCCCGGCTCTTACCTTTCGGGCAGGTCTTGCAGCAGTGGCCGGGCAGCAGGACAGACTCACTGCAGGGCAGGGTGGGACAGTCGTGCTTAATATTCTTACAGCTGACTTTGCCGGTGGGTTTCCCTCGGCGATTCCTCTGCTGGGATGGAGGACAAGGAGATTTGTCACCGTGCCCTCCTGCGGCCTGCTGGGTGAGAGACCCAGCTCCCAGCCCCACAGCGGGAGCCCCGGCGGAGCCCCAGAGAGGGCTCCTTGGAGCCGACTCCGAGAACCACCTGCACTGCGAGCCAGGGGAAAGCGGACGCTTGAGACCCAATAATCTTTGCCTCGTCTAACTGCTCTGATCTGTACGACGCGCCTGAGCTCACCCCATGGAGAGACCCACATTCCCCAAGCCCCAACTTAGCACACCGGCCGGCAAAACCCTTTTCCTGGCTCAGCCTCCCTCCCCCCAGACAGGCCAGTGGCCCCTTCCCAGGCCCCGCTCTTTTCGCAAAGGCCTCTCGTGGCCTGCTGATCCCCTCCAGGCTCGCCCTGCATGCAGTCCCCCTGCACTTCGCCTCTTGGCCGCCCTAGAGCCGCTTGTGGGGCTGCTGAGCGGCAAGCCCAGCACACGCCAGCCTCGGGCTCCGGCTCTCTCCCTCCACGGCTGTGCACAGCTGCTTCCTGGCCCTCTCTGGGCCAGGAGGGCCGGGCTCCGGGACTGAGGGCCAAGCCCCCTGTTGCAGCCCCCTCTCCCCACTGCAGCCAGAAGAGCAGGGACCAGCCACGGGGGCGTTGGAAGCTGCCATGCCGGCTGTTGGCTTGATGCCTTCCGTTCCACGGGCGCAGGGACTCCCAGGAAGGGACGGGCAGGGGGCTGCCAGGGAAAGCATTTCAAGGCCAGTTCCACGAGCAGCCCCCTCCCTCCCCCCCGCCAATACCAAGTGCCAGGAGAAATGGGGGAGCGGCTGTGGGGCTGCAGCAGACGTGCCCTGCTCCTCAGAAAGTGATGGAGGGGGGAGGAGAAAGGAGGGGGAAGGGCCGCGGCCCCCTCCAAACAATTTCCTTTCTACTGCTCTGGCCTGTCCCCCATCCAGGAGCTTGACAAGGTACTGCCCCCCTCCCCCCC
>ML677401.1:9640825-9660058 GCA_007922305.1 Dermatemys mawii | reverse complement strand
TTAGATTTGCCTGATGTGTGGCAGCAGAGCTGGGTTCTGCATTCTGGTCCCTTTATGCTTCACCTCCCCCCCCCCGGCCTTCCCCGTCCCCCCCCCCCCCCCCCGGCACAGCAGGGTTCTGTGGCTAGGTCTGGCACAATGGGAACATGGTATGGCTGCCCCACCCTGCACTCCAGCTGTTCTGGACTGTCACAAGTTGGGTTAATAGATGTTAAAACTAGACTGGGCCATAGTGCATAATATCGGCTATTGGATTCTACCTAGTTACAGCAGGCCCGGAGCTGAGCCTGGAATTGGAAAGGTGGCTCAGGATCAGGGCCCAGCAATAGTCAGGCCAGGATGGCATGAGAAGAAGGAAAAGGCCTGCTTGAATCTCTGAATGGGGGAGTGGAGGGGTGGGGTGGGGTCGGGGGAGAGGTGAAGGCCCTGGGGATGTCGTCCTGCTTGAATCTCTGAATGGGGGAATGGAGGGGTGGGGTCGGGGGAGAGGTGAAGGCCGTGGGGATGTCGTGGTTCTACTAGAGAACAGAGCAGATTGCCTTGGGAATCCTGCTGGTGCCCCCCTCCCTCTCCACCGTGTGACCCTGCAGTGAGTCTGGGCCTGTCTCTTGCTAGCCCACCGGAGCAACCTGTGCCCTGCCTCTGGCATGCAAACCTGTGCTGCCTTGTTTTTCTGGCTGGGTGGAGCAATTCCTTGAGAAACCCCCCAGGACTAGGGACTGTTTTAATGGCAATGCCTTAGGCCAGGTGCGTGTGCTCTGTCTCCCCCACAGGTGGGGGGTTAGCAAAGGGATTGGTACGTTGCTGTAGCTGTTTAGGAGGAGACATCGGCATCTTAGATCAATTGTGGGGAATCTCCTGCGACTCTACTGGCTGTTGTTGGGCCTGGAGTGACAGTGGATGAGCCACGGAGGGGTTTTGGGCGCCCGACAGGCCCTGCGGTGGGGCTGGCTGGGTATGTGGATTTGTTCCTATATGGATTTTTAGATACATTGTTCTTTTCTCACTGGGGCTTTTTCCCCTTGGCGTGATGTTCCCCAGTGCTCCCCAAAGTGCTGGGAATTGGTAGGCCTGGAGTGGGTCGCGCCGGCCCCCCAGCTCCTCCACACAGCCTGGTGGTGTGGGGGACCGGGAGGGCCCCTGCTGAAGCAGCGCTGGTCTCCCAGTTTCCTCTGTTAATATTTTACAAGCTGCAATCTGAGTCTGTAACAACACATCCTTCAAGGTCAGCTGAAGGGTGGGGCTGGAGGAGGCACTTTGCTGCTGGGTGCCCTCAGCTGACTTCCACCTGCCAACAGCCTGTCAAGTGTGATGAGAATTCCTACCGCACCAGGGGCACGGGGCAGTGGGGTAGGGGCACGGCTTATAGGTGAGCTCGCAACTGCTCCCTTCTCCCCCTCTTTCAGTCAAGGGGGCTGTGTTGGCTGCAGACGGTCTCCAGGACCGACCGGCATCTTCTGAATCCTTGGGTCCGTCAGCTCCAGTTTCCCTCCCCTCTCTTGGTACCACTGTTTGGGTTTCCCTTACCTGAGAGCCCCCAAGGCACTTTGAGAAGTGGCGTGCCAAGGCTTCATTAAGGTTTCATGTGCCAGTGATACATTTTACATTTACAGGAGCTGGCAGAGGGAACTCCAAACCGGCAGCGCAGGGGGCAGACGGCCAGCCCACTGCCGGTCTGGGGTTCTGGCCGCTGGCCCCTCAGCCCACTGCCGGTCCCGGGTTCCGGCCCCACTCAGCCCGCTGCCAGCCCGAGGTCCCGTCCATCCAGACCAGCTGCGGGCTGAGCGGGGCCGGCGTCCGGGAGCCCCCTGGCTGGCAGCAGAGTGCCACTAAAAATTAGAATGTGTGCCGCAGGCTGCAGACTCCTGCCCTAAGGGGTCAGTGATTTTAATGCAGGAAGGGACCATGGATGGATCCTTTGGAGCTGGGTTTCGTTACTCTATCCTTTCCCAGCTGCTATTTCACTACATAGGATAAGATCGCAAGCACTGTCGCTCCTCCTTCTTCAGGGGATAAACTGATCCCCATGCAGAACCAAAAGCGTCTCCCACTCCTTCCATGAGCTGACACTGTATAATTAGAGCCCTGGCGTGGCCACTCATGCAGGGAGGATGCCAGACTGGATGAATCATTCATCTGTTGTGATGAAGAAGGCTGCTGGACTAGAGGGGCCGGTGTTCTGCTCTGATGGCTGGATTATGTTAATTACTTGTCCAGCAAGTTTCCTGGATAGCCTCATGCTTGAAGCTCGGCTGCACAAGTCAAGGGCCCAAGTCACTGGCATCCGGAGACGTCTGTCATTAAGTGTTTGTGTTTGAGGAACATTAGCCACTGTGCATATCCCAGGCTCTTGGGCACACAGCATCTGGCCTGTCTTATGGAGGGGTCTCAACTGATCTGGGCATTCCCTGACGCAGCACGGGGAGCTTCCCGCTTTCACCAGGCCTTCCTGTGGTCAGGTGTTGAGATCAACAGCCAGGATCAAAGAGACAATCCCTGCTCTGAACAGCTCACAGGTTATGTAACCAAGACAGACAGAGCATGGCAAGGAGTGGGGGCGGGGGAAAGGAGCATTTGCCCAAGATCAGTGGCAGAGCCAAGGTAGAACCTAGGTCTCCGGGCACCCTATGTGCCCTGGGCCACGCCGCTTCTCTTCAGAGTGCGGCTGCAGGTGCCCGAGGTCATCCTGGCCCCCTGTGAGCTCTAGATCGGACACGCAGCGTTCTGCAGTCCGTGTGGGGCGTCTTGAAAGGGACAAGCTGAAACTGCCCTGCCTGAAGGGTCCTTCCTATCCGTCCCCCGCTCCTGTTCGAATCCACAGGTCTCTTCCCCGCTCCCCCCACTTGGTTTTGATAAGTATTTAGTCTCTCTTGTCAGCTTGCAGCAGAAACTGGGACTCTTGTCTGCCCCCCTCCCGCTTGCTGTTTTGCGGCTCGCTAGAGGCAAGGTATTTGCAAGTCATGCCCTCAGTCTCTCCCTGCCATCCCATCTCTCCTGGCAGCTCAGACAATCCAGAGTCACCTTAATGCTCTTACCTACTTGGCTCTCAGTCGCCCGTCCACAGAGGGGCACAAGACCTCGCCCTGGTGATACAATCCTCATCCTGTGCACAGAACTGGCGCACCAGGCGAACCCTGCAGACCAGGGGCAGGAAGAGGGGCCTGTCCCCACAGCAGTCGCTTTGTTTCCAGCCCCCTTGTGGGTGACTTTCCATCCATACCCCAGCCCCGGGGAATTTGACATTTATTGCTGAGTGCATCTCCTCTGCCTTTGAGAGACCCAGTCTCCTAGCACCTGCAGGGATCATCCAGATCCCTGGCCTCTTCCCTTATCCCACAAATAACCAGCTGGAGGCCACCTCCCCGGGCAAGGCGCCGCCCTGCTGTTGAGATGGCCGCTGGCTGCTGGCTCACCGCAGAGCACAGCGTATGGGAAGAGGAAGGCAGAATGAGCCTGAGTTGCTGCTCCCCTTGGCCGAGCCAACGTTCCTCCAGTTCGGGGATAACTGAGTGATGGCACTGGCTGAGGGGGTCTCTGTCTCCGTGGGAACGTGACCTGAGGGGCTGGCGCTGAACCTAGCTCTCCTCTCCAGCTCCCCCCTGCTCGCTACCCCCTTCATCTGGGCCAGTTACAGCCACCGCCTCAACTGCTCTGAGCTCCCCGCTGGATTCAACCCACCTCCCACCCACTGCCCTTCTCAAAACCATCTCACCGGAGGCTGCCAATGATCTCACCAGAGTTCGGGGCCTCCACTGGCAGGGGTGGGGGATTGAATCTCCCCAAAGGGCAGCAGGGTGGGCACTCTCAGTACCAATCTCAGGGAGGTCCCAGAGGGGCTGGTTCTCCTTTCCTGGGGCATTAACTAGGGAGGGAAGGTGCGGAGGGGTAGGGGCAGCAGTGCTGGGGCTCTCTGGTGGAGGCTGCAGGGCAGTGGGGAGTGCCTGTAGGCAAAGCGAGAGATGTCTTCTTGTTGGCCGTCCTACCGTGACTGCCCAGCGAGGGCTAACGGTGAGAACTGCCTCCTGGCTGTGCCCTGGGGCACGGAGGGCATTTGGCAGCCTGGCACGGATGGCCTGGTGTTTCTCATTCTGGCAGCACGCAGACACTGGTGGCGGGTGCATGCTAGACGCCTCCACAGCCAACGGGCAGAGACGACCGACGTGGTAGAAGCTGTGGCAGGCAGGTAGCTCTGGGAAAGGGTCCCAGGCGTCTTACCACAGATACAGCAACTAAGCGCTGCTAAAAGAAGGTGATGTCGGGGTAGGGGGTGGGAGTGAGGAGCGTGAGGACTTTGGTTCTGCCCCTGTTGAGCTTCATGGAGTTCCTCTGTCTCCCTCCTGTGATACCTGTTAAGTACAATGTAAGATGGCACTGACTTGGGGGGTGGGTGGGGGAGAGGCATGGCCCTCGGGCTCGGCTGCTGCGTAAATACCTTGCAGGAGCACTAGGGTAGCGGGTGAGGGCCCCTGACTGAGGGAAGGGGGCTCTGGGCAGGCTGAGACAGGAACAGGCTTGGGGGTGTGCTCTCTTAGCAAGGATGGGGGAGGCCATGGGGTGCTGCTGGGGTCCACCTGTATCTGGGTCTGAGGAGCTTCTGCAGCCTCCAGCACCTTCTGTCCCGAGGGAGGGTGACATGCCTGGCAGTCACCGGGGCGCACTCAGGGCACTGCATCAGCTGATGAGCCGGCTGGCAGGCCCAGGGGGCCCAGAGACCTCTGCCCTCTTTGTCCAAGGCCAGCCAGGGAGGGTCTCATGCTGGCCGTGGCTGTCTCACGAGGGGGACAGGAGCCTGGATTCAGGGCAGGGCCGAGCACCCATTTGAGGTGGTCTGGCAGGACCTACCCTAGCGCTGTGGCGTGGGGCCCCTGACTGTCCGTCTCTGCTCCCCCTTAGCGGTGATTCTGCCCACGATCTGGGCCTACCTGCAGACGCTCCATGCTGAGCCGTACTTCCTGGGCCTGGGCATCTCGGCCTTCAGCCTCACCGGCCTGCTTGCGGGGCCCCTCTTCGGGCACTGGTCTGACCGGAGCCAGCGCACCAAAGCCATCATCCTCTTTGCCAACGTGTTTGAGATAGCAGGTGAGTGGGTGAGGGAAGGCCGGCTGGGGGCCGCCGGCTGGGCTGCTTCGCTGTCCAGAGCGAGCCTGCGTCCCGGGGAGGGCAGGACTAGCCCCACTTATCACAAGGGTGTAAACGTGTAGCACCAAACCCTAAATGCAGGCCCTGGTTTAGAGAGGCCCCGAGCACCGGCAGAGTGAGCCCAGCTACAGCAGGGAGCTGGGTTCTCGTCTGCCTCGGGCATCAGATGAATTCATTGTCAACCAAGGTCCAGTTGCAGGGCCCAGACTTGCCCTCGGTGACGAGGGGCAGCTGGGGGATCCCTGTGGGGCAGGATTCAGCCTGCAGAACTGCTGGTGCTGAGCCGTCAGCCGGACAGAGCCCAGCTCTGAGCCTACCCGTTTACAGCCCACGGGACGGCGAGCACGGAGCCTGCGATGTCGTTTTAACACAGGGACTCTTTGGAGCAGGATCACCAACAACCCTCCTGCCCGCAACACTAGGGCGCAGAAGCCAGGAGTTCGGAAGGACTCTGTCCCTGCTCCAGCCCCATGGGGTGAGACCCCCACAGGTGTACGTGGGGTTGATTATAGCCAGCAGGGGACAGCAATGTGCCCCCTTCCCCCTCTATGAGGCTTGTCCCTTGGCTAGCCCAGCTGGCTCCAGGGACGTGCCTGCACCCGTTCCTGGCTGGCTGTTACCTCCCTGTGTTACCCGCTGCTTTTTGTCCCCCACAAACGCAGGGAATTTCATGTACTTTATGGGCATTTCCAAGTGGCTCCTCCTGGGCAGCCGGCTGGTGGCAGGTAAGTGATGCTGGGGGCCGTGGGGATCTAGGCTGAGGGGTCTCCAGAGCCAGGCGCTTGAGCCGGGGGCTTTCGGGGCCTGCCCCGTCTCTTGCCCCCGACTGTCCTTGTTTCTGGCAGGTGTTGGGACGGGAGCAGGTGCCTCCATCTTTGGTTATCTCACCCGCTCCACCACCTCGCAGGAGCGCGCCACGGTGTTCGCCGCGGTGATGGCATGCCGGCAGGTCGGGCTGCTGATCGGTAAGGTCCCCCTGGATGCCCCCCTGCCCTGTCCGTAGCATGGCGGGAATGGTGGGCCTGAGCCATGAGCTGGGGCGCTGCTGTCCGGACATAGCCCGTAGTTCAGGAGGCGCCTGCCCCACGTGCCAGGCTCTTGCCGCAGTGTTGCCCCCTGGGCTGTGGAGTGGGGCCGCTGCAGAGAGGTAGCTCAGCTCTGGCTGCCCTGTGCCCCTGAAAGCACGCTGTAGTCACTGGCAGGGGATGCCCTGGAGTGGCTGGTGTTTCTCAGGTTGGGAAGGGGATGGGGCCAGGGTGTGGCACTGCAGTGCCAGACCACGATGGCGCTGCCTCTGGCGGGCGGAGGGCATGTGACCGGATCTCCAGTTCCATGGCAGGGAGGCTGTTGCCAGAGGCAGTGGGGGTGGCCGTTGGAGCCTGGCAAGGGTGTGAGGGACCCACCTTCTCCTTGACGGTGCCCGTTCTTGCCCCTCCTGCCGCAGAGGGAAGTGGCTGGCGGTAGTGAAGGGCGTGCCAGCCCCCCTGCCCCGCTCTCTGGGTTTTCCTGCCAGTGCCCACATCTGACCCGCCGTCTCCTTGTGCTCAGGACCCGCCTGTAACCTCTTCCTGCGGCTCTGTAACTTCCGGCTGGGGCCCTTCGAGGTCAACAAGTTCACCTCCCCGGGGGTGAGTATTCCCGGGGCGTTGCTCGCAGCCGTGGGAGTCGGCCCCGAGTCCCCTGGGTGGGGGGGTTGCGGGGC
Organism: Dermatemys mawii; assembly: GCA_007922305.1. NCBI lineage: Eukaryota > Metazoa > Chordata > Testudines > Dermatemydidae > Dermatemys > Dermatemys mawii. Next base: position 9,653,217 of record ML677401.1, on the reverse strand, counting down.
CGGGTTCTCAGGTGTCCGTCCGTCTGTCTGTCTGTGCAGCTCTTCATGTGCCTGCTCTGGATCCTGCTCCAGTTTGTCGTCGTGACGATGTACTACGACCTGCAGCCCCCGCGTCCCGCGGGGCTGGCGGCGCAGCCGGACGAGGAGCGGGAGCCCTTGGTGCCCCACGGCGCTGGCCAGGAGGAGCCCGCTGAGCACGGGAGCTACGGCGGCACCGTCCAGCACGAGCTCTCCGGGGGAGACGAGTCCCGCTACGTGCCCAACGGGCACTTGGCCGAGGAGGAGGGCAGAGAACAGGAGAAGAGCCCGTTTCAGAACTTCAGTGCCATGCGAGGTGAGCGCGCTCGGGGCCCTAGAGGCAGCCTGGCATACTCCCGTTTTGATCAGTCCTGTGCTGGGCAGTACGGGTGGGGATTTGTCACGGGCCTCAGTCGAACCAGGATCCTGCCTGGCAGCTGCCTACCCCCCAAGCTATAGACGAAGGATCATGACACAGAGGGACTGTCGTTGGGGGTCTCCTGCTGCTCTGCACAGCTACATGGGAATTGGCAGCGAACTGTTTGGGTGCTGAGTGGCGAGAGCTCCTGTGGGCACCGGGGGGCCTTCCTGCTTGCCCCCAGAGCCCCATGCCCTGCCCAGAGCAAGCAGATGGGTCAGCGCCCAAGTGTCAGACTCATCAGCTTGGACCCAGGGTCCCGCGGGCACACTAGGGAGCGGGGGGCAGAGCTGGGCACAGAGCGGGGAGTGCAGGCCCAGCTGTAGGAGACCCTGATGGTCCCTTCCCTTCTCTGGGCACTGAGCCATTCCCCTCTCCCCCCGGGGCTGTTGTCCCTGGGTTCCAAGAGGGGAAACTGAGTCCCAGAGTTCAGCCAGCAAGCCATGGTGTGAGCCGGCAGGATGAGGCTGTGGAAGGGTTTGCGTGGGCGGGAGTTGGGCGCCGTGCCAGCCTGGTGGGACAGGAGGCCTGGACTCTCCGGCTGGCGCTCCAGAAAGGCTGGACTCTGGGGGGGGCGGTGGATGGCAGAGGGAGGGCAGCTCCCCCTCTTGCTCACACCTGTGTACACGGGGAGCCAATTTGTGGAGAAACTGGCATGCAGGACAGCACGGGCCTGCTGCCAGGGGCGTTCAGGGCCAGAAAAGGATCAGACTCTCCCGGCTGGCTCCCTTGCCCAGCGTGTCTGGTTACAGCAGCATCACGTTCCCTGCCCCGAGCTGTGCTGAGGGGGCCCTGGGCTCTGGCTGGCGTAGGGTGTGCAGGGGATTAGTGTGAACATCCAAACCCCGGTGCTCATGAGGTTCCCCAGCATCTCCCCCCGCGCCCGGCACTTTGCTCTTGTCACCCTCCGTCCTTCCCTGTTGCCTGGTTGGCCCACTGGGCAGCGTCTCTCCTGCCTCCGCCTCCATTGGGAGACAGGGAGGCCTGTCGGCTCCCCTTTCCCCGCGGGCCTGGCGGCTCCCCTTCCCAGCCGCCTGATGTCCGCGTGGTGTCTTTGCAGAGTACCTGCGGGAGGAAGTGGTGGTTCTGCTCACTGCCCAGTTCATCACCCTCTTCAACCAGACAGCCCTGGAGGTGAGTGGCTGGGGGCTTGATGGGCAGGTCGCTCTGTTCCACACCCATTGAGATTGGGGGCGGTGGGGGGCTCCAGCTCCTCTCACAACCAGGCTGGGTCCAAGGACCATCTCCCGTCCAGCCCTTCCCAGGTTCTGGATATTGTATGGGGGTGGGAGAACAGGGTCTTGTCTCCTCTCCATGTGGTGCTCTGGCCTCTCCCAGATGCCTGGTGGGGTTCACCTTTCACCTGCTCCTGGCGCCCAAAGAGTGGGCATCTCTCCCTGGGCCAAGGTCTCCTTGTGGAAAAGGGCAAGCGGAAGCTCAGCCTTTGGGTGAACGTTGGGCGTGACCCAGGGTTACCTCCATATCCGAGAAGACAAGCGGGAGCAGAGACCCAACGGGCTGGCTAGGAGAGCCCTCTCCCTGGGGATACCCTCTGGGGCAGAGCAGGAGAGGGGGCACCTTGTGGGTGAGGGTCTGTACCTGCCCATCCCACCCAGAGGGGTCTCCTCACAGCTGTGAACGGAGAGTGGGCGGACGTGACCCTAGGTTGTGCTCTCTGCCTTTCTGTATCTCTCTAGACCATGGTGACTCCCATCACACAGCGTTACCTGAGCTTCGGGGAGCTCGAGAACAGCATCATGTACTTCCTGTGCGGCATCGAGGTAGGTGAGACCCCAGGCCTCGGGGGTGGGGGGCGGGTCCTGGCAGACATGGCCTGGGGCAGGTGACCGGCTCCCATCCCCCGGTGCCTGTGCCGAGAGCGCTCGCGACCTAGGGATGTCTGACCCTCTTCCCTCGGTCTCCGCTCTCGCTCCGGCCTGGTCTGATTGGCTCGCCCGGCAGCGGAAGGGCCCCGCTTCTGATGGGTCTTTGCACCGGGCCCGGGAGGTTGTGGAATAATTCAGCTCCTCTCCCCCCTCCGCCCCCAAGGTGATCTGCGGCTTCTTCCTGGTGCGCTGCCTCAGCAGCCGCCTCCCCGACCGCGTGATCCTGGTGCTCGGGCTGGTCATCTGCAACGTGGCGTGTGTCTGGTGCCTGCTCTTCCTGTCACGGCCCCGAGGTAACCGACTGCCCCCTCGCCCCCCGGGTAACTGTCCCGCCAGGATCTCCGGTTCCTCTCTCCCTGACACGGCCCCGAGGTAACCGACTGTCCCCTCGCCCCCGGGTAACCGTCCCGCCGGGATCTCCGGTTCCTCTCTCCCTGACACGGCCCCGAGGTAACCGACTGCCCCCTCGCCCCCTGGGTAACCGTCCCGCCAGGATCTCCGGTTTCTCTCTCCCTGTCACGGCCCCGAGGTAAACGACTGCCCCTCCCCACCCCACCCCGGGTAACCGTCCCGCCGGATCTCTGGTTTCTCTCTCCCTGTCACGGCCCCGAGGTAACCGACTGCCCCTCCCCACCCCACTCCGGGTAACCGTCCCGCCGGGATCTCCGGTTCCTCTCTCCCTGGCACAGCCTCGAGGTAAACGACTGCCTCTCCCCCCCGGGTAACCATCCCGCCGGGATGTCTGGTTCCGCTCTCCCTGGCACGACCCCGAGGTAACCGACTGCCCCCTCCCCACCCCCGGGTAACTGTCCCGCCGGGATCTCTGGTTCCTCTCTTCCTGGGCAGCCGGCGTCCTTCTCTGCGCTCCTGGCAGGGGGTTGTGTTCGCTGGCGAGGGATGGATGGGGGATGGGAGCCTGGCATAGCTCTGTAGAGCTCCCCTGGACTGTGGGGCACCTTGCATGGCTAGGCTGGCCTAGCAGTGCCCTGAGGTGGCCCAGCAGAGGCTGTGTGGTGGAGGGGATACCCCTTGCCCCGATGAGTGGGGGCAATGCTCCGCGGCTGTAGGCGGCCTGGGCACCGTGACAGCCCTCAGCAAGCCACCGGGCCTGTGTTTCCCCAGCCCCTCTCCCTGCTCAGAGCCCGGGGATGGGAGCAGGGGATCATGAAAGAGTCATGGGCACTCAGAGTCATGAAAGTCTGATTAGGAAAGCTAGCAACTGAGCATGGAGCATACTGGGGGGCGGGCAGAGCATGCCAGGGGCTTGCCCATCTCCCGGGCAAGGACAGGCCTAGGCCCTGATTCGGGTCTGCCCAGCGCCTGGGACTTGCTGCACACTGGGCCCATCCACCCCCCTGCCATATCTGCTTTGCTGCCCACAGGAAGCTTCCCCGTCCTGCTGTCGGAGCTGGTGGTCGGCGTGTTTCTGCAGGTGCTGGGGCTGCCCTTCGTGGCCGTCTCCCAGGTCTCGCTCTTCTCCAAGGTCACGGCAGAGAGAACACAAGGTGAACCGCAGGGAGGGGTCGGGGCCCGGGCGGGGGCACGGTGCCCATTTCCCACCCTCCCCTTCAGACCAGAGACCGCTCTGGGACTAGCTGAGCCATGGCCCAAAATGCAGATGCCTGTCTCCCCCTTCTCGCTCCAAGCCCAGATACCACAATGAAGGGCACCCTAGAGATGGGGGTCATAAAACACGCACGTGGCCTCCCGCCTTGTAGGGACACCAGGGCAGCAGCTTGAATCTTGGATGGCGCTGTTAAGAGCGCAGAACCGTTCGCTTCGCCTGCTCGAGCTGGGCCCGGCTCCTCCCTGGCTGGGCTGAGTTCCCCGGGGCGGAGTCGGGATCTTGGGGCCAGAGCAGGTAGCTCTGGTCCAGGAGGCTGTTAAATCGTGGCCCCGAGTCCCCTTTTCAAGACAGGGGTTTCCATTTCACGTGGCTGGGTTGGGTTTCTGATCAAACGCTGATTCCCAGGGTCCAGTTTCCATCTCACATTAGCCTGGCCCCCTCCCACCACTGAGTTCCTGCATCCACACCGTGTTGGCAGCGCCGGCTGGGTTCCTCTCACCTCAGTGCCTGGCTTTCCAGGGTGATCTGAGCCATCCCGCACCCGATGAGTGGGGACACCTTCTCCACACAGGCCTCCCTGCACGACTCCTTGAGATCAAAGCTCGGTGGGGCCTCATGGCTTTCTGCCACCTAAACACTGAATGAATTTCTAGGGGTGGGTGGAAGAGCTGGGGTGGCACAAGGCAGGCGCAGCCTGGCATGGAGCAAGAGCAGTCAGGGAACCCAGCATGGGTCTGCCTATGGCAGTGACTGGGGGCTGCCAACCTTCCCGGCCTTGCAGAAATGTCGAGCTGGAGAGGACCTCAAGAGGTCATTGAGTTCAAGCCTCCGGTGCTGCGACAGGGCCAAATATACCTGGCAGGTGTGTGCCCAACCTGCTGTTAAAACGTGATGGGGACCCCACAGCCTCTCTTGTTAGCCTGGTCCAGAGCTTAGCCACCCTGCAAGTCAGAAACAGCGACCTGATATCTAACCGATCACCCGCGTTGCTTCTTGTCCGACCTCCAGTGGACACGGGGAACAGTTGGTCTTCGTCCTCTTTGTCCCAGCCCTGAACATATCTGAAGTCTGTTATCAAGTCCTCCCTTTTTCTCTAGAGCAGCGGTCCTCAAAGTTTTTCGGCCGCGGCCCCCCAGCCTTTGTCCGCCGAAATGCTGCCAAATAGAAAGCTTCCGCTTTCTGCGGCAGCATTTCGGCGGGACAAAAATAGACCGCTTGGGACTTCGGCGGTCTGATGTGCGGGATCCTTGTTGGGGTGTCGCGCACCCCTGGGAAGTGGTTTGCGTGCACCCCACTTCGAAGACCAGTGCTCTAGACTAACCAGGCCTGGTTTTATAACCTTCCCTCATCGGTCACGTTCTCTAAACCATTTCTCTCCGGCCCCAACCAACCCTGGATTTGACCCAGAACCAAGGCCTCCGACTCCCAGGGCCAGCTGAGAAGGCTGATCTTTGATGGAGTATTTTACGCCCTCCGGTGGTGTGAGCAGTGGGAGGAGGGGGACTGGGTGGAATGATCTTCGAAGCAGCTGGGACTTCTCGGGCAGCGCAGAACATCCCGTTGGACTTTCTTTTGGGAGGTGGGGGGCTGCTTCTCTCTCTCTCTCGCCTGCCTTCCCTCTCCTGTTCTGTCTTTCTCTGCAGTCCTGCTGGGCTGGCCCACCAGTCCCGTGGCCTCACTACTTTGGTTGGGGAGGATACAGAGAGGGTGACCAGATGTCCCACTTTTATAGGGACAGTCCCGATTTTTGGATTTTTTCTCATATAGGCGCCTATTACGCCCCACTCCCATCCTGATTTTTCACACTTGCTGTCTGGTCACCCTAGATACAACCCACCCTCCGGGCAGTCTCAGTGGCTCCCCGATGGCCAGTATCTGTTTCCGTAGCGCCAGGTGAGCACTCAGACTTCACCTGCGGAGAGGCTGCCAGGTGAATGGAGCATGCCAGTGCCTTGGCGCCCCCTGGTGTTAGGAGCTGGGGACAGCGGGCACTGTTAACCCTTTGCGTTCTTCCCGTGCTCTAGGGTTCAGCCAGGGACTGCGCCGGTCAGTGGGGGGGATCGCCACCATTCTGGGGCCCCTGTGGGCTGGAGGCCTGACCGAAAACCTCTTCGTCATGCTGGGGGTGATGATGGGCCTGCTGAGCCTGCTGACGGTGAGCTGCCCCTCCCCAGGGGTGGGATGGGGGAGCCGGGGTTCCAGCCCCTCGGGCCACATGCTGATGGCTTTTCTGCTCCTCTAGGTCATGGTCGGGCTCTCGTACTCTTACCTGGTGGAGCCGCCCAGGGGCTACGGGCCGCGACCGCCCCAGGAGGAGCAGCGCTCGTGATCTCCCGCCCCTCCACCGCGCGCCCGGAGAGGTTGCACGGGTCAAAGCCACCGAGGTGAGCACGTCAGAGCCCTGGGGCTCAGGGTGCCTCCTCTGCCCCGATGGCCAAATAGACCTGGGTCAAGCACACCGACACGCCTGGGGGAGGCCAGCAGCTCCTGCTGGAGGGACTGTGCAGTCCTGCTTGGTGCCGGGGGGCGCACTGAGCTGTTTTACTGCCGGGGAAGCTGCACAGGCTGTTTTAGGGGGGAGACATTTTACAGGGAACGGTCTGATCCTCCGAGATGTGCAAAGCCACGGCGAGGTACCAGGGAACCTGCAGAAGAACGGTCGACCCTCCCGGCCTGGGCTCTTGTCAGTTTGCACAATAGGAAACAAACATCTTCCCAGGGTTTCACTGTAATGTAAAAAAAAAATCTCTTGGTGGCAAAAATAGGGGGAAAACGAAGGAAATTTCCCAATAAAAAAGTCTGTCTGATTGTTTGAGGAGCTGGTTCTTTTTAGCAGACACGTTCATGTAATGTAGATCCACTTGCCCCAAACACCCTTAACTCTGCCTTCCACTGTCTATCCTGCGCCTCTGTCCCTGAGATATGCATCCTCTACACCTTCTCCCCACTTCTACTGGAATCTCTGTAGTTAACCTGCAAGCCCCCCAGCCACTAGCCATATGCCCCATCTGCTACTCCAGCTCATTTTCCCTTTCCAAGCCCCTTCGCGTCCTGTAACCACACTGGTGATAGATCCACCATTGCTGAAGGAGCTCAGATAAGAAGTGGCTGAGCTGCTCGCTAAAACCTGCCCGCTCATTAAAAGCAGCTGCTGTTCCAGAGGGCTGCAGGGCAGCGTATGTTGTTCCTCTATTTAGAAAAAGCTCTAGGGGTGGTCTGAGGTGTTATGGTCCCTGGGAGCATGGTTGCAACAATACTTTCAAGGTAGAATGAACGACCACCTGGCAGCTCATGGTCTGAGAGGGTCTAGCCAGCACTGATCCTGTGGAGGGAAAGGGTGGCTCCGGACTCCATTAGAATTCTTTGTGGGTGTCTGTAAAACAGTGACTAAAGGCAAAGCGGGGCACGGGATATATTTAAACTTCCAGAAGGCCTTTGATGAGGCCCCTCACATCACGCTCTGATAAAAGTTAAGCCTCAGAAGTTGCAGGACCAGGTACTGTCATGGATCAAAAGCAGGCTAAGCGACAGAGCTTGAATAGTAATAAGGAAATTTTCATCCTGGCAGAAGGGCCCAGGTCCTCAAAGGCGTTTAGGCTTCCCTTGAAACCAGCGGGAGTTAGGAGCCTAAATATGTGTGAGAATCTAGGTCGAGGTGCCTGGGGGTGGGGCTCAGTGCTCTGTACCAGTGCAGGGTTGGTTGATCTGTTCATGAACCAGCAAGGAAAAAGCAGGGCGGGAGGTGGCAAAACTTGCAGTGGCCACACAAGTATTTAGGTTAGGCGAGTCCAGAGGGGGCTGTGCAGAACTTCAGAGATCCCGAACCCGGCCCGATGAAAAGGCCGCATGTGGGGCTGAATGATCACTACAAAGTAATGTGCGCTGGAAGGGGGGAAACTGAACTACCAGCTGTGGGCAGCTCCCTGGAGAGCACTGCTCAAGGTGCAGCCGTGGGGGGAAAAACCAAACCCGCTGCTAGGCTGGGGAAGGAACGGACTCGTGAATAACCCGGAGAATATTGTGTTGTGTGTATTAGGGGTCTGGCTTCAGCTGGCTCCTGGCTGCAGGGCTGGTTATCCCATCCGAGAAAGGAGAGTGAGGGGGGTGGGGGAGGAGAATGAACAAACAGGGCTTGTTACCTTCGAAAAGAGAGAGAAAAGGGGCCGTGATGACCGGCTTAGACACTGGAATGCCCGGCTCCAGGAAGTGGGTGAGTAAGATTCAGAGAAGGTTTGGATGCTTGAAGGGACCCCAAGAACCTACGGTTCTACTAACTGATGCTAACAGAGAGGAGTAGAGGGCTGGCTGGGTGGTGATAGCTGGGCATCGGGGACTAATTCAGTTGCTGTGTAGGAGGTAGGTTATCCCGTATCTGCTACTCCAGCACTCTTCCACCTACCTCCGAAGCAGCTGGTGTGGACAGGATGCTGGACCTTGGATCTGCTCCAGCCTGGCAATTCCTGTGTTTGCCTTTACTCTCTGTATACAGACCACGCTCCCCCTCCCCGTGCGCTGGGAGAGACCATCTTACCTTCTGCACCCCGTGAGACTGGACAACGGCACTAGTAAATCCACGCCCCCTGGCCCTGTCCTGTGCTGGGAGATGGGCCCAGTCTGGTCCTGTGGGTCTGCCCCTGCTGGGAAGCATTCCACAGGGACCTCCCCCCCAGAGCACTCAGGACCTCCTGGGTGTGTGGGAGGGTGGAACCCCCTCCCCGACTCTCTCCCCACTTCTCCCCCATGCAGGTATTGTGGCTCTGCCTGGCACTGAGGGGTCATGGGTCACAGCCAGTCACCATCTAGCACCCCCCTTCTGGGCAGGGCCATGGGGGGTGGGACCTGAGCTCACGGCATAGCGGGACCCTCGGGATGAGCCCACACCCCTGCTCTTCTGGAGGGGCACTCCTTCCACATCCACCCTTCCTTCCTTCCCCTCCTGGACTGGCTCTTGCCCTGCCCCTCCCTCTGAGGACTGGCCTGCCTGTGCTGTTGGCACCCTGCCCCCAGCCTGACCAGCCTCCTTTCCCACCCCCAAGTCCTGCTATGCCCTAGCTGGCTGCTGTCTCTGGATGAGGGGCAAGGGGAGAGGTGAAGTCCTGGGGGGGCGGAGGAGGGGAGATGCGCCTGGCCTGCTGAGGGTGGGGGATGCTGGGTCTCTCCTAGAGAGAGTAGGGTTGCTACCCCCTTGCAGTTGGCAGGGCGCAGGGGGTGGGGTTGTGGGCCTGGCATTGGAGTGGGTCTGTGGCTGGGTGTTCCTCCCTGGAGGCTTGGCAGGGGGCCGCCAGTCCATGTGGAAGAGCCTGGCCCATGACATCAGAGGAAAAACCAGGCCAACAAAACTGCTCACCTCTGCCCCCACCCCTGCTCCGCCAAGGGCAGCTTGCCCCTAAACCCAGACTGCTGCACTGGGGGAGAGTCTGAGAGACCTGTGCCATCCCAGGGGCACCACATGGGCACAGGCACGGCCAGGCTAGACCAGAGGGGGCCATCATCAGCATTAGTCCTCTCTTCCCCCCTCCCTGCGCAGCTCCTCTTGCATTCCCGGCCAGGGGCCAAACCCCACCAGCTGGCAGGGAGCTCAGAGCTAGGCAGTGGGAAGGCTGCAGTACCGCCTGCCACCACAGGGGGCTCCCCTCGCTCTGAAAGCGGCAGGGCCTGGCTGCTACTCGGGTTGCCAACCCTACAGGAGAGGCCTGGAGGCTCCAGGAATGGAGGAGTGTCCTGTGGTCACATCTCCAGCACTACGGCCAACCCAAACTGGCAGCCCCGGCTACCCCGGGGGGACTTCAGTGGGGCCAGCCCCATGGAGGCAGAGGGTAGGGGTATGGGAGTGGTCCCTAGCATGCTGCAGCCCCCCTCCTGGACGGGGGGGGTGGGGGGAGCTGGGCAGGTGGGCCCAGGTGCATGGAGCGGGGAGGGGGACAGGATCAGGCCGGGAGACTGAGCGGGAGGGGGAAGCGAAGCAGCCAGCTGCACGGGGCACAAAGGTTAACGCCAGCCCGGGGGCTGCTCTCCCATCTGGCCTCCCCCTGCCCGTGCCCTGCCGCTCACACTCGGCTGAGACTCTGACCTGGCGTCTAACCCGTGCCGTTGCTAAATATAGTCCTGACTGCACGGGGGCGAGCGGGGGGGGACGTGAAGCAAGTGCCATGTCGACTCACCCGGTGGCCAGGCAGTGAACCGGAAGGGGGGCTAAGCGGGCGGGGGGCGGAGGCTCACTGGGGGTCACGTGCACAGATCGGGGCCTGGTGGCAGCGCTGCAGGGCGCCCGAGAACTTGGCATCTGGTCGGGAGGGGTCAAAAGTTCAGCCGCGGCACTTGCTCCTTCCCCCTCTTCATTCCCAAATGGAGCGCGAGCCGGTTTAACCCGTTCTTCCCCAGATGGCACAGCGGAGTCCCCCCGCCACCCAGCAGCCCTGGACCCTGCCAGCCCGGCCTGCAGGGCTGAGAGCGAGACCCCCACAGCCACACCTGGAGGGATCAGAGCAGGGGCCGGAGGAGCTCCCGACCCAGCCAGGGAACCGGCTCCCTCGGGAGGGCGGGGGACGAAGGGTGGGGAAGTGCAGGCAGAACGTGCTGCCTGCTGGGATAGGGGGCTGGCGCCTCGGCTCGTGCCAGGAAGGGCCAGGGCTCCCTTGTGAGCCTCACGCAGTTGGTCTGGTGCCTCCATGGCAGGGAGCCTTGGTGTCAGTGGGTCAGGGCTCTGGGGTCTGCCTGGGCCCAGTGGCCCCGGTGCAGTGATGGGAGCACAGAGGGCAGAGTCAGAGGTGCAGGGGCAGGAGCCGCCTGGATTCCAGGGCAAACCGGGCCGCGCTCCCCCTGCCGCTGCATCTGAGCTGGAGACGCCCCTGCGGGAGTTCAGAGACTCGCCAAGGGCCGTGGCTAATGGGCCTCCCGGGGGGCAGAGATGAGAGGAACGAATGGCAGGTCTTCAGCATGGGGGGTGGGTGGCCAAGGCCCCCAGGGCTGTGATCTGGGCACGGCGTCCCATGACAGGGAGAAGGCAGGAACGGTGGCTGAGAACGCGGTGATGGAGGTGAGTTAGGGCCACGCCGGCTGCAGGATTGCTCTTTGCAAAGGGATGGTGCATCCAAGGCACCTGTGCAGCCTGTCTTGCTCTGAGAGCCAGGACTGGGGTCCGGCGCTGGGAGGTGGGATGTCCCATGCGGGCGGATCAGGGTCTGGTGCTGGGAGGTGGGATGTCCCATGTGGGCGGATTGGGGTCCGGCGCCGGGAGGTGGGACATCCCGTGCGGGCGGATTGGGGTCTGGCGCCGGGAGGGGGGACGTCCCAGGCAGGCGGATCGGGGTCTGGTGCCGGGAAGTGGGATGTCCCATGCGGGCGGATTGGGGTCTGGCACCAGGAGGTGGGATGTCCCATGCGGGCAGATTGGGGTCTGGCACCAGGAGGTGGGATGTCCCACGCGGGCGGATCGGGGTCTGGCGCTGGGAGGTGGGATGTCCCATGCGGGCGGATTGGGGTCTGGCACCAGGAGGTGGGATGTCCCATGCGGGCGGATCGGGGTCTGGTGCCGGGAGGTGGGATGTCCCATGCGGGGGGATCGGGGTCTGATGCTGGGAGCCGGGGCGTCCCACACCGGGGGAAGGCCATTAGCGCTGGCAGCAGGCTGGGTGGCACGGGAGGATTCAGAGCGCGCAGGGGCGGGAGTTAAGGAGTTAGGTTCACAGCGGGGTCACCCTGCGGCACGGCTGCCGAACACGGGGACGGCTCAGCCCAGCTCCCATCCACTCGCGCTTAATTCACTTGGATGTAAACTGCACTTTCCGTTCGTTTCAATCAACATCTCGGTGGTTAGACCAGCCCCCCCCCCCCCCCCCCACAGGCCCCCCTGGTGGGGCCAGAGACCTGGCTACTGCCAGTGCCTGCCCTGAGCAGACTGAGGGGGCAGTGAAGGTGCTAGGGGAAGGGTGAATGGTCAGGAGGGCGACACCCCATGCTGGGCACAGGCCTGCCTGGCTCTGTCTGGGCTGAGCTCCCCCTGCTCCGTGTGGGCGTTGTGGGCCCCGCTCAGCCCAGGGGCTGTGGGTTATGGGCAGAGGCTGTGTGACCCCCGGTGTGCCATCGTGCAGCTGACAGGACCCTGAAACCAAAACCACGTCCCCAGCAAATGCGCTCTGCTCTCCCTGCCGCTTTACCAGGGCTGCTTCCGCCCGCCCAGTGCAGAACGACATCCCAGCCCAGGCCCAGTGCATGACCCCACCTGTGGCTCCCTCCCGGCCCCCCGCCTAGCTCCCTCCTATCCCCCTGCCTGGCTTCCTCCCTGCCCCGGTGCCCAGCTCCCTCCCAGCCTGGGCCTGCTGCTTTCCAGCCTGGAGGCTCTATCTGGCCATGGCTGAGGCCTGCTCCGTGGTTGGGATCGCCTCCAGCCTCCCGTGGCCTGCGGGGCGGGTGCTTTGACAGGACGGGGCTTTGGCCCGCATGGCTGCAACTGTCCTTCCGTTTGCCCGGTTCACGTTTCCTTCGCCCCAAACTAGCAGTAAAC
>ML677401.1:9558429-9640425 GCA_007922305.1 Dermatemys mawii | reverse complement strand
AGGGCAGGGGATGGGGTACATGGGGGCTGTGCAGGGGATGGGGGTGCATGGGGCAGTGCGGGGGATGGGGGTGCATGGACTGGGGCTGCAGTGCAGGGGATTGGGGATAAACTGGGTGCAGGGTTTTGGGGTCAGTGCAGAGAGCTGAGGACCATGGGGGTGGGGGTGCTTCTCTGAACACCCCTCCTCCTTCCCTATCTCTCTGTTGCTCAGGGCCTACTCCAGGTCTCACAGGAGGGGGGGATCTGATCCCCTGCACCTCTGGGCAGTCAGTTGAGGGGGGGTCCCCCCCTCCTCCCAGGGCCGCAAGACGTGGGTCTGAGTCTTGTAGCTTGTGGGAGCCGGTCGCCCTGAACCTCCCCAGCAGGTGGCAGCGTTGCACCAAGAATGGTCCCTCTGGTGGGAAATCTGGGGGGCAGAGCCTGGGGGCTGGGGCTGCCCTTGGGGAGGGGGCAGGGATCCTGCTGGGGGTGCCGCATCCCCCCCCCCCAACGAAGCAGGGACCTCCTCAGGGCTGCGTCGGCCATTGGAGTGCCAGGGTCAGAACCTCACCGGGGACATGTGCCCCAGGGCCACCCGCAGCTACCGGCTCCCCCGTGGGGTCCGCTCCCCCGCATCCCCCACCCCCCTGGGCACACCTGCTGTCATCACCTGCACCCCAGGGCAGCCCCCACACCTGCCTGGCCATCGCTAGCTCCTGGCCCAGCCGGGTGGGGAGGGGCGAGGCCCAGACTCTCTGGAGCAGTAGGCGTTGGGGAGGGTAAGGACGGCCCAGCCTTGGCTCCACTCGGATCTATAGTGCGGGCAGGAGGCCCCGAGCTGCCAGCCCAGCGCGGAGGGAGCTGGCACCCACCACCCACTGGGCCTCCTTGGCCAGCCCCATGGGGTAAAGCTGGGGGGTGCGCTGCAGACTGAGGTGCCCGCCCCGAAGGGGGCAGGGTGGCCTAGCGGTGCCAGCGTACACTCTGCTGTGCCACTGACCTCCACGCCCGTGTCAGGCCCCCTCGCTCCCTGTGCTGAGCAGTGGGCACCCCATGGCGCCCGTCCCTTAGCTAACCTAGGGCTGGCTCCGGTGCCCGCTGCTCCCGGCTCTGCCCCCGCCCTGGGTGCCGAGAGGAGGAGCCGTTACGGACCCGAGACTCACGTCCAAGTGAGCGGGGAGCTTGAGGCCAGCCCCTCGTTTAGACGAGTCACGGGGCCCAGGGCCATGGCATCCGGAGCACAGCCCCTGCCACCCCACGAGGGGCAACTGGCCCCACAGGACAGAGACCCCCAGCCCAGCCCCTCCCATCGTTCAGTCCTGAGCCTTGTTAATGGCAGAGGCCTAGTCTGATGACTATATTTGGGGTGGGGGGACAATCCCAGTCAGGCCAGCAGCCTCCCATGCCCCCCAAACTATGCCCATGGCTAATGGGGCTCAGTGACCCTCCTCACAGCTGCAGAGGGGCAAAGCTGCCTGAGGCCACCTGCAGGGTCGGGAGACAGCATGTGGGCTGGCCCCATGCCCCCCGCAGCCGCACAGGCCTGGCACAGCGGAGTGTGACACAGCCCTGCCTGGCTGGAGGGCGGGTCTCTGCCCCGGTGTGTCCACTGGCTCCCCGCTGGCTCTGGGCGCTGGCTCCAGAGCTGGAGCTCCAGGGTGCCCGCAGGGAGATGGGCATGGTGGACAGCTGAGGGAACTGGCCAGGGGTGTGCCAGGAGCATCCCAGCATCCCCACACACACACCTGCCACCATCCCCCATCACCATCGCTTCCCACACGTGGTGTTTCCCAGGAAGCCCCAGCACCCGGAGTCCCGGGATCAGGGAAGATTCGCTGCTTTCACCTTACACATCAATCAGATTCCGGCCCTTGGGGCCACAAGGAAAAGCAGGAAAATGTGACACCCCCCCTTGTCCTGGAGGTTTGTGCTTAAAAGCTCAGGATTTCTAAGCCAATCTCCTGGTCTTTGCCTCACGCCCCCCTGGCCCTCAGTCGTCACCCTGCTCCAAATTCTGCCCGGTGCCATGGCAGGGAGGGGCTCCGATCTCAGTCCCAGGCTCTGCTGGGCTCAGACTCGCTGCCTCGAGAGCCAGGGAAGTCCCCAGCCGTGTCTCTCTGCCAGTCTGTCGCCAGGTGAGCCCATCCTAGTCTCTGCCACTCCAGCCTTGGGTACCCCCACCCAGACTATCTGCCATGCTGTCCCTGCATACCCCTGTCCCTGTCTCTCTGCCAGTCCATCCCTGGGTCCCCATCCCTGTCTCTCTGCCAGCCCCAGCCCATGGCAGGGTGCCAGTCGAGCTGCTGGGTCTTGGCTTCACCCTGGCGCTGATTGACTAACGAGCTCAAATCACTATGACAGCTGCAGCCTGGGAACATGCCCTCGCTGCGAGCGCTGCTGCCCCCATCCATCAGCTGCAGCCGGGCAGGGCGGGTGCGGGAGCCCAGACGGGCCTGGCACTCACCACTCGCCAGCTTATCACGTTCCTCGTAAACGTGACAGGCCGGAGAGTTATGGCGGGGATTTACTGGTGGGAAGCAGCCCTGGAGCCGGAGAGTGAGTCTGGGAGACAAGGAGGGGGTGAGGGGGGGACAGAGGGCAGCCCCGGGATGGGGGGAACGGGCAGGGGATGGGGCAGTGCGCCAGGGCAAGGGAGGCCGCTGGCCTCTCGGGACAGCCCGGGCGGTGGGCCGAGCACCACTGGGAGGGCCTGGAATCCCCACCAGGCCTGAACTCCAAGGCTCCCAGGTCTAGCCAAGGCCCTGTAAGCAACGCAGAGGAGATGCCAGCTGATGTCCCCGGCACATCAAGCCCAGCTGGCGTATAGCCCCCCCACTCCCGGGACCCATGGGCTTGGCTAGGGACAGCGGATCCTGCTGGTCAGCGTCTGGGCAGGACACGGGCGAGGCGGGTGGCGTGGAGCTCGATGGTGCAGGCATCCCGTAAAGGGCTTCCTTCCTGCCTCCCCCGCCCCGGGAGAGGGGGGCTGGAGGCACAGGGGGGTGGAGAGCAGCAGGAGGAGGGTATGGAGAGGCAGGTGTGAGGCCCACGGGGGAGATGCTGGTGGGGGGACACACCCAGTGGGGTGGGGCCAGTGGGTTACTGGCCCAGCTGCTGGTTCCGGGAGTGTTTTGCTCAGCAGGGCGCCGGGGCTGTGTCACGAATCCAGACTGAGGTTCCCGGGCGGCCCCCCAAGGCCTGCAGGGGGATCAGCCGGGCTCCCGGCAGCGTGGGGAGAACTGGGGGGGGGGGGAATTCCTCCACTGCCAAGTGCTGGACATGCCCCAAATAGCAGCACAGCCAGGGCACCTGCTGCCAGCCCTACCCAGCCAAGGCCCTGCCCCATGCCTGGGGGGATCCGGGCTGCCCTGTCCCAAGCAGCCCCGGTGACTGGCTGGCGCCGTGCCAAGGTGTGTTGCTGCTGTGTGAGGTGCCCGCCCTCACCCCAGGAGCCCTGGCTCATGCCGCTCTCGTATCCCTTCACAGAGGGCACCCCCTGCCCACCAGGACTGTAGCCCCAGGAGCACGCTGTGCCCCACCCAAGGGTCTGTGGGCCCACCTGCCTCTGAACTGTGCCCCGAGCGCTGTAGCGCCCCCGCCTGGTCCTGCCCCGTCCTGAGCCTGCAGGCCTGGGAGCAGAATGGCTTGTCGGGAATGCAGCCTCCCGCCCTGCCCTGCTGCCACTTAGGGTGGGCACGTGGTGGCTGAGGGGGGAGACTGTGAGCGAGGCTGGTGTGGGAGGCGGCTGGGTGCCAGGGGTGAGGCGAGACCATGTCAGGCGCTTGCTCTGTTAGTCTTGGCCCAGCGGACAGGGAGCTGCTCTGGCAGCCGGAAGGCAGATGGCCGGTTAATGTGGGCCGGGATTACGGCTGCCAGCGGGGATTGCTCACCAGCCCGGCAGCCTCTGTCACTTTCTCCAGCTGGCACAGGTGCGGTGGCCGGTCACTGGTGTCTGCCTGCTGGGCACTGGGATCTGGGGGGGTAGAGGAGGGACTTTGGAGGGCCTGGGGTCCTGGGACAGGGAGAGACTCAGTCCCCACCCCAAGCAATGGCATTTTGATGTCGGGGGAGTCTTGGGGAAATAGTGACCCCTCCTGTGCCAGGCCTCCCCCCCACATGATGCCCCATCTCCATGCGGTCCAGTGCAGGCCAGGGCAGAGGGGGAGTTCCCGTAGTGCATGGAGATGACACAGGCTGGGTCACCGGAGGGAGGGTGGCCTGTGTCTTGGGGCGGGGGGGTGTCAGTCTCCTTGCTTTGTACAGGTCTCTGTCCATCACTGCTGCTTGGGAGCGAAGCCAGTTGTTCCTCACGGGCCCTGGCTCGTGATCGCTGCCTGCTCGGCAATGCCGGCGGGGCAGAGAAGGGTCCCTGGAAGCAGAAGGCCTCCCGCCCCTCTGAGAAGGGTGAGGGCAACACGGGGAGCAGGACGGGCGAGGCGGCAATGGAGACCCTGTGCAGCAGTCAAATGGGGCAGGGATGGGGGCAGCAGGGCGGGAGGCTACAGTGACCTACATGGAGATGGGGCAGGGATGGGGGGCAGCAGGGCAGGGCAGGAAGCTGCAGTGCCCTGCATGGAGATGGGGCAGGGATGGGGTGTGGTAGTAGGATCTATGGTTGTATAACGGATAATAACGCAGCATGTATTTAGTAATAGACCTTGGAGGTCGCCACTTGGTTGTGGGTTTAGCTTGCTGGCACGTGCTTAGGGCCCGATCCTGCAAAGGGGCTCAGCAGACTGCAGGGGACTGTGGGCTGGCCCAGTGGGTCCCAGGGCAGAACCGGGATCTTTCCTCTCACTCCCCAGAGCAGTGACTGCTGCAGAGCAGCATCGGGCTAGCAAAGTCCAGCTCCTTCCTGGCAGATACTAAAGGGGATGAGGAGATGGCAGCTGGGTCTCAGGAGTGTTAAATTCGGCTTCCGCTCCCCACTGACACGCCAAGGACCATTGGCTGAGAAGGAGACGGGGGCATCAGTTCTTCGCACCACACGCGGAGGAGGAGCAGCTGCTAACCAGCAAGCAGGGACTGCTTAGGGTCTGGCAATCGCTCGCCAGCCTCTCCCCGCTGAAATTCTGCGGGGCGCAACAAGTTTTATCATTCAGTCTTATTTGTATTCCAGCAGCACCCGCTGAAAACAGGACCTCGCTGTGCCCAGCACCACACCTGGCAAGAGACAGCCCCGTCCTCGACGAGCTCGCCGTCTGCAGAGACAGGGCATGCCCCATGTGGGAGGAAGCGATTGCTGTACCCCCAGCTTGCAGATGGGGAGCTGGGGTACGGACATGTGGGGCTGCACTCCCTAGTTCTCTTGCACACCTAAAGAAGGGCCCGGGTTTCAGAAATGCCTGGACCCAGCAGCTCCTGTTGGGACGGTGATGGGGCACCTGCCCCACACTGGCCCACAAGGGGTTAATAGAATGCTAGGGAGGCTGTGCAGCAGATAGCCAATTAGAGAGGGGCTGTGAGGAGCAGCCAGTCAGGGCCAGGCAGGCCCATATAAGAAGAGCTGCAGGGCCAAGCAGCTTCAGTAGCTGCCTGGAGCTTGAGGAGGGAAGTTCAGGCTCCTAGCAGGGAAAAGGAAGCTAACAGCTTGGACAGAGCAGAGCTGCTAACAGTGACCAGAGGGAGCTAAAGCTGCTCCTGGTTGGCTGTAGGGATTCATAGACTGGGGACCTGAGGCCGGGTGAAGAGAGCGCTGGGGGCTGCGGGAAATGAACTGAGGAGTTGGAGGGGACTTAGCAAGTGGTGGCCATCTACAGGGTCATTGGGCTGGGCCCCCGAGTAGTAGATGGGCCCGGGTTTCCCCCTTCTTGCTGCTGAGAGAAGTGACTAGACTGTGGGCTGCAGTTACTCAGAAGGAAGGAGACCAGAGCAGGACACTGCTGGGGGGCTGTGTCATGAAGAGGATGCTGTGGTCCTGGGGGTGACATGGGTCCCTGGAGCAGAAGTGATGGCAGCGAGACTCGCCCAGAAGGTGCCAGAGAGAGAGAAGAGCTGGGGAAGGTCACTGGGTCCCCCATGGTCCAGCCCCCCGGGGCCAGGGCAGGATGAGTCCCTCCAGTCCACTCCCCAAGGCTCTGCCCCTCTGTGGTGGGGCATCTGGGAGCAACTTTCCCCAGACAGGATCAGTCCCCATCAGTTCCTTGTATCTTGCAGTGGGATCTGAGGCCCTTGATGGGCCCAAGTGCTGCCCGGGGTGCAGAACTGGTGGCCATGCAGCGGTGGACTCCCAGCACCGCTGTGCCACCCCACAACTCCCCCAGCCTGGATGGGGTGCTCATCCCCTCCCACTCAAGCCCAGCACAGTTCCCCAAGGCTCTGAGCTTGTGTTTGCTCGCTGCCCTTGTGCTATGCTCTCCTGACCCCAGTGCACCCGTCGCTTCTCAGAACAGTTCCCCAGGTGAGATGGAGCAGGGGGCAGCATGTTTGACGAGCTCAGGGTTTCCCAAATCTAGGGACCTCTGGGTGGGGGTGTCATGGGACCTATGGGGGGATCCTACATTGCAAATGGCACACTGGGCTCCCCCGTATAGGCCTGAGCTGGGGTGACCCAGGGGCCAGACCCTGAGAAAGCAGGCTGTGGTTCTGTGCCATCGGTGCCCCCTGGGATGTTTGGGGCTCATGGACGCTTGCCAAGGTGCACGAGAAGCTAGAGTCCCCCTGAGCCAACGGTTCATCGGGTGGACCTGGGTCAGGCAGGTCCGTTCACAGCCAGCACCACGTCCACTGCCCAGGACAGCGCAAAGCCTGGGGCAGAACCGTGCGAACCGCTCTCTGTGTGGACAGTGCCAAGGGCTCTCCAGGGGTAGCCAGAGCCTGGGGTGTGGCTGTCTCATGCCCCCCAGCATGCTCTGGCTGTGAGGCGGGGCCAGGTTACCCCTGCCAGGCCCTGCTGAAGATGGGTGCTGTGTTAGAGGCCATCCCAGCCTCTGGCTTTGCTCTGCACTGAGCTAGGGGCAGAACCCAGGACGCCCGGCTCCCAGCACTAGAGCAGATGCCAGTGACTTGTGCCAGCCTGGCCGGAAGGGGGTTCTGGGATAGCAGGCCCAGATGCACACAATAATAGCTCCTAGCTGCACACTAAATGCCCGTGGGAGCCCCAGCCTGGCCTGGGGCTGTGGGTCAGGGGACATCTGTCCCATCCCAGCCTGCCCAAAGGGCATGGTTCATTCTTGGGGGAAGGGAGCTCTGCGGGGAGCTGGCCCCATGCGCAGGGGCTGCTGGGCCCAGGCGGCACTAGGACCCAGTGGCACAGGGGCGGCTCTGGGCCCTCTCCGGAGAGCGGTGCTCTGGGGTCACGGGCATGTGTGTGTTCTTCACTTCTGCTTCCTAATTACAGCCCTTTCCGTGTCGCCAGTAAACAGACGCGGCTTCTGACGCCTCCTGGAAGAGCCGCTCGCTGCATTAAACTGTCTGTTGGCATCGCTCACGCCCGGCTGGGCAGCGCGGGCATCCGCTCCCACGCTCACTGCACCGTGGAAAGAAATGGGGGCCGGGGGACCCAGGCCGTACCTGTGCTGGGGGAGTCAGGACCTCTGTGTTTATGGTTCCCCGTAATGAGCCCCTGCTGCTGGCACGGCGGCTCGGCTCAGTGTGGGAACCCCCGGGCGGGACTGGAGCAGCCCCCGGCCGACCCCGCCATGCAGTGCGCTCGGTCCCCTGCCAACGTGGCTTCCTCCACGCAGCTCTTTGTGCTCTGCTTTTTCCACTAAGGCCTCGTTTCCAGATTGGCGCGCCCCGTCCTTGGGCTCACCCCCCTGGCACAGGGAGCTGTCACAAAGGTGGTACCAGGGCTAGGCCCTGCTCCTGGCAGGCCTGTCTCTTGCTGCCTTCCATAATTGATGGCCCACCAGTGGGATGCCTTGCCCTGTGCCACGGGCAGGGGGCACAATGGCAGAAACGTGGCCTGGCCTGTACCAGCTGTGCCCTTTCACGAGCCAGGCCTTGGGAGCTCCGTGTGGCATGGGGACCCCGAGGCCTGAGAATCCCCTCCCCAGAACTGGGGCCCCTGGGCAGGTGCTTCCACCCACCATGCTGTGCCAGGTCCCCCTGACCCTGGCAGGGAGAAGAGGGGGGTCCTGGGGTCAGCAGCAGAGAGAACGGACCTGGCTGGGTCTCTGCCGTGAACCCCGGGGTGACTTGGCTGGGAGATGGGGACTGACGTGGGCTGGAAGTGCTTGGTGGGAACACTGGTCTACTTGGCGCCTGCCCATCCCGGAGCAGGGCGGGACAGTCCCTCTCTCCACAGCTCTGGAGAGGCCCTGCCTAGCATCCCGATGCCAGACAAGCTGGCCGGAGCTCGGAGAAGACCCGCGGTGAAGGGATGGAACAGCCAACTCCATCCAGCTTGGCTCCAGCAGGGTAACAGAGAGGGACCGGGCTGAGGTGCTGGGTGCAAACACCGGGCAGGGAGCGGGATCGCTGAGGTGAAACCAGGGGCAGGGTGGGATCTCGGGGGGAATAGCCGGGAAAACCTCTCCAGGGGGAATCTTCCCCCGAGAAGGGCCGGCAGCCCTGCCACATGGGCAAAGCGCTGTTGGAGACAAGGCCCATCGAGTGGCGGGGGGAGGTGTCTTGATCTCTAGCCCTTTGGCCCATCCACCCGAGGGCCCTGCTGTGTAACATGTGAGCGTTGGCTGGTTGGCTGGCAGTGGGAGGGGTGGATGGGGCTCCAGGATGGAAGCAGGGGCTGTGTTGGGACCGGCTGCCTGGCGTGGAGGGGTTAAAGCTGAGCAGTCTTAATAAACAGGCTCATCTGCCTCCCCGGTGCGGGGAGGAGGCAGCCCCATCTGGTCTGGCCCTGACAGCCGCAGCCTGCCTTGGATTTATGGGCTCGCTTGGGTCATTACGGCCCTCGGTGGAGCTGGGAACAGCTTCCGAAGGCAGGGGCTAGTTTGTTTCCCGTTTGGCTAATGCCCTCCTGCTGTCACTGTGTCTGCGCGTGGCTGAGCAGGGCCGTTTGTCGGGGCACTGACATTCACGCAGGACGGGCCCCGCCACGGCCATATGTCAGCCACTGCAAAGAGCGCAGCATGGGGAGAGGAGCTGACAGGACTCGGATGGAGGTGGGGTGGCGGGGACTGTAGGTGGGGATGGAGGGGCACTGGCAGAGATGGGGGGAGCCCAGGGCCGGGATAGCAGGGAGTGAGGGTGGGTTGAGAGTGAGGGGCATTGGGAGAGATGTGTGTGGGGAGCCCATGGTTGGCTGAGTGGCAGTAGCTGTGGGTCAGGAGGGGTGGCAGTAGCTAGCACCGTGCCAGCCCCATCAGCACCACAGGGTGGCCAGCTCGCAAATCCATCTCGAAGGCCGGTTAGCAGCACCACGGGCCCGGGGGTGGGCAGCTCCCCTCCTGCTGGCTCTGGGCATCCCCACCCCCCGCCTGCCCAGGACCCACCCCGACTGCAGCAGCAGGGTCCTACCGGATGGAGGATGCTGAAGTTCAGGCCAGAAGTTACGCTGCCAGTCGGGGCTGCATTAACAGAGCCATGGGGGTTGGGGGGGCAGCCCTGGGGGGCCTGGTTCTCAGCTGGTAATGGGGGAGCTGGAATCTCATTAGGGAGAGTCCTGCCCTCTCCCAGCCTCCCTTGGGCAGCTCAGGGTCCTTGCCAGAGTGGACGCTGGGCCCTCCCCACCCCACTGTTAGCCAATGGCGACACGGAGGGATGGAGGGTCTCGGGGCAGAGCCCTGCCCATAGCATGGCTGGGCAGTGGCGTTGGTGCAGGACTGTGGGGTGAGCCAGGCACAGGGCCTGTCCCTGCGACAGGGGGAGGCTGTCTCAGGGTCCAGGGCTGGCCTGAAGAGCCCAGGGGCACATGCAGCTCCCTGCCCACCTGGTACCGCCCCTTATGTGCCAGCGAGGCCCATGTTGCAGTCTGCCCATGACTGGGAGGTCAGGAGCCCTGTGTGGGGAGCACATGGGAACCTACGTCACCCGATGCCTCTGCTCTCAGCCTCTCAGGGGCTTTACCCTCCTGGGGCTTTCAGGGGCAGAGGGGGACATGGAGCAGAAGAAGCTAAAGAGATCTGGGTGGGTCCTATGAAAACGAGCACTGAAGCCCTGAGTCCCTGGTGGCCCCCCCCCAGGCATTGGTCACATCCCCCGACCACTGGGGAGAGGGTTCGAGTTGGCATCGGTGGGGGTGACGGTGCCAGCCGAGCCCAGCCAACCCTGTTGTACTGGCCCCTGGGCTCTGGCGAGGCACGGAGGAGCTGTTAGCTCCATCTTCCCAGCATTGCTCCGGTTTGGTGCCCTTTGAGAGCCGTGGCCTGGCCTTAGAAAATAGGAACTCCCTGGTTGTGGCTTTGTGTCCCCAGGGACCCCCAGGCCCTGCCCACTGGCTGCAGGGGCCCGTGCGTGTGCAGGGGCAGAGGGGAACGGCCAGAGCGAGCAGTGGGGAATCAGAGACAAAGCTGGCCTGGTCTGTCCCCTCACCCAGCAGGCTCCCCAGCACCCACCGCCGCGGGGCCCTGGCGCCTTCTGCCCAGCGGAGCCTGTTTGGTGAAGAAGGGCCCTGTGCCCACAGCAAGGCCAGGGCTGAGAGGCTCAGGGCTGGGAAGAGTAGTCACTGCCCACCTCGGGGCAGGGCTCCCCTGTTCCCCAGAAAGGGGACCACTCGCCTGATCAGGGTCTGGGCGCTCCTGGCCGTGGGATGTAAGGGAGTGGAGCTGGCAGCCCGACTTGTCTCTCTCTCTCACTCTCTCTCCCTGGCACTTCCCCGTCATTGCTCATCAGACCCCACTGCCCTAATGACCTGCAGCCCCTCTGGAGCTCTTGTCTGGAGGCTCAGCGACCAGGCTGGGGGGGTGGGGAAGCAAAGGCTGGTACCTGCTGCCATGCTGGCTGGTGGAAGAGGCAGCAGAATCTGGAGGCAGGAGATGGGGATGGAGGATCCCCTGCTGGAAGATGGGGCAGGGCCAGTGGGGGTGGGGGGCTGGTCACCAGTTCAAACCCAAATGACCCTGTTGGTGGCGGGCGGGGTGTTGCTGTCTGAGGAGGGATGGCGAGGTGGGTGGGGGTCACAGAGGCACTGACTGTCCCATGAGAGCACGGTGGGGGTCTGGGGCTGGCGAGGGGCAGGGCCGGTGCCGTCCCTGCAGTGGGGATCCTGGGAGGGGCTGGGGCTGGCGCAGCGTCACGCTGACAATGGCATTAACAGGGCCCATCAGGCAGCCCACAGGAGCAATTCGCCCTGGGGGCCGCCCTGCTCTGACAGCGGCAGTGACCTGCTCATGGGCTGTGCCCGGGCCTGCCCTCCATCTGTGGGCTCTAGGTATCCCCCCCTCCCAGGGGCTGCCCAGGCCAGAGGTGGGGGACAGCTGGGAGAGGAGGTGGAGGGGGAAGAGCACCCGCTTCAGTCTCTCCATCCCTTCCCCCATCACACAGCCCCAAGCTCCTGCTCCCTTCATTACCCCCCCACAAACACAAGGGGGTCGATGCCCCTCCTGTTTTCTCTCCCCTCTACTGGCGCCTCATTGCCCATGTGCATGGGGAACACTTTTTTGGACTCTTTACGCTCCCAGCCCAACTCACACAGTAGCGGTGAGTTCCACAGGCTGAAACAAAACAAAGCATGTCTGTGTATCCGGTCTGGGTCAGTTGCTTTCAGTGCTGGTGAACATCTGCCCCGCTGCTGTGCTCAGAGTGGGGCGTCGGAGTTACTTCTCTGGCAGCCGTGGCTTTCTCCCCTTCCCCACCTGTGGCGCGGGCTCATCCCCCATGGGGCACCTTAAGACTATTGCGTTGGTTACTCCTGGGCCAAGGGACCAGTCTGGAGCAGGGCCCTATGCGCTAGGCGCTGTAGAAACCGTGAACAGCAACAGTCCCTGCCCCAAGTAGCTTATACACTCAATGGAGGACCCAGAGCCAGGACAGGGCCAGAGAGTCCTGCAAAGCGGAGGGACATGTGGCCCAGGACAGTTGCTTTTCCCTTTGTTGGCAAGGGTGGGAGTGAGCGGGGGGAGGGGGGACCGAAGCCTTGGCCCCTGTCTGAGGAATTGCCAGCCAGGGCTCGGGCAGGATGTGATTCCCAGGCCCCGTGCCTCCGGCGAGCGCTGCTGGGGGCGGTGGCGGAGCTGGGAAGTCGCCGTCTGACAGGTGTGAATGTTTCCGGAGCATTTCCAGCTCCGAGCGCGGCCCGGGGGCCTGGCCGCCACCTCTCTCCCCGGCCAGAGCCTTTCTCCGTGGGAGAAGGGGAATGTTTGGACTCCAGCTCCAGGAACCTCGAGCCAGCACCGGGGAGGGACAAGGCTGTGCGAAAACTGCAGCCCCAGCCAAGAAACCTTCTCGGCTGGCGCTGCCAGGAGCCAAGTGGAAACATCTGGCGGGGATGAGCAAGGCTGGGGTGGGGGGGGCTGCCTGGCATATCAGGGAAGGGGCGGGAGCTGTCCATGCTTTTCAGAGGCCTTCCTCCTGTCCTGGGTGCGCACAGCACTACGGGCTCCCGCTGGCTCGGGTCCCTGACAGTGGAAAGAATAACCATGCCCTGGAATAGCGGGTGCCCCCCCTTGGCCACTGCCCCGCCCTTGACTCTTTCCTCAGCCAGGGCACCTTGTTTCCTCTTCTCCCGTCTCAGATCCAGCGTATCCCGCTCCCTGCGGGAGAAAGGTCTAGGCCCAGGCTGTGGCTCCCCCAGTGAGGAATGCAGCTGACTCTGGGGTGTGTATGTGCCGGGAAGAGGATCCTGCATGTGACAGAGGAAAAGCCAAGCGGTGTCAGCGCTGGCCTCTGCCGTGGCCACCACTGGCCCGTCCCGGCTGTGTGTGAGTCCTAAAAACCTCTCTCCCCACCACAGCAGGCTGTTCCCATGTTCCCAAGACCCTCCCCAAAGCACCAGCCTGAGTGGGCCGGGCTGCAGTTCTGAGCTGCGTGCTCTCGCCTCCCTCTGCCCCCTGGCGAACCGTGAGGCCAGTTCTCCCTGCCCCCTGCTTGCACGCCAGGCTAGCCCTGCCACTTGGCCCCTGGCCTCGTCTGCCTGGCAGCCTCGTCCGTCCACCATTCACGGCAGTGCGCGGTGACCCGAGGGCATGGGCTGCCTTTTCATTAGCGCCATCTCTGCCAAGCGCCGCGGTCAGCAGGTGCCAGCGGTGCCCCCGGCCACGCTTCCCGCCGCTGGCTCTGACCCCACGCAGCCTCCCCGGGGAGCCAGCAACAATTCCTCCTCCGTCCTCTTTCCTTGGGCGAATGCTGACACTTTGGGTAAATTATTTATGCTGCAGCTAAGAGCTGTGTGTGGGCTTCGCCTCCTTCCCCCCAGCCCCCCCGCCGTATGGCACAACTCTGCCAGGGCACAGAGCCCTGTGCAATCCCAGCCCTGGGCTGCCAGTCGCACAGCTCTGCCGATGCTCCTCACTCCCGACCCGCAGCCCCCTGCTAGCCCACCCTGGGCTTCCCCCAGCTCTGCCGTTGCCCCTAAACCCGATCCCCAGCCCCCTGCTAGCCCAGCCCTGGGCCTCTCCTCAACACTCTGATTGGTTGATTTAACTTTCCTACATTCCAGACCCTTTGCCATGCCGGGGGGCTCTTGTCAGAAATGTGACTCGTGGTTGCCCGGGTTGCCTGGGTACCCAGGAACAGGCCCTACATGGGCATTAGCCTGTCTTAGCTGGGCTCAGGGCACCACCTGGTATGCAGAGAACACGAGGGCCTGGCCTGCTGCCATGGAGGTTTCCATGCCCAGTGTCTGCTCCGGAACTGGGCTGTCACGCCCGGGGTCTTTGTCCCATTTGGGGGGCCAGACCGGTGCCTTATGGGCTGTTCCCCTGCTTCTGGCTGGGCCCTCCCCCAGCTGCTCCCTGAATGATGCCCAGTGGAGGGTCTCCCCCAGCCCCCACAATGGGACAGGAGCACAGGGACCGCGTGGGACCTCCCAGTAGAGAGGGTGGTGCTCAGGACGAGGTCCATCCTTGAGAAGATCCAGCCAACCCCCATGCAGGGAAGACCTACGTCGTTGCACTGGAGAAGCTGGCGGCACGAAAGGCCTCGTATGGCGCTGGGCGGCCGGCCTGCATTCTGAGAGGGGGAGGGGATCACCAGCGGGCACTAGGCGGAAGGTCGGAAGGGACCTGGTGGTTTTGCCATCCATCAGCTGCTCTATGTGCTGCTCCCAGCGTGCCAGGACCCAGCGCCACCAGCCTGTGCGGAGATTTCAGAGGCTGTGACTCCAGAGCAGTGTGCGGGGGAATCTCCCGGTGCCGCCTTGGCTTGGAGGGGGCCCGGGGGGGTGTGTGGCGGGGGGGCCTGGATTCCTCAGCAAAGGTCAGAAGTTTAGCCTGCCTGAGCCGATGCCAAACGTGTCGTGAGAGCGGCGGAGGCATCCCAGGAATGGCCTGGCAGAGGTTATCCCAATGCCATCATCCAGCATCTGGCCAGGCGCTGCGGGACGTGCCCGGTGCCCGGCGCGCTGCCTAGGGGACGCTCCGCTGAATGCAAACATCGCAGGAATCTAGGGCCGGAGGGGGCTGCTCTGGGTGTCTGCACGGAGTGAAACAGGGGAGGAGCGGGGCCAGGGGAGGCCAGCCGGCTTGGCAGGGCATCCCCAAACCTGTGATCACCGCAACCCCCCCGCTCCCTAAAGTGTCATTTATCTTCCCGACTGGGGTCACGGAGCTGCTTCGGCCCTTCAGCTCCGGTGCTGACCCCTTGCCAGGAGCTAGGACAGGGAAGTCTGGCGTGTGGCCAAAAGCATGTGCAGGGCTGGCTAGTAGCCTCTGAGGAGCTAATACCCCGGGGTTCTGATTAGTTGATCTGGTTGGGGTGTGACGCACATTTCCCCTCTGGGCTGGGAGCAGCCCTACCCCACCCCAGGCCCCCAGCTTAGATTGCCCCCCCCCAGGGCGCGTGGCAGTGCATACAGAGTGGCTGCCAGCGCCCCCCAGATTTGCTCTGGCTCGTTCTGTGAGGGTCGGACGCTGGAGGGAAATATTGCTGGCATGTCCATTACTCACCGTTCCCATGCCGGGGGCCAGATCGTGGGTGGAATCCCACGCAAGATGAAGACAAGAGGCTGCTGCCAGTGACTTCCCTAAGGCCAGGAGTTCCCCCCATGTCTGTGACCTGCCACCCCCGTCCCCTGGACGAGCTGCAGAGCTACAGAGGGAGATGAGACCTCCAGCTGCGACGGTGATTCCAGAACCTTTATGGAGCCCTGTGACGGTGCTGTTCCTGGTGGGACCCAACTGAGAGGCCAAGTCAGGACAAATTGCTTCCAACAGGGCAGTTACAGCCCTAGGCTCGGGTTTCTCCACCTCTAAGGCAAACCAAACCAGCCAAACACAAAAGACTTTGGTTTCACCCCACTGGCTAGCCACAAGTCACACAAGCAATTCCCTTAGACACTCCAGCTTCCCAGTATCACCACCAGCACTGCAGCCACACGTTATGTGGACAAATGGTTATGAAAACCAATACCCCAATAAAAGAAAAAGGTTCTTCCGATCCCAGAGGACCAGAACCCAGACCCAGGTCAATATACAAATCCGATCTTACCCACAAATCATGCTGTAGCCAATCCTTTAGAATCTAAAATCTAAAGGTTTATTGTAAAAGGAGAAAATTATAGGTGAGGGTTAGGAATGGTTAAAAGAAATCAATTACACACAGTAATGGCACAGTTCTTGGTTCAGGCTTGTTGCAGTGATAGAATAAACTGCAGGTTCAAATCAAAGTCTCTGGAGTACAAACATCCACAGCGGGGATGGGTCATCAGTCCTTTGTGCAGAGCTTCTGTTTGTAGCAAAATCCTTCCAGAGGTAGGAAGCAAGAATGAAGACAAGATGGAGGCCCTGCAGCAGCTTTATACAGTCTCTTCCAGGTGCAAGAACCACTTTGTTCCTGCTTTGAAAAGTCCAGCCCCATGGAGTTCTGGGGTCACATGGGCACGTCATATGATCATGCATGACACAGGATTTGCAAGCAGCAGCCATTACCCACGTGCTACCTTGCACCTCCTCCGCTAGACTTCTCATGTGGATTGAAGCTTTCCAAGCTCCCACTGGGTCCATTGTACAGCTGATGGTTCTTAATGGGCCATCAAGCAGGCTAAGCAGAGACAAAACCAAGTCGTCTGGAATGTTACCCAGAAGCGGAGCATAAATTTGAAATACAGACAGTAGAGAGCCGGTATTCATAACTTTAAATACAAAAATTACACATGAATACAGATGGCAGAGTCATAACCAGCAAACCATAACCTGGTCTTAGACACCTCATATGACCCCCTTTACACAAGATTTGGGGCCACTACAGGATCTTGGTTACATCAATGATCTATATGATCCCCGATTATTTCAATATTGTCACAATCCCTGGTGCACGTCCTGTCGAAACGGACCCCTGGCAGCGGCTTGGCAGAACGATCTGTTCCAGCCTGCATGGAGCCCTCACCAGGGATGCGCTGGGTGCATCAGTGCCCAGCTGATTCCTTAGCTCACCTCCGTCCCGCCCAGGGCCTCTCCAGCCCTTCCAATGCCGGGGCGACAGCTGGGTCGGGCACGGTGGAGACAGGTCGATTGGCGTCCAGCAGGAGCTGTGAGCCCCCCTTTCGGAGAACAGGCTGCCAGCCCCTTCCCCAGCATGGGCGGGTGATGCACTTTTGCTGCGGAGTCTCCCTGCACCAACCCCTGCACCGGGCCTGTGTCCAGTGCAGGAATTTGCGCCTGTCAATACAGGTTCGTGGAGCTCAGCTGTGGCTGGAGGTTTTGGTTTTTCAATGTAATCATCAATTACCCTCCCGGCTGCCCTTCGCAGGGAACCCCGGGGCTGACAAACGCCCCCGCCACTCTCAGAGCATGGAGTCCCGATGGCAGTGCCGCTCCAGCAATACATTAGCGGCAGGGTCCAATATGTTCGCCACTAGCCACAAGTGGCTAATAGGCTATTGAAGTGTGGCTAATGCACGTGTTTTTTCTATAATGTGGCTTAATGTGGATTTTTTATAATGTGGCTAATAAGAGAAATTCAAAACCACAAGTGTGGCCAACACTGAATTTCTATTGGGCACCACTGCTAGAGCCTCATAAGGGGTAGCGCCCGGGGGCTGGGGGGGCTGGGAGATCCCCCCTGCCCAGGTGACACCGAGCCCCCCTCGGTAGATGGCACCGCATGGCGTGGTGCACACTAGTGTTACAGAGCCTAGCGCCAGGCCTGGCTGCTGCTTGGCGGCTCAGTGGACATTAGGGGAACCAGCTGGTCCCGGGGAGCTCGGATTAGAGCCAAGCAGGAAAGGGAACGATTAAGAAGGAAACGTTAATTAATCCTCTTTGCTGGTGGCTGAGTCCTTTGGTGGGAGTGCCTGAACCGCAGCAAAATCACTGATCACAGGCCTTGTGCAGGGGCCGCTCACTCTCCACTGGCTTCCAAACCCACTCACGAGGCGGCCCCCAGAAGCCAGGTCGGCCTTGACACGGCCCGGCCCGGCCCACCCTGGGCTGAGCGAGGGCCAGGTTGCATCTCTGCGCACAGACCCGCTCCCCCAGCCACAGGCCCACGGTCACACCAGGGCTGTGCGGTGGCCTGGAAGGCTGGGGACAGCCCTGCCCTGGGGAATCCCTCCATTTCTGCCCCATGCTGTCTGGTGAGCCCGGCTCTGAACTCAGTGTGGGTGTTTGCCGGCCCGCCGGCCCTCGCTGAGTCTGTGGCTGGCCACCGGTCCCTGGTCTCTGCCTGCAGTTGCACTTAGTGGAATCAGTGGGTCCCTGCCCCGCAGGCTGGCGACGGTGGGACTGAGAACGCCCGGGGACCCTGCCACTGGGGGCCCTTTGTCTGCTGCCCCGTCCCCCGGGGGCGGGGAAGGCAGAGATGATGCTGATGGGCAGAGGCACCTCACCCCTGCACTCGTGTGCCCAGGGCATGAGGGCACCCGGCAAGGCCGGGCACAGGATCCTTGCTGCTCCCCGACACACGGCAAGGACGCCCAGGGAGCCGCTGCACCAGGCGGGAGCTGCCCCCTCTCCTCTCCAGCGAGGCCTCGCCGCTGAACCTGGTCCTTAGCCCCTCCGGCCGGGGCTACTGCAGCTGGCTCTGCCTCGGGCGGAGGCGAGCGAGGAGGGGAGGCTGCACCTCGCAAGCAGCAAAGGCTGCTGGGGGCAGATGACTCCGGGCTCCGCTGTCTCCACCCCCGTCCTCCAAGACAGAGGCGCCCGGCTCAGCCGCGCGGGTGCTGGGGCAGGAGGTTCAGCGACTCCGTGACCAAGATCAGCCTGGGCCTAGCAATCGCGCCGGGTGCCCGTCCTCCGTCCTCGCCAAGGCGAGGGGGAAGTGCACTGCAGGCTCGCGGGGGCTCCCAGCTAGATCGGCGCTGCTGGCTGGTGAGTGCACGAGGGCTCCGGTTCTGTCTAGGACCCAGCCGGCTCAGCTCCTTCCCGGGGGCAGCTCCTCTCAGCACAGAGAGCGAGTTCCCGACCCAGTGCCCCTCAGCTGCCACCCCGGCCCCTTCTCGGGCCCTGGTTTCCTCTCCAGCCTGGGCCCCTGGTTGAGTCCTGGGCCCTCTCATGGCCCCTCTAGCTCTGCCTCTGCCCCCGGCCCGTGTCCTGCCCCGGCCCTTGCCCTGGCCCATCTGGCTTTGATTCTGCAGGAGGATGTGACCAGGGCTCCCGTGCTCATGCTCCCTCTCTTCCGGGCATTGCTGCTGTCCTCGCGCCCCGGCTCCAGCGCATCTGCTTCCCATTAGGGCCAGCGTGTAATTGGACCGGAGCCGTGGCCAGCGAGTCCGGCTCCTAGGGGAGCACGGGGGGAGGGGGGCCGTGCTCCATCCAGGACGTTCCACATCAGGCAGAGGGAGGGGAGCTAACAGCACCGGGTGGGGGGGCGGGAATGAGACACCCCAGTGTCACGGGGAGCCCAGCTCCCTCTGCCAGCACCAGCCAAGAAGGCAGCACGTCTGGCAGCACAGCGCCCCCTAGTGCATTAGGGCCAGCACAGACGGTGTGGGGAGAGCGCCCCCCTACTGAGCCCCACCCTGCTTGGCCTGTGCGATCTGCTGTCGTGCTAGGCCACGGGGGTGCGGTGCAGATACATGGGAATGGTGGGCAAGGAACCGACCTGGGCACCAAGAGCAAACGCCCGGGCAGCTGGGAGTGGGGAGTTCCTCCCCCAGTCTCGGCCCTGTTTAACACTGAATACATGGGGCTGCCCTCCCTTCGCCCCCAGCGCACACCCTGGACAAGTGCAGGGGGCGGGATCCCAGCAGGAGCAGGGTGGGAGCCCTGGCGTGGGTTCAGGGGGGTTAACTGGCGCAGAGCAACGGGGAGGTCACTGACTCCAGGGCTGCCGCTCCAGTACAGACGCTGGGTTTGGAGCGACAGGAGCTGGGGAGGCGGGGCTGGGGGGCATCCTGAGCCCAGCTGAGCTCTGAGCCCTGCGGTATCCTCGGGGCAAGGGCCATGGGGTGGAGCTGGGCCTTGGAGGAACAGGGCCGAGGTGCTGCGGGGCCGTCCATGGGGCCTGGGCTTCCTTTCCCTCCGGGACAGACGCCCCCTCAGGGGCAGGGCGGTGGGGAGCCCCAGCAGAAGGGGGGGTGCCCTACCCTTGCCCTCCCTGGCTGTCTTGCCGGCTGAGCGCCGTGCTAAGAACAATGAGGGATTCTTAGGCGCTGGCGGAGGGGAAAGAAAAGGCCTTTGCAACTCCCAAATCTTCGCATTTTTTCCCACTGACTCTGACCGTCTCTTGTGGCATCAATAAATCCTGCTGACAGCTCTTCGCATGCTACAGTGCTTATATCATGCAGCATGTTCATTTATTAAAGGCCTCAAAGCGGTTCCAGTGACGGCTCCGTGTCCCCTCCGTCGCGCTGGGCTAATTACACCCCCCTCCCTGTGGGGGAGCCGGGGGCCCGGGGGAATCTCCCCTGCGAGGGCCAGGACACGCGGCGGAAATCGCTGCCCCACCGGGCTGCTCTGGGGGATTTTGTTGAGCCGCCCCTACATCGGCTGGGCCAAGGTGGCGCTGCCATCTGTCTACCCGCTGCCCTCTGCTGACCTGCAGATCACGCCACGCTCAGCTCCGAGCGCGGGGGCGGGCGCCGGCCATGTGTGGGGAGGGTCCTTCGCTTGACCCCCGCTCCGAGCAACCCCCACCGCGCTCCAGTCTACCACCCTGCGGCTCCCGCCCCTCCTGACGCCCCTCCCTGGTCTCCCTCCATGCTAGCCTGCCCTCCCTTCTCCGTGCTCCACCTGTCCCCAGCCTTGGCTCCCCACTTCCTGTGGGGCGTCGCTGGGGAAAGGCTGGGCAGTGTGGGGAGCGCCCCAGGAGAAACGTGTGGGCCCTGCCCTCGGAGGGTGCTCTCTAGCGCCTCCTCTTGGTGTAGCCACGCAGTGCTGCTTCTCCTCCCTGGCTGAATCCCAGGCCACAAACCCATTGCTTCCCACTGGGGCAGTCACAGGGCAACTGGCCCTTTAAGAGGAGATGTCTTCAGCACCCCCCCCCCCCCCGGGCACACTCCACATCCCGCCCCAGGTGGGAAAATGAGCAAAGTCCCATGACAGGGAGGTCACATAGCTCTGGGGGGGGGGGGGCTATGGATAGGGATATGGGGTACAGGTATCAGAGAAAAGAGAGGCTCCAGATAGGAAGTCCTGGGAACTGCTGCTCAATGGGGAGCAGGCAAAAGACTCAAAGGTGCCCCCGAGGGGCGAGGACAGCCAGCCCCACCCGCAGGGAACAGGGGCTGGGCCCAGTTTGAGACGGGGGTGAAGACTGTGTTTCTCACTCAGATCCCCGAAAGCCAAACCAGGCTGGAAAGTCAGGAGATCCAACCTGTGTGAGGGGAAACTGAGGCAGCGGCTATCCCAAAGCCGAACCAGGTAGGGGGCGCTGCTCCAGGCCAGTCCAGCTCTCCTGCTCCTGGAGTTTCTGCCCCCTTTGCCCTCCGACTCAGAGGGGCCCTCCCTACTCGTTAGCCATCTCCTGGCTCTCCTCTGTTTTCAGCCTCTTTCACCAGGGCGATTGCTCTGGCACTTGCAGGGAGAAGGGTTTCAGGCAACGGGCCAGTTTGTCCTGCTCTCAGCAGGCCCCTGCAGTCTCTCCGGTGGACGGTGTCTGCACACAGGCCATAGTGCCCAGCCCGGGCTGACAACCCGGTGACGCGTGGCTCGGCCAGGCTGTGCTTTCAGGCCAGGCTGGAGGAGCTGAGGAACTAAAGGAAGCTGGCAGGACACCAGGGGACTTTGAAAGCCTGGCCGGGGAGACCCCGGGAGTCAGGACTCCTGGGTTCTTGTCCCAGCTTTGGCAGGGGAGGGCGGGGTTTAGCAGTTGCGGCGGAGATGGGGGGAACTGGGCTCGACTTACCATTAATTATATCTAGGATTAAGCCACGGGTCCGGAAACGTTTCAGACGGTAGAAAACACCCGGCCCCGATGCCCTGCCCTCAGCCCCGCTTCCCACCGAAGTTCGGAGTCTCTCTTTGGACTGTGGCCGGGGCTGTCTGCCTGTCGGATGCCGCGGTGTCTGTGTGACAGCGGGAGGCTGCCTGCTGCCCTCCCGTATGTTGGCGTCGCTCACCAGCCTCCTCCCTGCCAAGTTCTCACCAGCTTGGCCAGGGCCCGAGCCCATAAATCAAACCAATCCTCGGCTTTCTGCGCCCTGTGCCCCGGCCGGGACGGGCTGATGGGAGCAGAGAGCCCCTGCCCAGGCAGTTCCCGGACAGCCTGCCCTCCCCATCTGTTCCCCTCCAGCTGTTTGTGGTGCTGGAATATGGGGAGGCCTCAGTGTGGGTGTACACCCCACCCCAAAAAAATCAGAGCATTTTTAGCCTATGCCTTGGGATCCCCCTCTCTCCTGCCACGCTCCCTGCTCTCGTCTCCCGCTACTTGCCTGCTCACCCCCTTCACGCCCTCTTCCCTTTCACCTGCCTCCCCAAACACACGTCCCTCCCTCCCTCCCCATCCCTGCTACCCCTCTGGCTTTCCACGATCCATGCCGTGTGCCCTGCAGAAGCGGAGGGAGGCCTGGTGCTGTATCCCCGTTTCCCCTGCTCTCATCCCTTTGGGATCTGAGCCCCACACAGGGCGGGAGCGTTCAGTCGGGACACGCCCTTGGCTTTGGTCTCTCCTGTCCCCCTGCCCACAGAGGGTATAGGGCAGGGCTGGCAGTTGTAGGGCCCATGGGCTTTCAGGCACTCGGGCCAGATGCACTGCCTGGGGCCTGCAGGCCAGACTCCGAGTGTGCAGGAGCTGGGCTTTCATTGAAACAAGGGCTGTCTGCAGCCCTCATGGGTCACCTGAGCCGTAACTGACGCAGCCACCTTTGCCTGAGTCTGCAGAGAGCCTGAACCAACAGCTGCGAGGGGGAACTCCCTGGCCCCAGGTCAGCGCAGCGACAATGGTGCAGTGCTGACATGAACTCTTGCACTGCTGGTCACTATAGCAGATGGGATGGGAAAGGGGGAGGAGGAGACTGGGAGCTGCTGCAGAGAGGGAAATGCAGCGGGAGACCAGAGGCAAGTCGCCAACGTAGGGAAGGGAGGGTGTGGGGCAGAGCCGTGGGCTGAAGGGTCTGGATTTCCCCTCTGAGTGACAATACGAGGCTGATCAAATAACGGGACAGTCTGTCACTGCATGACCCCTTGATCTTCCCCTGCAGTGGGGTGTGGGGTCTGCTGTGCATTGTGGGGTTCAGAGTTCTGAGTGCGTATCACTCCCCAACTACCGGTGCCACGCAGCCCCCTCTCCAGCTCATGCACCCCTCAGGGTGCTGCCGGGGCCCCGGCTGATGAAGCATCCTGCTATCCTGGGTCCAGCGGCCAGTTGGGAGCCCTCGGGGTGCGCCTGCTCAGCGGTAGCCCGGCAGGGAGTGGCCCTCCGGGGAGAGACCCAGCCAGGGCTCTGGGTACATGTGGCTTGCAGCCTTCATCAGCCTGATAGCCACTGTCAGCCCTTGGGCCTAGCCCATGGGTTCCTACCTTTCTCTGGGGCTTTGGCTGACCTGGGGCTCGGGGGCCAGAAGGGAGAAGTTCCTGAGAGAAGGGTCCCCCAGCTTGTCTTGCTTTGGGCGTGCCCAGGGGCCAGGCAGGGCCAAGCCACAGGGCGAGAGGCCCAGTCAGCAGGTGAGCTGTGGGACCGGAGGGCCGGGGAACAGGCCGAGAGAAAGGGGCTGCTCCAGCTGCAGAGGAGAAGGCTCCGCGCCGCGTGACTGGTGGGTGGAGACCTGCAGGGGACAGCGCAGGACAGTGGAGGGGAGGCCGGTCGCTCCAATTCGTGGGTGCTCATTTTGTGCCAGCCCCCGTCATCCCCGGAGCCAGGATATCGGCTGGGCCAAGGCCTGGGGGGAGCCGGTGGGTTAGACGAGAGGAGGGTGAATCTGAAATAGAGCCTGACGCGAAAGAGAAGCCTGGGAGCTGGGAGCACGGCAGGGCAGGGCTGGTTGGCATGGCTGAGAGGAGCAGGGATCTGGGGCAGGCCCGGAGGAGGGGGCTGGTGTACACACCTCCCCAAAGTGGAGGCTATTCGTGGCTGTGCCAAGCCCCCTGCTCTCTCCCCACTCACCCCCAGGCTCAGTTCCCAGGCAGGGAGCGGCCGCTCTGGCCACACAGCGGCTCCCAGAGCCAGCAGGTGTCAGTGTGAGCTCAGGAACGGGCCCCGTTCCTCCCAGCCCTACCTGGGCCTGCCCCGTGCGCGACTCAAAGGAGCAAGCACAGCCGGTGAGGGAGCTGGATGGGCCTGGCAGGGCTCAACTGGAACCTCCGCACACACGCCTGGCAGCTAGCCAACGTGTGCCCACACGGACACACTTGCACCATCCAGCTAGGCAGCCTTGCACGCTGAGACACAAGCGCTTGCCCACACGTGCGCCTGCCCGTTCACGTAGGTCCGGCAGCTCCCCAGTACCCGTGTAGCGGAGTGCAGGAAAATGCACGCGCAGCCAAGTGCATGGCCCCTCTGCCCCCAGGCCTGCCCAGGGCGTGCGTGCGTGTGCACCAGCGTGTGCACGCACACACTCACTGTGAGCCTCCCCCCTCCCATGTTGCACTGAGCTCCCATCTCACTGCCTGGCACAGGGAGGCCGCGCTCATCCCCATTCCAGGCATGTGTGGACTCGCATGAGCACATTCCAGTGGGAGCGCTGGCTGAAACTTCCCATCGATTATCTCCTCCTCCCGGCTCCCCACTGGCCGCCCTCGCCCTGCCCCCCTTCTTCATGGGCTTCACTGTCTCCTTCCCCACAAGCCTGGGCCCCCCGGCCCCTTCCTGGGGCCTCTTTGTCCTGAGATCTCCAGCCTTTCCTTGGAAGGTCACCCCCTCCTGAGCCAGGGGCAGTGCTGGGGACCCTGCAGAGCGTAGCCCGACTGTTTTGGGGAGGCAGAAGCACTGGCTGTGGGGGCGCGCCCAGCCTCTCCCAGCAGGGGGCGCTGTAGGGCACAAGAGATGAGCTCTGGCTGTGGAGGGCGCTCCCAGCTTCTCCCAGCAGGGGGCGCTGTAGGGCACAGGGGATGTGCTCTGGCTGTGGGGGCACCCCCAGCCTCTTCTAGCAGGGGGTGCTGTAGGGCACAGGATATGTGCTCGGGCTGTGGGGACGCTCCCAGCCTCTCCCAGCACGGGGCGCTGTAGGGCACAAGAGATGAGCTCTGGCTGTGGGGGGCGCTCCCAGCTTCTCCCAGCAGGGGGCGCTGTAGGGCACAGGGTATGTACTCTGGCTGTGGGGGGCGCTCCCAGCTTCTCCCAGCAGGGGGCGCTGTAGGGCACAGGGTCTCAGCTCTGGCTGTGGGGCGCTCCCAGCCTCTCCCAGCAAGGGGCGCTGTTCCCCACTCTGTTGACAGAGAAGAGCTCAGGTAGCCGCGAGCCGTCCCTGGGCTCCTCCTGGCTCATCTGCGTGCGCCACGTGTGTATTTCCCGGCCCGCGGAGGCTGCTTGGAGAGGTTAATTAAAGTGAAGATCTTTGAGAAGCGGCTGGGCTTTCAATCAAGCCCAATTCCCCTTATCGGCCCCGGCAGCCGGCGCGGGACCCGAGCGCCTGGCCCGCCGCAATGTGGGGCCAAGCCGCCCGCCCGCTGGGTCAGCTCTGTGCTCGTGCCGCCCTGAGAGAGCGGCTCGCTCCCAGGCCTGGGAGCCGCGGCTGCCGGACCCGGGCCCAGACAGCCCATTGTTACAGCACCAGAGCATCCCGTGTGGCCAAACTCCGAGGGGGAGCCAGGGAGGGGGAGCCAGGGGCTCTAGCTGCCCAACTCTCCAGTGGCCCAGGCTGGCCCAGGGGCGGCTGCAGCTGGTTCTTCCTGCCCGTCCTACCATCTCTGGCTCAGGGATTGACAACGGGGGCCCTGCGCACCTTCGTGTTAGCCTGGGCCCAGCGGCTGCTCCCGGGGGTGGTGGCAGGGCAGGGACCTGTTCCTTGGGCACCTTCTGCCCAGCCTCCAGACTCCT
The DNA here is from genome assembly GCA_007922305.1 of Dermatemys mawii. Lineage (NCBI taxonomy): Eukaryota > Metazoa > Chordata > Testudines > Dermatemydidae > Dermatemys > Dermatemys mawii. Next base: position 9,615,094 of record ML677401.1, on the reverse strand, counting down.
CTCATGCCCTCTGGGCTCTCTGGTGACCATGAGCCTTTGGTCCCTTAGCCCTGCTGAGGCGAATGGCACTGCACGAGCCTGTGCCAGGCCTGGCACGGGGAGACGCCTGCTCTGGAGGGAGCCCAGTCCTCAGATGTTCCCTGACTCTGCCAGTCAGGGCAGGGCAGCCCTCAAGCTCCCTCTTGCCTCTCCACCCCGTTCTCTCCGCCTTTCCCCCAGAATGTGCCCTGGGACTTCAATGGGGAATACCCTCAGGACACACCCCATGGGCCCCCCAAGGGATTACCATGCTCAGTTGTCCTGCTGGGCCCATACCAATTTCATCTGCTCAGGCTACCCACCCGCAGGCAGGTGGCCTGGTCTTTAGAAGACCGCTGTGTCCCTCTCCGCAGGGCAGCCAATCACCAGGCAGCCCACCCCCTTTCCCAGCCTGTGCCCTGCCCCAAAGACGAGTCTTTTCACTGCGCTGGCTGGCACGCTGCTGCTAGCCCGGGTGGGTGAGGCTCATCCTCCCGGGCACACACGCCAGGGCCCGGCTGCCGCTTTGTTTCTCCGTCGTCGCCAGAACCTGGGCGAACTGGTTTGATGGCAAGGCCGTGAGCTCTGGAGCCCTCCGCGTGGCGGACAAATCGGAGCTTCCGCCCGCACCGGGGAGACACCTGCCCTGAGCTCTGTCCCTGAGGCCTCAGCACCTGGCTCGCGGCTCCTGGGCCCAGACTGGGGAGGAGAGTGTGGGGAGCCCAGGGCCCTGCCGGGGGGCCGGCACCAGGAGCCGTGCCTGTAACTCCTGGTAGTTGCAAGTAGTCGGTGGAAGCTTTTGTTCCAAGACCTGCTTCTCCCACCCCCATTCCTTCCCGCTGGGGAAGCCTCAGCCCAGCCCTGTGGGCCGGAGCCCCAGGGCTGGATTAATGCATGCTGCAGTGCTCCTGGGCCTTGTCTCTACTAGAGACCCTAGGCCGTGGTGAGCTGCGATTGTTCCTCCTCGGGCCACTGAGATGCACCTGGCGTCCTCTCACGCAAAGCGTCAAGCGACCTTCCATGCAGGTAAGGACTGTGGCGGGGAAGGAGTGAGCCAGCCTCGGTCGGGGGTGCGGGGGTGTCTCTGTCCTTGCTAGCTGCTGCAGGAGAGGCCTGTCTGGCCTCCATTCTGTGCTCTGATGCCCTGCAGGCAGCGTGGCTGGACTGTGAGCTCCCTGGCTTTGTGCTTTTGCATGCGAGTAGCCCTGGCACGATGGGGCCTCAAGCCGGCGGGTCTCTGGGAGCCACTGGAATGCCGGGAACGGTGACAGAAGCCACCAGCTGGTCCCAGCAGCGCAGCGGCTCCCCTGCTTGGTTTCACCATTTTCCCCCTCACCTCCCCAGGCCGGCTCCCACGCCTGCAGCCCAGCTCCCCTGCCAGCGGGCATCTCCAGGGGCAGGATCGTTCTCCCTGCCCGCCCAAGCGTCTAAGGCTAGCAGGGCGGGCAGGGGAGGGAGCCATTATTTACCCACAGGCCGGGCCAAGGCTGGGTCACGGCTGTCTGCTGCCTTGACGTCGTCCCGTAGGACTGGGGGTCTCGAAGGCTGATGGGCGCTGGGAGGGGAATTTTACGGGGAAAGGGGCAGCAGGGTGGGGATAGGGCTCGAGGGAACGTGGGCTGGAAGGACGGGCTGTGTGAATGGAGGAGAACAAAGAGGATTCAGCACATGGAGGGCTAGGTGACTCAGCAGAAGCCACTTTCTCCACCGGGGTTTGCTGGCACCCTGCATGGGCCATGGGCCCCCTCCCCCAGCACGTAGCCACCCGTTGCCACACGGCCCTGGTTCCTGGAAACCCGCCGCACGCTCAAGTCCACCCTTTGTTGTTGACTCATCAAAAGCTTCTTAACTTTTCGCCTGTGTTTGTTTTTCAGCTTTTCCCACCGTCGTGTTCCCAGGTTGCTGCAGATAAGGCGGGTTTGCTGGCTTCTGACCACTCAGGGAGAATTAATCTGGAGCCCTGGCACCAGATGGCATCGACAGGAGGGAAGGGGGTGGGGGCAGGCCAAGGAAAGTCAACATCCGCCCCTCCTGGGCCCAGGCACCCAAGGCAACAGCGGAGCTCCCTGGCCTGCTGCAGAGGGCCCAGCCGGGACCTTGGACAGGCTGAGTGTAGAGAATGCTGGTACCGGGGGGCCTAGGGAGTCTCCGACCCCCAGACCGTGATGCCTAGGAGGCCAAGTTCTTCATTGCTTGGACGGAGCTTTCTTGCAATGTGACGGAATCTGGTGATTGAAGCCCAAACCCCTTACGTGCCCCAGGCCACTGAGTCCCAAGATGGAGCAGGTGTTGGGTATACTGGGGACTGACCCAGACACTCTGCATGACCCAGCCCATCGCCATGGTATCTTGGCCCTGGCCCTCTGTGGATGTACTCTGTGAGGAGGGGTCTTCCTCGGACCTTCCCCACGGCAGGTGGTATTGGAACCCGCTCCCAGGATCTCCGCAGCGTCTCCCGCTCCCCGGGCCGGGTGACCCTGCTCCAGAGCGCTCGGGAGCCTGCAGCCAGGCTGGGGGATTTCGCTCCTGCTGCCTTAGGCCTTGTTCACGGCCAGGCCTGTGTTTGGGTTTGGTAGTTGAGCCTCTGACGCCTCTGAGGGGGCCGGCGGCCACAAAGGTCCGTCTGGCAGGGAAAGGCAGCAAACATTAAAGTGTTTAGACGCTCTTGATCCAAAGCCCCGTTCAAAGAGCCCGCTGCGTTTGTTAAGACTTTATCTTTGGTTTCAAGTACAGCAAAACATGCGCCGGGGCTCATTCCGCCTCCCGGGCTCAGGGGAGATTCCCCAGCTGTGGGCCTGACCCAAACATGGCAGCCTGCCAGGCTCCAGCGTGAGGTCACCTTCCCAAGGATTCTTCTGCTGTCTGTGGGGACACGGCGCCTGCTGGCACCGCGGGCGTGTGATACAGCACAGGGTTTGGGAGGCTGGGGGCAGCCACAACCACTAGCATCCAGGAGAGGAACCATCCGATTTAGCGCCAAAGAACCAAAGGGGCGTGAGGTTTGTTAATGCTGCCGATGGTGCTCCCAAGCTGCACCCCAGATACCCCTTCCCCAGCCCCCACTTCCATAGCAATGGCTGGTGCGTGGGGAGACAGCAGGGACACGAATGGAGACCGCGGCTGGGGCATGCACCTCCCGAGCGAGTGGAGAGGGGAAAAGGGGTTACACCCCGAAGCCTGGATGCGGGGTGGGTTTGGATTGGCTTCTCCGGGAAGAGCTGGGGGGGCCTCTTCTCTGAGCCTCCAATGAGCAGGGACCCCAGGGTGAGGCCGGGAGCAGTTGGCTCGTTAACACGCGTGGTTGGTCTCGCAGGGCCCCTACGCCAGAGAGGAGGTGCTGGGTACCAGAGGGCGCGCTCCAGGGCCTGGATGAAGAGGTCAGCCCCAGACATCAGAGTGACCTCAGGGTCCGCAGCGCTGGGGCGCACCCCGTACCTGGCCCAGGGCAGGTTCCTGAGCGTGGCAGCATCCCCACAGCAGGCTCTTTGCTCCCTTCCCTCGCCCCCACCCCGGCTGGGGTTCCTCCTCCTCCCCACACGGGGCTGAGGGCTTGGCCCACCAAAGTGGGCCGAGTGACGCTGGCCCTGATATCGTGGGCCCTCCAGGCCCCTGTGAGTAGAATGGTTTGGGCCTGTGAACCTGTATGTCCTGGAGGCACTTTAGTGCCCCACTCCTCTCCGCTGAGAGGCCCAGGCACGGAGCGGGGACGACCCGGGAGCATGGAGGACCCTCGTCCTGTTGGCGGGAAGGACGAGGGAAGCATGTGACTGGGGAGATCGGGGCCTTGGCTTAGGCGGTCCCTCCATCTGTCCGCCCATGGTGGACCCTGGGGGGCGGGTGTCTCTCCTATTTCAAATGCCAGCACAGTGACTGGGCAGGCAGCGGGCCTGGCATGTCTCGCTGACCCAGCAGGCATTGCCCCCAGGAGCCACGCTGGTGACTGCCAGTCTGGCTTTCAGAGCTGCTGAGTGCTCACAAACCCCACTGGAACCAATGGGAGCTGCTGGGGATCAGAGCCTGTGGAAACGAGGCCACTAGGGGAGGCCCCAGGTTTCCACGGGGCTGAGGCCAGTTTCAAAGGCCTGGTGCCGCCTCTTTATCACCCAATTAAACAAGCCTGGCCGAGACCAGCCACCCGCGGCCGCCACCTCCCTGCCAGCCACTGAGGGCTGGACCAGCACCTAACCCGTTCCCAGAGCAACACGCTCGGATCCTGTGACCTTCTCATAAACAACCAGGGGAATACAACCTTGACGCAGCTACTCTCAGGTGGGTCAGAACTGGCTGGAAAACCGGCCCCAGAGAGCAGTTATCCGTGGTTCACGGTCAAGCTGGAAGGGCATAAGATGGGGGGGTCCCACAGGAATCAGTTCTGCGGCCAGTTTATAACCTGCACAAAATTCTCTAGGGGCACCCACCTTTACCCAGTTCCTAGGGCTCAGGGCAGAACCTTACACGCTGCAGGTTTGTGGGATCTTTTCCCAGTGAAAGAGCCTTACCCAGCAATATCCCACTTCGCCTCTCTTTATTGACAATCACCGAACCAGACTGCGCATGTTACTCCTACAGTGCTCCACTCCCAGTAAGGCAGGTGAACTTTTTTTGATGGCCAGTCGGGATCAGGTCTTCTGGAGGACTCCAGCTTCTCCAGAACGTGGTTGTCAGGGGTTGAGGTCCGGCAGCTTTGATCTTGGGGCTGTGTCCTTAAAGAATGTCCTTAAGTTTGGACCCCAATTTATGGAGTGAAGCTTGAGTCTTGCTTAGCTGTACCTTAACCAATCATTTGACTAAAATATTACTAAACAATTGTCTGACCAATCCTAACATACGGTAAACCAATTCCCTAACCAATCATATCCCACCACCTTAATTGATTTACACCTAGCAACATTAATTATGTAACAGACAGAAACCATCAAAGAATCGGGCAGAGATCACACAGACAAACAACAGGGAGGTGGGGACCATTGTGACGAAACAATAAAGAAATGAGGATTTCACAACCACAACTATCGAGAAGTGATTTTTTGCCAGACAGCTATTAGGACGGGGTCTCCTTCTTAACAGCCTGATATTACATTGTTTTAAAGGAATGTGAGGATGTGACTTCCTGCTTCTCATGGCTACTGCTCTCCTAATAAGACCTCAGATCTTATAATATAGCAGCAGGCAAAGGTCTTCGCCTTAGAAGTTCGGTTCAGTGTCTTCATCAATGATTTTTTTAGATAATGGCATAGAGAGAGAGTCCACTTATAAAGTTTGTGGGTGATACCAAGCTGGGAGGGGTTGCAAGTGCTTTGGAGGATGAGATTAAAATTCAAAATGATTGGGACAAATTGGAGAAATGGGCTGAAGTAAATAGGATGAAATTCAATAAGGCCAAATGCAAAGTGCTCCACTTAGGAAGTGGCCCGCATACAAAATGGGAACCGACTGCCTCGGAGAGAGAACGTGCAGGAAGGGATCTGGGGTCAGAGTTACGGCCCTACCAAATTCACGGTTCATTTTGGTCAATTTCATGGCCATTGGATTTTTAAAATGGTACATTTCACAGTTTCTTATATTTAAATCTGAAATGTCATGGTGGTGAAACCTTGGGGGTCCCAAACCAAAAGGAGGTCGTGGGGGGTCACAAGCTTAGTAGGGGGGGTCACGGTATTGCCGCCCTTACTGCTGTGCTGCTGCTGGCATTGGCGCTGCCTTCAGAGCTGGGTGCCCGGCCAGGGGCTGTCACTCTCCAGCTGCCCAGCTCTAAAGCCAGTGCCCCTGCTCCGAGCCTCTTGCGGAAGATGTGGCTTTGTGTGTTGATTAGGTCCCTGTTCTGCCTTTGCTTTGTCCAGAGCGCTGCCCCAATCCACACGCTCCCGTAGGGGGAGACTGCGGATCAAAGTGGGGAAACCAAGGCCCAGATAGGTGACAATAAGCCAAACCACAGTGGGGGCGCTGGCCCCAGCTGCCTCCGGACCTACCTCTTAGGCCCCATTCTAACCACTCCCAGAACGTCTGGGGGTCTTGTACCCCGATGCCCTCCAGTGAAGGCGCTTTAACTAAGCCCCAAATCAGTCTGCTTTGGTATCTGACTGTGAGAGGTGCCCGCGGTCTTGGCATGCTCCCTGCCTGCCCTACAGCCCTTCTCTCCCAGGGAGGGTCAGGGCACTGTATTGCCCCAGGCGTTGGCCCCAGTTCCTTTCTGTGGGGAGGCAGCCACGGCCTGTTCAGGAGGGAGCCCCACACCTCATTAGCCACCTTGTAGCTATCTTCAGCCAATAAATGATAGAACGCCAGAGAGCCTTTGAAATGCAGCCAGGCTCCTAAATTTCACATGTTCCCCCGTTTTAATGTAAGTAATTTAGCAGGGAGCGAAATGTCAGCCGCCCGGCTCCTCGTGCGCCGAGAAAGCAGGGGGAGGAGGCTAATTGAAGGCAGGAAGATGAGACCGAAGGGGCTTTGAAATGAGATGGATTGGGCGGAAGGGGAGCCCCTTGTGTGGAGCCCAGAGCTCCGGCACACCCGCCAAGCTAATTAACTGCACAAGGGCAGAGGCCGCCAGTTCCCCCTGATCCCGGGAGCAGGGACTCCAGGATTGTGTTGAGCTGCCAGGAATCCCCCACCCCCACTCCCCGCCCTGCCAGGACAGGGTGGATGAGGCCCAGGCCAGACCTGGTCACTAGTGGCAAAAAACCAGTCCCACTGCAAAGTGGTGCCAGGAGCTGTGTGGCCAGGGGGAGCAGGGAGCCAACTGGAACTCTGCCTGGCTGGGGATGTGCTGAGTCCCCCGTGCCTGGTTTCCCACCTCTAAGACCCCGGTGATGAACATGCTCGAGATCTGGGCCTGGGCAGCGCCACGTCTAACGAGCTAGAGGCCTGAACTGGAGACATTCGCTCCCTCTGCCTCCAGCAGATACACCTGGTCTCTTCCAGGTGAGTCCCCTGCAGAACGGGGGTAGCTGTCACTGCCAGCAAAGTATTGGAGCGTGTGTGTGTCACACACACACACACGCAGCTACCAGTCTGTGAGTGTGTGTGTGTGTGTGTGTGTGTGTTGAGGGGGGCTGGCTCGTGGTGTGTGTGTGTGTGTTGGGGGTGCAGGGGTGCCAGGGCTGGCTTGTGGTGTGTGTGACTGGTAGCTCTGTGTGTGTGTGTGTGTGTGCGCGCGCGTGTGTTGGGGGTGTGGAGGTGCCAGGGCTGGCTCGTGGTGTGTGCGTGTGCCTGCTGGGGGGGCTGGCTCGTGGTGTGTGCGACCGGTAGCTCTGCGTGCATGTGAACCGGGGTGGGGTGTGTGTAAGGGCTGACATGTGGGCGTGGGCACTCCTGGCGAACAGCTCTGCAGTGTGTCCAGTCTGCCAGCCTGGCGCCGGCCCCCGAGCTGAAGGGGGAAAAGCAGCTGGTTTGCTTCCTCTGTCAGCTGTCAGCTGCTGCTGAGTTTGGGGCATCAAAGCGTCGGTGCAGCGCAGCTCATGGCTTGAAGTGGTGCTGGGCTGAGGGAGCCGAACACCCTGGGGGATTCATGGCCCTAGGAATTCGGAAAGCTGACAAAAGCACCAGGCCAGGAGCCAAGCTAGGAGTTATCCCACCCCACTACCCCCGAGGTAGCTCCCAGACCTGGCAGGGAGCTGCCCAGCAGTGCCAGTCTGGGAGATTAGGGCTTTGCTTGCAGAGAGGCATGACCCACAGGGAGCTCTCACAACAGGTGGGACGGGGAGGGTACAAGAGTGGGAGTCCCTGTCCCAGGGCCGACAGGCTCACTGACCTCTGAGGTGAACACACCAGAAGCCCCTCCCGGTGAGGGGAAGCCCCTGGGAGCGCAGGCAGGGAGATGTTGTCACAGGAGGCAGGTTCTCTCCCCCTTCTCCTTGGCACCCGCGCCCCCTTGGGGGAAAACCACCGGCCTCCCAGGGAAGGGGTTCTGTCACTGCAGAAGGGCCCATCACCTGGTACCTGGGCACTGTGCCATTCCCCCCTGAAGAGAGGAGGGCCCCGGTCAGTGCCCCCTGCTGTGTGTGTCTCAGCGTCTCCCCTAGGGAAGGCTGCACTGAGTGCATGGCGGGGGTTGGGGGGGCTTGGTGTGGGGACTTATATGGGCTTGTACAGCTGGTGCTGGGCTGACTCCCCATGCCCATCCCTTTACACTCCCCCAGTGCCTCGGGTTCAAGGGGCTGGCTCTGGGGGTTTCCTGGGGTGTATGCTCCAAGTCCCTTGGCTTCTGGGGATGTGCACTCGGGTCATTGGGGTTAAAATACTGACAGGCTACACAGGCCCCCTGTGCCCCGTACCCCGGCACTGCGTCAGGCAGGTATCCTGTGCCATAACAGTAACAGAGGGGTAGCTGTGTTAGTCTGGATCTGCAAAAGTGACAAAGAGTCCTGTGGCACCTTATAGACTAACAGATGTATGAGAACATAAGCTTTCATAGGTTGCATTCGACGAAGTGGGTATTCGCCCACGAAAGCTTATGCTCTCATACATCTGTTAGTCTATAAGGTACCACAGGACTCTTTGTCACTTGTGCCATAACAGTGAGTGAGGGGCAGAATTAAGGTTGTGCAGACGTCCTTTGCCCTTGGCAGCTCCTGTCTTCTCCCAGCCTCGAAGGAGTCCTCCCACCATTTTTTTAAAGAGAATTTCTTAGGATTGTTTTGTTTTGTAAAAGAAAGCAAAATGGCGGACTGTGGCGTTTTTCGGGCTCTGGGGGAGGCATGGGCTCCTTGGAGCCGGCATCACCACAGTGGTTACAGAGTGAGCCCTGCCTCACTCGGTTACTTTCACACCTTCCTTCAATCCCATTCACCGCATCCTGCTGCCTCCACCCCTCTTTATCTCCCTTCGGCCTGCAGCTCTTGCCTCTAAGCACAGCTGCCCCGATCCCTTCACCTGCCCACTGTGACATCATCCCGCTGCCTCCCCCACCCCCGCCCAGCCCATGAGGGGCATTACGAGCAGCTCCCGGCCAGGCCCTGCCCCCTGCGCACTGTTGCGAAGCCAGCGCGGGGGGGGGGGGGTCATTTGCAAAAGGCTCCGACCCGGCAAAACAGAAACATCTGGCTAGCAGGAGCCAGCAGGTGCCACGTCCATTGCTCTGAGCCCAGCAACTGCTGGGTGATGATCAACCGAGCCGGGCCACGGAGCCCTGCATCTTATTGAAATCGTAAATAAGGGCTCTTCTGCCGTCGAGGTTTACACAGATGAAGAGGTTGGTGTGTGTCTCTATTAAATTAACTATTCAGCCTCGTGGAGGCCTGCGTCCCGCTGCCCATAAATTGCCAGTGGAGACCCTGCTTTATTGGCTGTTCTCTCGGGTTAGCAAAGGCATAAAACCTGCCCGCTCCCTGCTGCGCGCCCCTCGGCCTGCTCTGCCTTCTCGGCACCGGTGATAACGGAGAGGAGGAGAGAGATGGGAGGGGTGGGGAGAGGTGGGGGGGTGATGGTGGTGACTGTGGAGAACTGCCGCACCGCACGCCCCATCGGTCTGTGTGGTCCAGGTTCCCGCCTTCCCTGCCACGCCACATTGGACCCGTGGGCCCATCTAGCCTCTGCCAGGTTGGATCAGACCAATGACTGATCTAACCTGGTATTACCCCACTGACCTGACCCCTCCCGCACTCCAGGGAGCCTGGTACCATGCCCGCCCCAGTGCCCATGCTGACCTCTGTTCCCTTCCCAGCCTGCTCTCTTGATCTGTGGGGCTGGCAGGGCTTGTGTAAGGTGCGGAGAGGAGACCTCCCATGGCTGCTTGCCCCAGCTCTCTGCCTTGCGCTTGCTGAGCTGACTCCATCCCAGTGCGCCGGAGGGGGAAAGTGCAGCCCCCTTTGCCTAAGACAGCAGCCCTCATGCCTTACAGGGAGCAGGTCACCTGGGCCTGGAGACCCCAATACACCCCCCAGCCCAGGCAGGGCCCAAGAGGGGCTACACCCTGCTCTGCCTGGCGCGTGGGGCTGCAGACGCGCTTCCCCCGCCGGCGATTCGGTGACGTGCACAAACAAGCCGCTGAGCGGAGAGTGGGGCCCAGCCGCATCCCTGGGGAGGGGCGAAGGGCGGCGGCAGCTGCCATCTCTTGGGAGCCAGGCCCTGACCTGCCCTTTATGGGGCTGTCCGCAGGCTGTGAACTGCTACTTGAGGGGGGTTGGCTTGGGCTGCTCAAGGCAAGGTGGGGTGAGCGAGGTGGAGCCGGCCTGGCCCTGAGTCACTCCCTGCCCACGAGCCCCTCGGCCACCTTGAGGAGCCCAGAGACCCACCTCACGAGCACAAGGGGCAGGCCGACATGGGCAAGGGATGGGCCCGGCCCAGGTGGCTCCCCGGGAAGCAGGTGCAGCCCCTCCCTGCCCTTTGTTTGCAGCCGGGGGGGCGGAAGCTCGGGTCCTGTCTCTGGTTCCCATGGCTGCGCGGTGGGGGCAGGTGCCGGGGCGGCCTGTTGACTCTGCGTCTCTCTCTCGGTGTTTGAACTCCATAATGGCTGTGCCGGGCGAATGCAAAGAGCTCCGCTGTTTACTCACAATATTTACCTACCCAGTGACTCATTTAGTGCCTCTCAGTGGCTTTGAACAGGTGCCGCGGAGCTACCGGTGCTGCAGAGCTTTGTTTGCCCAGGTCCTGCTGGCTGCGTCCCCGGTGACCCAGGAGCCAGGATGCAGCCAGGGGGCCAGCGAGCTCCATCTCAGAGGAAACGGCCCCATGAAGTCTCGTCCTGGGGCCCAGAGCCGTGGCACACGGCACAGCTCCGAAGTGAGCAGCAGTGGCACAGAACAGGAGAGAGGGTCGGTGCCCCCCCCTGTCGTGCCACGCACGGGATCCACACACAGTCCAGCACGCTGTGCACACCTGCTCCCGTGCACAGCTGTGCACGCACGCGCGCCTGCACGCACCCGCACGCAGAGTGTGGCCCTGGGTACCTGTGTGGCATTCCCTGCATTGCGTGCCCGGCTGCCTCAGACATTCCTGTGGTGTTTGTGTGCCTGCAGACGCCCGCTTGAATATATGGCACCTGAGAACATGCAGGGTGTGTGTGTGTGTGCTCAGACCGACGGGACGGACCCACACCTAGGCACACTCCTGTATGCACAATCCCTGGCATGTTCCCAAGTCCCTACACACACACACACACACACAGGCACCCTGGTTTACTTTGCCAGCCCTATAAATACCCACCTGAACACACGCCCAGGCCTGGCCAAAACCCACCTCCCCCAGCCTGCTTGTATGTGTCTCTGCCCACTCCCAGAATGGGTGGGACCCCCGTGTGCTGCTGGGGTGATGTAACGGGGGCTCTCCGAGAGACAGAAGCCCTAATATTGGCAGCCCTGCCGGGGCGGGGGAGGGGGTGTAGAGGCGAGTGCTGCGGGGTGGTTTGCAGTCCCTGATGTGGCGTTTGCCTGCGCAGCTGCTGCTGTGGCATTGGTGTGTGGGGCCGGTGCCTGATAGCGCCACAGCATCCTCTCCTAGCCCTGCCAGGGCCCAAAGGAGCCTCCCTGGGCTTCCCCCACCCCTGCTCAGGGTGCCTGGTGGAGGAGTCCCAGCGGGTGGGGACAGGGGAGGCAGCTGAGTGGTAATTGTTCCCTGGGGATCAGGCGGGATCTTGGAAGCCAGCTGCGTCATTAAGGCGAGAACTGAAGTGAGACCTGCAAGGGCGGGGAATTGGGTACCCTGGGGAACTGGGGACCAGTCTAAGGAGGGATGCGGGAGACTTTCTGCGTGGCGGGATCAGGCATTTCACAGCCCGTCTGCTCCGAACAGAGCCAGGGAGTCTGGTGCTGCTGGAAGACACAGAGCTCTGTGGGAGAGGCCTCTGCCAGGAGTGCCAGGGCAGCCGGGACAGAGTCTGCTATGGGCCCCTGCCCACGACATAGCCCAGTGCACTCGATTCAGCCTGCGAGAGACCCGGAACCAACACTGGGTAGCCTGCACCCACCCCCATTCCCCGTGCAGGCAAACACCGGACACCCAGACAGAGGCTCCTGGGGCCTGTGGGGCAGGGGAGGGGCACCAGCAGAGCTCTGTGTGCGTGTATGGGGAGCCCAGGCCAGGAGTAGTGGGGCAGGAGAGGGGCACCGGCAGAGGCGTGTGCGTGGGTGTGTCTGCCGGAAATTCCCACAGCTCCTGCCAGTGCCAGTAGGGGTGGCTGGTCGCCAATGTGCCCTGTTGTCCTTGTGTCGGTCAAGCCAGCACGGTCCCGCTCTGAGCCGGAGTGCGGAGCCCGGCACTGTGCTTGGCATGCTGGGTTTTGTTCATCCCGCTGTTACTTCAGGGCTGGTTTCTCACAGAGCTGACGGCCAGACAAGACCACTGTGATCCTTCACTTTAATCTCCTGTATAACACCGCATTGCCCTGAGACAATTCCTGCTTCGCATCCAGCCGCTGGGGCTGAACTCGTGTGTGTCTTCTAGAAAAGCCATAGGTCAGCTGTTCCAATGGTTAGTTACCCTCTCTGTTAAATGTGCGTGCCTTACATCTAGCCTGAATGACTCTGTCTGGACCAGCCCGTAGCCCCCCGTTGATGTGACCGTGAACCCTGACCCCAGACGCGGGGAGTTGGGCCCATCTGGGGGAGTGGGGAGGGGCAGCTTCCCTCCGGATTCGGGGCTCCTGCTTCTGTCTGAGCCAATGAGGGGAGAATTAAGCTGTTAATGAGCTGTCTGTCACCGGCCTGTCAATTAGAGATGGTTCATAATGAGGAGATGAGGGGCCAGGGGATTCTCTGCTGAGCAGGATGCAGGGGGACTGTGTCACGGGGACAGGTGTGGGGAATGGGCAGGACCATGGACTGTGGACCATGAACAAAAGGGATCCTGGTCAGGAAAGGGTGGGGGGTGAGACCTGTGTGGGCAGATGGGCTGCAGAGGGCACTGGCTGGTGGCTGGAAGGACAGAGGGACAGACCAATGGATGTGTAGAGCCCCATTCCCCACCCAGCCCCTCCTATGACTCTTGACCCCTGCCTATGATGGGTAGAACACGTGCTCCCTGCTGGTAGCAAGAGGGGAATTTGGCTGTGATAGCATTTTATACACTCTGGCCCTCCTGCTCGCCAGGCACCCTGTCCTGTGGTCAGACCACTAGCCCAGGCCCAGCTCTGCTGGGCGGGAAGGGCAAACTCCAAGTTCCCCTGAGAGCAGGATGAGTCTCCAGCCACGTGCTTTGTCTGTCTGATGCCCCACTCTACAGCCTGCCTGACAACAAGCTCCTTCTGGAGCAGAGCCTCACACCCCTCTGGTGCTGCCACCCCCATCCCTGCAGGGAGCCAGGATGGGCCACATGCTGCCCGAGAAGGTATCCATTTCCCTGGGGTGTCCCGGCAGGATGGAGAGGCCCTGGGAGGTGGTTTTCCTAGGCTGCTGCCAAGGGCACATGGTGGGACGGGACCACGTCCCAAGGCTCTTGCAGACTCTCCTGCCAGTGGTTTGGCCGAGCAGGTGAAGGGGAAGCTGCTCCCCCCTTGGAAAGTCCTCAGGGTCCATCCCTCCAGCCTTCAGCACCACTAGGGTCTCAGGAGTGCAGCTGCTAATTCCCCTCCTGATAAGCCAAGGGCTCTGCTAATCCCCCCTCATTAACTCTCCCTAATCCTGAGTGAACAATGACTTGGTGATGGCCATTTTAACAACTCCAGGCTCTCAGCAGCCTGCTCCCCTCCTCCCTGAAGAAGGGTTTAGGACCTGCCCACCCCCGCAACCCTCCACTGGTGTTGAAGGGAGGGGACGGCAGGAGCAGGGTGAGGCAGGTTGCAGATGGGGACTCTGTGCAGCACAGGAATGAGGAGCTTATAGGGAAACATAATAACCTATTGTCCCCAAACCACGGCCAGGCAGCTCCTGGATTCCCAGGGACGGGTGTGCACAGCTCTCGGGAGCGTCAGTCTCACAGAGTCAGGCTCACAGAGTCCTTTACAAAGACCAGGAAGCAGCCAAAGTCCTTCACACCCTTGAGCCCTGAGCCCCACCTGGGAAAACAGGGCAAAAGGGGGAAACGGGACAAAAGACAGTTCTGGAGACTTACCCAGCCCAGATCTTCCCAGCTTCCCACCTGAACTGGCCTCACTTCCTACCCAGTACAAAGAATCCCAGCTCAAGAAACCTCAAAGCAGTTATAGGTCCCTTCCCAACTCACCCGTTGGACTATCGACCCAGGCAACCCAAGGGCCGTCTGCAGCCCCCTACCCAGCCCACGCCGAGATGCTCTAAAGGGGGATCCCCCATCCTCGACACTTGGCCTTGCTCTGACCTCTTAGGTATTTTATGGCTATGCTGCCCAGTGAGAGAGTAGTCCGGCCTGGTGTCCGCTGCAGAGAACAGGGCTTGGCCCCCTGCAGTCCCATGCTAACCCCAGCCCCTGGGCTCTGCTCTCTGTGGGTGCCCTAGCCCCGATCGAGCTCTGTAGCCCTGCGGAGGAGGGAACAAGACTGGGGTGACGGTGGGTAACATTTGCTGTATCAGATTGTAACCTGGCCCCTTCTCCTCCTCCAGGTCAGGGGCCTTCCTTCCTCCCTCCCCCCTCACAGCTCTGGACCTAATCCCCTCGGAGGCCCACAGGATTCGGGCGGGGGAGGAAGAGAGAGGAGCCTTTGAAGGGCAGCTGAAAGGGAAAGAAAAAAGTCCCTGGATTTTGAGCGCTTGGCTCCTCTCCAGTTACGGTGACCCTGGGAAACAGCAGCTAATTAAGGGTAATTTTCCCCACAATCCATATTGTCTGGGGGACCTTGGGGATGGGACTGGAGGGGGGCAGGGTCATGACAGGTGGGTTTCCCCCCCCCCCCCCCCGTCTGGGGCCTTCCTGATGTGATCGCTGGCCAAATGCTTTGTCCTTTCCCAGTGGGGCTAATGGGATAATCCTGCCCTGGCCCCAGGGCAGTCCAGCCCGTAGTGACCTGCTCAGACAAGACCAGTGGGATGAAGGGACCGTGCCAGGCTCCGGATGGATAGAAATAGATGCCATCTGCTGCGGATCCCCCAGCGTAAACCAGCTTCAGTGTGAGAACGTCACTTCCCTGCCCTTCCCTGCTCTGCGTCGGCTGCCACCCTAGGGAAGGGGCCCTGCTGGTAGGACTCTGGGATTCTAGTCCTGCTTCAGCTCCTGACTCACCAGCTGGCCTTAGGTGAGGCTCTGCCCCTCCCTGGGCCTCAGTTTCTCCCTCCCAGAAACAGGGACGACACGACCAGCCCGCGAGGGCTTTGAGCTGCTGGGGCGGAAGGCACTGGAGTCAGCTGCATTCCTGGCTCCTTGCACCGTGGCCCACAGCCCTTGTGTAGGAGGCTCAGGGGGGCTGCTTGGACGGATGTACCCCCACGCACATGCTGTGTGTCTCTGTGCTGTAATCTCAGGCTGGCCCCGGCCGGTTGCATACTGCACTACAGGAATATCAGTTGGTAGCCCTGGCAGCAGGGCCAGCCTTGCCAGGGAACTGAACGTTAACCAGGTGGGGAGAGGTGGGTGCTGGCCAGGCCAGGGCAAGGCACTTGCGCTGGGGAGAGGGGAGCAGGAGAAGTGCTCCCCCTTCCCCGGAGTCCCTTTGAATCATTTTCCTGTGAGATCCAGCTGCTGGCACCAGCTCTTGACAGAAATCCCAGATCCTCCACCCTCAAAGGAGCAGGGGACCCAGTTAACCTCAGACCGCTGCTCCTGTTTAACACACAGCACTTGTAGCCATAGGGTCTTGGAGTAGAAGTTAAGGCATGTCTACACTACACAATTAAGCTGACCTAACTTATGTGGGCAGGCAGCCCCCGCAATAATTACACTGCTTGTGCGATGTAACAAGAGAAGGTTTATTTAAGGAAGAGCAGAGATTCAACTAGCAACAAGAGGGTGGTGAGGACAAATGGTTACAGTGCAATGAAAAGCGTAACACAGGAACTTGGGCATATCCCCGGGTATCCATCATTCTCTTGCCTAGCTGGTAAAGCAGGTTTCTCCCCTCAAAGTTCAGGCTGTTGCAGAGCTGGTGGCTTCCCAGGAACCAGGATCCAAACTTCCATGAGATACCCCCACTCCACAAGATGTTTCCTCAGTGAGTGGATCCAGAGAGCCTCTCTCCCCGTGTGCTACTGAACCAGTCTATTGTCTCTTTTCCTACCCATCGTGATTCTGTCTCTGTTGTAATGGTCCTTCATCACCTGCAAGAGGTTTTGATTGTTTGCAGGCGTCTCTGATGCTTTTCAACTGAGAGTCTTGGGATGGAGCAAGACGGGACAACTGAACCTCACAAGGCATCACCAGCTAGCCAGGGCGGGATGGCAACTCCCGCCTGCCTGAATGGGCCCATATGGAGAGATATTATACTCTAGTGCCTAAGCCCTGGTCTACGCTACAGAGTTAGGTTGACACAAGGCAGCTTATGTTGGCCTAACTCTGTAAGCGTCCGACCCTAAAATTTTACTCCCAGTGACGTAACTCGCCCGCTACACCGACTTAATAACTCCAGCTCCACGAGAGGCGTAGGGTCAGCGTTGACATAGATAGGTTGATGGAGTCTGTGTAGACGCTGCGTGCTTCCACCGACTGTTGCTGGCTTTCAGAAGCCGTCCCGCAGTAACAGTTTAATGGGTGCAAGCGCTCTTGGTGAGAACGTGCACCTCCGACACAAGGAGCAAAGTGTAGACACACACAAGTGATGTAATTGCTGCGGTGGCCATATGATGAAATAAGTTAGGTCAGCTTCATTTTGTAGTGTAGACATCCCCTAACTTTTACTCCAACTCCCTATAGCTACACGGTTCCTTAAATATTATGAGTCTTGACAAGTTACAAGCTTTCTGTAGCTACCTTATATGTCACTCCTTATAGCAGGGGTGGGCAAACTTTTTGGCCCGAGGGCCACACTGGGGTTGCAAAATTGTATGGAGGGCCAGATAGGGAAGGCTGTGCCTCCCCAAACAGCCTGGCCCTGCCCCCTCTCTGACCCCCTCCCACTTCCTGCCCCCTCACTGCCCCCCTCAGAACCTCCAACAACCCCCCACTCCTTGTCCCCTGACCGCCCCCTCGTGAGATCCCTCACCCTAACTACCCCCCAGGACTTCACCCCCTACCAACCCCCTTGCTCCCTGTCCCCTGACTGTCCCGACCCCTGTCCAACCCCCTGTCCCCGACAGACACCTGGGACTCCCACACTTATCCAACTCCCCATCACCCATTCCCTGACCGCCCCCGCAAAAACCTCTGCCCCATCCAACAGCCCCCTGCTCTCTGTCCCCTGACTGCCCCTCGGGACTCCCTGCCCCTTATCCAACCCCCCAGTCCCAGCCCCCTTACCATGCTCCTCAGAGCAGCGTGTCTGGCAGCCGTGTGGCCTGCCGAAGCTAGACACGCTGCCCCGCAGGAGCTCGCAGCCTCACCCTCTTACCTCGCAGCGGCAGGACCTCAGACCTTGCCAGAGCCAGCCACACCGCTGCAGTGCTGCCCAGGAGCAGTGGGCCAGAGCGCTTTGCATGTAGCAACATGGCTGCAGGGAGCAGGGACAGCAGGGGAAGAGCCTGAGGCAGCATCCCCGGCCGGGAGCTCAGGGGCCGGGCAGGATGGTTCCATGGGCCGGATGTGGCTAGCGAACTGTAGTTTGCCCACCCCTGCCTTATAGATAAATACTCTGCAAGATGTGTGTTTGGTGCAGTGAGTTTGTCAGGTCTGAGACAGGAGTTGTTTGCACAGAACCAGGAACTCTTTGCCAAGGGCAGGGTCTGGGTCCCAGGCAGAAGGTTTGATCTCCTGAAGCTGGTCTCTGGCAGGTCTCAGTGGGCGGGGTCAGAGGCACAGAGAGTGGGAGGCACATTTGTGATTGTCGGGGTCTGCATTCATGGCGGGCCAGGGAGCTGGGAGGACCTGTGTTGGCAGGGTGTGGGAGGAGGACACTCTGGGTGCCTGATGGAGCAAGGAGAGGTTTGGGGCAATGCTCAGCTCAGGCAGGCCACCATTTCACTACCTGCCCGAATTCCCCATGCGCCACCTGCCTCGGATATGCCAGGAACTGACAACAACCTTGCTCAGGGCTTCCCAGCGTGTGCCCCTCCAGCCCGTTGCCCTGCCCAGCCCCCTGGAGCAAGGCGCTAGGAGGCTGAATTCTTCTTGCATGATGTTGGACTGTCCATTTCTATGACACCTCCCTGGAGAGGGGCCTATTGGTGCTTTGGCCTGGTGGGACTGCAAGGAACAGGGCCCTCTCCCTCCGGCTGTCATCAGGCCGCCGTGTCCCCACGATGCCCCTTATCGGTGTGCTCTGCAGAGCTCTTAGAAGCAGAAGGCCCCTGGGACTCTGGGAGTATGGCCTCCCCTCGCCCCCATACCGCAGGACAGGCGCCCAGGTCTGGACTCCCCTCACATCCGTGCAGGGAGGTTGGTGCCCTCTGGCTTTGTTCACCCCGGGAACCCCACAGCCAGCATGTCAGTAGCACAGGAGGCCTGGGGTGCCCAGCAGGGAGGGCTGACCCAGGTCACCAGACTGTGGATTAGCCACAGATGGAGCCGGGACGGCTGGCTCGCTCTGTTTATTCCCACCTGTTGACAGCGCTAGTGATCTGGGGCGGGGGAGAGAGGTGCTGAGGGGGGCTAGAGAGCCCGTCCGGTCCCTGGGGATAAGCAGCCTGCTCTGTGCTGGCGGAGAACAGCGAGGGACTGGCACAGCCCCTGGGCACCTGTTGAAAGGAACCAGACAGTTGACTGAAGGGATGAAGGGCAGACAGGCCCTTGCTTCTGTGATGGGGTTTTCCTCAAGGCACCTTCCTCGGCTGTTCCCAACATGTCCTGGAGCAGACAGACTCAGCCAAGCTCCCAGCAGCCCTCACAGGCTGGCATCGTATGGACATCGGACCCTAGATGTCTGGCCTCATGTCTCCTCTGTTAGATCCTCCTAGGCAGGGCCCATGTCTCCTCGGTGTTCCAGGCAGGGCCCCATGCAGAACGTGAGATTGGGGGCAGGGCCCATGTCCCCCTGGTGTTCCAGGCAGGGCCCCATGCAGAACGTGAGATTGGGGGCAGGGCCCATGTCCCCCTGGTGTTCCAGGCAGGGCCCCATGTAGAGTGTGAGACGGGGGGGCAGGGCCCATGTCCCCCCGGTGTTCCAGGCGGGGCCCAGCACCATTCTGACTGGGTAGCATTTTACAATGCCCACGGTGCAGGCAAATGAAGAATCAGGCCCTGTGGGTCTATCTGTGTCTGTTGCTTGTTTTTCTTGGGCCTGTACAGCCCCCAATCCCCCTACACTCACCACCCCTCTCCTCCGTCTCCCTCCCTGTCTCATCTCCTCTCTTTCATCCTCCAGAGTCCCCGGCCCCTCCCTGGCGTTTTCGCTGCCTCGTGAGAGGGCTCTGTCCCCGTGATCCGGAGTGACAGCTCGCTGCCATTCCTTGCCTGTCTTGCTTTATTTCTTGTCTTCTAGGAGATGGAATGAACTGAATCCACATTTGCTGCCGCACGGCCGCGAGCACGCGGGGAGGTGAATGGGGACGTGCCGCGCACTTTGGTGAAAAGTGATCGGCTAGGCCGGATTGACAGGTCAGCTTTCAGGCTGCATTTCCCCTGGCAACCCATTAAGTGCTACCTTTGACCTGAGCAGCCATTAGTGGCCGTCCCATGAAGGAGGCAGATGGCTGCAATCAGGCATTTTGGAATCAAACGTGAAATAGCTGAGCACGATAACCCGCTTTCCCCCCCGCCCCCAGCCCCACTGTTGCCCTTTCAGGAATGTAACGAGCACCCAGAGACCCAGGACAAACGGCCAGCCCGAAAACAAACCCCGCTGCCGATAAGGAGTCAGGGAAAGCCAAGGCAGGGATTACAGCCCAGGGAGGAGTTACGAGGACTCTAAATTCACTTAATGACTTTGGAAGACAAACAGATTAGAGAGATCGGGAGATTGGGGAGAGGATCAGCTAAATTGGAACCATAGCCCGGTTGCCGGAGAGCCGCCCGGCAGATCTGCACGCCGAGCGACCCAGTGGGCTGCCTGGTGGAGACCCCAGCACTCACCCAGTGGCCGCACGGGACCTCGCCCCTTTCCAGCCAGCTGCCCCGTCGGGATCTTTTCCACATGCCCGTTATCTCACAGGGGTCCCCATCGCCCACCCAGGCGCCCTGCAGGGACCCCATGACCCCCACTGGAATGCTGACTCTCAGCCTCCTGCGCCCTAGCAGTCCCGTTCTCTTCAGTAGACCCTGAAGGGTGTGCGCAGTGGTGATTTTAAACTGACTTGGTGCTCCCCCCGCCCCCACTCCTGCACCTGCTCCATGGCACAAGTCAGAGCAGCCTCAAAGCTGCTTTAATATTCAGCAGCTCCCAACAGCCCCACTCTGGCAGCTGGGGATTGCTCAGGACCACAGGACCTTCTCCAGGCCACATCCCTGCCCTGGTTGCCAGGAAGGGTTTGGTCTGGAAGCAGTTACACTGTCTCTAAACCACCCCCCATCTCTGGGATTCCCCTAGGCAGGGGAGAATTGTCCTTGGTCACCATAAGCCAGCTCTAGGGCTGTTTTATGTTACTGGAGCACCACAAAGCAACCCCAGTAGACCAAGTGATTTCAGTGGGACTTCTTGGCAAGGTGCTACCCTATGAGCCTGATCCATAGTCCGTGGAAGGCCTGCTACTGACTTCAGTGGGCTTTGGATCAGGGCTTTGGTGAGGCTAACAGCCTCCTGGGTTATCTGGGCTTGCCAGGCAGCTTTAGACCAGGCAGGGAACTGTTGGCTGGGGAGCTGTCTCTCAGCCCCAGCTGGCCGGTGCTTCCAACACCCAGCTAGAGTCAGTGGGCTCAAGGGGTCTCCTGCCAGGAGCAGAGAGGAGCTGCTGGATGACAGAGATGGTGTTGGGGAGTTCAGGGGGATATTCTCCTCCCCAGGAGGTCACAATACGTGGGGACGGGCCAGGCTGTCTCAGGCTATGAGGCCAGATCCCGCTGCAAGTGGGAATTGCTTGAAACTCCCTTTGTAAGTGTGTATTTGCCACCTTGACGATGCCGATGGTGGGAGATGGTGCCCTCTTGTGCCCGCAACAAGGAACGATTGGACAGGATTAATCTGCAGCGGCTCCTCCACGGGGGACTGTCTGCTCTGTCCCAGCGCTTCCCCTGCTGGAGCCTGGTCCCAGCCAGCATGGGGCCAAAGCGGGGAGAGAAGGGGACAGTTCGACTGGGTCCACAGGGGCTGCCCTGGAGCTCCTATTGCTCCTAGGGGTGCCACCTAATTGTTGGTAACTGAACCCTGAGGCTCCGCCCCTGCCCCGCCTCTTCCCTCAAAGGCCACGCCCCCATCACTCACACCTCTCCCCCCTCCCGCCATCACTCATTGGATCATCTTCACCTCCTTCTCCCTCTCCCCGCCCCTGGTCCCCCACCAGCTGGGCTCCCTCTGCTCCGGGGCAGGGATGGGATCTGCTGCAGCCTGACAAGGAGTCTGCGTGCAGGGAGGAGGTGGCCCCAGCTGAGCAGGGCCTGGTGCGGGTTAATGACCTGGTACCTCCCCCCACCCCACAATAACTGGGCTTTTGGGGTCCGGTCAGTACATGTGACTGGATACTGCCAGGTCCCCTTTTCGACCAAATTCCTGGTCAAAATCTGGGCACCTGGCAACCCCTGAATGGCACCCGGACACAGAAGCCAAGAACCGGACTGTCCAGGTAAAAACTGGATGGGTGGCAACTCTAGCTGCCCCCTGAGCCCATGTTTCCCCGCACAGCCTGTCCCACCCTTGAACCCCTGTTCCCCTCATTATGTTCCCCTTGACCTCAGGCTCTGGGTAACCTCACGAGCACAGCTGGCCTGGAGGAGGCTGCCTGATTAGTCAGAAGAGTCAGCAGACCGGCTTTTAAACCCGGCAGCTGCAGCTACTCAATGGCTGCTCAAAGCATTTGCCCATGGCTGGGATAGCACCTGGCCCTGCTTGTTCCCAGCCCAGCTCCTGCCCTGCCTTACTCCAGGTATCCGGGTTCTGATCCTTCAGCTCTGAACCTTGGCTCCAATTCCTGGCTTCTGACTCCTGCTCCAAATGCTTGGCATGACCACCCACATCCTGGTCACAGGATCCACCCACATCCTGAAAACAGGCACAACGAGCTCCAGTTACAGATAGTGCCAGCCAGCTAAAATCCAGCCGGGATAAGGATCATTTGCAGCTGCAATTCAACAATAATGAGGGGTCCCATTGCGAGGGATGTGTGAACTAGACTGGTTACATTGCAGAGGGGTTGGGAAATTTCGGTGTGATTTTTCCAACAGAAAATACAGTTTCTGCAAAATTGAAATTTTTGTTTTTGCAAGAGAATTTTCAGTTTTTTCATCAGGAAAATCTAAATGAAATATTTCATTTTGGGTGCCCACAAACTGAAATATTTCGTTTATTGAACTGTCCTGAAACCTTTACTTTAGATTCAGTTCAACAAAACATTAAACCATGTTTACCTATCAGCGCCGTGCGTTATGGGAACTGTAGTTCAGGCCCAATTCTCTCCTATGGGCTGGATTCCCTGGAGGACTACATCTTCCCATATTGCAGTGTGTATTTCTCTCTGAGCTGAGTGGTGTATCATGGGAATCACAAAGCTGAATGCAGTATGGGAGATGTAGTCAGGTGAAGGACACTGGCCCGTATAAGAGAATGTGGCACCAGGCTCCCAAACTACAACTCCCATGGGGCATGCACTTTAGTATTGAACTGATTTGGAGTTAAGTGTCTTCAGGTCAGTTCAATAGACCAAAAGGAAACGTTTCATATTTTTTGGGAACCTCATCATCTTTTATTTTTGATCAAAAATGTCACAATGTTTTGATATTTCTGCAGCGAAACTTTTTGAATGTTCATTCTGTGAAAAATGTTGAAATTTCCACTTTTCCTCCCGATTTGGGACAAAACCAAATATTGAAATGTCAGAACGTCCAATGGGACCAAAATTCTGAATTTCCCTCAGCCCCACCACAATGCTAGTAATGGCTGGTCCCCGCAGTGGTTTGACACATGTTCTGAGGGCAGATTGGTTTGAGTGAAAGGATGTTGCGGGGTCCCTTTTCTGAGGTGCATGTCTTTCCTTGCGGCTAGCTTGAGTGGATGTAATCGGAGGATGTGGGGGACTGACCCTACCCCTCCGAGCATTTTGGGGCCTGGTAAGATGACTATGTTCTTCCTGTTTCCCAGTGGGCACCACCTAGATAGACCCTCCCTGGCTTCCTGCTCAGTGCTTGGGGCCCAGGAACACTTTGCATTTAGAACCAGGTGGGCACAGCGATTCTGGGTGTTGCTGCCCAGCGTGGCAGCTGCCCGATGGAAATCCCAGTGGTCAAGCGCTCCACTGGGAAGAGGCAGCTTGTGTGCCCAGAGCATGAACTACATGTTCAGGGTTGCTCATCCCTGAGCACTCAATGGGATCACATACCTGCTGGGTATCCAGAGAGCTGCCCTGACAAGACCCCCCCACAGAGGAGTCCAATAACTGTTCTAGGAGGGGTGCTGTGAGACAGGGATCCCATCCAGATTACCAAGCCCTCAGAGAACTTGCCAGATGAACCCACTGGCCGGTTTCCTCCAGCTGTTCTGGCTGATGCCTTGTACCGAAAGCAGACGTTGGGTGAAGCATCCTCTCTCCAGGTGGTGTGACTGATTTATGTGCAGTGTCACGAGCCCAAGAAGGAAGAGGGATGTGTCTGGCTGGCTTCCGGTCTGGCCGGGATCCCTCTCACTCTGTCCTTGATCAGCTTTACACCCAAGCAAAGTAAAGGCCCCACTGCATGGTGGCTTCAGCTTCCTGACTCCCCCCACCCAGCCTCAGGGTCCCCCACAACTGCCGTTCTTTAGCGGTTAGAGCAGAGGATGCTCTGGGAATCAAGACTCCTGGGTTCTTAGTGGTTACAGGGGGCTGGGAGACAGAGCTCCAAGATTCTGTTTCGAACTCAGCCCCTGACTCACTGCAAGCCATGTCCCTTCCCTGTTCCCCAGTTTTCCCATCTGGGGCTAGCAGAAGCTATGAGATCGTCAGAAGAAAGCAGGCAAAAGAGTAGGGCAAAATGTTGTGACCCCTCCACATTCTATGTCTGTGCGGGTCACTCTGCAGCAAATCCTGTTTTGTTGCCTCCTCTGACTTCTGCAAAGCTCCTGACCCCTGTGTGGCTGCACACCCTTCACCCCACTGGCCAGCCGTCCTCCCTCAGGGCCGTCGGACACAGTCATGCTCCAGATCTGCCCCTGGCTCGGGCCGGGCAAGTGGCAGAGGCCGTAGCGGCGTGTGGTGGGTGTGAAGCCACTTTTGGAGGTGCGGATGCTGGGCTCGGGGGAGGCAGGCTGGGGTCAGACCTGCTCCCTCCTGCTTCCGGAGCTAAACTTAGCTGGTGCTGCAACCGTTCTGTCAGCATGTCACCGACAGGGCCGGCCTGCAGGAGCTGACATGGGAGAATGTCCCCCGACAGGCCCCCCCTGCCCTCACTCGAGACCCTCCCTACCCCGCCAGCCCAATGCAGAGTCACGCTGCGGGCACACGGGCCTGATAAAGTGTCAGCACCAGAGCGGCTCTTCCAGCAACACCTCCGGCCGCTGACGTGCCCTGGCCCCGCAGCTCTGGGACGCTGGCTGGGGGATGAGGAGCCAGCGGTCTCCCCGGAAGGCGAAGAGCCTGGGCTGATAAGTGTGGGGGAGGGGAGCGAGGAGGCATTAGCTAACGCCCGTGATGAGATGAGTGGGATACTTCTTGCCTAACGCAGGCCAAGGCGGGCGCTCCTGGCTCCTTCTTAGACCTTCCAACCCTGGGGCAGGATTGTCCAGGGCCCCAGGGTCAGCCCCGTCCTGCTGGAGTGGCCAGGATGGTACCGTTCAAATGACATTGGCTGTTCTGGACGAGACAGTTACGTTCTTGTGTCTCTCCCAGGGGGTGCTGTGCTTTTGGGGGTGCTACCCCTCCTCCCCAAGCCGGGCCCCATCTCCCCACATCTCAATCTGGCATGGGGGCGGGATAGTTTTCTTGGGGTGATACCCTGAGCTCCTGCCCACGCCCCGTTTCCTTGCAGCCCAGCCTGGCGTTAGGGCATGGTATGCTGGTAGAGATGGGATCACTCCTGGCCTTGTGTGGGGGGTACCAGTGCCAGTCAACTGGAAATCGAGCCAACCAAAAAACCTGGCTTCAAAGTCATTTCCAGTCCTATACCCGCCCCTGGGTCCCACTTCAGCCTCACTAACCCCGCTTCGGCCAATGTCTGTGGCTTTGTGAGCCCATTGTCCTATTTTTTCTCCTTCCTTTGCCGCTCACAGCAACCTCCAAGGGGAGCCCAGATGCCACGGTGATGGGCACTGATCTGAGACCGAAGACAGACTGCACCTGCCTGGCTGTGCAGTGGAACGGACTCTCCCAGGTCGCTGCCATTTCCCGGGCCAGCCATCCGCCAGGAAGGCTTAGGCGGGTGAGTGGCTTTCAGGCTGCCTGGGCTGGCTCCTGACTCCCCTCTCCTGGCTCCCCTCTTCAGGATTGACGCTCTCTCTGTGGGTTTCCGTTATCTCCTTGCATTGTCCCAAATACACTGGTGGTTTGGGAAGTGCTGCCATGGTGCTTCCCTCCCCGGGGTTCCTAACTGGCTCGGCTATGGTTTATTTCTCGGGTGGCCGAGGAGAAGTGAATGCAGGATCTCTGGTTCTCCCCTTGCCCTTTACTACACAGTCTGCAGACAACAACAACGTCAACATCACCTGTGGGGATTGTCACAAGAACGGCTATACAGGCTCGGACCAATGGTCCATTTAGTCATATCCTGTTTTCTGACAGTGGTCCGTGCCAGATGCTTCAGAGGGAGTGAACGAAACTGGGTCATTTATCAAGTGATCCATCTCCTGTCCTCCCATCCCAGCTTCTAGTAATTGGAGGTTTAGGGCCAGCTGGAGCACGGAGTTGCATCCCTGACCATCTAATAGCCATTGATGGATCTATCCTCCATGAATTTATCTGATTCTTTTTTTAATCAATTTATACTTTGGCCTTTGCAGAATCCCCTGGCAATGAGTTCCATAGGTTGACTCTGCGTTGTGTGAAAGGGTACTTCCTTTTAAACATGCTGCCTATTAATTGAATCAGGTGAGCCCTAGTTCTTGCGTTATACAAATGGGTAAATAACACTTCCTTATTCACTTTCTCCACACCAGTCATGATTTTAAAGACCTCTATCATATCCCCCCTTAGTCCTCTCTTTTCTAAGATGAACAGTTCCAGTTTTTTTAATCTCTCCTCATATGGAAGCTGTTCCAGACCCCTAATCATTTTTGTTTCCCTTCTCTGTACCCTTTCCAATTCCAATATATCTTTTTTGAGATGGGGTGGCCAGAATAGCATGCAGTATTCAAGGTATGGGAGTATCATGGATTTATATAGCGGCATTGTGATATGTTCAGTTTTATTATCTATCCCTTTCCTAATGTTTCCTAACATTCTGTTAGCTTTTTCAACTGCTGCTGCACATTAAGCAGATGTTTTCATGATGACTCCAAGATCTCTTCCTGGAGTGGCGACAGTTAATTTAGACCCCCATCATTTTGTATGTGTACTGTACTTGGGATTATTTTTTTCAATGTGCATAACTTTGCATTTATCAACATCAAATTTCGTCTGCCATTTTCCCCAACTCAATCAGCTTTGGACTTACTGCCTTGAGCAATTTTGTATCACTCACAAATTTTGCCACCTCACTGTTCATCCCCTTTTCCAAATAATTAATAGATTAGTTGAACAGCACATGTCCCGTACAGATCCTTGGGGGACCCTGCTATTTACCTTTCTCCATTGTGAAAACTGACCATTTATTCCTACCCTTTGTTTTCTATCTTTCACCCAGTTACTGATCCACGAGAGGACTTTCCCTTTTATCTCATGACTGCTTAGTTTGCTTATGAGCCTTTGGTGAGGGACTTTTCAAAAGCTTTCTGAAAGTCCGGGTACACTATATTGATTGGATCACCCTTGTCCACATGCTTGCTGACACTCTCGAATTCTAATAGATTGGTGAGGCATGATTTCCCTTTACAAAAGCCACATTGACTCTTCCCCAATAGATCGTGTTCATCATCTATGTGTCTGATAACTCTATTCTTCACTATAGCCCTGGTCTACACTGGGAGTGGGGGGATCGATCTAAGATACGCAACTTCAGCTATGAGAATAGCGTAGCTGAAGTTGACGTACTTAGGTCGACTTACCTCGGCATCTTCACTGCAGTGAGTCAAATGCTGCCATTTCCCCGTTGAGTCCACCTGAGCCTCTTGCGGGTGTGGAGTACAAGAGTCGACAGGAGAGCACTCGGGGATGATTTATCACATCTAGATTAGATGTGATAAATCAACTCCCGATAGATTGGTTGCCACCCGCTGATCTGGCGGGTAGTGTAGACATGCCCACTGGCCTGTAATTGTGAGGATCGTCTCTGGAGCCTTTTAAAACAAATCGGTGTTACATTAGCTATCTTCCAATCATCTGGTAGAGAGACCTGCTACACACCACACTTAGTAATTATGCCTTCCAAGGAGAGTAGTGGGGGCAAAAAACCCAACTTGTTTTCAGACTGAGCTTGATCAATTGATGGAGAGGGAGCAAATGATGAGATTTCCTACCATGGCGTGTGGCCCATCTGTGACTGTTAGTAACAAATATCCCCAACGGCCAGAAACGGAACACTAGATGGGGAGGGCTCCGAGTTACTACAGAGAATTCTTGCCCAGGTGTCTGGCTGGTGGGTCTTGGCACATGCTCAGGGTTTAACTGATTGCCATCTATGGGAGTGGGAAGGAATTTTCCCCCAGGTCAGGTTGGCAGAGGCCCTGGTTTTTTTTCTCCTTCCTTTGCAGCATGGAGCAAGGGCTACCTGCTGGTTTGAACTAGAGTAAATGGTGGAGTCTCTGTAATTTGAAGTCTTTAAATCAAAATTTGAGGAGTTCAGTAACTCAGGCAGAGGTTATGGGCCTATTACAGGAATGGGTGGGGGAGGTTCTGTGGCCGGAAATATGCAGGAGATGGGACTAGATGATTGTGATGGTCCCTTCTGGCTTTAAAGTTTATGAGTCTAGGAGAATTTCGTATTTGAGTTCCTTTGGAACTCTTGGACTGGGCCTGGTGACTTATTGCTGTTTAATTTATCTGTTCCAAAAACCTCCTCTACTGACACCTCAATCTGGGACAGTTCTTCAGATCTGTCATCTAAGAAGCCTGCCTCAGGTCTGGGGCTCTCCCTTGAATCCTCTGCAGTGGAGACCGATGCAACAAATTCATTTAGCGTCTGCACAGTGGTCTTGTTTTCCCTGAGTGTTCCTTTAGCATCTCAATCATCCAGTGGCCCCACAGACTCTTTGGCAGACTTCCCGCTTCTGATGTACTTTTAAAAAATTGCAGTTCGTTTTTGTGTCTTTAGCTCGTTGCTCTTCAAATTTGTTCATAACCTGCCTTATTATAGTTGACTTGCCAGAGTTTATGCTCCAGGTAACAGCAGGTAACATTTCAACTCAGATCTCTCTGCGTCCACATCCATCTGATTCAGCCGCAGCTTGCATGTCAGAGCCAAACTGGGTGACAATCTAAAGAATTATCACCCGCAAACAGAAAAAAAGGCAGCCAGCCAAGGTCAGATTCAGCCAAGACTCCACCATTAATTCCTGAAATCTCTTCCACCTTTGACAGCTGAGTGTTTGTGATTCCCAGTCCCATCCTGGTTGCAGTGAGAGATGAGGACATTTAAATGAGCTGAGGCTCCCAGCATCCTCTGGGGGGTCTGTGTTGAGGCTCCCAGCATCCTCCAGGGCTCAGTGCTGAAACTCTCTACATCATAGATTCATAGAGTATAAGGTTAGAAAGGAGCATTAAATCAGCAGGTCTGACCGTCTATGTATGACAGGCCCTGACATTCCATCTTTAGAGCCCAGTGACTTGTGCTTGGCTAAAGCAACGCTTCCGGAAAGGCTTGATTTGAAGACATCAAAAGATGGAGAATCTACCACTTCCCTTGATAGCTTGTTCAGTGGTCTATCACCCGCGCTGTTAACAACCTGTGTCTTATTTCCAGTTGGAATTTGTCGGGCATCAGCTTCCAGCCACTGGTGTTTCTCCTGCCTTTCTCCGCTAGATTATAGAGCCTGTTAGTACTCAGTGTTTTCTCCCCACAAAGGTGCCGAATCCACCCGAATCAAGTCACCTCTCAGTCTCCTTTTTGATAAACTTACCAGCTTGGGCTGTTAAGTCACAGTCAGGTATTTTCTCCTGCCCTCGCACCATTGCTGTGGCTCTTTTCTGCACCTTCTCCACTTTTTCAACAGCCTTTTAAAATGGAGGATACCAGACCTGGACACAGGAGACCAGTATCGGTCTCACCAAGGGTGGGTCCAGAGACAAAATCACCTGCCTGTTCCCACTCACTACTCCCCTGTTTATACAGCCAAGGATCACATTAGCCCATATTGCTACAGCATCGCACTGGGAATTCTCAATGAGTTGCTTGAGATACGGTGTCCCCTGAACATCCTCTGGGCCTTTGCAGTGAAACTCCCAGCATCCTCCATGGCTCTGAGCTGTGACTCCCAGCATCCTCCATGGTTCTGAGATGTGATTCCCAGCATCCTCCATGGCTCTGGGCTGTGAATCCCAGCATCCTCTTACTCCTGAGGGCATTCTGTGCCAAATAATGCAAAATTCTGCACCAAAAAATAAAAATTCTGCACACAATATTTTAAAATTCTGCAAAATTCTGCAAATTGTATTTGTCAAATAAATGTGGAGGCTCCGGCGTGGCATTGGGGAGCACCGGCCACTGGCTGCAGGGAGATGGGAGATCACTGTGCAGCTTCCCTCAGTGCTGAGGCAGCACCCAACCCTAACACAGCGCAAGGACCCGGCTCGCCCCAGAAACACCTCAGGACCCTGCCCTCCATGCCAGATGCACCAGGTGTCGGTAGGCAGGCTCAGCAAGGCAGGATCCAAGTGTGAGTTGAGAGGGTTCTGTGTGGGGCACTCTGAGTACAGGCGTCTTAGTGGAGGATCCGAGTGTTGGGGGGGATCTGAATGAGCAGGGACTTGTTGGGGGGTTCTGGGTGCAATGGTAATGGGACTCTGCAGGGGGTCCAGTGAAGGTGTTTGGGACTCAGTAGGGAGGGTGTCTGGGTGTGAAGGGGATAGAGCTCAGCAGGGGCATCTGGGTGTGGGGAGGGGCTCAGTGGGGGGTCCAGATGCTGGGGAAATTGGGCTCAATGGGGTGGGGTCCAGGTGCAGCTGATTGGAGCTCGGTGGGGTAGGGATCTAGGTGCAGATGGCTCATCGGGGTTGTCTAGATGTAGGGGAAGTGGAGCTCGGCAGGGTCGGTTCTGAGTGGGGAGGCTCAGCTCGGCAGGAGAGTCTGGGTATGAGCGGGTCTGGATGCATAGCGGTTGGGCGGATAGAGGAGCAGCTCCCTTTACAGCTCCCCTTGCAGTTGAGGAGCGATGGGTGCAGGAAGCGCACGGATAGAAGGGAGTTTGCAGAGTTTCCTGCAGTCAGGAAAGAAATCTGGGAGTAGGGGTGATCTGGCCCTACATGCCATGCAGGTGAAGAGGAAGTCTCATCCTCCTCAGCCTAGCTGGGTCTAGCAGCTGTGCCTGGTGCAGGGTAGGAACCACCCACTGGATCTTTACCTGCTTGGGAGGGTCGTATGACTGCTCTTGTGACTTCCCTTTGCTTCCCTATCAGAAAGCCATTTTTCTGCGGGGAAGCAAAGAAATCTGTGGGGGACAAAAATTCTGCACATGCGCAGTGGCGCAGAATTACCGCGGGAGTAATCCTGTGGGCCTTTGCAGTGATACTCAGCACAATGCTGTGACTCCCAGCATCCTCTGGGCTTTTGCACTGAAACTTGCAGCATTTTCCAGGGCTCTGTGCTATGACTCCAGCATCCTGTGGGCCTTTGCAGTGATACCCCCAGCATCCTCCATGGCTCTGTGCTGCGGCTCCCAGCATTCTTCATGCATCTGCTGAGGTGGGTGTGTGAGGAGGCAGCTTCCTCATTCCCTTTGGGCTTTCCCTGCTCTTCCTGTCCTGTGATGAGTCCAAGAGGCCTCTTTGGCTGAATCACTGTTGGCCGTAGCAGGACAAACCAGGCCAAACTGGCTCTGTGGTTTCATCGTGTGAATGTCTTTGGCCCAGAGCAGCAGATCCCTGCCTCCAATGCTAATCAACACCCTGTCCATGACTCACCCTCCTCTTTGCAGGCAGCCCCTCCAGCTCCCTGGCCACAATGGAAGAGTCGCTTGCCCACCTCTGTGTTCACTGGAAGCCCCATGGCAGGTTCCCAGCCTTCTTGCCAACCACAAGGCCTGGAAATAGAATCATGGCAGCGTAACATCAAGTGTCGCTCTCCCCTGGGGAGGCTCCCTAGCATGGTCCTGCATCAGAGGGCACAAGACAGTCAGCCAACCTGGGAAAAACTTCAGTGTGTCCCCCTCCCCCTGCCACTCCCCTCCCCCTACCTGCCTTCGAACAGCAATGCAAGGGTGCTGGAAGGATCGCAAAGTATGTGGGAGGCTACTGGGGTGGGGGCGATCCCATGCTCCAGGTCACAACGCTGCTTGCTCCAATTTGGTCTGGCTGCTCCTCCGTCTGGGGGCAGCTGGTGACGGAGGAGCATGTGGGACAAATTAGAGTGAGTGGCATTGCGACCTGGTGCACAGGGTTGAAACTCCCTTCCCCAGATATAGCCTGGCTGCCCCTCTGCCGTGCTGGCAGGGAAGAGGCTCTGTCATTACACCACCCAGAGGCACCAGTTGCTTCTCCCAGAAATCCACGGGCTCTAGAAACCTGTTGTCCTAGGCAGCTGCCTCATTTGTCTCTGGGTAGAGCAGCCCCTGCTCATCTATCTAAGTATTTGTCCAGCCCCCATCACAGTAGCATCTGACCTCCGTGCCGTCCGTAATGAATGGATCCGGTGCAGGAGAGAAGTGTTATATCCTCCGTTATTCCAGAGGTTATGTCTACACTAGCATTGGTGGTGTAAATTCCAGCTCAAGGGGATGTATCGGCTCTAGCTCAGCCAGAGTTTGCGTGTCAGAAATAGCATAGCCATGGTGGGGAGATAGATTAGCTGCCCCATGTACCATCCCTGCTAAGGCCATTGATATAGTCCCGAGGTGGCTGACCCATCCTGCTGCTCACGCCACCAGGGGGACTGGTGGCACTGCACTGTGCCTCTCTAGTCAAGCTGGGACTGACCCCTTCAGCTCTTGTACAGACATGCCCAGGGATGGGGCATTCAGAGATGAAGGGGCAGATTTTGAAGGGCTCGACACATTGGGCATTTGTGGCTGAACCATAGAATCATAGAATCTCAGGGTGCGAAGGGACCTCAGGAGGTTGTAGTCCAACCCCCTGCTCAAAGCAGGACCAATTCCCAGCTAAGTCAATCTCTTGCATCCTACCGTAGAGCCCTGTGAATGGAGCCGTCCTCTCTCCCCAAAGAGCAGGTCATTATCATCCAGTGCCTCGAAGGTATTGAGGCTCCATTAAAACCAGTGGGAGTTAGTTGCTTAACCACCTTTGAGGGTCTATGAGCAGGATCCCTAGGGTACTGTCACTTTAAGAGCAGGGCAGGCTGGGAATGCTGCCAGGTTATAAAAGGGGAGAGTGAGCGACAGGAAGGTGGCTAAAAGGGAGGGAGTTGCAGTCAGAGCTCCAGTTTGGAGGTATGGTCTGTGTGTGGAGAGAGTTTGTTTTGTTGCTAACAAGCTGGGGGTTGGCCTTGATGTCGTGCTCTGGGTCCCAGTCTCATTCAGGGGTCTAGGGACCAGAACTGCTATTTGAGGTAGCAACAGTATGAGATGAGTTCTGTGCTGGGCGAGAAGGCTGGGGAAGCTCAGAGCTGGGGCTGTCCCAGCCTCTGTCCCCTGGGGTAAGCGGGATATGTCTGAGGGGGGCTTCAAATGGAGGCTAATGTGGCCATAGCTGGGGGGTTGACACTGAGGCTTGGGGCTGCCAGGGCTGGGGGTGATGGGTTAATAAAATCCGGGAGGGCTGGGCATTTGGCTACCCAAGGGTCCCCTCTTTAGCCATGCCTGAGATCTGTGGAGGCTAACAGCCTGGAGTGCGCTAGACACTTGTGTGAGTGCAGGGCTGCTGGGCTGCAGAGCTCCTTGGCTTCAGAGCTTCCCCTTGGATTTGGGAACCCACGTGCGTGGGCCCTGGCTCAGGAGTAGGATGGATGGGTGGGGGGCTGCCATGGGGTCAGGGTACCTGCCCTACCTGCCTGTTTGCTGGACCAGAGAGCAGGTCCTGAGTCTGTTTGAACCGCACCTGTTTATCCCAAGCTCCTTTCTCTGTCCGTGGGCCTCTGGCTCTGAACTGATGGGCGGTGCCCGGCGCAGGAGGGAGTGGGCACTAAGTCAGACACAGAGCCCCTTGTTGCTGTGTGGTTTCCTCATCCATGCTCTGTGTGAGCGCCTCCCTCTGTTGTGGGGAGGGGAGACCCCCTGCCCCGCTGCTCTGGCTGCCGCCTCTATTGTGGGAGCGTATGGCCTGCTCTCTGGGGCTGGGATGATGATCCGTTATTGGGCACCTTCGGGCCTCTTTGGAGGTGCTGCACCCCAGCTCCAGCTGCAGTCACTGGGTGCTGTGAGTTCTCAGGCCCGTTATCCTCGGATTTCAGTGAGCCTGGAGCACAGGGAGGTGGCTTCCTTGGACCAGGTGCCTTCTGCCCCCTGGGAGAGGCTTTGCTGAGCTGCACACAGTATCCTAGGCCTTGGTTTACCCGTCCATACCCTGTGAGCCCCAGCTGCCTGGCACAACTACGCCCTCCCTGTCCTCCTTGCCCTGTGTGTATTGCTCCCCCTGTTCCTCCCAGGTCCATGCAGACCCCGTCCCCTCTCTCCGCCCCCTGGATGGTTCCATCCCCCAGCATTGCAATGTTGTGGTCTGCCCATTGCCCCTGCCGCGTCTAAAGCTCTTGCATCCTGGGCATCTGCGTGGGTCAGCTGCCCGTGGCGGTGTGTGTGCAGAATCCTGCAGGGACTCCGCGTGGGGCAGTGCCCCCTCTCTGCTCCTGGACGTCCCCCCGCTTGGCAGCTCAACTCCCCACCTGGTTTGCGCCTGGTGACCTCGCTCTGCCCCTCCTCCCCTGCAGGGCAGGGAGCTGCCTGGGTGTGTTACTGAGATCCTGGGGGGCAGGCAGGCGGGAGGGAGGTGCCCACCCTGAGTGCTGAGATCCGGGGAGGGGGTGTTGCTGAACAACTGCCTGCTTCCCCCAACTCCTAGCTGGCTTCTGCTCCTCTGGTAGGCCCCGTCCCCTCTGTGGGTAGGGGGGCACCCCACTCCTGGAGACAGCAGCTCAGCCGGGGAGGGGAGTGCGGGGGAGTCATGCAGAGTTGTGGGAGGTGGGGAGGTTCTCATGGGAATATTCCCTCTCCCCTGGTATGTATCTCCAGCCCCTCTCTTGTCTGTAAACGCCCCCCCCACCCCCAGCCCCAATGTATGTGTGTCCTGGCCGCGCACCCCTCCCCCTCCCCATGCCTCTCAAAGCCAATTCACCACTTCTCTTTTCAACTCCTCGGACACGCGTCGGCTCAATTAGCCGGGGTGTCTGCGCTGGCACGGCTGGGCTCCTGCTGCCGCTGTCTCCTAATGCCCTCATTTCACGCTGCCAACGGGGAGTCGGGTGGGAGGGGGCGGCTGGGGTGCCTCGTGCTGTGCTCGAGCAGCGGGGCCCGTGTCCTTCCTCTGTCCAGCTGTGGGAGCGGCTGGCACCCCACTGACCCTGGGAGCCTCCCTTCTAGGTGACGGGTTCCAGTCCAGCCTGGGGATGGCCAGAGACGCTTTCCTCTGCCCCTCGTAGGCCCAGCTGGCTGACTGAGCAGGCCCTCCATTGCTGGTAGGGGGCTGCAGGCACGTCTCCGCTGCAGTTAACTAGAATCACATACACAACTCTTAGTGCAAGGGTGGCAGGGCTTCCAGCTGGTCGGCCTGCCGGGGTGCCGTCTGCACCAAAGCTCCCTCCAGCAGGGAGAGAGGCTCCTGGTGGGCAGCGGTCTGTGCTGGGAAGAGAGGGTTCCCCAAGGGTACCCTCTGGGGTGGGGGCATTTCCTCAGGCGCCCCCCCAACACTTGGGTGAGGGGAGTGAAGAAGGGGATGGGTCGGGAGGGAGCAGCCCTGGCTTTGCGGGCCCAGTGCTTGCTGGCCAGGAGTGGAGTTGGGCTCGCCTCTCCCTGGCATGGGTCCCTCACCCAGCCTCAGCCCCTCTCTACCCCTCCCCAGCAGCGTCCGGCTGTGTGCCCGGCAGCTTCCCGCCCTGCTAAGAGCGGCTGGCGCAGGCTGGGCTGAGGGCAGATGGCTCAGGTCAGACAGGAAATGAGTTAAGGCCAGGAGGGCAGGGTGGGGAAAGGCCGCAGCGTTCTCCCCCGGGGCAGCGTTAGACTCCTGCCTGGGGGGAGAGCGGGCTAGCAGCAGCACTGTGCTGAAAGGAGGAGGCGATGCATCGGCCCGTGCCCGCTCCAGCTGCCAGCCCCTGGCACCCTGCCCCAGGCTCCTCGCTCCACGTCTGGTCGGCCAGAGATCAGTCTGTCTCCTGGAGGGCCAAGCCCGGTTCTAACCCTCCAAGCACAGCAGAGGCCATCGTGTAGGACCTATGCTAACCCACAGTGATCACACACAGCCAAAGTGCTTAGCATGCAGGCTTGCTCCCTTGACCCACGGCTGAAATGCAGCCACCTCTGGGCATCAGGGGTGGAAACACAGATGTTGAACAGTGTTGCTCCACACATCTCTCTAGGGCAGGAAGCGAAGAAGAATCTCGTGGCTACTTGGCACTGCAGAGGGGGAGATCAGAGGCAGAAAGGGCCTGGGCTGGAATGTAACCAGGCTGCTGGACTGACACCCCCAATGCTTGCAAAAGGTGTCCTGGGTTCTCTGCTGATCCCCAATGGCCAGGGGTGAATTTGGGCAGGGGTGACACTGTAACGCTGCTGTTTCTGGCGGGACCCAACTGAGAGTGCCAATTCAGGACAAATTACTTCAAACAGGACAGTTACAGCCCAAGGCTGGGGTTTTTTCACCTCTAAGGCAAACCAAACCAGCCAAACAGAGAAGTCTTCGGTTTTACCCCTCTGGCTAAACCACAAGTCACACAAGCAATTCCCTTAGACACTCCAGTTTCCCAATATCACCACCATTAGCCACTCATTATGGGGACAAATGGTTATGAAAACCAATATCCCAGTAAAAGAGAGAGGTTCTCCTGATCCCAAAGGACCAAGCCCCAGACCGAGGTCAATATACAAATCCGATCTTACCCACAAATCACACTGTTGCCAGTCCTTTAGCATCTAAAATCTAAAGGTTTATTGTAAAAGGAAAAAGATATCAGTGAGAGCTAGAATTGGTTAAATGGAATCAATTACACACAGTAATGGCAAAGTTCTTGATTCAGGCTTGTAGCAGTGATAGAATAAATTGCAGCTTCGAGTCAAGTCTCTGGAGTGCAAACATCCACAGCTGGAATGGGTTGTTCAGTGCTTTTTCAGAGCTTCAGTTTGTAGCAAAGTCCCTCCAGAGGTGAGAAGATGGAGAAGAGGCATCAGCCTTTTATAGTCTTTTCCAGGTGTAAGAACCTCTTTGTTCTTCCTGTGGAAAATTACAGCAAAATGGAGTTTGGAGTCACATGGGCAAGTCCCTGCATACCTTGCTGAGTCACCAGGTGTATCTCCTCTCAATGGATCCGTTGTATAGCTGATAGTCCTTAATGGGCCATCAACCAGGCTAGGCAGAGCTGACACCAACTGGTCTGGGATGTCACCCAGATGCACAGCATAAGTTTGAGCTACAGACAGTATAGAGCCAATATTCATAACTTTAAATAGAAAAATGACACGTGCATACAGGCAGCATAATCATAACCAGCAAACCCTAACCCGGTCTCTCACACCTTATATGAGCCCCTTTATATAAGATTTGGTGCCACTACGGGACCTTGGTTGCAACAATAATCTATATGGTCCCAGATCATGTCAATAATGTCACAGACACCCGTTCAGAATCTGTAGGCTCTTAGTTTAGGTTTACCAAAGCAGTAGCCAGCCCCCGACAGCTGTGCCGAGCCCCCAGCCAGCGTGAAGCCCAGCTCACCCATGCTGGAGGATTGGAGTGTGGGGAGCTGCTCCCTTCATCTCCCGGGTGTCTTAGATCTGTACAACACAGGAGAGGGGTGCTGGGGGAGTCTGACCATCTCTCCTCCCCTCTCAGCGACCCTGAGAACCCTGGCACTTTGCAAGGAGCCCTGTGTACGCCGTGGTCAGGGCTGCCTTTGGTTAAACGGGACAGGGGTTTTCAAGGACTGAATGTTTATCCCCCAGCCCCTTTCCCAGCACTGCAGAGGGAGCTAATTGCAAGCTGGGGGTCTGTCACTCTGCCTCCCCTTTAGCTCAGCCTGTCTCCAGAAACGAGACCTTTCTCCACGGTGCCCGCTCCAGCTTTGGTTTGGATGGGAAAAGGGGGTGCTTGCCAGGACGGATTGGGGAGGGAAGATCTGGTTAGTTCTCCCCCTCGGCTTCTGTGCGTCAATATTATAGACGTTCCCCGTTTCTTCCATTCACGGACGCGTTAGTCACGCCACTAAATGATGGACTGGAGATTAGAGTCAAATTGCCTCCAGTTCTCTTGCGTCCCTGCCTGGCTGATTCAGCCCACAGGACTGCAGTGAACTCGAACAATCAATCCGTTGCTCTTGGCCACAGTTACGTGCTGCTGGAGACCAGGGCCTTACAGAGCTCTCGCACTGGGGTAATTCCAGGGGCTTCGTGCTCCGTGTCTTGGGTACAAACGGGAGGAGACTTGGGCAAGGAGAGCCCCTGAAGTGAAAGTGGCTCAGGATGACTGGCTTTGCATGGACTGCGGGTGATTTGCTACCCTTCTGCCAGCTGCTGGGAGAGAGTCGTGACTCGGTGCCCGCTGGGGGCGGCGGAGGGGAACGGGACTAGTGTTTCAAAGAGGCAATGTTTGTGTGTTTCGGCTTTGTTGGTACCTGCAATCCACAGGTGATAGCCATGCCCGGCCACCGGCGTGGGGAAAGGTCTGACCCGGGCACCTGTTTCCGTTAACACACGAGTTCACAAGAAGCCACTCGTGTCTGAGCACGGCAAACGATCCAAGCGGGGAATCAGGGGAGACCCTTCCAGGGGACCGCGGTGACCCACTAGGCATCTTGAGTACATTTCCCGGCCTGCCTGGTAGCAGAACGCTGCTCACAGGATTAAGTGGCTGCGACCAAGTCCCTCCCATTCCCAGCCTGGCGTCCGTGGGCAGGGACTGGGGTTTGCTGGGCCCAACGTGATGAGCTGTCGGGAGGCCCCTACGACACCCCTCCAAGACGGGAGGCAGCCGGGATCGCGGGGGAGCGCTGGATAGCGGGCAATTCACCGGCCTCCAGAGAGAAGGGGCTCCCTGGGACGGGCTCTGCCCCACTCCGGCTGAGTCCTGGATCCATTTCTGCAGGCAGCCCCGGCCCTCTGTTGCCTCTCTACCCTGACCTGGGGGGTCCCTGAGTGTCCCCCTTGGAGAGACCTCCACTGACTTCAGTGGGTGTTGGATTGGACCTCGAGTAAAGGGAGGGGTGGGGAAGCATGCTCACTGCCTCCCTCTGCTCCCCGGGGTAGGGGCGGGGAGGGGGGAGCGGGCCCCATTTCCCACTCCCACCCTCTGCTCCCCCTCTGGAGCACCTCCGCAGCCTCCATTGCTGTCTTACCTGTGTGCTTCTGCCAGGGTCTTGGCTGCTGCTGGAGCTTTGAGAAGTGGGGTGGGGGGGTCTCCTGGGAGCTGGGGGTGGGGGCTGCCCTGCATTCCTGGGCAGCGATAGCATCGCGTCTTGGGGCCCGGGCTGGCCCGGTGCAG
This sequence comes from Dermatemys mawii, assembly GCA_007922305.1. Taxonomy (NCBI): domain Eukaryota; kingdom Metazoa; phylum Chordata; order Testudines; family Dermatemydidae; genus Dermatemys; species Dermatemys mawii. The sequence continues at coordinate 9,576,278 of ML677401.1, read as the reverse complement.
GCCCACCAGCCCCTTCTGTTTGCATTCATAGGCAGAGATCTTATCGCCCGTAACTGACAACATCTGGACAGAGGCCCCTGGCCGGGCCTTTCCCTCCCCCGGCTTCCCCCGGCCAGGGAGCTGTGCGTCTATGAGGGGGAGCCCGTATGTCCCTCCAGCCCATTGTGTTCCCCTGCATGGCTGCCAGTTCTGCCAGGGCCAGTGGGACGGGGCTTCCTGGCTCCAGAGAGATGCTTGTGTCCTGTCCTATGTCTACTAGCCCCATTGCACCCCTGGGGGAGAGCAGTGGGAACTGGCATTCCCCCACTGGGCACCTTGCCATCCAGGGCCTGGTTGGGAGGGGATGGGGCAGGGTCACTTGGGTTCTCCCCCATGAAGTAGCCAGAGGTTGAGCAAAGGGCTGGTCCGTCTCCCAGGCCCTCTTCCCCACCCATGCCCTGCCTGTTCGTGCCCAGTGCCTGCTCCGGGCTGCTGGCCCCTTAGGCTCACTCCGCGGGCAGCCCTGCTACGTCCCTGTCCCTGGCTCCTCGCTGCTCCCGGCTTGGAAAGACGTTAGCAAACGGATTTTAATTCCTGCCCGCTAACTATCAGCGGGTCTCTGCCGTGCAGGCTGGGAGCCGAGAGCCGGGGGGTGGGGAGGTGTTGTCCCAGGCCAGGCCCAAGGCTTGCCAGCCGTCACCGGAGAGCTCAGGACCAGAGATACCTGACCCCCCTCAGCTCCCCAATTCATCCAGGGTTTAGGAGAGGCCAATACCAGGGAGTTCTGGGGATGGTCCCTGGGGTGACTACGGCTCCGCTTAGCAGTGGAACGCGCTGAGCTGGGCGGATTGCGTTACTCGCCCTCTTCAGCCGCTTCCCACGGCTGCAGCTCAGCCCTTGCCATGCTGGGCCACCTCAGCAGGCCACACAGGGCCCCCGGCCCCCTGGGGAAAGGGCTGGCAGCAGGTGACGGAGGCCAAGACTAAAGGACCTGCTCTGAGGGAGCGATTTGCAGGGCACCTGCAGAACAGGGGGAGCAGAACTGGAATAGCAGGGGGGCTGTGGGTCAAGACTGGGGGGCACAGGGAGCATGGGGGGGGTTGCAGGGGAGGGCTGAGCAGTAGCACAACAACCCATCCCTTGCCCCAGTTCTCTGTTCATCCTGCTGAATTAGGATGCAGGTAATTTGGGCAGGGAGCCCGGCTCTTTCCCGGCCGTGGTGCTGGGACGCCTCTGTCCCAGTAGCCCCCAATCCCGTGGCCTTCCGGAGCTGGCAGGTGAGTTGCTGAGGAAGTGCTGTTGGCAGGGGAACTTGGCTTCTGAGGTGGGGTGAATGAGGCCCTGTGTGCCCCGTGGGGCAGGCCGCTCGTTTACGGCTTCGTTAGCCAGGCTGCCGTGGTTCCCTGGCTGTGCTCAGAGGAAGCTGCCGGGGACTGGGTGCCCGTCGCCAGGCCGGGGATTGAAGGGGCTCTGGGTTTGGTGTCATGGGGCAGGCCAGGCGAGTGGGGCAGGGATGCTGCCAGTAGGAATCAAACCTGCGAGCAGGACAGCAGGTGACAGCCAGCTGGCGAGGTGTGGGGCCCTGGGCGCGTGGCACAGGGTGCCCGCTGGGCTGCCCGGGTGGGTTGGACGATGGTGGTCCTCTCTGGGGCCATTACCGGAGAATGCAGCACAGCCAGGGTTGATTCCCTGCCCTGGGGCTGCAAGCCAAGGGCCTCAGGTAACCTGAGGAGCTGGAGCAGAGAGCCGGGGAGCTCAGTCGCTGTCTGAACGAGCAGGGTCAGGTGGGGGGCAGCAGGACTTGGGCCCAAACTCCCTGACTTGCCAAGCTCCTTCCCGCCCTGTCTCCTCTGCCCACGCCTCAGGGTTCCTCCCTTCGGCCATCTCCCTCCATGGCCGGCTCCCCTCTCCTGGGTGCTGGAATGTAGGTCAGCCTACGCTGTGCGAATATTAACGACTCTGCAAGGAGCTGCCCGCTGCCCCACCCCCTCCTGTGAAATGGGGGGGCGGGAGGGGCTGCAGCTTCGTGCCCCAAAACACCGTCGCTGGGGAGGGGCAGACCCTGAGGAGGAGGTGGGGACAGCCTGGGGCTGCACTCGGGAGAGGGGAGGATTTAGGGACCGCCCCCTGATACTGGGGACTAAATGGAGGAGCTTTCCTGTTCGGACACCCACCCTGAGCAGAGATCTCTCCCCTCTCTCTCCATGCATGTACTGAGGTGAATTACCCTTGGCTATGACCCATTCCTGCACTGAGTTGGCCAGGTCTGTGGGCCTCAGGCCAGGGGAGCAAGCAGGGACCAGGGCGGACAAGAAATGTGTGGGCGAGCATAGAGCTGCGGGGGCAGAGAACCCCGGGGCCTTTGGAGCTGCCCCAGCCTGTCCACATCATAACAGGCTCCCCAGGGAGAGGGCAGGGCAAACCCCAACGGGTTCACACTGGACTGGGGGATGCACCGTTACTGCAAGTCGCCCATTCCACGGGCATGGAGCCGTGACTCTGCTTCGCCTGCTCTTGGGGCAGCCAGCGGCCCAGCACAGGGAGAGGAGACGGCCCCTGGCTCCGGCCCTGAGGAGGCCCAGGCTGGGCGTCCCGCAGCCTGCCAGACAAACCGTGGGAATGCAGAGAAGGGGCTGGAGGGAGGGAGTTAACAGGCCGATTATTAGCCGAGCTCTGCATAATTCAGGTCCTTTAGTGATGACTAAGTGGGGGTAGGAGAAGGGAACCGAGTTATTTAGGTGATCGGAGGGGTCATAATGCAGAGGGATGAGCGAGAGAGACAGGCGCAGGGAGCAGATGCCAGGGGAGGCTGAGGTCAGAGAAACTGCCTAATGGCAAAGGGGCTGCTGAGCTGGGGAATTGACCTGAGCAGGGCTGGGAGCCCGTCACTCCCTGACGGGGGGATGGATCCGGCTGGGGATCGTCCCTGGTGTGGGGCTGGGAGCCCATCACTCCCCAATGAGGGGATGGATCTGGCTGGGGATCGTCCCTGGTGTGGGGCTGGGAGCCCCGTCACTCCCCGACGGGGGGATGGATCTGGCTGGGGATCGTCCCTGGTGTGGGGCTGGGAGCCCATCACTCCCCGATGGGGGGATGGATCTGGCCGGGGATCGTCCCTGGTGTGGGGCTGGGAGCCCCGTCACTCCTTGATGGGGGGATGGATCCGGCTCTGCGATAGAGGCTATAGTGATCAATGCTGCTGTGGCCGCAGGGAGCAGCTGGCCCAGGATGGGGTCACGTCTGTCCCCCCTGGCACTACTTGAGCTCATGCAGGACATGATGAACGCACGAGGCCATGGTGAACGCACACTCAGAAGCACATGCCGCACTCGCTGGGTCACGGGCACACTCGCACACACCCCTGCCAGGACCTCTCCCCTGACGCAGCCGCAGGGGAGCACTGGGCTCCTCCCCCACTTTGCCGTGGGATCCTTTGCACTCCAGCCACAGAGAGACGGGGACAAAAAGGGACTTTCAAAAGGGCTAGTCAATGTTTGGGCCAAGTTAATTAATCCATTTACAGCCCATTCATCTGCTTGGGCACAGCCGCCCCCGCACCCCGTCCTCACAATGGGCCCACCACCGCCAAAGCCTGCGCCCAGACCGGCTCAGGACGCCCGGGGGGAGTGAGATGGATGGGCCCCTCGGCTCGGGGATTCGCCTCCCAGGCGGGCTCATTGTATCCGCCAGAACGAAACACGCTAATGCCAGGAAGGGGCTGTTCAAAGTGGGGGAGGAATGAGGGGGAAATGGAGCTTGAGGCAGGGGAGCATGGCATGCATGGGGGATGGGGCAGTAAGGGGGGGAAATGGGGCTCAGGGATTGGGCAGGAAGAGCATGAAATGGGGCTCAGGGGATGGGGCATGCATTGGGCCTGGGGGACAGAGCAGGAAGGATGGGGAAATGGGGCCATGGGGATGGAGCAGGAAATGCTGGGAATGGGGCCTGGGGGATGGATAAGGAAGTGCTGGGAATGGGGCTTGGGGGATGGGACAGGAAGGGGGGGAATGGGGCAGGAAGGGGGGAATCTCCCAGGCAATGCTGGGCTGTCGCACTTGGCCCCCTTGTTCCTGGTCTGCCGAGCAGCCAGGGATGGCCTGGGTCTGCAGCTGCCTGTTACTCCAGGCCAGGAGAGCGTGTCACGGGCAGGGATGTTGGGGGGCTGACATGACCCCCGCTGGCGCCCAGCTTGGCCCTGTTCTCCTCAGGCTGGCGCATGCTGGGTGGGGATGCACAAGGGGGCGGGTGGTACAAGGGCCCCAGCACGGGGCCGGGGGAGCAAGCGTTCTTCTTCATACCTGACCCGGTACCGCAGCAGGTGAGGGGCCGGGGATTGGAGCCCCCGGCTCTCAGACAAGTGGGTTACTCTGTCCATGGCGGGGGCCCGCTCACCCTCCCACAGCAGAGGGGTCACACTCCTGCCAGGGCCCCTCGTCTGGCAGAGGTCACTCCCCACGCCCCTCCCGAGTCCTGGCTTTTGTGCCACCCGTGGGCTGAGTGCAGCCAGTCTCAGCCGCTCTCCTCAGGCTCTGGGAAGTGGTGCTGCGAGGGGGCTCCCGGCTGCGGGGTCTAAGCCGGTGTGGGGGTCCTGGAGGCGATGCAGGCCAGCCTGCCGCAGTGTCGGGGCGAGGGGGAGGCAGGCGGCGCTGTGCCCGGAGTGCGGGAACAGCCTCCTGCTGCCAGCCCCCCACTGCTTCCTGTGCAGGCGGCCCAGGGCAGAGGATGAAAGCCGCTCAGCAGATGTTTCAGGCTTGTTTCATCTCATTAACCGTTTCCTCTTTGATTAGGGGATCAATTATTAATTGTTTCGATGAGAAACCTGAGGAGAATCCCAGAGTCTGTTCCGGTCCCAACCCCAGAGCTGCAGCATTGGGGGTGGGGGCAGGGGTGGCATAGGGATAGGCATTGGGGTAGGGGTGGGTGTGGAGAAGTGGCATATGGACAGGTACTGTATGGGATTTGGGGGCACTCAGTGGGGGGGTGTGTGTGACTATCAGGTTGGCAATAATCCTGTCCCCTCTGCATCTCTCTCCTCCTCCCCTCGATCTCCCAGCAAAATCCCCTTCCCCACATTCCCAGGTCTAGTTCTCACTCTCTATCTGGGTTCTTCTGTGTCCCCCACCCCGTGACCGGAGCGAGCCTGTCTGTTCCTTACCTCTCCACCCCATGCTTGTCTCTATCCCATTCCCACCGGCTCTGTCCTCCCCTCATGGTCCGGGCTCTGCTGTGTTCCTCTGTTCCACACGCTGACCCCAGCGATGCTGGGCCCGGCAGCTTCTGTCCCGGGAAGGAGCTGTGCCAAGCTGCCCTGGCTCTTCCCCGCAGAAGATGCCTGAAGTGGAACAGATGTGGGGAGGGGGGGAGGGGAGGGGAGGCTAGTGCCACTGCAGCCCCAGCTCCTCTCAGCAGGAGGCGCTGTAGGCCATGGGGCAGCAGTACAGGCCGGGCGATGCTCCCAGCTGGGGAGAACGTGTGGGGCAAAGCCTGAGTCAACAGGCCGCGATAGCACCACAGGGCATGCTGGCGGAACGAACGCGGCCTTCCAGCCCTCGGAGGCAGCATTTCTGCTTCCCGCCACGGCACTGAGGGACGTGGGCGCCTCCTCTGCTCCCAGAGCTCCTGGGCTCCCCACATGGAGGCAGCAGCCCAGCTCTAGGGATCCCAGGCTGGCAGCGCTAGGTGCGTGAACCACCCGCGGGTGGCAGCTGCAGCTGCTGAGCCTGGTAGGAGCTGGACGGGTCAGGAAGGTTCGGCTCCCGGGGACGGATGCTGCTCCCAGCGCGAAGGGCCTCTGCCCGGGTTCTGGGGGTTGAGAACTGACACCTTCCCCGTGTCTCGCGGCCTGGGCCGAGAGCCTGGGAACGGGCTTTGGGCGCAGCTGGGCGTGGCCAGGCGCTGGCAGCAAGTGGGGCTTGCCGGATTCACGGCTATGGAGCTGAAATGGATCGGTCCCCGGGCCGCATAGCACCGCGCTGCAGCGTGGCCGGCCCCTTCCCCCCGGCTCTGGGACCCAGGGCCAGCACCCGGGGGCACCCGAGAGCTGCAGCAACATCCCAACGGCAGAGCCCGTGGGTCAGGGGAACTGATGCCGTGGCAGGAGCTCAGATGCCCTGACCAGGGTACAAACACAGCTCGTTGGCAGTTGAATGACCACAGCTTCCCTCTTCTGGGCCTCTCGGGATCCATGGGCACGTGCAGCTCAGTGTAGCCCTCAGCCGGGCCCTTTGTAGGATGGAGACCCCTGGCTTAGCTCTCCCCCCGGCTCTGCCTCCCGCTCCTCCCGGCCGTCCTCACCGAACAGCCTGCCCAGAGATCTTCCTCCCCTTTCCCTAGTGAAATATTCATGGCTCGCAATGAAGAGTTAATTTAATTGCACTGACAAGTGGCTGAATAATTTACACTCTCTTCGCAAATGTATTTCGTAGGACATCATTAGCACCCTGACCCCTGGGCAACGCACGGGCACTGACCTGCTCGGAAATGCAACCAGAGCGCAGGGCGGCTTTATAACCAGCTGACCCATGGTGCCAAGGGAGCCCAGAGTCTTGGGCAGGGTCACGCACTGGGCAAAAAGACAGACGCGGGTTCCATCCATGCATCATCCTGGCTTCTGCGTTCACCAGGCCCTGCCTTCATGACCTGCTTATGCCAGGTGCTGCCCCTGCACTGGTCTCTTGGCCCATTGCCTGCAGCTGGCAGAGCTCACGGGTGGTGACAGGGGGCTCCCGCAGGTGATGGGAGATGGGGGCCAAGCCAGCTTCAGACGTGGCCGGAAAGTGGGAGCTGGCCTGCAATGACTACTCCAGCCCAAACTCCTCTTTGGCTCCAGTATGGCCCCGTGGAGCTGAGCCAAGAACTCCCTCCTGCTCATCCTGCTGGACTCTGCTTCTCTCACTCTCCTGCCCCCAGCCCCTGTCGGGGGGTGGGTGTTCCCAGTGGGAAGCATGCTCTGTGGGGTGAAAGCCAGGCAGCTGGAGGGAGGCGACAGACGGGCACTCAGGTGGGCTCACGCTGGAGCAGGCTCACTGGAAACGGCCTGGGGTCGGCCCTTCCATTGCAATCCCCTGGGGTAACCAGGGCGGTGATTACAGACAGGCTGTAGCAGTGCGTAGGCCCAGGGAGCGGCACTCGGTGTCATGAACCACAGAGCGGTAGCGCTGCCCTGCCCCAGGAACAGGGGCACTGAAGGTAGCTTGGCAAAGGAGGGTGCTGGGCCCAGGGAAACTATTCTGTGGGTGTGTCCGGTGTCCCTGCCGAGCGGACGGGAGGGCGGCGGGGCTAGGTGCATGGGGCAGGAGCAGTGCCGGCACGGAGCAATCTCTGTGCACTGCTGGCAGAGCCGGGCTTCCTTCTGGGCAAGGCCTCCGCGGCCAGGCAATGAGCACGTGGGATGGGCTGTACATGTGCGGGGGGCAACATATGGATGCCAAAGACGGCAGCCTCTCTGGTTGTAATGCATTGGAGGGTGTCTGCAACACGCGGCTTGTGGCAAGCGGGACAGGCCTTTCCCAGGTCCAGAGGAACCTCCCCGCCCCACATCCCTTTCCCAGTTTGGCTATGGAGGATATTTTCCCAGCCACAGGGTCACTTGCTTTTACTGAGCCCCTCGCTTGCCTGGCCTCTATGCACTGGCGAGAACCCAGGCCCGCCATGAATGAAGTTTGCTGGCTTCCTATGCAGTAGCTGGGGGAGCAGGCGAAACGGAGAAAGCAAGTGAGGTCACGGGCTGGCTCGTGGGCTCAGGGAGACGGAGGCTGGAGGGATTTGAAGGCTAAAACCCACCTCCTCCTTTATCCCCTGCTCTTGGTTTGTGTCCAAAGCCCATTCCTCAGCTGGAAAACGTTTGGCAAACAAGGCTTCTGGGCGAGCTCCGGATTCCGGAGATAACGGGGAGGCTGGGAAGGGGGGTGTTTGTTTACATTGGGGGGGCTGACATGTTGCTCTCTGGTGAAACCCAAGCTGGCTGGCGTTTATTTAGTAGATAAGAGGGTCAGGGAAGACGGGGTGCTCCTCCGCTCCTCCCTCCAGCTACTTTACAGCTCTCTTCCCCTCCGCTGGAGAGACTCACGGAGCGGAGAGCCAGGGGGGCGAATGGACGGCACGGCGGGAGGAGGGTCCGGCCTAGCGGCTCAGGTGGGAGCTGGCCCCCGTGGACAGGCTGCCAGAAAACTGCCCTACTCCCAGCGTGGTTAGCAGCAAAAAGTGGCGGGAGGAGGCAGGGGCTGTTGGCAGGTGAGCTGCGGAAAGGGAGATGCTCGAAGGAGGCTCCAGCAGCGGGGGAAAGCTGTCCCCACCCCTGGCCTGCCCTCCCCATCCCTCCTGGGCCTGCCTAGGGAAAGGGTGCCTGTCCCGTCACCCCTCAGTGGGGGATGGGCTGCTGTGGTCTCCCGCCCTGGGAGGGCAGGGCCAGCATGGAGATGGGATGGCTGTTGTCCAGGCAATCTGGATACGTGTCCCTATGGGGTGAGGCCCCTGGGACCTTCTAGGGTCCCATGACTTAGGGGCCTTCCTTCCTCAGAGCTCCCCACACCCACTTGCCCAGCTTCAGCCCCCCATTTCTGATGGCTGCGGGACTCTCCCCACCCCCATCAGTCTCTGTCCTCCCCACACCGCTCTCCCTTTGCATTTTCCCTGCCTCCTCATCCCACTCCCTCCCTTGCCTGTCCCCTCACCGCCCCTTGGTCTGTGCATCCTTTGCTCCGCCCTCTACCCTGACTCCCTTCCCTGCGCTCCTTTATCAGTCTGATCCCCACATCCACCCCACGCTGTCCCCCCCGCCTCATCTTTTCACTGGTCTGCCTTCGGCCTCTCAGGCGCGTTCTTTGTGCGTAGGAAGCAGCAATCGCGCAGGGCTGAGGCCGCTTGGGCCAGCGTCTCCGTGGAAGTATTTATGCCCAAGATAATGTTGTTATCATATTTTTATGCTAGGAAATTTAAAGGGCAGAGGTCGCCGACAAGCAAACATCTGAAGCCATCAGCCTGATAAGGCCTGAATTTCCTCTCCCTGTTTGCCAGGCTTCTGACCTGGTGTGATTGCGTTTATATAGATGTGTTTTCACACACACGAGGACTTTCCCAGCTGTCCCCTCCCTGTCCAGTATCCCTTCCCCGCCCCAGCCCTGACCTCCCCGAGCCCTGCGCCTTTCCCTCTCTCTCTCACACGCACACCCGCCCTGCAAGCTCCTGGCGCGCTTCATCACTGAACTCGCCCGAAGGGCGCTGAATTGGCACATGACTCCAGAAACGAGAGACCACGAAAGATCTGCCCCAGAAGGCAGAGGGGAAAGTCCGAAGGGCCACTCTGCGCCGTCGGCTCGCGCCTGACTCGTTGCTCTCCGGGAATGCAAACTACCGCCATTGAATGGCTGACTGGCCGCGTCAGAGCCTCGGCTGTGTGACAAAGGGCTGCTCGGTGCAGAGGTGGATTTGAGATTTGGGCACTGAGCTGAGCTGTGTTTCCTTGGCGGGGGGACTTAGCCGTTCTGTTTCCTTTCTGTCCGAGGGGGATCACAGCACAGCTGTGCCCCCCAGAGCAATGGTCAGTTCAATACATTGAAGACTGAGGTGTTCACAGACTAGGCGGGGGTGCGGCGTGGGGGGATACAGCAGACCCGGAGCTGGAGCAAATGGCCTCTGATTTTCACCGTGTGCAGCGGGGAGGGATATATACACACTGTGGTGGCTGAACCGCCCCCGGCAGAGGACTGTGCCAGTATCCTATACTGTGGGCGGGCGGGCTGGGGAATCAGCCCCAGAGGTTTCCCAAAGCAAACTCCCTTCTCTTCTGGCCGGTACTGGGTTCATAATGGCACCAAAGCGGCCAGGCCCATGCTTGAACCAGCCCCCATCCCGCCATGCCCACTCTGGCCTCACCCACCATTCCTGCCTCTTCATCCCCTCCCCGCTGCTTGCCCCTGGCTGGGGGGCTGGTTGGCACACGGCCAGGCTGGGCAGGCTCTCAGGGTCACGTCCCAGGAGTCTGCTCTGGCGCTGGGCAATCTTCGTTGCCCAGCTCCTGCGGACCCCTGCCCATCTCCCGGGGGCCAAGCCACCTGGTACAAGTGCAGAAGCTCGGCTGGGCTCAGCCAGTGGGAGGGGGCAGGCTCTGGGTGTGTGCAGGCAAGGGCGGAGGGGTGGGCTTGGGGCAGGAGTGGGGCTGTGCCACACAACAGGATGGGTTTGGGGGAGGGGACTCGCTCCACCCCACCCCCCGGATGGGAAGGAGCCCTTCCCCCAGCGAGCGCGCTCTCTAATCCGGAGGTGAGGTGGCGGGGCTGGCTGCCACAGGGTCGGCGCTGGAGCCCGGCTGGCTGCCCGCCCCGGGCGGGTGTTTGCACAGGGCGCTGGAGTCGGCCTGCAGCTGGGCCGGCGCTTCCCCGGAGCGCCCCTGGCGGGTGGAAGCAGGAAGCTGCCCGCTTGCTGCCGCGCCAGTGCACAGGGCCGGAGAGCAGGAAATCAGTATTTTGACAGCCGGGAGCCAGCCGGGCTCAGAGGAGGGGGGTTGGGATGCAGGACTGGGAGGCACTGGGAAGAGATAGGGACAGACCTGGGAGGCAGATCCCTGGCCTGCTCCTCTCTCATCCCCGGGGAAGAGGGGGCAGCTCCCAACCTGCCCAAAGTGGGGGAGGGGCTAGGTGTCATTAACCCTTTGTGACCCTTGATGCAGCCCCCCCCCCCCAGCTGAGGTGCCAGTTTGTCCCCTTTAAGAGAGCAGTAGGGGCCAGATCCTGCCCTGAATGGCTCCCTGTGAATCCCAGCCGGGTCAAGGCCTGTTCCGTTGCCACGGGGAGGAGGGTGAAGGAGTTGAGCCCTTACAGGGATCTCTCACAGCCGTCTGGCCTGGAGGGGCGGGCAGGGAAAGGCCTGTTCCGAGGGCCCGTGTGATGGGAAATCAGAGGGTGGGAAGCCCCGAGCAGGAAGTGAGGGAGCGACCCGATGAACCACAGACAGTAAATCAAGGGCCCAGACAGACTCCTGGGACAATCCAAGGGGAAACAGAGTGTGAAAGAGCGGAGAGGGCAGCGACGCGGCCCAGGCCTCTCTGCAGCAGCCGCTCCTCAAGCCATAGGCGCCCTGCCGATCAGCTCCTCCCCCAGCGCTTCCAGCCCCCAGGCCCGGGAGTCCCAGCACAAGGCCAGGTTAGCACGGTGAGAAAGGGTTAATCAAAGAGCAGTGACAGTGGGTGGGAGGACAGAGAGACTCTGCTAGAGCCTGGGGGTATGTGCACAGGTGTTGGTGCCCCAGTTTGCCTGCACTGGTGCTCCCAGTGCTCACGATGCTGGTGCTTTTCTTGGCTCTCATTAAAACGAGAAGGAAGTTTCTCGCCCTCGGGGCTGTGGGAAGGAGGCTGAAGAAGAGACCCCGAAAGCTCCAAAACCAGAGATCAAACAACCCCCCTACCCCAATTGATCAATGCTAAGCCAAACCTGTGTTTAGAACAAGCAGACGGAAGTATTTCTTCACACAGCGCAGAGCAACCTGTGGAACTCCTTGCCAGAGGATGTTGTGAAGGCCAAGATGGTAAGAGGGTTCAAAAAAGAACTAGGTAAGTTCATGGAGGATCAGTCCATCAATGGCTATTAGCCAGAATGGGCAGGGATGGTGTCCCTACCCTCTGTTTGCCAGAAGCTGGGAATGGGCGACAGGGGATGGATCACTTGATTCTCTGTCCCGTACATTCCCTCTGGGGCACCTGGCATTGGCCACTGTTGGAAGACAGGACACTGGGCTGGATGGACCATTGCTCTGACCCAGTACGGCTGCTCTGATGTTCTTATGGTTGTGGGGTCTTGCTCCAGGACTGCTGGGCTTCCACTGACTTGCCCCAACATGGCTTCCCCTGGTTTCAGCAGCTCTGGCGACACAGAGAGGCTTTTGGGGGCAGCGTGTCAGAACAAGGCTGTGCCTGAGTGGGGCAGACCAGGGCCTGTCTAGACCGGTCTCTGTCCCCATGGGATGCCACGGCTCAGAAGATGCCACTGAGCCGTGGGCCCTGGCTTTCTGCTGGCAGCTGGGCTGCCAACTCCCGGGCAGCTGCTTCACTTGCTCCCCTCCATGACCCATCACCGCTGGCCCGTGTCTCTGGGGCGGCTGCTTCCATGACATGGTGTCAGCCAGGGACTGCCTGGAAGGAGGGACAGGCGACACCCCCATGGCACAGGCGCAGTCTGGAGCTATCACCCTCCCTGCTGCACGGTGGCTGGAATCCCCAACTGCAGCCAGGGAAAGGAGCTAACGGCCTGAGAGTCCCCCTGACCCGAGTCCGGTTGGAGTTTCCAGATCCCAAGCTACAGGGTAATGCCCGGGGCCGATCTGCAGGAACCTGGCTCCTCACCTCAGCCGCCCAGTGCCCCTGGGGCCTCACCCTACGCTCTGCACGGGGACGCTGCCCTGTTTTCAGTGGTTCTCCCCAGTCCTCAGGCCCCAGGGTAAATGCCCTGAGCCCAGGGCTTAGCCCAAGAGCCAGCTCCAGGATCTCTGCCCCTTAGGAGCTGGGCTGCTGGCATGTAGCTCCCTCCCACGCCTGCGCTGACAGGGGGCTGGGGATCCAATGCGAGGCAGGGCCGGGGGCAGAGGGCCGGCCTGCCTTTCGGCCCTGTTCAGCGCTGCTGTACGGAGGCAGCACCGAGCACTTTCAAAGCCCCCCAGGCAGCGCTGGTGCGTCTCGCGGCTCCCCTCAGACCCTTTGAAGCCGAGGCGTTTGCGAGCGCGAGGAGATAAAACAGGGCTGGCAGCCAGCGAGGTAGTGAGCGCTGGTGGGGGCTGGGCGTCCCTGGCTCCAGAGCACAGGCCTAGCAGGGCCAGGGTCCCTGGCTTGTGAGGCACTGGGCTGGGAGCCCCGGGTGCCCGTGGCCGGGCCAGGAACCCCCAGGCCCAGCCCAGCTCTGGGTCAGGCAGTCTCGGGGGCTGATGGAGTCCGTCACTCTGCTGTCGAACGCCGGGCTGGCCAGCGCTGAAATGAAATGACTTTGTTTACTTCTGGGATCTCATCCAGAAAGGGAAAGTTCACGGGGCTTCCTGCTGTCAGCGTATTTTTTCCTGACGGACCGGGCTGCCAGAGCGCATAGACAGGCCGGCTTGAGAGCCCAGGCTGCAGCAGCCTCCTCTTCCTCTGGCTGACCCGGGGCAGCCAGGCCACGGCTGAGCTCAGGGCGAGGTGGCTCCATCACTGCCTTGTCTTCCCGCCCTCTGCCTGGCTGAGGTAGCGGGGAGAGAGCGGAGCCTTGTTCTCATGGCCTTCCCCAGAGGGGCAGCCACCCGCTGCAATGGCACCCTCCTTCTCCTGGGACCAGACACCGAGCCGCGTCCCAAGTCGCCTGGCATCTGGGCATTTCCTACCCTCCCCATCCCTGGAGAGCTGAGGAGTCCTGCGGGCTCACACAAAGCCCCGATGGGTGCCACACAGTCAGACACCCGTTGTCTCTGGCTGCCACCCTCTGACCACCCCACCGCAACCGGCGGCTGTATAGGAGACCGGGAATGTCCACGAGAAGAGAGGCACCCGGACTGGGTGTGGTTCCAGAGGGGTTTGGGGACATCTGGCTGGAAAAAGGTTCCCGGGCTGTCCTGGCCCAGCCGTCTTGGCCCGCAGAGGGTGCTGGGAGCTCCCAGTGCCCTAGGGGGAGCGGTGCCCTGCTGTTGACGCTGTTCCCATGAGACCCACTGCTGTTTTGGAAAGGTTGATTTAAAGCAGAGCCGCGGTGACAGTGATGAATTGATACCGTCCCGTTGGGCCAGCGCTGATACATGGCCACAGACGTACCCTGCCGCCCCGCACCCTCCCCAGGGCTCAAGTGGCCAGCACAGCTGCTGCCTGGGGGAGACCGAGATGGCCTCAGGAGCAGCTGCCTCCTTGGCACATACCACAGGGAGAAGCTACGGCACCAAACCCTTTGGCTGCGTGGACGTGCCAGCTCGGGGCTCCGGAAGTGAGAAACTGAGACGGGCCAGGAATGGTGCCAGCAGGCAGCCGGCAGCTGTGCCCAGCCCCGCAGGTTTGCTAATCTTAGTCCTGGACGCAGCTCCTCCCTGCTCTGCTGATGTCCCCCAACCCTGACCTGCTCCTCCCCCGGCTATTTCTGCCCTGTGCCCACCCTGCCCCCACCGCTCTGCCAGCTCCCCTCAATCTCACCCTGCAGACACAACCCACGCCCATGATTCCAGCCTGGAGCTTACCACCCGGGCTGTGTTAGTATGTACCTGAGAATCCACTTTAACCGCCTGCTCCCCAGGAGTCGTCTCTAAGCCCTGGCACCTGGTGAAATGGAGCTGGACTATGTACAACTGGCTTTATTAGTCTGAGCTGTTTAGGACGCAGCTACGCCCTGATCCCAAGCCCCAGTGTTGCCTTGGCGTTTATGGCGTAACCACCTTGCATCCTCCTGGTGCGTTCAAACCGGGGAGGGGCAGCACAGGAAGCCTGGATGGTGCCTCCGCTCCAGAGCCAGACCAGACTTGGGGGCAGGAGCTAGGGGCTATGACTCCCATTCTCCAATTTAAGCCTGGTCTGTGATGAGGCTCCCACAGTGCGTTCGCCTCGTGTGCCAACAGCGGAGTGAGCTCGGCCCCAGAGCTGTTGTAATGTTTCCTTCACCCAGCAGCTCTATCCCAGTCTTAGCTGTGTCTCTTATCCTCCTCTCCAGAGCAGATGAGCAGATAGCAGCATTTTGCCTCCTCCTGTGTGGATTTCAGGGAACGGCTGAAGACGCGCTCGGACTTCTTCTGTTCCTCACCAAGGTCCAGTTCGTCATGGGCACCCGGATTCCACCACATTCCCTCCTCCTGGCCAGCCATCCTTCCTGAGACACCCGGAAGAGTGAGGGCCCTGCGTCATGCTTCCTTCGCTTGTGTGGGCAGCCGCTGTAGGCGGCCACTGCCCCTGTGACTGATTCTGAGTCAGAGAGACTCAGGCAGGGTGAAAAGATTTTGCTGATCAGCTGCTGGACATCTTAAAAAGAACTGCACCACACCCGACGACCAGCATTTCCCTGAGCTCTAGCCGCTGGACGTTCAGACAAATACAACCAGCGAGGTCATTGACAAGAATGCCGTCTAGTGACCGCCCGATAATGTGATACTTTATTCCTGACCCACAGACTGTTGTTCCAGTCTTGGGACTCTCCAGAACAGAGGGAAAGGGAAGGGCTTGAGTCTTTGGTGTGTAGGGGGCAGGGGTCCGGCTTGTTCCTGTGCCTTCTGGGAGCATGAACTCTGTGGCTGCGTCCCCCATGCAAGGATCACTTTAAGGCAGCTCTGGAGGGTGCAGCTAGCAGTGCCCCATCAGGAGGGAGCTGGGTGATGCCCCAGTTCTCCCACACCTCACCCCCCATGTTGGTATCCGCTTGGGACCCCACCCCACGGTGGGAGGGGAAGTTTCCAGACAGGTGCGGTCTGTGGGGAGTGAGGAGAGCTCCCTGGAGGCCATGGTGGAGCACAGACAGGGCATTTTCCCTCTCTGGGCTCCCAGGGCTGGTGGGGGCAGGGCAGCTGGCTCCTGGTGAGAGGCCAAAGTGCCCGTGTCAGGGGGCTGATGGGAGCTTCCACCTCCTCCATCTCTGAGCAGTGCAGTCTCCCCACAGCCCCCTCTGTGCATCCTCCCATCCCCACGGCCATTCTGCTGCCCTGAGCGGGCAAGATGCTGCCTGTCCAGCATGGTCCACCCCCACAGCAGCCAGCCTCTTTCAAGTCCTACTTTCTTCCTGCTAATGAAGAACGGAGCCTTCCCAGCATCCCTGCCTGCGCTCACCCCCAGCCGTTCTCCAGGGGGCTCGGGGAGCTCACGCGCGGCCCTGTCCTTTCTTTGCACACGCAGCCTGGCATGGGGCAGTGCGGGGTGGGGGGCTGTCAAAGAGCCGTTAGCTTCCTCCTAGTTCAGAGAGAGGGAGGGGCAGGGGGCTGGCACCCGGGGCCGGGGTTGTATGTCGAGGTTCTCCCTGCGTCTGCTGATTTGTCTCCCATGGTGTCTGTCTGTCCCCCAGTGCTTGTCCCTGTCCATTTAAATGACCGTGGGGCCAGGACCAGGTATCCGGGTGCTGCCACAGTCCAGCCTGTCTCTGGGGCAGGTGTTGGGCTCTGGGGCCGGCTGGGTGCTCTCTGTGCGGAGCAGGGCTGGTTTTGCCCCAAGGTTCCATATGTGGCCACCAGGGTTCCCAGTAGGGGCACTGGGTTCTGGGTGGGGACTGGTGGCTCCTCTCTGTTGGACTTGGGCACGGAGGATTCGGAAGCACTTTGCCAACGCCACGGTGAGGCTGGGCCAGCCAGTCCCTAGAGAGAGGAGACCTGGGGAGTTAGGGATGGAGTAGCTGTGATGAGCAGGGAGCAGGGCGGATTTAATCTGGGAGTTTCACTGGAGAAGGGAGGCTCCTAGGGAAGATCCCTGAGGCTGTAACCCGAGCCCAAGATTGGAGTTGGGAGAGGTGACAACTCTTGCCCGGGAAACCTGGACAAAGACTGGGGGAGTGGCCGGGTAGAGGGAGGTATCCTGGCAGTTTTGGGGAATTAGAAACTGGCTGGGGACGAGGAGGGAGCCCTAGTCTGGGATCTAATCTCCCTGCCTCCTCAGAAGGACCTGAGAGGAGGGGTCCTGTTTGTATTTACAAGCTCTGAGTTGGATTGTGTTCCTGGCATCTCAAATAAACCTTCTGTTCTACTGGCTGACTGAGAGTCACAGTGAATCCCAGGAAGAGGGGTGCAGGGACCTGACTTCCCCACACTCTGTGGCAGCAGAGGGTGTTCCTCAGTTTCCCCTATGTGCTGTATGCTTAATTAGGTTAACTTGCAGGTGTGACCGACACTAGGCTGTCTGGGGCCTGGGCCCCATGCCCATGGAGAGCCTGAGAAGACAATGGCCACTCCATTTGCCTGGACATTTGGTACCATGGATGATCCATGCTCCACAGGAAGTCAGCCAGGTTTGACCAGCTGGAGAACAAAGGGCTACGGAGGAGGGCCAGGTGATAGTGTAGGGTGGGAACAAGGACACAAGGAGTGGGAAGGGGCCAGGTGGGGTTGTTTAAGTGGAGACAGAGAGAAGCATCTGGATGGATGCTTCAGGATGGATCAGGACTAGAGAGTCACTGCAGACCGAAGAAGCTGGGGGTGCATGGCTCCCTTTGGTGGACTCCCTGCGGGGAGCTCACAGCGTGCAGGTTTTGTGGGTTTCCTGCACTGGAAGGCAAGTAGCTGGTCTCAGGTAGCTTCTGTGGGAACCCAGCCAAAGTCCGCTGCTGAGATGAGAGCGTGGCTCACCCCGCAGGAAGCCTCTAGCCGGGGCGAAATCAAAGAGAATCAATACAGGTGAGGCAGGAGCAGATCTTCCCCGGCCGAGCGGCCGGAAGGGAAAGCGGAGAGACCTCCTTCACGTTGCTCACCAGTGCTGCACTGGTGGCCACAGCGCCGGGAGCCCCGGTGTTGGCAGCCAGCCAGGGGCCACTGGCATGTTACTGCCAGGATGCATAGTCCTGATGTGAGCTGTGTGAAGTGGCACTGTGGGTAAAACGGGGGAGCCAGTCTACAAAGGTGCCCTCCCTCAGGCTACTGTTAGTGGGGCTGGGCCAGTGACAGAGCAGGAGGATAGGCCTTGAAAAATGAAGTCTATGGGAGACACACGGTGTCAAAGGTCCCATTTGCACCGTCCAGCTGTGCTTCGGAGTGAGAGAGACGTGGCTTGGCATGTAGGGGTGTCTGTGAATGGGGTGGGTATTGGGGGTTGGGGTGTTGGTGCACGGGGTGGTTGTTGGGGTGTGGGTATTGGGGGTTGGGGTGTCAATGCATGACAGTCGGTTATTGGGGGTGCTTGTTAGGGGTTGAGGTGTCGGTGCATGGGGGTGGTTATTGGGGGTTAGGGTGTGGGTGCATGGGGGTGGTTATTG
>ML677401.1:9539176-9552561 GCA_007922305.1 Dermatemys mawii | reverse complement strand
ACGCCTGGGTTCCATCCCCAGGGCTAGGAGTCAGGACGCCTGGGTTCCATCTCCAGCTCTAGGAGGCAATGGTGTCTAATGATTAAGGAGGGGGTGAGGCTGGGAGCCAGGACTCCTGGGCTCTCTCACAGCGCCAGGCGAGGAGTGTCATTGCATCCTCAGCCTTAGGCAAGCAGGACCGTGCCAATGTAACTCCAGGGCCTCAGAGTCTCTGGTCATCTCCTCCCTGGCTCCAGCGCAGGCTGCGCCTCTCCTAGAGCCTCGGCAGCGTGAGATGGCGGCTGTGGTGATGGGGCTTTGCCGAGGGAGCTGTCTGTGCTGTTAGGCGTAGGGGTGGTGGGCTGGGCCTGGCTAGCTGGGAGAGCCAAGTCCACCGTGGTCAGCTGCACCAGCCTCCCCAGGAGCCGCTGGCAGGCCCTTGCAAACCCCAAAGGGATTTGCCAGCTGGGACCCCGTCTCCCCCGCCCAAGGCCCTGCCCCCCACCCCTGAGCTTCGCTCCGTCCAACCGGCGGGATGTATGCATCCCACTCCCCACGGAGCTCCACGGGGGAATCTACTGGGCCAGGCCGAGTCTGTGGGGCGTCTCCTCTGGCCAGACGGACGGGGGCTCTGTGCTGCAGGGCCAGGCCTGCGGTGCCCGCTGGCAGCCCCACCCGCCTCCACGCTGCAAGCCCAGCGCCGCGCTGGCAGCCCTGCATCCCGTCAGAAACCTGCCTGCTGCCTCCTGGAGCCCGGCCGTTGCGGCATGGGGAGAACCTGGCATTAGTCGTAGTCTTGCCAGCAGATCGAGGGACGTGAGGATTCCCTTCTGTTTGGCACTGATGAGGCCACATCTGGAGTATTGCCTCCACCTTTGGGCCCCCCACTACAGAACGGATGTGGACAAATTGGAGAGAGTCCAGCGGAGGACAACAAACGTGATTAGGGGCCTGGGGCACGTGGCTTACGAGGAGAGGCTGCGGGAACTTGGCTTGTTTAGTCTCAGAAGAGAAGGATCAGGGGGATTTGATAGCAGCCTTCTAGTACCTGAAGGGAATCCACCCTTGATTGTATCATTGACCCTCACACACACGCTTGGTAAGGCAACTCTCCTCTTTTCTTGTGCTGTCTATTGATACCTGCCTACTGTAATTTTCGCTCTATGCGTCTGAAGAAGTGGGTCAGAGCCCACGAAAGCTCATGCTCTAATAAATTTGTTAATCTTCACCGTGCCACAAGACTCCTTGTTGTTTTTGCTGAAACAGACTAACACGGCTGCCCCTCTGATACCTGAAGGGGGGTTCCAAAGAGGATGGATATAGGCTGTTCTCAGTGGTACCAGATGACAGAACAAGGAGTCATGGTCTCAAGTTGCAGTGGGGAAGGTTTAGGTTGGATATTGGGAATCACTTTTTCACTTTGAGGGTGGTGACGCACTAAGGAGGTGGTGGAATCTCCTTCCTTGGAGGTTTTTAAGGCTCAGCTTGCCAAATCCCTGGCTGGGATGATGTAGTTGGGGTTGGTCCTGCTTTGGGCAGGGGGTTGGACTAGAACGTCCTGAGGTCCCTTCCAACCCTGATCTTCTATGATTCTATGGCATGATGTGCTGGGCAAAGTCACACAAGGGGAGCCTGGCTACGAAAAGATTGCTGCCAATGAGACACGGGCGAGAGGGGCAGGGCGCCCCCTACTGGGGGGGGGGGGTCAGGCTGAGGGGCAGGATGTCCTCTCCCAGGGCGAGGCAGGCAGGGGAGCTCTGAGTAGGGCAGGGGGCCCCGCCCAAGGTGAGGGGCTCTGAGGGGATGAAAGGGGACGGACCCTCTCTGTTCAGCCGGGTGCGTGGCTGAAGAGGGTGTTTCCTGGCAAGGCCCTGGCAGCAGGAGCGGGTGCGTGTGCAGAGCTTTGGGGTGTGGATGGATGGATGGAGACAGGGAACGTGTTGGCTGCTCTCAGGGGGACCCAGGCGATCGATGTAGAGCAGCCGCCCCGCCCCGCGTGCAGGAGCTGCCTGGCACCTAGGGGTCGCTCCCCCGCCCGCCAAAGGCAGGAGCATCAATCCCGCGGCACCTGCCTCCCTTCCGGGTCAGCAGAGAGGACGTGCCGGCCACCCCGGCCTGGCTCTCCCACCTGCCCGTCACGTGGCACCCGACATCTAGCACAGGCGCTGAGAGTCGGGGGGAGGAGAACTGCCAGAGCTGCTGCAGGATCCATCCCTAGACACAGCGGGTGGGGTGGCACTAGCTGGGGAGAGGTTCTGGAGGCATCTCCCCTGCTCACATGCTGGTGCCTTGTCTCCTCCCTGCCCCGTCAGGCAGCCGGGAGGCAGCTGGCAGGGGCAGAGCTGTAGCTTTCTGCCTGGATTTCCTCACTCCTGCCACCGCGGCGCGGGGTGATTCATGGGCGTCTCGCGGAGGCTAACGGCCGAGCTGGGAGCCGAGCAGACGGAGCGAGGCAGACGGCGCAGCGGGCCTTTAAATAATTCGTTAACTTGCTTCTTCGTTGGCTGGAGTCCATGGGGAGCCAAGTGGGGGCAGGGAATAAAGGTGGGGGTGTCTGACAGCAGGGCAGCGGGGCGCACAGCCGGGAGTGCCAGCCGCAGGCGTCCCCAGCCCATCTGCTCTCCTGTTGCCCTGAGGGGTGCGCTCTCTCCCACGCTCGGCCGCTGCTTTTTCCTGCCCACGTTCTTGACTGGGACTCTGCCGAGCCCCGTGCCGGTCCCCGGGTAGCTCACCGCCTCCAGTCCTGGGGTGGGGGGGCTGGGCACTTGCGCTCCTTGGCACCATGAGCAGCTTGTGCTGTAAAGAAAGCCCCCATCCCTTGCACATCTGTGCCCAGTCGCTCCAGTGGGAAGGAGCCTTTGGACTGGGAAACCAGAACTTGCCCAGCACACTGCCCCGGCTGCCTCCCCCATCCCCCAAGCCTTCCTGGGACGATCCTCCAGTCTCGGGTGACTAGGCACCGGTAGCCTTGGTGCTCTGCTAGGCCCCTTCTGATGGTCTCATGCCCCGTCCAAGCGCTGGTTGGCGGTGCCAGGCTCCCCCGATGGGCTTGGCGGAAATCGCGCTGGCTTTTAACTGGCACGATCCCCTCATTACTCTGGCTGCCTCCACAGCTCCAGCACGCCTGCCCCACGGGAAGAGATGCTGATTTACATCTGTGGAGCCTGGGTGGCTGCCCCCTGGGAGAGCGGAGATTGGCCCCGGTGGAGTGGAGGGGAGCTGCCCCTGGGGCCAGCTGGCGTCTGGGGCGGTGGCTGGAGCCGGAGGTTCTGTGGGCACCAGGGTCGGCTTAGGGGAAAGTGCCGACGTGCCGGTGTCCGTGCCGACCCCCGGCCAGGGCGGAAACGTCAGTGACCGGGAGGAAGCCAGGGGAAAGGCCCAGTAGGCCCGAAGGCGGCCAGTGGGAGCGGATCCTTGAGCAGAGCCAGGCCAGGTCTGCATGGGCCGCCCTCGGGGAGCAGGGAGCCGATTAAAAACCCACACGAGTCGATTAATTACCGGGCCATAAAGGGAAACGAGATGAGAGAGCCTTAACTAGAGTGACGGGCTCCAGAATAAACAGCCTTCGAAGGACATCAATTAGCCGGCAAATTAATGGGTATTTATGGCGTGTATTTGCTCGCGCTAATGAAGCCCTCGGCTGGGATAACTTTCATCCCGGAGCGCGGCCCCGCTTGGCGTAGCTGCAAACTGTGCGCGCCGCCTGTCCGCCCCCACCCCCACCCCCGCCGTTGCCATGGCAGCCCTCAGGAGACTGGCACCTTGTGCTGCTTGGCTAAAGGGGAGCAGGGCTGGGCCTGCTGGGGTGTGTGTGTGTAATTGTCAGTAATCAGAGTATGGCCAGGGACCGGAGTGTATCTGGGGTGGGCCCCGGCCTTGCACCCCAATCTCAGCCGCCAGGGATCGCCCCGTGACTGAGCTCTCTGCCACCACCGACCCAATGTGGGGCCCACTGGGATGTTTTGGGGATCTGTGTCATGGGGATCCCTGGGGCTTGCTCCCCTCAGCCTGGTCTCCTCCCTTCCCCAGTCCCCCTTCCTGACTCTACATCCTTCCTCTCCTCCTCCAGCCCCTGCCCTTACATCTTTCCCCCACCCCCGTCCCAGCACTCCGGGGCTCCCTTCAGGGCCGGCCCCCGCCCCAGCTTGCTGTTGGGGTTTCCCAGGACAGCGCCGGTTTCTGAGAGCCGGAGATAAAAGGCAGCGATTGTCTCCTTTGTTCGGCGCAGTTCTCGCGCAGCCCCTTGGGCCTGAGCGAGGGAACCAGCCCGAAAGGAAATCAGGGGCTTAGCACATTCATTTCTCCCCTCATTTGCCAGTTCTGCCATGAAATCCCATTACAAAAGGCTTAGTAGCGGTGCTGGGGCAGGTCACTCCCGGGGGCCTGAGGAGATTTGCGCTGCAGAAAGGTGCTAGAAAAGAGCAACCCCACACGGCAGGGCTCCCCTCCCCCCGGCCCCCAGCTCACGGGCGACCCACCCCTACATGCATGCATTAAACTGGGGATTAGGTAGCTACTCAGCTGCCAGGAGAGGAAAGCCGGGCTGGGGCGTGTTGGGCTGCTCCTCGCCTCCTTGCAGGCTGCGTCCTGGCCTGTGCTGAGACGCAAGGGGCTGCTCCAGGCTTGGGCTCTATGGGGGCCCACCAAGGGACCGCCGTACTGAGCCAAAACGATCTGCCCACCACATGTCCCTTCCCTGGCCCAGCGTGGATATGGAGACAGGGGCTTGGATGTCCCTTCCCTGGCCTGGCATGGCTATGGAGACAGGGGGTTATCAGGCATGTCTCCAGGGGCGTCCTGGGGAAATGCACATCGAATAAGAACATAAGAACGGCCATACTGGGTCAGACTAAAGGTCCATCAAGCCCAGTATCTTGTCCTCTGGCAGTGGCCAATGGCAGGTGTCCCAAGGGGAATGAATAGAACAGAGAATCATCAAGTGATCCATGCCCTGGCGCTCATTCCCAGCTCCTGGCAAACAGAGGCTAGGGACACCATCAAGGGCCGGCTCTAGGCACCAGGAAAGCAACCAGGTGCTTGGGGCGGCACATTTGCAGGGGTGGCAGGGATCCAGCGGGGGAACTGAGTTCCTCAGAGGGTCTTGGGAGCTGTAGTTCCTTGGCTAGCTCCCTGCCTATAGAGCCAGCCCTGGAGCAGGGAAAGAACTACATTTCCCAGCATTCCCTTGCAAGCTATCAACAGGAAAGGGAGCGGGGGGGAGGAAGCTGAGACCCTATGCTGTGGCTTGTTGTGGATGGACAGCTGGCTGCTAGAAGGGGATGGGGAACATGTATGCTCAAGAAGTAGAAGGGTTTGGCCCAGATATCCCCTTCAGAAGACTTCCCCATACTGGATTAGGGCTACTGGCGTGACTTCACCTTGCAGCCCCCAAAGAAGGTAGACAGTGATATTACACTGGCAAATTCCCAATAGACACAAAGAGTGGAACAAAAGAATAATAAAGGCACCTCAACTTTTCCTCATGTCTGTAGGACAATCTTATAATACGCATCCAGATATCCTCCAGTCACACAAGATGAAAATTGTTCCACTTTACTGCAGTTGTGTAACCATATGGGAACCAATCCTGTCTTTTGTGTTCTGTGCATCTCCCAAATTCCTGCTGAATGACCCGCCCTGGGAGCGAGTTACCAGTGACCCAGGGATGGGGGCGGCAGGAGGGTGTACATGCGGGGGGGGGTTGGGGGGGGGGAATGTCCAGAGCTGAGGCAGGTAGGAGGGTGTAGATTGGGGGGGAGGGGAATACCCAGGGCTGGAGCAGGTTGGAGGGTGTGGGTAGAGGGGAGAGCCCAGGGCTGGGGTGGCAGGAGGGTGTAGATGAGGGGAGGGGGGAAATGCCCAGGGCTGGGGTGGGTAGGAGGGTGTAGATTGGAGTGGGGGGAAATACCCAGGGCTGGGGCAGGTAGGAGGGTGCGGGTAGAGGGGACAGCCCAGGGCTGGGGTGGCAGGAGGGCGTAGCTTTGGGGAGGGCACTGGGCACAGGCACTGAGTGAGCCTGGGTAGAGTGTGGGGGGCCGCTGAGCCGAGGGCAGTAGCAGTGGGAGGGGTCCTGCGCTGAAGGACCCCTCCCTGCCTGTCTCCTCACTGCCCGTGACCTTCCCTGGGCTCCCTGATGCCTCCAAGCCGGGGCAGGGCCTCCTCTCCCTGCAGAATGTGTCTGTGGGCTCTGGGAAGGGGACAGAAGGCCGGACCAGAGCCTCCACCCCTGGGTCCTACCACCAGCAGCACACCCCCGAGGGATGGGGACATGGGCTGGGGGTTGTTCTAAGGCACCCTGGACCCCATCCAGGGCAGATGGAGGGTCCGATGGCCTCCCTCCCCACTTCTACACAGGTTCCGGCACTCCAGTGGGGCCCCCCTAGATGGCTGGGGTCACTGGACACAGATCCAGTTTATCTACCACTGGTTGCCGGGCCCAGCAGCCTCTTCCCCTGCAGTATCCAAGCCTGGAGGTCAGGGGCGGCCGGGTCTGGGTTCATGTCAGATAAGATGGGGCACGGTCTCCTGCCCAGATGCAGGCGGGGATGCCATTCTCAGCTGCCAGGACTAGCTGGGCACTCCGAGCATGGAGGAGCCCAAGACTGCGCCCGAAGGAGCAATCTGAGGGCAGGCCCCCCCCCGTGCTGCGGGACCTGCTGGAGGAGCCCAGTTCCTCAAGACAGTCCCTAGTATTATTTAAAGGTGCGATCTGTGCTACAGCAAGGTCCAGAGATCCCAGTCATTGCGCAGACACAGCGAGCAGCCCTCTCTGCCCCGAGGCACCAGCTAAAGAGACACTGGTTTCTTCGTCATCCAACCCACTCGAAAGGAGCTGATGCACATGTGATTAACAAAGAGCTTGAAGCAAGACCATGTGGGGGACTCTGTGACGCCTCGGCAAGCGATGCGGCTTTGCACCCGCAATGCAGGAGTGAGACTCGGGCCGCGGTGGGAAGCGGATTTCGCCTTTGCTGGGAGCCAGCAGAGTCAGCAGAAGGCAGACACAGTCCTGGAACACAATGAGCCGCTAGGCCAGGGAAAGAGCTAGGAAATCAGGAATCCTGTGTGGGGGTTGACAGGCAGAAATCCTCTGCACAAGATGTGGTCAAACTCACGAGCCAAGACATTTACCAGCTCTTGGTTAAGTCTGCCGTAAATTCAACAGAAACAAGCTAGTGCTCCAAGGGGTGTCACTCAGCTGAAAGCAAGACTGTCCGCCATCTCACAACTAGGGTGACCAGACAGCAAAAAATCGGGCCAGGCAGTGGGAGGTAATAGGTGCCTAAACAAGAAAAAGCCCCCATAATCAGGACTGTCCCTACAAAATCAGGACATCTGGTCACCCTATCAGCAATGGCAGATCTGGATTCTTTAAACTAGATATGAGAGCACACTGCAGTGCTAGACCAAGGACTGAATTGCGCACGGTAGCTAAGGAAACTGGCCAGAAATCTAGCATGACAGTACAACAGTATGTAACTCTTCCAACTCCTTCAAAAACTAGCATCACTTAATAGCAAATGGAGGTTGAAGATGAAGGTTGCTAAAAAGCAGTTTGCTACCAGGAATGCACACAGTGAGACAGAACCGTGTGAGACATCTTAGATAGCATCCATGGGCTAGGAGGCTACGAAGCCAAATCAGTAACTCCAATGATTTGGCCACGAAGAAAAAAAACGACTCTCCCTGGCAAATAATTGAAACATGGAACTTGACACTGTGGGAACCCGGGAAGACATTGAAAAGACAGAGCCACTTAAGCCTGGGTTAAGTCTGTGTACATAACTGCAAAGTGAAGTGAAGTCCGGATCTGCACGGCTCCACGGGATTTAAATAGAGCCATATACCACTGCCAGGAGCTGGGAGAAGATAGTGCCAAAGTGGCAGCTGTATTTTTGGAAGTAAACCTTTTTGCACTATTAAATGTGGGACCCGCAAGCTGGCGAGTAAGGTTCAGTGAGTCAAAGTTGGTGTTAGTGACTTTTCGTGAACCATTTGGGCCAGTTTCAGAGCTGCTGTAAATCAGCCTCACTTCATTGACTTCAGCTGCACTTTACTGATTGCCACCAGCTAGGAATTTGGCTCTAGGGTTGAAAGGTGAAGCAAATGCCATTTGGCGTGGGCTCCGCTCCTGGTGCACTTCAGAGCAACTACACTGATGTCCGAATGGTCCCCTGCACAAGCGTGGCAAAGACTTCCCTTCGAGGACCTTGTCCTGGGGCGGTGCCTGCCACTCTTTGGGTGGCGCCTTGTTCTTCCATGAAAAGAAGCCACTGGGGTGGGGGTAGGGGTGGGGAGAGGAGGGAAATGCAGGGTGAATAACGCAGGCTATGCACACCATGCTTAGCTGACGGGGATTGGGGGAGGGTGAGCAGTAAGGGGGGATGACGGAAGAGGGGGTGGCATGGAGAGGTGATGGAGAAAGTGAAGAGGTGGGTGAGCGGATGTGGACAGACCCGGAGCAGGAAGGGGACCTGGCTGGTGGGCGGGCGTGAGTGAGGCCGGACACCAGAGGGGTAGGAGCCAGGTTGCAGCACTGCACTGTATCCATCAGCAAACCCTTAACAGGGCTCGGGGGCTAATCAGGCTAATCAGCACAGCCTCCTCCCCTGTCCCAGCTACCTGGACCCAGCAAAGGTGGCTCAGTTGTGCTCCAGGGAAGACAAAACCTCCTGTGGAGGCCTCCCGACCTCCCCCCCGCTGGGACGCAGCACTGGAGAACTGAACAGGGCAGGTGGAAATCCTCATCACGCTTCATTCCCTAGCGTGTTGTGCTCAGTGAGCCCTACCAGGGTCTCTGGGGAGTGGCAGGGAGCTGGAAAGCCAGGCTTTGGAGCTGTGGGCACCGCTGCTTTTGATTCGAGTGACTGTAACCACGTCCGGCGATGCCCCTTCCAAAGGAGCAGGCCGGGCCTTATGCGGAAAGATCCACTAGCCATGCACCCAGCCCGGAGCGGGGATGCTGGCGATGAGCAGGTGCCGTGGGTTTCACCAGCAGAGCGTTGCCCAACAGAGGAGACTCAGAGACACCTGTTGGCTTGGCTAAAAACTCTTCGGAACCCAGCGTACAGTGCTGGGGGTGCCGGGGTGCTTGGGGTGTGTCTGAATACCTAAGAGGGAGAGGCCTGGGGGGGTGTACAGTGGTGTATGGGGGGTATCTGAATGTGTGTGCAGGAGCGTGGGGTGGGCACACATGGGAGCCTGCATGGCAGAACATGCCTAGGTGTGCGTGACCGTGCGTGGGTGCGTGCTTGTGACCACCCATGGGGGAGGGGCGAGCGTGCCACCCTCCCCTCCCTGGCTGTCTGTGTGGACACTTGGGGCGCTTTGTCTTGGCGCTGCGAGGTGATTAGCGGCGAGGCGGGGGCGGGGGGGGGATGGCTGAATGGGCTGCGCCACAGAGAGGAGCAGAGGCCACGCCGCTCGGGCTGTCTCACCGATTCAGAAGCAGTGAAAGGAGTGGAGTGGCGGGGAGGGGGGGAGCCCACCCTGTGAATGGCAATTAGCCCCCGTGAGGCACAAAACCGCCAGCTGGGGAGCGGGGCCAGGGCCTCGCGCTCCCTCTCGGCAATGTTTGCAAACACTGGAGGCCACTTAGTCCAGGGAGGTGTGAGGGAGATGGCGGGGGGAGATGGGAAGGGGTTGCCAGGCTGGGGGCTGTCCCCTCGCGGCCTGGAGCGGCAAAGTGAGCAGCGCAGGGTCCCCTGTTGTCGCCAGGCTGGCTGAGGGGATCGGCAAAGCAAACCCACAGCCCCCGGCTTCCCCCAGCCCCTGCAGCTCCCTGCCGGGAGAGATTACTCCAGGAAGGACAACACACGGCAACTGAGCAACAGCTGGCCGGAGACAGTCGGATTCACGGCCACAGGAGCAGTGGGGTCAGGCTTCTTCGGGTCCCGCTGCACTCAGGGCCTGGGGCTGTGGATTCGAGTGTTACTGCCCAGGCTGCGAGTGTGAATCCCGGGACTAGACCCCTGGGGGCACGGAGCCCATTGTTCCCAGGCCCCAGCCGCGTGAATCTGGCCCCAGTGCCCTGAGGTGGGAACCTGGCTGCATTTGCAGCTGGACTGGCAGTGAGGATCTTGGTTCCTGGAGCCGGCCTGCGGTCCCTGGAGTTGGCTCGGCTGCAGGGCTGCTGGCCAACTCCCCAAAGGGGCTTTGTTTCCGCGAGCGGTTCCGGGTGCCCAGCGTTGGCGGCTCCTCTCCCGGCTCTGTGTCTGCAGCCAGGGGAGCCGGGTGCGCCGGGAAAGAATGTCCCTCCTGAATACCCCCAAAGGCAGGCCTGACAGGCCTGAAATCGAGCTGTCAGTTCCCGTCTGGACAGCCCTTCACCCCCATTCGCTCTGCCTTGTTAGTCTCCCCTCGCCATTCACCGAGCACAAACAAACCACTTAACCCTCTGGCTCACCCACTCCCCCCACTGGAGGGGGGAACGGGGGAACACCAGTGCAGAGCGGCTTTCCTGGTGGGGTGAGGGGGGATGGAAACCAGGTTCTAGCGTCAAGGGGCAGGGATCCCAGGGCACTCAGGGGCTAGGTGTGAATCCTGGGGCAGGGATCCCAGGGGCAAGGTGTGAATCCTGGGGCAGGGATCTCAGAGGTGGGGTGTGAATCCTGGGGCAGGGATCTCAGGGGTGGGATGTGAATCCTGGGGCGGGGATCTCAGGGGTGGGGTGTGAATCCTGGGGCAGGGATCTCGGGGGGTGTAAATCCTGGGGCGGGGATCTGGGGGGGGGTGTGAATCCTGGGTCAGGGATCTCAGGGGTGGGGTGTGAATGCCTGGGCTACGGCTGAACATCCCAAAGCTGGGCACTCGCCCCCGGCCGGAGAAGGCCTCTCAGCCCTTGCCCAGCTTGTCCATTCCCCGCTCATCCCCCCCTAATCTGCCAACGGGGTGTGTGGAGTAACACCCTGAGTCTGGGGGGTGGGTGGGAACCCCCTCAGTGGGGGTAGTTTCTTCCCATGACTCGGGGGACCCCCACTTGACCATGATGGCAGCCACTCTGCATGGCACCCAGCCTTCAACCAATACCTCCTTGTGCCCCTTCCTCAGAGCCTCCATCTCACCGCCATATGCCCCCTCCTCTGCGGCAAGACCCACCACAATCCCAATGCCCCTCGGTGCCCTCTCCCAGCCTGGAGTCCCCCCCATCTCCATTGCCCCCTCCCCTACAGCGAGATGCTCCCTCCCCCCACTGCGCCCTCGCCTCGCCCCTCTCCCCACTCCCCTGCAGTGAGCTCCACCCCGAACCATCCCCAATTCTGGCTGCGAATGAAAGAGCAAGTGTACAGAATTTTCTTTGACACAATTAAAAAGCCTGGGGTCCCGGCCTTCTCAGCTTGCTGCAGTGTGTTCAATTAATGTAGCATAAAAAATCATTATGCAGGGACACAGATGGAAGTGACCAAGCAGAAAATGCGATGTGCAGAGGCCGAAAGCCCCCCCTCTTCCCCAGGTAAACATTCAGGCTGGGGATCGGCTGCCCGCGCCTTGGCCAGGCCTGCAAAGGGGCAGAGCAAGGGTAGCCCTCGGCCGGGTTTCCTTGCCCCCACCCCCTCAGGATTCTGCTTCCCTCCAGCCGGGGCTCAGGGGGATGCCCAGACAACAGGGCAGGGGGGGGCAGCCCCACCGCTGGGAGAAGTGGGGGGGAATCCCTACCTCCCTTGCCCCCGCTGCAGCCTGCAGGGACCTGATGCTCTGTGCGCTGACAGGAGGAGATTAATGAGGACCACTTGCTTGTTTGAGTAAAATAAACGAGCGTGTTTGCTGTGCACACTGCTCCAGCCTCCGGCGAATGGACCCAATAAGCTGCAGGCACCTGCTTAAGCAGGGTGTTGTGTGCATGTTTGTGTGCCAGGGCTCAGCGCCGGGGCCTGCGTGGGTGTGGGGCCCGGAGCTCCGATGGCCCCAGTTCACGGGTCGTTATGCACAGGCACGGCTGCGGGTAACAGAGCGGAAAAACGGGCCCGGTTCATGTGATGCTGGGATCAAAGTGCAGGCGATCGCGACATGGGAAGTGCTGCAGGGCTGGGGGAGGGGAGCAAGCGGAGAACACAGCCGTGCACGGAAAGGCACACGCAGCCACGGCAGCTGTGCACATGTGTGGCTAGGTCCCCATGAATGTGCTCATGCAGCCATGCCCAGATGTGCACAAGTGTCTGGACAAGCACACACGTGTGCACTCACCCGGCTGGCTGCCCAAACGTCCACACATCCACATGCATGCACCACACATACACACACACACACACACACACACACACACACACACACGCACAGCTGTGCACGTGCACACACACACACACACACACACACACACACACACTCTCGCCACAAGTGCAGCCTCAGCCCCACACCCACATGGAGAGATACTCATCCCCACACAGAGGCATGTAGCTATTCGCCCCCCGACAGCGCTTCACCCCCCACGTCCCCACTCCCACCCTCACCAGACAAGCCCCTGTACCAAGGCCCATGGACGCTGGAACACTGCACAGAAAGCATCATTACTGAGTTAGCTCGCAATAGGAAAAGTGCTACTGGGGCATGAACCCTCCCCACCCCCTCGCGTTGACCTGCCCCCCTCCTTTGACCCACGCCCCCGTCCCTCCTCCAGCCCACCCACTCTGCCTCTGCCCTGGGCATAGGGTGCATGCTGAGATGGACCCTACTAGGTGCCAGTGTCGACCTCCGCGCCCTGGCAGGGGAATTCCCCATGCGGTGGATGAGGACCGCCCTGCAGAGTGCCAGGCTGGCATCACAGGGCAGCTCACGCGGACCCCAGCCTGGCACGCACATGGGGTGCTGGAGCACCTGCCCAGCAGAGGTGGCGTCACACACTAGGCTGGGGCATCCAGCTGGTGCAACGGAGCCGGGCGCGCTGGCTGTAGGGTTGCCAGCTTTGGTTGGCTGCCGTCCTGGAGGTTTCCGCGCGTGGCGACATCTTTCGTGCAACATTCATCTTTGCTCCCTAGAGACTCCAGGCCAGTCCTGGAGGGTTGGCGACTCTATCGGTCTGCCCCTCCCCCACCCCGGCCCCGACCTTTCCACCCGGCTGGGCCCGGCAATGTCAATAGGGCTCTTTCTCCCTTGGCTGCCCCTCCCCCTGCACTGAGCCTGTCTGCCCGTCTCACCCCAGCGCTGGGAAAAATCTGTCACCTAGGGTGTATTAATCGGCCTGGAATGTTAATCCTCATGGTATTCACCCGGCCCCTCCCCCCCCGCCCGCGTAAGCCGCTGGTGGGGGTGGCACTCTGGGTCCCGCTTTTTGGGGCATGGCCAGGGCAGCCGGCGCTACGCAAGCAGCGGGCTGATTTGCTCTGTTAATTTTTGGTGCAGCGCGGAGTTAATCCTCCTCCGGGCAGGAGTAAAATGGCCAGAAGCAATTCACAGCAGAGAAACCCCGGGGG
>ML677401.1:9445435-9534176 GCA_007922305.1 Dermatemys mawii | reverse complement strand
GGTTCTGGTGTGGGGGTGTTGAGGTAGGGTCCGGTTCTGGGGGGCTGATAGTGAGTCTGGTTCTGTTCATGGGGAGGAGTGTTGAGGGAGGGTTTGGTTCTGAGACCACAGCACCCAGGAGCCTAGTCTGTGCAACAGGCAGAGAACAGAGGGATCAAGATGCTCCAGTGCCTGGAGCACACGCAATGCCAGGGAAATGATTACATGAGATATACCCATTAATTCTTGCAAGTGACCCTGCGCCCCCATGGAAATACTTAAATTCTGCTGCAGTGAATTATGGTCTGTTTTCCATCACTAATTGCTCTGGAATACTGAAGTGAACAAAAGTGCACTTCAGTTTCTTGATAAGACTGCAACATGTTATGTCTTTCAAGTGCATTATTTTTCTATACACCTGGAAAATCAGTCCATAACGACCAGGTAGTGCTGTCCTCCGCATCTGCATAAACCAGCAGCTCGTATCTTCCAAGGTCTTTCTGGTAGAGGTGTTTGTACATTCTACGGTTTGGTACTGCATTGTCTCTTAAGTTGATTTGTACTGGTTCTCCTTTCAAAAGCCCAATATCATCAAATCCTCCATCAAGTTGTTCCACCTGTCTCACTAGGCCCATCATGGGTGCTATGCTACAGCTGAGAAGGCTGTTGATCTGTGATCGTTTGCTCACAGTCACTTGGGCTGCATAGCTTTTGTCTTTGTAAGCTGTTTCTGTGGTGAACTGGGCCGTGCAAGTTGAGCATACTTCCAGGGCTAGTCAGATCTGTGTTGAGTGATTTCAGCCCTGGGAGGGGCTGAAGGTGATTGTAAAGCCATTCTGATATGACTGTGACATCAGCTCCTGAGTCAATTTGAAAGTCCATAGTCTTGCCAGGAATATTCAGTTTCACCTTCCAGGCTGGTCTGAGGGCATCCCAAGAGATAGATCTCAGAACCAATGGCTCTTGATTGTAATATGTCAACCTCCTGGCTGCTTTGGTGCACCAAACAGCTGAAAAGTGTCCATATTTCATGCATTTATCACACCATGCATCTCTGGCTGGACATGCATCATCTCTTGGGATATGACTTTTTCCACATTGCCTGCACGTAGGCTGGAATTTGTCCCTCTCAGCCCGAGTGTTCTCTCTCCTTGCCGCAGGGGTTTTATGATGACTTCTAACTCAAGTATCTGTTTGCAGCTTCTTAGCTAGTCTTAGGTTTTTCAAGTTGTGCCCGTCTTTTGTTCTGTTGATTTACTAATTAACTAAGTCTGACTTTGTTCTCTCTGAATAGGTGTGGCTAGGGTTAAATCTGCTTTCAATTGTAGCTGCTGTGAAAGGTTTATGTCTGTTAGCCCAATAACCAACCTGTCTGATATTTTCGTATTTTGCATTCCCAAAAATCAGTTTTCAGCCAATGTATACAGAGTTCTTATAAAACATACAACATTTCCCCCGGTTCTTGAATTCTCTGGATGAAAACATGCTCTTTCAAAACCCAAATTTCTCTGGGGTATAAAGTATGCATCAATCATAGACAGAACCCTTTCATAGTCATCTTTGTGACTGTCTTCAGTAAAGTTGAAGGATCTAAAGATATGCTCTGCCTGCGTCTCCGTAACATAAATTAAAGATGATACCTGTATTTCTCCAGTTTCTTTGAAAAGTTGATTTTCAATGTGAAATGTTGAAAAATATTTCTTCCAGTCTGTCCATTATGAAGGTTTGTCAAAGCTGAAGTTCTCTGACATGTTGATGAGATCCTGCAGCCTTTATTGCTTCATTCCTTCTGTCTGAAATCCTTGTTGTTGGTTTCCTTCTGTGTCTGTTCTTAGTTTACTCCTGACACCATGTCATGTTCTTCTATAGCAGATCTGGCCTGGCTACAGAGATTGTGTATACACACCAGACAAGTTCATCCAGTGGTCTTTATTGCTCTGCCAGGTATGACTGAGGTCAGCTTAAATAAGATATTTTACACACAGTACCACTGAGTAACTGGACAGTATACTAAAGTTTAGTCCACACATCACCACCCACTGCCATACTCACACTATTTCACTCCCCCGCCCCCACCACCTGCTGTTTGACTGGAAACGCTATTGCTCTAATCTAGTTGGATCCTTCATTGCCTCTTGGCTCCCGGCTCCCTTACTCCCTTTGCAGGCCTGATCTCTGTAGCCAGGGTCTGGGCTGTGGCAGGGCTGCCTGTTCAAATGGGCTGCGCGCTGGCCCTGTGAATCACTGCTTGGGGAACCCGCCACGGAGTCAGGACCGTTTCCCCGGATTGATGAGTTCCACATTGCACCTGACATAATTGCAGCTGGGAGGCATTAAATCGCCTTCAATTATCTCCTGCGATGGCCGGTCACTGCGCAGGGCTCGCAGGCTCTGTCCTAGAGCTGCTTGACAAGACTCCAGAGGCACCAGTGCTGCAGTGGGGCTGGATTTCCTAAGCTGATCTGTGGGGGGACAAAGCAACAAGTGGCTGCCAGCCCTTCTGCAAGGAAGGCTGGGGTGTGCCGGGGGGCTCCATGTCTAGGGGAGGATGCCCACAATAGCAGGGGCTCTCCCTAGCCCACAGGTACTCATGGTCCCCTCGCTCCTGTCCACACCAGAGCATTTGGACCTGTGCTCCAGGTGTAGACAGAGTGTGGGCATGTTTTTCCACCATGCCGGGAGACCCCACCAAGTCCCATCTGCCCTGGTGCTTAGCATCAGGGCTGCTGCACTGTGGGCATAAATGCTCCTAGCACGGTTGTGGGCTGGTCCCGAATATGGGGCCCTCCGTTGGCAGAAGGGGAGCTGGAGGTCCATAGGCCAAGAAGGAAACGCTGTGATCATCTGGAGCAGACTGACTTCCTGAAGGCCGGAGAATTGTACCCAGTGCATGGAGCCCAGAGCGACTGGCTGAGCTTACAAAACGCTGCCCTGTTCCCTGCTCGCAATGGGGATTGAAGGGCCTAGACCTCCAAGCCCAGCCGAGGGGTCCTCCAGGGTGGGGGTGGGGAGCCACAGTGAGCGTGCGGCATGAACGGGAAGGGGGTGATGTGAACGAAGGGGCCTGTGCTAACAGAGCTCAGAAGGGGGGCAGAGGTCCCAGCCTCCTGGGCAGAGACACGGTTCACGAGAGGGGGAGGGGAGGAGAAGAGAGGACATGAAAAAGAAACGCTCTGCAGGAAGGGAGCAGGGACCTTGAACAGCACCTGTACTCAGCCCGCAGGCCCCCTCCCAAGTGTGTGTGAGGCCCTGATACCATGGCGACGAGCCAGGGATACAGGGAGAGCTGGGGAAGCAAATAGGGGAGTGGGAAGTGTGCACGGAAATTTGTGTAGGGGTCAGTATGCGGGACCAAAGGAGACATGTGTGAATGGGGGTGGGGGGCACGGCTCGGATCCAGGGTGACCAGGGGGTTAATGGACCCCGGCCCAGGGCTGAGGGAAGGGGGGGAGGGGCATGCTAATACAGGGTAGGATCTGCTCCGATTCACACTTTCTTCTCGCTCTTCAGCACATTGGCTGCTCCTGCTTCGCGTCTCCACTGCGGGTTTGCACCAGGATGCTCCACCATGGCTGGAATGGGGAAAAATCTCCAGCAGCCAGAGAAGCACAGGAAGTGGGGCTCTGTGGAACATGGACCCCCGTGCTACGCACCCCCTCCGAGCTTGTCCCCAAGTCTCCCAGCTCTCCATGGTTCTGACCTGCCCCAAACAATGACTCTAGGGTCAGCTGCTGGACACCGGCGATGGGTCAGGGCAGCAAAGGCCACGGAGCCTGGTGCTGTTGGACTTCTAGCCTTGCTCTGATCTGCCAGCACCACTGAGTTAATTACCGGGAAGGGCACCTCCAGCCTGGACTCCTCTCCTTTGAAACTGCTCTGTTCCTCTGCCCTACCCCTTGTGGAAGATCTTTACCTGCCTCCAGCAATGCTCCCCCGGGCCCGCTCCAGCCCAGTGCAAACCAGGTGCAAGAACCAGCACCATGGTGCCAAACCCACCAGCACAGAGCTAATAATCACCCCTATGGACAAGATCCAGCTCCGGTGTGAACAGGGCCAAATCCCCAATGGAGCAGAGCTCGCGCATGCCACAACTGGATTTGGCCCCTGTTTACCTTCAATCACACAGGAAAACAGGTAATACCTACGGATCTGTTAAAAGGGACAGTTGGGGTTAGGACGAAGATGAGACTCAGGCAGATTCCCCCCTGCCTGTGCATGGTGTTTACGCAGTAGGCAGCCCCTCAAATTAAACGAAATCAAGCGTTGCTGCAAATATTGATTTTGTGGGCGAAAAAGCAAACCGCCCCCGATCAATGCACAGAGACAGCGAACGCCAAACTGTTCTCAACAGTCTAAAGTCCTGTTCAGGTGTACAAAAACTGACCAATTCATACCCAAAGACACTGTACGGGTAGGACTGACGTCTAGGAACGTGAAGAGGGATGAGCTGATCTGATAGCATGGCTATTCCTCTGCTAATGTCTAACGTTACGCTCTGAGTATGCCACATGGGAAGCGGTGTTCTCCCATGTAAACGCAGACTACGCTGAATGCTTATGCAGAGCATGAAAACGCTGTCCTGAGAAACCAGATTCCCCTACTTGCACTGAAAATTGCATACAGTATTAGCAGCTCCAAGCACTCAGTCAGGTCCCCAAAAAACACAAGCTCGGCTTAAAAAAACTGAGATTTTAATTATTTGGGGTATGCAATCCAGTCAAGCCACGCTAAGCCAAGCCACAGCCTTCTTAATAAATCATTAACCCCTTTGGGATTTTGAGCATCTAGCGTTTCCCCACAATTTTGATAGCGGAAAGCTTTGAGTTTAAAAAAACAAACCAAAAGCTGAGTTATGCACAAATTAACATGACTCCAGTAGTCAAGGCTTTAAGAAAAAACAAGTATTGCAAGACCACAAGAGTTGACAACATTGTGGTGCACTGGGAGTTGGGCAAAGGCTTGTTAAAGCTGGTGGGTGTAAAAGCCATTCTTCATTCAGGATATATATCAGAAACTGTTCACGCTCCTTTTGGAATAAAATAGCGGCAACAACAGGATCCACACCTAAAACACATGCCACATGCAAGGCTGGTCAGGAGCGGAGCTGTGTGGCTGGTGGGATTTCACGGGGGGCAGAATGCGAATGCAGAATTCAGGTATTCTCTGGTCACGCTGTGCGTTTGTGTGTGAGAGAGAAAGAGGATAAGCAGCCAGAAACAACGCAGGAGAAGGCAGCAGAAACTCAAGGACAGCCAGAGAGAACTACTTGGAGCTTGTCCTTGAGAGAAAGCGACGAGGGCGGGCTTTTTGGGTAGAGTGCCTTCTTCAAAGGGGCTTGGAATTTTGTCTGAAATGGTAAGAGACTGGGCAAAAATTCACCATCTTCAGAGTGCGGGAATCATCTTTCCCCGATTGATTGGTGATGTCCCAGCTGTGTCTGCCCGATGCATTTTTCCACGTGCTATTCTAGAACGTATCATTGTGGAAGCTTGTAGGGCTCCGCCATAGATGGTTACAAGGTGACATGCTAATGCAGTAGGGTGACCAGACAGCAAGTGTGAAAACTCAGGACAGGCATGGGGGGCAATAGGAACCTATATAAGAAAAAGACCCTAAAAATCGGGATTGTCCCTATAAACTTGGGATGTCTGGTCACCCTATAACACAGAGAGCAAAAGAGGTTCTTGTAGCTACGCCGTCACAGGGTATCACGGTGCAGTTCTGGGGAAAACTAGCAAACCGCTAACTTTAACAAATGTGCAATAATTGGGACATGGAGGGGGAGGATTTTTGCAGAAAATTTTGTGCGCCCTTAGCTCATTTCTCACAGACTTCACTGTTTCCAGAGCATTACAAATAGCTATGGAGTAAATGGTTCTTAGCTTGGCAATATTTGGGTTTGCTGATTAAAGACCACCTTTAAAATTGAGAGCGTTCCAGAGCAAGACGAAGCAACCGCGTAACGGGCGCTATCCAAATAAAGGCTGCTAATGAAAGTTTGCCCAGAGCCTCTCCAGTGGCTATGGGAGAGTGCAGAATACGGGCAAGACTGAGTGTAACATATCATTGGCGACAGAACATGGCTGGAGGAAGAGGCAGCTACGCAGAAAGAGCCAGAGCACCATGGAGTAAAGGACGGCAATTTTCTTGGGAAGATGTAAAGAGCGAAATCTCAGCTTGGAGAACCAAGTCTTGGGTTTGCAGGAGGTGTGCGCGCATGGAAGGTGGGCAGAACTCTGCAGAGATGTGACGTGTGCAGCACCAAAGGAGGGGTATTCAGTGAGCCTAGTTGGCGTAACAAAGAGAAATGGGGCAGGGTTCATTAGTTTAGACTGAATCTGGATCTGGCTGAGGAGGAACCTCCCAAGGGACAGGGCGGAAGTCATGAGACAGGACCAGCTATTTCTAGCGATCTTAGGTCCTTATCTGGCCTCCCTCACCCTAGTATCTGAGCACCTGCCAATCATTGATGTATTTACCCTCCCACCCCATCCTGGGAGGGCAGGGCAGGGCTCTGGTCCTCATTGTGCCGAGGGGGAATTGAGGCACAGAGAGACCATACGACTTGCCCAAGGTCTGACTAGGGCAGAGCAGGGGCTTACACCCAGATCCTCACTCACAAGTCCTAAGCCAGTGTCTGACCCACATCTGCACCATCCTCCCAATTTGCATAGGGAACAATCCTGTACAGGTCACTAGGGCGTGAGCACAATAGGTCTTTTCCCTTTGTGAAGGGGGTGCCAGGATGACTCAGGATCCCCACGGGGACAGAACTGGCCCCCTACTGATTTCCGAAGGCTTGGACCCCCGGGGAGTAGCGCCCCTGCTGGCGTTGGTCGCCGTGTGCTAAAATAGGTACATAGCCCCGGCTGCATAAACCCACCATTGGTCTCTGGCACACTTCCCACCTTTACGTATTGTCCTGCAGCCCTCCCCCACAACAGCACTCACCATGGACTTCTTTGCCCCAAAGCAGGGCCCCGCTCCCCCAGGGCGATGGCTGCTCTCTTCTCTTCGCTCTCATGGCAGGCCCAGCCCTCCAAAGAGAACGGAAATGTCTCCTTCCTCATCCTGACTTTCAGCCAGTTGAGAAAGGGCCTGGGAAGTGCAGCGGTTCCCAGAGATCTAGGGGGGGTTTCCCATGGACTCCTGGGAATGTGTCCTCTTTTCCCACAATCCCCAGAAAGCCTTTGAAATGTTCCCACAATCCACTGCTTCAAGGGTCTGCACACTGGGTGTAACCCACCGTTCCGCGTGTGCGTGATGAGTTCCTCGCTAGTGCTTGGTCCTCAGAGGATAAGGGTCTACTACGGCTGCCAGCGAGGGGAGCTATGACTTTAGCTCAAGTGATCGAGATGCATGTTTGAGCAGTGGAATCCTGGGTTCAGTGCTGGTGAGGGCCTGTGATAAGTTGGGGAAGTTGAGTGGGAGCCCAGAAGACAATGTAGGTGCACGACTATACCCTAGAAAGCATGGGGGAGGGGGTGACCGGGTTATACCGCTGGTGCGTACGCTGGGGCTGTCCCCCGGCTCAGTTACTAAAGGCAGCATGCTTTGGCTCTGTGGGCTGAGGCTGCTGAAAGAGGGGAGATGACCCCTGGCGTAAGGTCAATTGGAGGGAGGTGGGAAGATAATGGCCCCACTCGAGTGATCGCCGGGACATTCCTGGCACTTGGCTCCTGACTCTCTGGCGGAGGGAAGGGAAGGGCTGTTATCTGCCCCTGGCCTGGAAAAGGGTCCCCTGGTTTGCAGAGGTTATCGTGCAAGGGCCCAAGGAGACACTGACCGGAGCAGGACGCTGACCAGAGGCCTCCTCCTGTCGGCAAGGACAAGTGTGAAGATGCAGACGGGGGTCGGAGCCTGGCTGGGCTGGGTGGAGACGGGGGCTGCTGGCTACAGAGCTGGGGGCGCTAAAGGCTGGCGTGAGAAGCTGCTTACAGGCCGAGCAGGACCCTAGGGAACTATGTGGGGCACTGGCTGCAGGGGTGTAGAAGAAAGACAGCGGGGGGGCGGATGGGGGAGAAGACGGCGGTGGAGGAGTCGCAGGGAATAGGGCCGGTGGCATTGAGCTATCGGGGGCAGGGTGGTGGTGCTGGCAGTGGGGAGATGGAGCTGATGGCACTGGCTGTCCGGGGAGCTCCAGGAACCAGGGCTGTGGGTGCTGAGACCATCCATGTCTGAGAGAGCAAACCCCAGGGAGGGGCAGCACGGCCCCTTTCCAAAGTCCTCTCAATGCTGCTGTGCTGGGCACTGCCTAGCTCTGGGACGGAGGGGCCAGGCAGAGCCCAGTCCTGTGCCCGAACCACCCTGGTGCACTGTATAGGAGCTTGCCCAGTAAGGCCCCCTCTTGCACCCCTTCCTTCCACCCACCAGTTCACGGGGTGTGCGGGCTGAGTCTGGGGCTTGGCCTTCGGCCTGGAGGGGCCACGCCAGCTGTCAGGGAGGCAGAATGAGCGTCTTCCCCAGGGCCGCTCAGCTCCGAGCCAGCCGCTGGCGTTAGGAGGCCTTAGCCCCCTGTTTCCCAGCAATGCTGGAGAGGAGTGCGTGGAGGTGGCCTGGTACCATAGAGGGACGCACAGGGCAAGCATCCCTCTCGGCCCCCACTACCTGAGCCCTTCCTCCCATTTAGCTGCCACGGCCGGGGAGCTGCGGGTTCCTCGTGTACCAGATCAGCCGGGAGGCCCGTCTCCAGTAAGGGGGAAGGAGCTGTGTGTGGGAGGAGGGTGATGGGCCAGCCCTGCTCCAAGCCCCTAGAGAGCCAGGGGCACTGGCATTTTGTCTCCGCTCAGCTCCCAGGCCTGGTTCTCACCATTCGAATATTCATGGCGGGCGTTTCTTTTGCTGTGAGACTCCCTCGGCGGCTAATCCAGCCACAAATAGCCCCAAGGGCTTGTTGACCCAACTGGCATATCCCTTAAACAAACAAGCCCTGGGCCAGGCTGGCCCCACAGCTGCTGGCCCAGCTGACTCTGCTCTCAGGATTAGGAGACACCCTTTCACTGCCAGATACCTTTCTTTCCATGGGACCTACAGTGCTGTGTTGCCTTGCACCCCCTCTCCCACACAGGGAAGGGACGATCCTGTGCCTTGCCCCACCAAAACCTCCAGTGCCACCCCTGGGAGGGCATCCCTTAGTTCCCCCCTGAAATAGACAGCTCTCCAGGTGCCAGGGCACAAACTTCCCTGGCCCCTGCCTGCCCTGCGCTGGGACACTTACAGTGGGG
Source organism: Dermatemys mawii (assembly GCA_007922305.1). Taxonomy (NCBI): domain Eukaryota; kingdom Metazoa; phylum Chordata; order Testudines; family Dermatemydidae; genus Dermatemys; species Dermatemys mawii. The sequence goes on along the minus strand of ML677401.1, from coordinate 9,524,973 downwards.
GATCTGGGGACTCACTTTGGGTCACAACCTGTCCCCCAGCGAGGAAAGGGTGTGGGAGTCACCTGCTGCCATCCCCCAGCCCCACTGCAGAGGGCGCTGTTTTCTGGGGCAATCCCCCTTTCTTCCTGCTCCCCAGCCCAGCCCAGGCCCCAGAGAATCTGTGGACCCTTGGGAAAAGGCTTTGGGAGAGAGGAGACCGTCTGGAGGGTACAAAGGAAATGCCCAGCCTGGGCATAATGGGAAGAGAGGGAATTACACCCAGAACCAGCCAGCAGCCCTCCATCCCCTCCCCCAGCCCCCACGCTCCCCCTCCTCCCCAAGGCATTCACTGGCCGTAACAGACTGGCTGGGTCAGGGGAGCCTGGTCTCTCCCCGCAGTAAAAGCTGACAGCTTTAGCACAGCTTTCCCCGCACCTCCTTAAAATGTCTCTGCCCAGCTAGGAATGCGGCTGCCTGTGAGACCACAGCGCAGAGCTCCCAGCCCATGGCTGCATCCTGCCGCAGCAGGGCACGCACACCGATCCACGGAGCCTGGCCCAGGGCGAGCGCATAACCCCCCTCAGGGCATACCTGGGTGTCTCGGGTAGTGTACACACACACACACACACCAGTGCACACCTGGGCACACACACACAGACTGTCTCGGGGAGCATGCACACGTGCACACGCGCACACACACACACCAGTGCACACCTGGGCACACACACAGACTGTCTCAGGATGTGTACACACACATACACCCCTCGCTTGATGCACGCATGAGCAGGCACAGACTGCCCCAGGGTGCGTACACACATACAGAGTACACCCACACACACCCCTCAATGCATGCACGGCCTTACGCACAGAAAGACTGTTGCGGTGTGCGTACACACACACGCAGCCGATCCCGCTGTGCGCCCACACACAGCACGGAGCTCATACACAGCACACACCCTAGGGGAAGGATTTTTTTTTTCATTTGACTTGGGAGGAGTTTTGTATTTACGCTTTAAAAGCAGGCTCCAGCCTCACCCAGCGCAGGCAGGGGCTCCAGAAACGTCCGCCAAACAATTCTACCAGGGCGCCTCCATCTCCCCTGATTTCCCACCTCTGTCTCCCCACTGTCCCATGACCCTCAATCCCATCCCACAGCTCCCCGCTAGTCCTAACCGCTCTGCCAACTTACCCCCCGTCACCCACTGCTTGGGCGGCTCTCGGCTCGTGCTTCCAGTCTGCAGCGCTTTGCAAATAAGAATTACAGATTAGCAGCAAACCCTACGTTTCTATGACTCTCTTCATTAGGACAACTATTTATTCACGTTCTCTTTAATTACACTGCAAGGTCGACAGCATAAAGACTGGCCGGGGTGGGTGGGAGGATGGATGCGAGTGAATGATGCAAATAACACAAATAAACCCTTCCTTTCCAGCACCCTCATCCAGGCAAACCAGACTATAGACTTCCTGGGAAAGGCAGCTGTGCAGGGCACGAGGAGGCTGGCGTTTCTGAATGAGGGAGCAGCTCATGGTGGGGAAGGAGGAATAGAAAATCCCGGAGCTGGAAAAGCAGGGAGGAAATCACACCAGGATACGCAGCACGGAGGAGGGAAGAGAAAGGTACAACGGGCCAGATTAGGGTGATCAGATGTCTCAATGTTATAGCGCTAGTCCTGATTTTTGGGTCTTTTTCTTATATAGGCTCCTATTACCCCCCACCCCGATTTTTCACATTTGCTCTCTGGTCACGCTAGGCCAGATTCAAGGATGCACTGTTGTCCCTTTACCCTGGGCCTGGCCACAGGATGGAGAACAGGGCTGACTAGCCCAGGGAAGTCTGTGGTGCAGAGAACTCCTTTGCCACCTCGGCAGCCCTGGACACAAGGGGGATTGAAGCAGGGAGGGAGGCTGACACTGACCTGCATCCCTGCAGTGATCCCTAGGGACCATTGCAACAAGTAGGTCTGAGCTGGGCCCTGCCTCCTCCTTTCCATCCCTGCACTGGGACCTCTGCCCGCGCAAGGGTGACTCTGCCCCAGTGAGTTAATGCCCCTCCCAGGAGCAATTCAGCGAGAGAAATAAATTTCTTGCCCCTCTTTACGAATAAAGAGGGGCAAGAAATTAACGACGCTGCTACAGGGGCCAAGATGCTGTGAAATCTCTTTATAGGGCCTTAATGAAAACAAAGTTCAGATAATTAGGACACAATGAAAATTCTGTTACAAAAAAATAAAAATCAGCTGATAAAGAGCCAGCAAAGGAGTATCTGGAAAATTCACATAGATGCTGCTCAGCTGATCTGGAGGGACACAGCCTGGGCATGAGGGAACCGACGAACAATCTTACTGCATGGCTGAAAATTATTTCTGAAAGGCCCTGGACACCGGGAGAGAGGCTGAGGGAAGCAAATGTGGTACCGAGCTTCAAACTAGGAGAGGAAGAGCGATCCTGGCAATTACCAGCCTCGCCATTTAACTTCTCTGGCCCTAATAAAAACAACGGAACAAGCAGAAAGAGGCAGAGAAAAAGTGGAACCATATGCCAGCTAAAGGAGCTGCAAGCAGTGAGCTCCGCCCAGAGTTTACCAAGGTGCAAGCAGGCCGAACAAACGCACTATGCTTTGTTTGAGCGAACAGCTGAGGCAAATGCATTACATGGAGGTGTATCTTAGTGACGTCCCGAGCACTGTGTTGCAAAACCAGATTCTCAGGGTAACTCCAATTGGCTTGGTTGCGGCTCTGCCCAAGGGGATGGAAGACAGGCTGGAGGCTCATGACAGCAAGCCGTGGGGGAGGTGTTTGGGATGCAGATGCTGTGGCCAAAAGAACGAATGCGATCCTGGGATGCACAAACAGGGGCACCTCGAGTAGGTCATGCTGGCAGCAGCGACACCAGGGATGGGTTTGGCCCAGTGATGAGCAGCAGCTGAATCAAGCCAATCACGGATGGAAGCCTCGGAGTGGGACCCCAACCCCCACCCCCGGTGCTAGGGTCATGGGGCTGATCAGCCCTTGGGAGGCAGCTGCATGGGGCAGGCGGGGGGGAAAGGCTGAACCTTTCTCTATCTCCCCCCATTCCCTCAGAGGGGGAAGGGTCAGAGGCGGGTCAGCAGAAATGCCCCTGCGAAGGGAACTCTCTGGCTGATTAAAGGAACCACTCGGCCTGGGATTCGTCTGGTTTCTGTCAGGCGGGCCCTGGGGAGATGAGCCGCACACACACAGAGAGAGCTGGCCGAGACCAGCCCCAGGGACGGAAACAGAGCAGAGAGGGGAACGGGGATGGGGGGACAGTGGGATGTGGGGGAGCCCCCCAGAACTGGAGAGAGGGCGAGACACAGAGCCACAGAACGAGCAGGCGAGCAGCTCTAGTCCCTCTGTCCCAGGAGCAAGAGACCAGGCGGCGTCCATCACAGGCACTCGGCGAGGCTCCGTGGAGAACTGAGGCAGTGTGGGAAGGAGAGGGGCCCAGAGCAGAGAGAGCTGCAGGCAGAGCGTTTCCCTGAGCCTTGGGGCTTCTGAAAATATTGACCGGAGCTCCGCTCTGGACAGCTCCGGCTGAATTTATGCTCCCGTCTCTCCATCTCCGTTCATCTCCTGTCTGTCGCTTCCACGCAGCGCTTCAATGAAGATTAATGGGAATCTGCTCTCCCCTCATCGGCAGCTCCTCAAGCAGGGAAAGGGAGCTAGTGCACGGCCGAGGCGGGAAGAAGTTTTCATGCTCTGGAATTCCAGGTCATCTGCAATTAGATTAATTAGCGAATGTTAATGGCAGCTAATAGTAACTGTGCACAGGGCTTTGGGAATGTGACATGCCTGATAAGAACGAAGGATCGTCCCTCGTCAGCCCTCTCCCCACTGTGAATTTGGGCCAGCGGGAGCTCAGATACCCTGGTGATGGGCTCAGTATCAGTATCCTGAATAGAATAATGGGGCTTCTTAGGGGTGTCAAGGGCTTAAGGGGCAAAGAGAAAGAAGAACTTGCCTGGGTCTCTGCCACCGATGTTATGTGACCTTGGGCAAGTCATTTAGCGTCTCTGCACCTCCGTTCCTTCTCTGTAAAGCAGGGAGAATAGCCCTACCCTCCCTGGCAGGGGTGTGAGGCTACATACACCCGTGCTCGAGAGGCACTCAGGTACTGCCGTGATGGGGACACCCCAACAGACAGGCTCTGCCACGGGGGGAGCTGTGGTGATTAGCTTGACGAACTTCCTGTTTATGAGACACTAAGGGTGTCCCATGGCTTTAGGCAGCCCTGACAGCAAGATCCCAACTAGAAATGACTTTCCATGAGGCTGGCATCCCCCCCAACCCACGGAGTTGAGGTCTGGGAGAGGGAGGTCCGAGGACAGCCGTGGGAACTGAGCCATGGAGAAATATTGAGGGGTATGAACAGATATAAATGGTAGCTAATGGCAAAGGGCAGGCAGCAGAGGGGGAAAGAGGACAATAGACAAGGGTTTGCTGGTGCAGGTGACAAGGAGGCAGAGGCCTGGGGCGATGGGGTAAAATGCAAAAGTAGCAGCAGGTTTTTGCCTGACAACAGGAAGAAACTGGCTATAGGGGGAGCCCCATGATCTGAGCCATTTGAAACTGACAGGCCCAATTCCTGGAGAACTGGTTATAGGTGATCCTGCCCTGCCCTGGGTGGGGATGGGTTCTGAGAGTCCTACTCATCGGCGCTAGATCCAATCCAAAGGCCCATGTTCCAGTCATGAGCAAAACTGAGTGGGAGGAAAAATGTAAACATAAGAATGAGACTGATCATTGGGAATGGTTGGAGGATATTGTCAACAGATGCCTAAGAAACATCAATTCTACAGTTGTGACAGGCAGGTTCTTTGGATAAACAACACCTGGGAGGTGAAAGCGACAACAATATAGATAACAAATGGAAAAATGGGGAAGCTGATAGCAATGAGTACAAATCAGCAGCTAGCCAATGCAGACAATTGATAAGGAAAGCTAAAGGTATCACTGAACTATCTATAGACAATAAACTTAAGGAGAATGAGAAGGGATTCTTTAAATATATCAGGAACAAATTAAATCCTCGCAGTCGTATATATCCAATATTAGGTAAGGACAGTAAACTGGTCAACTGTGATGTAAACAAGGAGGAAGTTTCAATAAATAGTTCTGTTCTATATTTGGATGATGTAGTCATATCTTATCTTACAGTCATAATGAAACACTCTCATGCCATCAATAACCGAGGAGGGTGTGAAACAGCAATTATCAATGGTAAACATTTCAAAAGTGTTTAGGACCAGATAATCTGCATCCCACAGTGTTAAAAGAATTGGCCGAGGAGCTCTCCAAACCAGGAATATTGGTTTTTATCAAATTCCTCGCATTCTGTTCACAGGGATACAGGTTTCCCTTAATCCCTGGCTGGGGAGGAACTGCAGGATGGTACAGGATGAACAGCATTGTCTGGGTCCCTGACAGAGGCCCCAAACCTCAGCTAAATAAATGGTAGAAGGTTTGGCTTCAGGTAAACAATGGGCATGGTGAGCTGGCAGGAGGATGCTGCAGGTTATGAGACTGATCTCAGGTCGAGAGCCACAGAGGAGAGGGAAAACCAAGAAGGGGCCATGAAATACGGAGCCCTCTTTGGGGGGCGGCACTGTAATAAACAAACTGCTGAGGGGGAAATTGCTCAGCACAGACCTCCCTCCCCACCCTTAGAATTCATCCCCCCGTGGCTGAGCTAGGTGCCCCTGCTCCCGTCAAGGTTAACTGCCCTCTGCTGTTGTGTGCACTGGGTTCCACACCTGACTTGAGACTCTCCCAGTGTAAACGCGAAGAGATGCCCAGTCCCCGGCAGTTCTAGTGGGGACAGAAGCCGAGACGGGGTGGGGACAGAAAGGAGTCCAAGGGGCTCAGCTTTTACAAACCTCTCAGCCGGGCTGTGGCTGTCTGGCTCTTCTGTGTCAATTTCGAGGGGGTTCTGGTTGCGTCCCTCTTTACCAGCCAAGAGACAGCAAACTCCATTTCCAGGCTCTCTCTGACTTCCTTGGTCAATTCCCACCAGGTGAGGGAGCTCCCTCCAAAGCCCACACGTACCCCCCCACACCTCAAACCCCTCAGGCCTTTGTTCTCCAGCTGGGGTCTCAGCTCAGTGTCCCGCTTCCAGGAGTCTTTGGAGCGTGTGGGGGTATCTCCGGACCCTTTGCTGCTCTGGCTTGGTTTCAGATGGTTTCTTAAGAGCTCTCTTCACTCGACCCAGGCAGGGAGGAGAGAAACACATTCCTACATCTCTTCGCCTGCCCTGAGAGCAAACTTAATCCCTTTTCTCCTACCGGGGAGCAGTGCAAAAGGGGGGGAAACTGAGGCACACATAGGCTTCATAAAAAAATCCCCAGTTTGTCACAAGCCACTGGGGTAGACAGGATACTGAGCAAGTTGGGCCACGGTCTGACGCCGCATGGCAGCTTTTATGCGCTCATGGACCAGAAGGGCGACAAACTAGGAGCTTTGCACCAGCATGGCTTGTAGTCCCCCCTTGGCTGGCTGTGCGACGGCAGCAGGGACCTGCCAGGGACCCAGCTTCTGGCTGGAGACTCTGAGGAGAGAGGGAGGGGAGCCCCTGGCCTTGCTTCTCAACCCACGCAGCAGCCTCCCGTCCTAAGGGGGCCAGCCCCACCAAGCCCTACGAACAGGGCGCTCTGCCTCACAGATGGAGAGCTCCCCAGCGTCCAGCTCATGGTTGTGTATCACAGCGGTGCCTGCAAACTCAGCTGAGATCGGGGTTCTGCTGTGCTGGCCTGGGCCCAGACTGAAACAGTCCCATCCTCAGGGAACACACAGTCTCCACAGACACGACAAGCAGAGCGGGGAGCGGGAGGAGGGATGTAACACACAGGATATTTCTCACTCTTCCATCCCGTCTAGCGAAGGACTTCCTGGGCTGGGTGCCAGCTGACTGATCAACCCGCCTGCTTTCACAATGCTGCTTGCAAATGCTGGGTGAGGTGCATTAGTCTCCAAAGAGCGGACACGTCTCCCGCCAGGAGTCTGTCGCCATGGGAGTCACCAAGCAGAGCTCACGATGTGAAGCTGGGGTGCAGAAGCCCCAGAGAGTCAGTCTGAGGAGGTGGCAAGGCCCTGCAGAAAGGGCCTGGTATATTGAAGGGGTTCAAAGCTGGGGGCGTAGCACAGATCCTGTGTACCAGAGCTTCCAGGGGAGTGTCCAGAACAGGGCAATTAGGAGTGATCCACTCCCGTCTTTCCTTCCTGGCTTTCGGCAGTCATAGGGTCAGGGTTGCCCTAAGCATGGTGGTGTGACCCTGACCATCTCGGCTACTAGCCATGAATGGATCTCGCCGCCATGAGCTTCTCCAGTTCTTTTCTGAATCCAGTTATTCTTTGGGCCACCACAATAGCCCTTGGCAACAAGTTCCACAGGTGAGTTGTGTGAGAAAGTACTTCCTCGTCTCTGTAGTAAACCTGTGGCCCAGGAAGGTCATTGGGTGACCTGTGGTTTTTGTCCAGTGGGAAAGGATAAATAACACTTCTCTAGACACTTACTGGTGATTTCATAGACCTCTATCACCGGTCCCCTTCGTCGCCTCTTTTCTAAGCTGACCAGCCTTAATCGTTTTAGTCTCTCCTCGTACAGAAACCATTTCAGACCCTCAATTGTCTTTGTTGCCCTTTTCCAGTACACTAGATCCTTTTTGAGATGTGGAGATCAGACCTGCATAGTACTCAGGGGGAGAGGGCACCAGAGTTTACAGAGCGACATTGTAGTATTTTCTCTTATTTTCCACTCCTTGCCTAGATGCTGCACGCTGCAGGGAGGTGTCCATAGAACTATCCAGGGTAACTCCAAGATCTCATGGATTCACTGGTTTCTCACTCGCTTTGAGGCAGGAGCACATGCTGTCTGTCATCACACGGCTGTTGCTTTGCTCTCCAATATGTCCGAGGCCATGGGGGCACTGGGGAGAACATAGGCCATATGTCAGTCTTGGGGGACCCTGGCCACCATCCCCTCAGAGCAGCGAGCACTAAGGAAGTGCGGTGAGGTGCTGGGATGGGTACCAGCTCCATGATTCATCTGAACCAGCAGCTCCTCATCTTGTCCCACTAAGCACAGGTCACTCTGCTCTGGCAAAGTTCTGTACCGCGGCCCTTAGCGCCCTTCCCTTCCTGCTGAGGGGCTTTCAGGGCAGAGCAGGTCACACACCCTACACACAGAGCCAGCAGCATGGCACCCAGAAATACCCCGGTTACCAGCAAACCAGACAATCTCCCGGTTCACCGCAAACCAGCGCTCACCTCCCCTACCCCAGCCAGCACAGCCCAGTCATCTGTCCTGTGTGCAACAGAGGCCGAGGCTGGCGGAGGGCATCATCCGACATCCTTCCCAGTGCCCCCCTCTTCTGTCCACACTCTTGGCTTCAGCAAATGGTGGCATGGGAGACATCCACCAGCTCACCCAGCGGTGGACAGATCTCCGAAGGATCAGCACAGCTCCCCGCCCAGGAACAAAAATAAGGCCGCAATCAATGCTCCCCCACTTTTGGGAGGACAACGCACTCCAGCTGTGAGATGCTGCAGAGCCACAGGTAGGTTTGTGTCCCGATTTCCCTCCACGCTGAGTGGGGGAGGGACGGGCCATCACGGAGAGAAGGTTACCTCATAAATTCCAGACGCTGGCACAAGACGTCCTGCCTTCAGAGAAGGCAGCGAGTGTGAAGTTAAGAGATAAAGAGGGAATTATGAGATAAGGTCTCCTTAATCCCAGTTGCTTCATGCAATTAAAATGAGCTTCACCCGCCTGTAATTGGGAGGAGGCATTCTGCCAGCAACAGCGCGACCACGGGCAGCACACAATCAGCAAAGGAGGGTGCGCGGAACGGAGCAAGGAGACTTATCTCCGCCCCAGAGAAACGAAGGGGGCAGCAGGAGAGCAAACGGGAATTAATGAGATGAGTGCGGAAAGGCTGACACAAAGGATTAGCTCCCTCTCAACTCGGCTGGCGCAGTCCCCAGCTTTTCTGGGAAGGATCCCTTGGATTTCACGCACTGGGCCAGCGTCTGCTCTGCCCTGTGCAGAGAACTCGGGCCCTGCTGACTACTCTCAAATGGGCCCAAATGCGACCCCGCTGCCCTGCCCTAGTCCCACAGCAATAAAAATCTGCAGCTTAAATCTACCCCCCACCCCCACCACTTTGGGCCATCAGGCCGAACCTCCCTGAGTCAACCCCCCACCCCCCAAACTCCCCCGGTGTAGCCGGGCCGTTCCCTAATGCTGCATTAGAGCCCAGGGGCCGGGATGCGTGCTGGTCCGAGCAGAGCAGCTGCAGTTGGGGCTCAGAGACGGGGGCCTTGGCTGGTATGTGGGGGGGGGGGTTCAATCTGCAATCCTGGGCTCTGTAACAGAGGCTCCCATGGAAGAGTGGCTGCCTAGGGACAGGTGTCCGTTCCCAGGGGCTGGACGAAGTGGAGGGGATGGAGTTGGGGGACGTATCTGTGTCCCAAACACTCAGCCTGCCCGGAGTTGTGGCTCAGGGCCGGGATACAGCAGAGGGGCCACACTCAGGCCTTGTCCCCTAGTGAGTGGCTGTTTTCAGGCTCATCTTCTGATTCCCCAGTGACTCCCCTTCCCTGCCCCAGTGCCTGCCTGACCCTCTGAGCAGGAAGCAGGGGCCAGGCAGGATTTATGACGGGGGCGTAGGACAGGATTCAGCAGAGATCTGCAGCGACTGAGCCTTTATGGCTTTAATACACTTTTTGATAATGAAGTTTAAATAGCCTCATAAAAGGCCCCCCAAAGGCGGGAGAAGCCTGCGGTTTATTAGAGCCATAACTCTTCGGCTGGCATTTCATCAATGTCCTTTTAATCTGCACTTGGGTTATTTTATTTCTGGTTAATATTAGCAGCTGTAAATGTTATTGGGACAGTCTCTTCCCGGAGCCAGGGGTCCTGTGGGGAGACCTCCCCACAGCAGGGGAACAGGGGGAGCAGGAGGCCCAGGGGGATGGGGACCCCAGGGAGAAGGTGAGCATGTCAGAAGGCTTGGGGGGCCCAAGCGAAGGAGGAGTGGGGCAGGTGGGACAGGGAGCTTGCAGATTGCAGGGAGAGTCCTAGAGCCACTTGGCTGCAGATTGCAGGGCTAGGGATCCTCTAGGCCAGATGTAACTGATGGACTCAGGACAGCCAGTCAGAGTGGGTCAGGGATACCCCGCCCCTGCTGTTCTGCCCCGGTGAGGAGGTTCTCACTGAGGGGGGGACGGCAGGGTCCTCGAAGAGGTGGAACTGCTTTAAAACCATAATCGGCTACCTGTGAAAATAACACACTAAGAAGATTTAGTGGCTCAATGTCTCTCTCCACAGGGCAAATGCTGAGCTTATCCCCCAGTCAGAAAGAGAGACATATCCAAAGCCTGAAACTCCCATTCGCGGCTCTCCCTCACTGCTGCCTGTCAGCCCCCTGTGATCCTAGTCCTGCCCCATGGCTCTGCTGACAGCCCTCTGCCTATCAACCCACCACTAACCCCACCTTGCCCTACGGCTCTGCTGACTGCCCTCTGCCCATCAGCCCCCCACTAACCCCACCCTGCCCCATGGCTCTGCCTACAGGAGAAGCCCACCCATCGACATAGCGCTGTCTACCCTAGGGGTGGGTTGGAAACACTGGATTTTCCACAACGTAGTTATACTGACCAGTTTGTCGTGTAGACCAGGGCTCGAACCCTGAAGGAAGCAGAGCCCTGTCAGAGTCCTTGGCTTTGCACGATCCCTGCACACCAGTGGCTTGCAACCTTTCCAGACAACCGTACCCCTTTGTCTTGTGCACCCCAAGTTTCACCTCACTAAAAAAACTACCTGCTTACAAAATGAGACATAAAAATACACAAGCGTCACAGCGCACTGTTATTGAAACATTGCCGACTTTCTTATTTTTACCGTATAATCAATTGGAATATAAATATTGTACTTACATTGCAGCGTAGCATCTGTGGAGCAGTATAAACAAGTCAGCGTCTGTATGAAATTTTAATTTGTCTTGACTTCACTAGCGCTTTTTATGGAGCCTGTTGTAAAACGAGGCAACTCTCTAGAGGCGCTGTTGTGCCCCTTGGAAGACCTCTCTGTACCCTCAGGGGTACTTGTACCCCTGGTTGAGAACCACTGCCACACGCCACGGATCTCACCCCATCCCCACCAGCCTCCCACTGTCCATCACTGGCCAGGCGTCCCCCAGCCTCGCTGGCCAAGGAGGGAAGGATTAAGCCGGGGCTACATTAAAAAGTTTGGTCGGCTCAGCTACTTTGCTTTGGGGATGTGAAAAATCCACACTCCTGAGCAAGGTAATGAAGCCGACCTAACCCTACCGGTGCAGACTGCGCTCGGTGGATGGAAGAATTCTTCCTTCGACCTCGCTACCATTTCTTGGGAGCTGGATGGACTGTGCTGATGGGCGAGCCCCTCCCGTCAGTGTAGGCAGTGGCTACTGTGCCACTGTAGCCTTTCAAGTGTAGACAAGCCCCCTACATCCCTGGCCTGAGGGCTAGCGGGTGGTGTGCAGTGCAGCCTGGATAAATGGGAAAGGGAGGGAGAATGAAGACGGGTCTGTTTTTCTTTGCTGGGTTCCCCACGGTGCCGACAGCCCAGGAGGGTGCTGGGAGCCGGCAGGGAGATGGGACCGGGGCACGGTTATCTCCCCATGGGGCTCAGGAGGAAAGGGAGGCTTTGGTCACATCTAATTCATCATTTTGCATCCAGTTTTCCTGGCTTGAGTTCACAGACTTGGAGAGATTCCCCACCAGCCAGCTGCTTTGACTGGCTACGGCTTGCCCTCTCCCTCCAGCCCCGCCTTCCCCGGCTCCTCCTGGCGGTTAGGCCTGTGACCCTTCAGGGATAGTGCTGGGGCACTTCCCTTGGCCTTTCTTCCACCGCTCGGCCTGAGCCCATCGTCCTGCGCTCTTATCTGGCCTGCTCATGTAGCTACTTTGCCTTCACCTGTGGCGGCCGCTGGAAGGGAGGGACCAGCCGGCGCCGTCCCCTGTCCGGTCTCTCTGGTCATTGGGGCCCCATGACAGGCGGGAGGGGGAGAACAGAAACACGCCAAAGCCAGGTGACTTAAACATGCGGGTTCCCATGGCAACGCTATCTCCGCCACGCACCGATCAGGGTCCTCGTAGACCCGGAGAAACGAGGCTGGATCGGCTCCTGCAGCTTGTTTGGCTGTAAACCCTTCAGAGTGCCAACTGCACCGCCACGGAGAGCTTCTCCCGGTCACGCCCTCGGCCCTCTGCCAGCCTGGGCCTCCCTGCCCGGCCCCCAGCACCCACTAACGTACTCTCCCCAGCCCCATCTCCCTGCCCAACCCCTCTGCCTATCCAGTCCTCTACACTTACCACCCTGCCCAGCCCCTGATCCCTGCCTCTCTGCCACCTTGCTCCCAGTGCCCAGCCCCAGCGGAGGCCCCACCAACCTGTCCAGCCCCCGGTGCCTAGCCCCTGCCTCCCCATCCAAGTAGGGTGACTGGATAGCAAATGTAAAAAATCAGGATAGGGGGTGGGGGGGCTCCACTCCCCCGCACCGACACTGCTCTCCCCCAACCTGTCTGAAACAGAACTGGGGCCGGGGGAGGAAACCATCAATTGCTCTAGGACGGAGTTTTCCTCTTGTTCACATGTTAGCGTGGTCCCTGCACCCAACCTGACGGTGTTGCTCTGTCTGCTGGTAACGCCCCAACAGCTGCTCAATTCCCAAACGTCAGAGCAAGTGGGCAGAACCCTACTGATCTGGGGGGGAAATCAGGAAACCAGGAGGGGGAAAATGGGCAACACCCGGAGCCTCTGGCATGGGAGGGGGTTGCAGGTAGTCCCTGAGACTGAGGAGCGGGGGAGGGTGGCAGGCTCTTGGGCGGGGGGAGGGGAAGACAGAGGGATGCAAGGAGTTGCCGGTTTGTACAAGGAGTTTGGCCTACAGGAAAAAAAAAAACAATCTACCACCGATTTATAAGGTTTTCCATCACCGTGGCCTCAGCGAGCCCGTCTCGCGTGCCAAATCCTCAGAGCAGGTACCGGTGTCGTGTTCTCCTCCGGAGCACACCTCCGAGAGCCCCTGTCAGGGCTCCACACAGAACAAAGTCATAGCTACATCCTACCCGGCAGGTCACCTTTCCCCTTTCAAGGACACAGTGAAAGACACGGGCAAATTTTGCAGCGAGCGAGAGAAAGATGCCGGCGAGCCACTGGCTCAAGGTCGGGGCTGCTCGGAGCGGCAGGTCTCCGGCGCGGACGGGGTTTGGAGAAGATCCAAGCGGGTGCGTCGGTGCTCTCTCTGCGACCCCCGGCCAAACAGATCTGCAGGGACCGGATTTGACACAGTTCATGCCCGCGCTTTCCCCCGTCAATAAATGCCCCCCTAGGATTTGCTATAAAATGCCCTGGCCCCATCTCCCTGAAGCTGGGCAAATGGACAGCTGGAGAAGTACATTGGGGTACTTGGATGGGATCGGCCATACAAATCAATGGCTGTTGTGTCGGGGGAGGGAGGCGAGAGGGGATGGGGGATGCTGCCATGCTAATGTCTGTGTTACGCTCCGAGCATGTCCACGGGGACGTGTCTGTGCCCAGGAGCTTGAGGTGACTCACGCCAAGCCAGGGACTGGGCCCACAAACTGGCTTCCTGCGTTGTGTGGTTCCACACGGGGATGTGTCTAACAGACTGCCAGCTGCCCCAAGCAGGGGCCGGCCTGGTTGCATTGCCTGGGAGGCCTTGGGCCACCAGAAGCAAGCTCAGCATGCCCGTAACCTCAGGGCTGTGTGCAAGGAGGCTAGCGAAGGTGCAATGCACGGATGGGGTGGTGTTGGTGATATTGACTCCCAGGAGCTGCTGCAGTGTGGTGCCGTCACGGGCCCTGGCAGGCTCCGGCGTGACCTACTTTCCCAAACCTGCCTCAGCGGCTGGCTCTGTTATGCTTAGAAGCCGCCAGAATTTCACCCCGGTGCAGCCAGGGGGCTGGCTGGCTGGGTCTCTCGTCCCACGAGCTGCCGAGGGAGAAGGAGTCACATGAGCCTCACAACTGGGGGGCCAGACAACCAGAGGAGGTGGGAGCTGTGTGGGGAGGGGAGCAGACAGCACAGGAGGGGCTGTAGCAGGGCGGGGGGGGGGGCAGCGTGGCAGGATGGGGACAGCCTAGTGTGTTGGATCTACAGGAACAAGATCTGCAACCTCCTGGCAGAGACGCAGGCTGAAGACTCAGCTCTTCTGCTCCCCCTTAGCCTTTCCGGGGCAGCCCCCTCCCTGAGCTGGCAATCACAGACCAGGCGCACAGATGTTCTACCTACAGCTGGGCCAGGAGTTTATCCAAGGAGTAGAAAGATGCCGTTCAGCAAACCAGATGCTCTGTCTCTGTGCAGCCAACCGTGGTAGGATGCTGCCAGGGCTGGTTAAGGGGCACAGGGGAAGATGGGCTGTGCATTACTCTACATGGGAAGGGGTAGGAGCACCGTCCCGGGGGCCCTGGGGAGAGGGTGTTGTGGGAAGGCCACGCGCGGGAGGCAGGGCTGGTGTTGGCAGCACCGCGTCTGGGGCGAGCCCTGAGTGAGAGCGGAGGCAGAACGCTGGGCACCGCAGGAGGATGGGGAGTGCCCAGGGCTCGTTTTCCCCGCTGAGAGCTAACGGGGGATGGATCCTGCCGGAAATCGCCCCCGTGGCAGGGCTAGGAGCCCCGGGCCGATCCAAGCTCTGGAGAACATTGTAACAAACCCGTGTCCCCCTCAGGCTTCACCAGGGTCACTCAGCTCCCCTGTGCTAGGGACACAACCCCCTGAGCTGGGGTGAGCAGTCTAGGGCCTAGGACACAGCTGGGCAGGTCTGATTCCATCCAGCAGAGGGCAGCGGTGACAGCGATAGAGACACTCCCCAGCCAGCTAGTGCCATGGGGCCCAACGCTGCCCTAGACGCCACCAGACTCCCCCCACACAGACAGGCCCGTCACGCTGCCAGCCCCTGCCCGCGCAGCACAGAGCCTGCCCCCTTCCTTACAGACTCGGGACGGCAGCAGCAAGGGAGGGAAGCCAGGCCGAGGGGCTCCGAGCGTGCCCCCCATCCTGTTACTCCAGTGGCAGCTGGCTTCGGGGAACACCCAGACTGCAGATGTCCTGGAAGCTGTCCCGCTAGAAGGCAAGTTTATTTGCACAGCGATGAAAACATCGGCTTGCAGACCTCGGCATGTCCACCGGGCCCCAGCCATGCCCGCCTGCCCCACAGCCTTTCCCCATCGGGAGCCGGCTGAGTACACAAACACCCACTGCTCCCCACCAGCCCGCCTGCTGCCGTCTGGCCCCACCACCCCAGCGCCCCGTTTGCCTCTTCTCGGCTGCTTTAATCTCCGAACCGAAGGCAGGGAGAGGTTGGGGCCATGGTTGCCAAAGGAGGCCACCCCAGCCAGTCTCCAGGAGACAGAATGAGTCAGGGACGGATCGTGATTTCAATAGATTCTCCTTCCCCAGCCTTGCTCTCTCCTGTGTGTCACTCTCCTCGCTTCAGAGGCACTGGCGGGGAGCAGCCAGACGTCCGTCCTTGCAAGCCTCGGCTGTGGCCAGAGCAGAAGAAGAGACTCTCTCTGCTCCGTCATAGAGTCACGCCTGCCACCACCAGCCATTTGCAAACCCGTCTGGCCCCAGCGTCTCCTGCGGAGCAGCCTGCTTGGCAGAGAAGATCACCCGCTTCCTGCACACCACTCTCCAATGCCACCGCCAACATCCCGAGTCCATCCCAGCCCGGCTTCAGGCCGGGGTCTGGTATGAACCTGGCCCTTGCTGCTCCCATCCGCAGCCCAGAACTACCCATCCACACTCACCCCACTGGGTCTCTCTGCAACACTAGAGAGCACGGATCAGCAAACTTCCCACCCCAGTAAGTGGTGTTGCCTATCCAGGGAGCGAGATCCGCAGGGATGGTGACACCATGCTAGACGGCAAGCAGTCAAAAGCAGCAAACAACTCTCGTGAACTCGGAAAGATTTGGAAAAGCAGCATGATGGGCCCTGATGCAAACACGCACATTTTTAGCACCCTCCGTTTGTGGAGCAACTTGAAATCTACATCAGCCATTGATAAGAAGATCAACTCGTAAAGTCGACGCCTGTGGAAGTGATTCCACCAGGAGGAGCTTCTTGGAACATCACGAATCCTAAGTGATGCAAACCAAGCTCAAGCACGGACTATGGTAAGAAGGATGGACATGGTCTAAGGAGGCCACCGACCACCGGGACTGCCAGGGCGAGTGAGACCATTGACACCCCCCGGAGAGAGAAAAGGAAGCCGACTTCGAGAAACGTGCAGAACAACAGAGAAAGACGCCAGATCCATCCGCCTGACCCCCAGATACCTGAACAGCCCGAAAGGCATGGCAGAACCTGGCAGCTGCCCCACGCACCCAAGGGTGCGGGTGGAGAAAGCCCAGTGCTGAGCGAAGCCCACCCTGCTACAGCAGGAGAGGGATACACACGAGTACACAGACAGGCAAAGATTGGCCTGCAATTTCTGTATGTCTGTGTCTGCGCGCCCCTGCCCCCACCACCGTGCTAGGTACACACACAACACACAAGCCATCTCCTGTTCTCTCTCTCGCCCTCGGAAAGCCCCGGTCCCAGTGGGGATTTGCTGGGATTCGGGCTGCCAGGCTCCCCAGGCAGGGAGGCAGCCAGCGCACACTGGGTTTCTTTTCTTGAAGGGGCTGTTTAATCTTTAATGGAATGGCGGGAGCAGCCGATTGTTTAGAGAATAATTCAGGAATGCGAGCGCTTTGCAGTGTGGGGCTGGCGGGGAAGGGGGAGGGGCTGCGCTCCTCTGGCAGGGAGGCAGAGGGAGAGATTGGCTTGAGTGTAGGGGCTGTGGGTCAGGGTTGAGGGGTCCTGGCAGGACTGCGTGGCAGGGGGAGTCCAGGGCTGGGACAGCAGGGGGCTGTGGGTCAGGGGTGGGGGGCACTGGCAGGACTGCGTGGCAGGGGGAGTCCAGGGCTGGCACAGTAGGGGGCTGCAGGTTGAGGGGCCCCGGCAGAGCTCTGTGTGGGGTGAGCCTGGCTCGCACGAGGCCTGACTCTAGCCATCTCTAGGCAGCTCAAGTTTTCTGAGCGGTACAATTCACACGCCACCCCCACACAACACTGCCCCAGTTTAAGGGCCCTCAGCCCCTGATGTTTCACACGCTGGATCATTAACTGGCGCAGAGAAAGGAAACCCATTAATGGCATAAAATGACTCCAGGCTGCAGCCGCCGAGCGAGCAAGCGCGGAGCGGAGAGGAAACCCACACAGCGGCTCCGAGAAAAGGGGGAGCTCTGCTTTGAACTTTCTCGGCAGCTTCAAGCACCGACTCCCGCTTTTGGAACCTCTCTAAGGGCCGGGATTCCACGGGAAGGGGCAGGGAGGGCACAGGGAGCCGGCAGACGAGGCCCTGGCAGCTCCGAATGGCAGGCAGACACCAAACCCCTTTTCGCACTTCGTTCCGCGTTACAACGGAGCAGGGCAGCCACTTCGGCCTGTGGCTGCGTCTGCACCTTTCTCGCCCTGCTGTGTCTTGCACAAGCTGGCGTGAAGCAGGGATGTGTGTGAGCACGCCCCGCCCGCGTACGGGTCTTAGTGTGCTCCTGAAGTCTGCAGGGATTAACGATGAAGCTTTAATTAAAGATGACATCATGTGACGAAACTGCAGGAATATGGCCAATTGGCAACCCTCAGAAGGTTGCATGTGTGCGCGTGCACACACACACACACACACACACACACACACACACACACACACACACACTGCCACCTGTGCAAATATAGTCGCATAACAGCAGGTGTGCAGGAGCCTGCATCACCGGCACAAATGTACGCCCATGCACGCACACCACCTGTGCAAATGCGTGCCCATGCACAGGAACGGGTATTAGCTGTGCAAACTGTTGCAGCCGTGTGCACTTGGGCAGGAAGGTGTATTGTCTGCTTTCAACACACACACACACAAAGCAATGAGCTCTGGGCTGGGGTCTGTCGGGGTCTAATTCCCCATTAATGGGGAGCAGGTGGAAAATGCCACACAATGCAGCTCTGCTCCTGGCCTCCCCGTAACAGCCATCCCCTCCCCTCCCGCCAACTGCCCCCCGCCCCCCGTCCCTGGCTGTCACATTCCACAGCAGCTGCACCCAGGCGGGGACGTGTAGAGGCCTGATAGCTGCCCCCTTCCCTTGAAGACTCAGGCAGAGACTGGGGCTCGCACGGGGATGCTATACCCCTGCCATAGAGCTGGAGGCAGTAGGGTGACCAGACAGCAAATGTGAAAAGTCGCGCTAGGGTGTGGGGGGAGTAGGAACCTATATAAGAAAAAGGCCCCAAAATCAAGATTGTTCCTATAAAATCGGGACATATGGTCACCCTAGGAGGGAGATATGCCATGGGCGGAGAAGCCCCGTGAGCCAGGCTTTTAATTGGCAGGGGAGGGGGTTCACGCAGTCACTCTGCCCGCCCGGTGGGCTCCCACTGCCAGCCACATTCTGCACACCCCGGTTCCTGGAGCCATCACGCTGGTGAGGCCAGGGCGCCGGGTCTGGCAGCAGAGCAGGAGAGGGGCAGGCTGGGAGGGAAGGGAGTGAACCAGGAAAAGGGACCCAGGTCACAATAAGACCTTACGCAAGCGAGAAGGAATCCTGGAACCCAGGAGTAAGGGGCAGGCTGAGAGGAGCTTACCTGCTGGAGAAGGAGCCAACCCGCAGGCACCTGTCACATGGCCTCTTTGCAGCTCCACCTGCTCACCTCTGCTGAATGTCAAGGGCCAGCCCCCAGCAAGGCATGCTGGGAAAAGGTGCTTGTGATCACGCACGTGGCTGCGCTGGAGGCGAGATTTTGTGCACAAGGCCGCATGACCATGCTGGCTGCCACTGAGCCAGGCGCAAAGCTCTTCCGTGTGAGGCAGTTAGGAACAGGTTCAAGCGAAGCCGCAGTCTGACTCGCCCACCTGACCTCCTGCACATTGCAGGCCACAGAACCTCCCCCGCCCGCTGCTGCAGTAGGCCAAGAACCTCTGGCGGAGTTACTGGAGTCCTCAAAGCTTGATTTAAAGCAGGGGTGGGCAAACTACGGCGCACAGGGCCACCTCCAGCCCGCGGGCCCGTCCTGCCCAGCCCAGGAGGCTCCCCCCAGGGCCTCCCCTGCTGTCCCCGACTCCCCTGCAGCCTCAGCACACTGCGCCGCCGGCACTCTAGCCCACTGCTCCTGAGTGGCGTGGTAAGGGGGGCCAGGGCTGGGGCCTCGGATAAGGGGCAGAGAGTCCTGGGAGTCTGTCAAGGAATGGGGATGTGGATAGGGGTTGGGGCAGTCAAGGGACAGGAAGCTGGGGGTGGGGGTTGGATAAGGGGTGGAGTCCTGGGGGGGGGAATTAAGGGGGGATCTCAGGAGGGGACGGTGATGGGACAGGGAGCAGGGGGTTGGATAGGGGATGGGGTTCTGGGGGGGCAGAGTGGGGGGGTCTCAGGAGGGGGTGGTCAGGGAACAAGGAGCAGGGGGGCTTAGATGAGGGGTGCGGTCCCTGGGAATGGTTAGGGGTGGGGGGGATCCCAGAGGGGGCAGTCAGGGGACAAAGTATAGTACCTTTCATGGGATGAGACAGCAGCGCGGGGGGGGCAGGGAGGCGGCGGGGGGGTCAGACAGGGGTGGGGCCAGGCTTCCCTACCCTACCCAGTCCTCCATACATTTTGCAACCTTGATGTGGCCCTTGGGCCAAAAAGTTTGCCCACTCCTGATTTAAAGACTTCAAGTTACAGAGAACGGGCCCCCCTTAAACCCAAATCAGTGCATCCCCCAGGGGTCTGCATTTGTTTGACTCAACTGGAGTAAAAAAAGGATTTAAGTCAAAGCTCAGCAATTTCCTTGTGCAGCTGGGGCCTATCAGAAAGATGTTCCAGTCCATGATAGGTTGGATATTAGGAAAAAAAAATTTCCTAAGAGGGTGGTGAAGCACTGGAATGGGTTCCCTAGGGAGGTGGTGGAATCTCCTGCCTTAGAGGTTTTTAAGGTCAGGCTTGACAAAGCCCTGGCTGGGATGATTTAGTTGGGGCTGGTCCTGCTTGGGGTTGGACTAGATACCTCCTGAGGTCCCTGATCTTCTATGATTTCGCCCTACTGTTCAAGAGGCAGTGCTGCATAGTGGATAGAGCATGGGCTGGGACTCAAAAGAGCTGCGTTTTACTCCTGGCTCTGCCCTTGGCCTGTTAGCTGACTAAGCCTTCTGCATCTCTGTTTCCCCATCTGTAAAATGGGCGTAAGATGACTTCATAAAGTGCTCTGAAATCTACTGAGGGTAAGAGCTAGCTATCGTATTACTAAAGGGCGCCCCTGCACTACGACCCCGGTGTTCACCCAGAGCAGCGTCTCTGGGGTGTTGCTGAGATGTAGCGTGTCTCACCATTATACACTGGTGCAAGGAGTTTAAAAGCAGTGCCGAACACATTCGAATGCCGGGCAGTGGAGGAGAACACAGTCGACGTGACTGAACCACGGCGAATGGCAGCTTAGTGTCTGAGTGTTGCCAACTTGCATGATTCTGGCCACAAGCGACGTGATAAAATGAGTTGCTGGAATCGAGAGAACCACTGCTTTCATTCAAAAAATATGTGCATTTCTGGCCCTGATGGGTGCAGAGAAAAAGCTTGAAATTACAAAGCAAGCGTGGCCCAATGGATCAGAGAACAAAGAAAAAGAACCCAAGATATAGTATTTTAAAACAATCTCAAGCTGTTCTGGGGCCTACTAAGAAAGTTGTAAGAGCCTATAAAGGATTGAGGAAGGGTGTGTTAGGTGGTGGGGTGGGGTGATGAGGCCCTGTACCGAAAAATCTTCCTAGCATCTAATGGGCTGACATTTCTGAGGAGCTGGGATGTGTGGGGTAGAAACTTCCTGGATACAACTCCCAGATCATAAGGATGCAAATATGGGGCAGTGGAGAGGGAGCAGGGGGGCTACATTTGGAAAGGGGCCTGAGTGCACAGTTTTGAGGGAGATCAAAGAAGCTGCTAAGGCTAATAAAAGGTAATAATGGGTGACTTCAGCTTCCTGCACGTAAACCGGCAGTGTCACGTGAGGACGAGGTTTAGAGAAGCAATTTCTCAACCTCCTAAACAACCTCTTCTTGGAATAACTAGTTCTAGAGCGCTCCTGCCGGGGGTTAGGTAATAATCAACGTTGGTTCAGACAGTAATGCTAGGTGAACCATCAAGTCGTGGTGACCAGAAATAAATTCAGCATTCTCCAGGGAAGATTCATAGTTTTTGGGTTCAGCTCCAGGAAAGGGGATTTCCCACACCGAAGGAAACTAGTCACAAATGAAGAATTTCAGCAGGGAGGCTATGTGAGTGAGCGGAGCAGAGATGTACCAGGTGCACACTCCCCATGACAAGAAAGGAAGCAGGAAGACAAACAAAAAACAAAAGCAGGGTGGTTAAATGGCAAAGGACAGGTGGTTAAAGGAGACAAACTGACATCCTTCAGAAAGTGGAATTCCAGCCCAAGTGAGCACTAGAGGAAGGAGCATAAACTATGGCTGGTTCCACTGTAATAAGGATTTTGAAGACAATACATTTCTTAAGTTATATCAGAAGCAAGAAGTTGATGAGAGAATTGTTGGCTTCGCTGGACCACCAGGGAACAATTACAGAAGAAAAGGCTATTGCAGGAAAACTCCCCAACCTTTTTCTGTCCATCAGGCTCCACCACAGGGGAAGTTGGGGAGATACCCACTCTTTTCAGGGTGGAGGAGGAGGTACTACCATCATCTGAGGTGCCCAAAGAAGAGGGGCTGCAATAAACCAATAAAAATAAATAGCAACAGGTCTCTGGGACCAGAGGTCACCTCCAAGAAATCAGAAAGAGCGTCTGAAGTGAGTGGCTGAGTTTTAGCAAAGATATGCCATTGCTCATTAAACTCAGTCCCTAGGCTGACCAACTGCAAGGCAACAAATGTTGTGTGTGTCTTTTAAAAAGGCGCCAGGGTGTCCCTGAGAGCGTCAGACCAGCAAGCATTACTTCAGTATCAGGTAAACTGGTTGAAAGATTAATTAAACAGAGAATTATCAGACTCTTAGATGACCATGGTATGATGGGGACAAACCAGCCAGACATCTGTAAAGGAAAATCATACCTCCTTAATCTACTAGGAGTCTCTGAACCGGTTCAGCAAAATAGTGGCGAAAGCAGAGCTACTTGACATAATGCAGCTGGACTTTCAGGAAGTTTTGATGAGGTCCCTCACAAGTGATTATTCAGAAAATGAAGTAGCCATGGAATGAGAGGCTAAGTAGTAGCAAGGGTTAGAAACCAGCTAGATGGGAAGCAAAGAATAGGAATAAAAGATCAATTTGCCACATGGCCCAAGGTTAACTATGGAGTGGAACGGGCTGCTTACTATCAAATAGATCTGTGATCTAGAAAAGGGATGAGCACTGTGGTGGTAAAATATGCAGAGGATACACAATTCTTGTCTACTCTAGAAAAGGTTTGCCAGGACAGCTCTATTGGCATAGCTATTCCAGCACTGATCCTAGGGGAGATGTAGCTTATACTGGCAAAAGAGTGCTTTCACCTGTCTGGCCTGTGCCCTCATCTCCCTTCCTTGCCGAGGCATCGCAGTGAGGAAGCACTGGATTAAAAGGCCCCCAGCCACAGGGTTCTCAGTTTTGATTGTGTTTGATAATCCAAAGCTGTGTTTTGTCTCTTGGGCCAGTCCCCTTTCAGATTTTCCCTGAAACAATGCAGACAGGCAACTGGATGATTAATGCGGGTACGTTTGCAGTGAACCTTCCATGCTCGTTGAATGTTGCCAAAGAAGACCTCAGCTTGGAAATATTTTGGGGTAGCGCCATATTCTCTATGGATCGTGTCTTCTAAGGGCTGAATCTCTGCAATGCCCCAAATGAGCACCTCCAGTCTGGGGGGAAGCATATTTTCCTTGCTTGTTTTTGCAGCCTTTTCAGAACCTCTGAGAGCTTTCTCCCACGTTCCTCTGTAACATACTGTAGGGACGAGGGCCATATAAGCACCCAGCGAGCTAGCTCTCATTTCTCCTGGCTATTAGCCATCCAAGTAACAGATGATCCTGGTTAACTCCTACCGTCCCAGGTCCCTTTTGCTCTGAAACTCTGCACATGACAAAGTAAGTTACCTTTTCTCCGAACAGCACTGGCGTAACAAGGAGTCTTTTTGGGGGGCCTGGTTCGAACACCCCTTGCCAAGATGCATAACACAGGTTGGGTCTGGGAACCATCCCTGCTTCTTCCCATGCAGGGAATACGTGTGGGAGTGCTGGAAATACTTCAGCCCTGCCCTACAAGCACAATCGCATGCTCAGAAATGGACCCTGGTCTACACTGCAACACTCCCCTCCTTTTGGGGCATGCACACAGGCAATGCAGCCTGCTCCCTCTCTCCCAGGATAGCATTTCTCCTCTCTGGGCATCTCCTAACTAACTGCCCTCCTCAGGCACAGGAGGAGCTGGGAGAAATCTAGGAGCAGCACTTTCTGCCACAGGTAGCCATCATAGAATCTCAGAGGTGGAAGAGACCTCAGGAGATCATCTAGTCCAACCCCCTGCTCAAAGCAGGACCAATCCCTATTTTTGCCCCAGATCCCTAAATGGCCCCCTCAAGAATTGAACTCACAACGCTAGGTTTAGCAGGCCAACGCTCAAACCACTGAGCTATTCCTCCCCTCAAGCTCTCGTACTCCACAGTGGAGAGAGGCAGAATGCAATAGGCTTGTAGGGCCCTCAGACAAGGCCTTCACCAAAAGGTATAGCTGCCTGTCCACAGCCTCTTTCCATGCCAGGGCGGCAGCAAATGCACATTTACCTTCTGCTTTGCAGCCCCCCGCTGGATCCCCCCCTGCCCGCCGCCTGTGCTACATGGGACTCCAAGTCCATATAAGTTTGTCCTGCTGGTTCCATGAAGGCCCATTTCCTTCAGTCCCAGGGACCGGTAATGCCACCGCTGTGTCCTGTGGGGCCCGCCAGCCATCCCCCTCTGCAACCCCATTTGCCCTCCTCTTGTGGGGCTTTAGCGGCGCGTTAGCAACGGGGGAGCATCTGGAGCCAAAGGTGCATGGGGCAAAGCTCAACCATCCCAGCTCCATGGGCAATCACGCCCGGATACGCTCCCGTTGTTACTGAGCCACAAAGACTTTCACAGGGAAAGAAAACTCCATGGGAAAAAGGCCGCTCAGGGGCCTGCATGTTGTCAGCATCTGAGCAGGCTTACACCTTCCCCAGAAATAATCCTAACAGGAACCAGAAGGAGCCAAGCTGGGGCCAGGGAGCGTCCCGCAGCACTGGGAGCCAGGCAAGGGCCGCTCCCCTGCCATTGCTACAGGGGAAGCACAGATCCCGCAGCCGTGCAGGGGCCACCCAGACTCCTAGGCCTCGCCTCAGCCCGCGAAGCAGATGTGGCCCCATCTGCCCAGCCAGCCCGATCCCCAGCCCAGCCCGGCCCTCCCGAGCTAGGCTCTGCACGGATGAATTAAGGGCCATTAAGCAGTGACTCCTGGGCGCATGGCCAGAGCGTGAGGAGAGCCGGGAGGGTGGTGAGGTCGGGGCGAGGGGGTTTCAGTGGGGATGTGGCCCATTCTGGGGGCTCATGAGTTCTATTTCGACTTCCCTCCCCACTCAGGTCCCCCCGTCCCAGGGCTGCCGGTCCCTGCTTGGTGCACGCGGATGGTTTGGGCAGAGCCCACCCCTCCTTGGGTCGGTTTGTCTACTGGTGGGGTGTGGGGGAGAAGGGGCCGAAGGCTGATTCTTTCCAGCTGTATAGGCCCAGGCAGCTGACATGGTTTCTTAGCCGCGCTGCCAAGTCACAAGAGTGTCAGCCAAGAGTTAGCAGCCAGAGCGTGGAGAAGCCAACAGCCTCTCTCAATTAATCCCAACTCTTCCTCCCCTTTTCAGGGGAGGGACCGAGGGAGAGGCGCTAATATTCCCAGCCAACCTCCCAGCCCCCGGCCAGCAGGCGCGGAGCTTCGCCTGGGCTTGGAGTGGGAATGCGGAGAGGTTGGTCTCCCCCGTGCTGTCCCAGCCAGAGAGGAGGGACTAACTTCCCCCAGGCTCTGGGGTGTGCACTGCCCCATGCTGTGCTGCCCAGGCAAGGCAGGCACTAATGGTGAATGGCAGGGCGCTGCTCCCCTACCCCTCACCCCCCAGGGACGTGGGGAGTGGAGAGCACTGCGTCAATCACAACACACCCAGGCCTGGAGGCCATGAGGGGGCCAGTCCGGCCCAGGAGTGCAAAGGCCATAGGACAACTGTCTCTGCACTGCGGTGAGGGGTGGGTTCACGGGGGGCCTGGCCAGTGCAAGCCACGAGAGATCACGCGGAGCAGCTTCCCCCACCGCCTCAGCTGCACCCGTGCCTGGCATGCTACACTGAGCAGGGCAGATGGGGCAGGTATCCCATAATGTCCCAGCAGCCCCGGCCCAGCTAAGGAAGCTGGGGATTTTATGGAGCCTCTCAGGGTACCGTGGAGTATCTCAGGGCACAGTCACGGGAGGAGGGAGGCCTGGCTTTCCCCGAGACGGGCCTGTTGTCCCTGCCGAGGTGCCAAGCCAAGCCAGGCTTCCCGCGAGCTGGTTCGTGGCTAAGATCCTCCACTTATTAACCAGGTGGCTCGTGGCCACCCACAACGTGTGCTCGCAGCCAGCTCTGGCCCCTACCCAGTTACAGGCATAGTACAAAGCTAATGCATGGACAGGCCTTGGTGTGCAGTTACTAGGGGGCCTCGAAGGCTGCTCCCCACCCCCCAGGCCCCATGAGCCTCATCTGATGCTGGGCCGCACCCCAGAAGAGGACAGTCCCTTTAAGAGGTTGGCAATGTGGACTCCCAGTAGATTAAACATTGCCCAAGCTGGTCCCCGCCTTGTGCATTGTTCTTCCCCCATGGCCTGGTGCCATGGGGGCAGTGAGGCACCGATGGCAAACACCAGCAGTGTGAGCACTGGGAACACAGCACCACTGCCCCGGAGGCAGGGCCCGTGGCTAGTTTATCCAGCTGGGGCTCTCCCCAGCTCCCGGAGGCGGGTATCTGGTTCTAGAAACACAAGCATTGTGTGAGGCTGATCCTGGTGCTGAGTGGACCCGGACCTGAGAAGGGACAGGTCACAAGTCTCTCAGACGTGATATTCTGGGCCGTGGGGCACTCCTGCGCACCCATGCGAGATCCCAGGTCAGTCTGCAAAAGCTGGGGTGTTAGCTCCAATCCCTGCCCTGGCTAAAGCCTTCGGTAAGCGCAAACCCCTGGATTCCTGCTCTGTTCAGCAGCCACTGTCTACCCCAGAGGGGGTTGCACTGCAGTGCTGGGCAGGCACTTCCCATGCAGGTTGATAAAGCCCCATAAAAACACAAGAGCTTTCCTCTCTGCCCACCAGCCCGGCAGCTCCACCCCCAGGCCTGTGACTTGCTCGGCTGGCTCCAGGCCCAGGTATCTGGCTGGGGCTCACAGTAGAGGTAACGCGCTGTGCTTGAAGCAGGATGCACCTTCAGCAGCACGGAATGAAAATAAAGGGAAACCGTGGGTGAGCCATGCAGGCCCCATTCTGGGATGTTGATAGGCGGGCACCAGCTGGGACAGGAGGCTGCACCCACACCTGGGACATCTAGCAGCCCCTTCTCTCCCCACAAGTGCAGGTGGAATCCCTCCCCGCTGCTGGGGTGCAGGGCCCCTCCCTCCAGTTTGTTTGGAGTCATAGGCGCTGCTCCCACCCCTGCCTGAACTTCCCAGCAGCTCCAGGCGGGTCTCCAGCCCCGGGAACAATTGGATCCTTTGTCTCCCCCTTAATCTCCTGGTTAGGAATTAAAAGGGGGAGGAAAAAATAGCAGCACAAAAGGCCCCTTTGCCAGGGCTGTGAGGCAAGGCCAGAAGCAGAACAGGGGCTCTGCTGCCCCAGAGCCTGCATGTGGCCACTGGGGCCTAGCCCGCCGCCTCCCCAGGAGACATGAGACCAACACACATGACCAGCCCCCCACAAACCTCCCCTGCACGCCTGCCCATGTTTTCTGCTCCTCTGCCCAGCTGCTGCCATCCCACTCCTGACATGTCCATTCTGCCCCATGTCAAACCCACCCCGCTGCATAGGGCACCGGGGGCCTGGCCCCTCCGTCTCCCTTGGGGAGCAAGCAAAGGAATCTCCCTCCAGGCAGGAGCGGAGGGGCCAGCCATGGGGAGATTAACAGGCTGCGACGGCAGAACATGGAGCCAAGATTTGAAGCTGACGCACAAAACCCCAGGGTACGCACCAGCAACTGGCTCTCCCACGCTGCTCTGGCCAGGCGGAGGGAGGGGCTAAGGACCCTGGTCAATGCAGCAACGTCTGGAGATGGACTCCAGAAAAACCAGCCCCACACCAGCTCCTGGGCCCATAGATTAAGGACAGCCCAGTGCTGACCCTCAGCAACCTTTGCGTGGGGAGATGTGGGAAGTGGCAGGGCAGGTTCTGGGGTTACCCTGTTTTTCTCTCACTGGCAGGTATCTAGGCGATGGAGCACTGGGGCAGATGGGGCCAGTGCTGGGGGACCTCCTAGCCTCTTGGGGGTTGGGGGGGTACCGTGCCAGCTAACACCACAGCCCCTGGGGGTGGCAAGCCTGGAAAAGGGCAGAGGCTAAAAGCTCATTGTTACTACTTTATATCTTGGTTTCTAGCCCCCGACCCACACGTGGGTCGCTCGGGGAAGAGGGAGGGGGGAGAAATCGTCCAGCTCATCAGTTACTATGGCAGCACAGCCTGGATTTTACTTCCCCAGTCCCCTGTTCCTACTGTCCCTCATTTATGAAGCATGCCCCTGCGAGGAGCAACCCTAGCAGGGCTTGTACTTAAGCCCCGGAGCACAATTAATACAGCACGGCGGGGCTGGAGCTCAGGACTCAAGCCCCTAGCAGCTCCTCTTAGCATCAGAACAAGGTGCTCCGGGAACCAAATCCTTGCATGATCAAGCAATTGCTTCTCCGCAGCCCCTGCCAAGGGCATGGGTAACACAAAGCACCCCCCATAAGCCGGGAAGTGCAGGGAAGAGAAGAGACCTCGGCCCTGTCTTACAAGCCAGACTCTGGGCTGAATCATCCCTGCACACAGGGCTGGGAGCTGCATCCCAGGGTAGGGGGAGCAGCCTGGCTTTAAATCTTTCCCTAATTAAACAGATGCAGCTCCCAAAGCATTGAACTGGAGCAGCACAGGCTGTCTTTGGCCTGCAGCAACCCCCCAGCGTAGGTGAGTCGGCTGTGCAGGGCATGGCCCGGGCAGCATGAAGGGAGAGGATTCGGGCTGGGAGACGAGGCAGACGGCGTTCCGAGAAGGGCTGGCCCAACCAGAGATGGCTCAGTGGGAAGAGAACCACAGCGTACAGGGATGCCTGCTAATAAGCAGAATGTCTCTCTCCTAGCAACCTCCTTTTGCCAGCCTGGCTGGGGCTCTGAGCCTCCTCCATATGCCTTGGGGCTCTGCTGAGAAGCAAGAATCCAGCAGACACCGGCTGAAATGGGGGCAGCACACCATGGACAGTGAAGTGCAAACAGCAAGCAAGGAAGGAAGGAAGCCAGAGCTGGACCACAGCTCCCGGGAGAACACCTTGGGTTGAGCCTCCTCCACGAGCTGCTCTCCCCCGAGAGCAGCCAATAAACACACACGAACCCAGGAGCTCCATAGATTTTTTAAATAATTTAATTGAAAAAAGTATTTCTTTAAAAAATATTTCTACAAATGCATGATTGCATCGTTTTCTTCTTCCTTTTTCACCATTAAATACATCTCAATATATAAAAAAGGGGGCAGATACAGTACAGGAGAACCAGTTGGGGGTGGGGGCGAGGGACACACCGCCTGGAGAGACCTCCGAGCGTCACCAGGTGCAAACCAAGCTGTGCCGAAACGGGACTGGCCGGGGGCGGGCTGGGATACAAAGCTCGGGTTTGGGAGCAAGTCTGACTCCTCAAGGACTGCCGCCAATCAAACTTCAGGGAGGGGGTCGCCAATTCTGTCCCACGAGCTAGGGCTCCCACCCCATCAGAAGCGTGAGAGCTGGAGTGATGCTAACAGCCGGGCTGTTCGGCGGAGGAACATGGGTGGGTCAAGAGAGCAAAGGGGATTACGGTGCTGGTCACTTTGTTTTAGTGCCAGGGGGAAGGAATTTCTGCCTAGTTCGTAACAGGAGCGAGCGTAGCTAGTGTGGAGCTCAGAATCAGAGAGGACCAAGAACCGGTGGGCGCTGAGGGGGCACCCTGTTTGTTCTATCAATGAATCTGAGCGCCAGGTGAACCAAGGCCTGGACCACGCAAGCAGGACTCAGTGCCAGACCCGCTGCAGAGGCAGCAGGGGAGGATGAGGCAGAGATGGAGATCTCAGAGCTATAGCGTGCAGGGAAAGAAGAAGCGGCAACCAGAGTGACTGGAGGGGCAAGGGGGTTGTGCAGACTTGGTGCGAGAAGAGGTGACTGTATAGGAGAAGGGGCTGATGGACAGAGCAGAGTGAGGAGTAGACAGGAGCAAGTTCCCCTGATGAATCACTGAAGCAGTCAGGGTTGTGGAGCGAGCATTTGCTCTGCAGGGAACAGGGCAGCACATGGTTGCCCAGAAAAGAAAGCTCAAGAGGCGAGACGGGCTAGAGAAGACCAGTGGCAGCTGGAACAACGAGCCCATGACTCATTACAGGGAGCGGCTGACTGGGAAGATCGGGGGGCTGCCGAGAACTCTGCCAAAGTGCCAGGAGCTGGAGCTGGAGCCAAGTGAACAGAGAACTGCAGCAGCGGGCACAGGGGGACAAGGTGGTGGGAGGCAGCAGCAGTAACGTGGGTTGGTGCCAGCGATGGCCTCTCTGTGGAAAGGGCACGGGATAATCACATGGGCCCGGCCTTAGTCTTGGATTAAGTAGCTGGGGCACCCTGCAAAGACAAGACAGAGGGCAGCAAGTGGGCTGAGCATCAGGGAGCCAGTGCAGGGCACCTGTACCGGAAGGGAGAGCCATTCAAGGGGGAATAAGGGACACCATGAAACAGAGGAAGATCTTTAGCGCTCAGCCTCTTCTGAGGCCTGCCTCTCTGCTGACTTGAGGGCTCCGTTCTTGGGGAGGGCCTGAGCCCGGGGGAGGCACGGCTGTGCAGCAGGCATCCCCCCCCTCAGGTCTGCAATCCCCGCTCTGCCCTTCACGGGGGCTGCGTGAGCCCAGCCCCAACTGGGCTCAGCACGGCGTGCCTGGAGAACGGGGCTTTGTCACCTCACGGTTGCAGCGCAGGCTCTGAGGGGGTTCGCTATTAGAGATCCCAGGCTCCCGGCTGCCCCGATACCACGCGTCTCCGGGCTCTTAGCGTCCATCTCCGGGGGGTGGGACTTCCCAGGATCAACGGTTTCGATCTCAATTCCCCCTTGACTGGCAGGACGGCCCCAGGCGATGTGGTCCCCAAGCCACCGGCAGCTGCTTCTGGGAACTCCAAGGATGGGCCCATTCCCAGGAGTGGGAAGCGGCGAACAGGCCCTGCTCTGAGGGAGGTGCAGGGAAAGAGACCAGTCAATGCTAGGGTCTGCACGACGGCTGGAGGAGTCGGTGCCGAGCACCCAGAAGAAAGGGACAAAGAGGCAAGATGCCTTTGTCAGAAACAAACCAGGCCACAAAGGAGCCTGGTTCCTTCCCTGGGCAGGCGAAGACGCTGATTGGACAGACGGGGATGGCGCTGTAGGAGAGCCCATCACACTCGGCGCCTTTCACGCCATTTTGGAAAGGATCCGCTTGCCCCGCTCCACCCCATGCGCTGACAGCTGCTGCTGGGAAGCCTGTTGCTAGGCAACTCTACCCTCCCCACTCCCCCAGCGCTGGGCGGCATTAAGCCAGGGGCGTATCCACTCGACAGCAGACCCATCTCGCCCCGACCAGGCCCTGCTCTGGGCCAGGCTGGGAAACGGGGGGTGATCTCATTTCAAAGCCGGGCCTGGGGTCAGGTGCCTCCCCCGTCCCGCCCACATCAGCGGTGGTCGCAGTTGCAGAGCCCAGCCTCAGAGCGCGAATGGGCTTTTGAAGGCATTTAAAAAATGAAATAGACGCTTGTTTCATGCCACACGCCATGGCTGGACTGAAGTCAGCCGCCTGATGCGGAGCAGACGGCGTTGGACCAGAGAGGGGAAGTGGAACCAGTATGAAAATGGAACAGAACTACCTTCTCCACCCCTCATGCCCTCCCAAGGAGCAACCCAGGACTCCCCCGGAGCTGAGACCCAAGCTACGCAATATTTCCATCAGCGAGGCAAGGTCTCTAATGAAACTCAGCTGACGGCGGTGGGAAGGATCCCAAACTCTCAGAAGGACTGAATTAAAATATGGCCTCAGATTGATAGAGTGAAGGAAGAGGCTACAAAACAAAGTGCCATGCAACAGAAGTCAGACACAGCAGAATAGGTCACGATCCTGGTCCCGCTGTGGAAGAACTGGCGATGTGGAAGCTATTGAGATATAGGACAGAAAAATCTCACTCAAGTGGCGAAAGGGCATTGTCCAGCCCAATGGGGTGGACTGAGGGCGCGATTCAACCTCACATTCGGTTCTGGACAAATCAGAGAGAGTTCACAGCACAGCGACACCTGATTGAGGTTTGAGGAGTGCCAGGGTGATTCGCCTGCATTATTCAGGCCAGACAAGATGATACTGGCCTGGATCTCCAGGAAGCTGGAATCTGAGGAAGAGCTGAGAGAAACGGCAGGAGATTCAGACCTGTGGGAGAAGCATCCACAGATGCATCAAAGGATGTCAGAGAGGAGCAAGCCCAGTCATACTCCGAGGCTCCAGAGACCCACCAGGTAGAAATGGGCTTGAACAGCAGCAATGAAGACCCAGATTTCCATCAAACCATCAGTCTTGTGTTGATACTATCCCTGGAGCTTTTGAAGGCTATGGGGGACATTCCTCTCCCATGGATGGCCCAGGGAGCATCAAGTCAGTGATGACACAGTGCAGCGAGGCAGCTGAGGGGCCAAGGTTAACATGCGACAGACATCCCCGCTCCAGAAAGAACGTCTTCCCAGGCACTCCTAGCAAGATGCACGGATCAGCAGCCCCCAACGCTGGGCAAAATGAGCTTTGGGTTTGCAAAGTTCTGACTACTAGGAGAGCAGATTGGAGGAGTGTAAAGACAGGACTCCCCATGAAGGGCAGGGAAACCCCTGAAGAGCCATCCAACTCCAAGCCTTCCATGGTGTTTGGGCAGAGGTAGCTGGCTCCAGGCTCAGCTTGCCGGGGAGCTCTCGGGGAACAGCATTTGCCCTGGACGGCTTCATGTCTCTCTCTTTGAAGTCCCCATGTTTCTCTAGCAGCCATCTTGGCAGCTGTCCCGCATGGGAGGTGGCCAGGCAGATTTCCATTTGTATTTGGTTGTCACTTCTTTTGAAACGTTTTTTCCAACTTATCAATTTAAATTTTCACAGCTGGGAGAGGCACTGGAGGGGGGATGGTGTCAAGATCACATGTTAAAATCCAGGGCACAAACACCCTTAAATCAAACTCCAATGAGTTCCCAAGCAGCATTTATCTGCTAGTTGCCATCATCACCCATGGAAATATTTCTTCCACTGGTCTGCGTGTGCGCAGTCACTGACATTTGTCGATAAACATCTAATCCTTCCAAGCCTAGAGGTGGCTGAGGATCAGGCATGAATTTTATAGCTGAGTCATGGGCGTAGCTAGCTGCTGCACTCCACCCAAGTTGTCCCCTTCTTATGCTGGGCTAAGTAGTCCCAAGGGAATGCTGGGATGCTGGAGGACTGAAGTTCGCCAGCGAAGAGCAAAGGTGGGCAGAAGAGGGAAGATAGCCTCTAACAGCTCTCTCCCTGGGGGATGTGTCTGTCTAGAAGGGCTATCAGCGAGAGTGGCCAATAGACAGGATAGAATGGGGCCTGGCTCAGTAGCCAGGAAAGTCAGACAAGCCCAACCAGCCCGGGTGGTTTCTCCAACTTTGGCAGAGCTCCTGGCACCAACAACAGAGGCTCTGCTCCCAGCCCACTGGCTGCACCCGCACAGCTGGTCGTGTCTGGCTTTGACTCTCGATTTGTTTCGCACAGTTCAGTTCAGGCCGAGAGAGTTAGAAACCAGCATCATACAGTGCCCGACGTGTAGCTCTTGGTGGCCAAGTCTGTGTGAGCCCAGAACCCAAGCCCCGCTTTCTGCTGGCCCTCACCCTACTCCCTATGCGGTCAGGGGACAGGACCCTTTCTCCTTGCCCTTAGGGACTCCTACAGGGCAAGGCTCCCTCGTAAGCATTGTGGGGGCGGGGAAGAGGGGGGAAGCTGGTGGGTTTGTGGACACAGCTGAGGAAGTGGCTAAGACCCTGTATGACCATAGTGGCAGGACAGCTACGCCTGACTGGCAGGGAAGGGGGTGATACTAGTGGAGTCGGCCCTTCTGCCAGCTCCCTGTGATATTTACAGCCAGGGGACGGAGCACAGGGCTGGAGGCAGGGAAGGACCATGCCCCATCCTCCAGGAGGGGGAGAGCACTATGCCTGTACAAAGGAACGAATGGGCTTGTGCTCTGGGTCTCTTGGGTTCTGTACAGAGGCAGAGACTGAGCGAGCGAAGGAAACTCAAGTAAAATTCTTATTGCCTTTATTCTGCCTGGGCCCTCACCCAGCCGGCCAGCACACACGCACACACATGCACGCACACACGCTTGCGCTGGGACTCCCCCGCTCGCTCGGGAGCGGCCGAGCGGCCAGGAAGAGTCAAAGAAGCAGAATGAGGAGTCTTTTGGCAGCAATCACAGCGTGTGTCAGGAGAGGCTCTGCAGAGATGGCCACGCTCTGACAAGACCTGCTCCTTCTGCATAAAACATGAGGCTGGGGAGAAGCCGGGCTCTTCAGTCAGCTTGGCCTGGCCTCCCCGACGCCTCTCCAAACTCTGGCTGAGCAGGAGCAAGGCTTCCGTTGCTCCCCTGGTCCCTGTGCAAACTTGCGCTGATGGCCTTTCTCCGCAGTCCAGATTCGGCCATAAAACAAAGAGGGACGAGAGATCTGGAGTTGGTGCAGCCAACTCCCTGCATAGTAATCTCACTGGGTTCAAGTTCCGGCATCCAGAACCAAACGGACCAATACCCTCCCTTCCGATGCATTCCAGTGCAGATCCCTGTACGGGGTGAGCAGGGGGACATGATTGTCTGGGGCTGCACAGGAGAAGGCCAAGCCGGACCCCACTTCATGCCCTTCACGGTCATGCAGCTGCTGTGTAGGCTTGTATCCCCACAACCCCCTCTCCCCTGGCTAGGCCAAGAGCTCGGGAAAGCGCCCGCAGTGTCTCCAAAAGGCGCGTAGCAGGAGGAGAATGCTTGTGACTCCAGGGTTAAGGAAATCCAAGAAGCAGAACAACTCCTGGACCCCCGGCGCTGCGAGCAGCAGAGACGGGGCAGGAAGAGTGGGGTGAAGTCTTCATCCGATATCTGTCTTCAATATGAAGACCGCATTGCCGGCTCAATTCCAAACACAAACACAAGGCTGGTCTCCTTCTCGGCCCAAGTGCCTTGGATTCAGGGAGGCGCGAACCATCCCGTGTGACTGTCAGAGGCCGAGAAGCTCCACGCAAAGGGGAAAACGGGAAGCCGGGCTCACCGCAAACGAGAACCTTATCAACAGATTCCCTCCGTTCATTCCAGTCCCAGGATTTCCTGTGGTCAAACCTGAACCGGGAGCGTCTGATTCATTTGCAGCCTCATGTCCTGAATACTGCTCAGGATCTTCTTCTGATGTCCCGCGAGCGTCACCCCTATCCTGAGCAGGTCTCTGAAAGGACAAGAGGCAGCAGAGCTCGTAACAAGTCTACACACTCCTTGGAGAACCCTGTGCAGAGGCATTTCCGCTGCAGCATTAACCACTGGCTGATGGAGCAGACAGATCTCCCCCAGCTGTGTTAGAGGGGCCCACAACACGGCAGCAGAAATCCTTTAACACCACTTGGCTTCCTGGCCAGACACAACAACAATCTAGTCAGGGCCTGTGCCCCGCATAGCTTCGTCTGAATCCCCTCCACCCCTAGCCATACACTTATCTGCATCTACTTCTGACCGTGTGGAGCTCATCTACACAGCAACGAGTCTTAGAGCCTAGGTCAATTACATGGCTCATTTGAGTCACTCGTTTGGTCAAGTGCTGGACCCCAGGATAGGAGACCTGGCTTAAGAAGCTACTTAAATTCTAAGAGCAGAGGTGCTGGACCCTGACCATAGAGTTTTCCCAGCCCAAGAAGGAAAACTCATGAACACTCCATTGTTCTTGGGCAGCAGGCGTTTGCCGTCAGAGCTGCTGAGCGCTCTTCCTCCCAGCAGTGCCCTGTGACCGGGCCCAGCTCCCAGCCCCCTTGGCCCCACTCACTCTGCCGTCATCTGCGCCACCAGGTCGAAGGATGCAAACCCAGCGTTGACAAAGCTCTCCTTGTACCGTCCCATTTTGATGGCGTCCAGCCAGTCGCCCACGGTGGTGAAGGTGGTGTAATCCGGCACGGTGCGGTCCAGGAGTGGCTGAGACACACTGCGGGGACAAGAGCGAGCCCAGAGTTAATGTGGCGGGAGGGGACATAGGGTGCTGTTGGACTGGGGCAGGTACAGATCTCTGTCCGGCACTCGTGGTTCCCCTAGAGCCATCTCCACCTGGATCTCCATCGGCGGCCCCCTAAGTTCTAGCTCCAATGCCTGGCTCTAGGCCCACGCAAAGCAGATTCCCCAGCATTCTCTGCACTGCAAAGGGCCGAGAGGCCTGGCGGGATCGGGATCAGAGCAGGGAGGGGAGGGCACTGACCCGGACTGGACGCTGGCGATGACCTTCAGGCTGGCTGCGTTCCGGATGAGCTTGTCCAGCGTATTCACTATCTGTGCAAACTTGGGCCGCAGGTTACGGTCCCGCACCCAGCAGTCCAGCATGAGCTGGTGCAGCGCCGTGGGGCAGTCCATGGGCGGCGGCAGGCGGTAATCCTGCTCCACGGCATTAATCACCTGCCAAGACATACAGGCACACGCGGGCTCAGAGTCAGCAGGCGGCCAGACCCCCTGGCACTGCAACAGCCTGACTCCCGCCCGTGGTTGCACTTACGTCCTGGTTGGACATGTCCCAGTAGGGCCGCTCCCCGTAGGACATCACTTCCCACATGACGATCCCGTAACTCCACACGTCGCTGGCTGAGGTGAACTTGCGGTAGGCGATGGCTTCCGGAGCCGTCCACCGGATCGGGATTTTACCACCCTGTGGGGAGAGACGCTTAATTCCATGATTTAGTGCCTACCTCAGGGCTCTCCCACAGTCCCTGCCCTCCGCGGCAGGGCAGAGGGTGCCGACGAGAATCTCACATACCAGCGAGCTGGTGTAGGTGGGGTCGGCGGGGTCGTCCTCCAAGAAGCGCGAGAGCCCGAAGTCCGACACCTTGCACACCAGGTTGCTGTTGACGAGGATGTTGCGGGCGGCCAGGTCCCGGTGCACGTAGTTCATCTCCGCCAGGTACTTCATGCCGGCCGCGATGCCACGTAACATTCCCACCAGCTGGATCACCGTGAACTGCCCATCGTTCAGCTGCCGACAGACGGAAGGGAGAGGTCAGAGGGGTCTCGAGGGTGAGCCCTTAGTTCCCTGCTTTCACGGGGAGCTCAGGGCGGGGTTCTGATCTCCCCGTGGAATAGGCCAATGAACCTGCTTAGAGGTACCGGCTGGCTGAGCCTCTAACACCCCCATTGCAGGAAAGGGAAGTGTGTAAGGGGAGGGACCCTAACACACGATTACTCTCCTCAGTAAAGTGCCACCCGCCTCACCCTCACCACGCTCCTCCAAAGGCCCCCCCCATCCCAACACTCGAACCCTGTGGTCATCAGTGTGAAACGCAGTGAAGCAAACGCATGCTCCAGCTGAACGTCGTGAGAGTGGAGAGTGCAGGGCAGAGGGCTGCCCAGCCAGAGAGAGAGAGGAAGGAGAGCAATTCCAACGCAGCCTCCTGTCCTCCCACGTCCCTGTGGCACAGCTTGCCCCGCAGCGCAGCAGGCCTGGCCCGGGAAGGCATCTCACCCGGAGGAAGGAGTCCAGGGCGCAGTTCTCCATGAACTCCGTGACGATCATGACCGGCCGGCTCTTGGTCACCACGCCCTCCAGGTGGATGATGTTGGGATGGTCAAATTGCCCCATGATGCTGGCCTCACTCAGGAAGTCCCTCCGCTGCCGCTCCGTGTAACCCACTTTCAGCGTCTTGATGGCCACAAAGATCTCCCGCCGGCCTGGCAGCTTCAGGCGGCCCCGGCACACCTCCCCGAACTCCCCTGCAGAGGGAGAACAGCAGAGCGGTTACAGACCGCGAGAAGCCACCGGCAACCCCGCAACTCCAGCTGCGCCTGGTCAGGTGACTTGCCTGCTCCAATCACCTCCTCGATCTTGACGCAGGAGATGTCGATCTCTTTGGCAAACTCCCGGACAGCCTCGTTGGGGTCCTCGTAGGTGAAAGGGTCGATGTAAACCTTCATCCCGGGAGTGACTGCGAGAGCAGAGCAAGTCAGGCCCAGCGA
The DNA here is from genome assembly GCA_007922305.1 of Dermatemys mawii. Lineage (NCBI taxonomy): Eukaryota > Metazoa > Chordata > Testudines > Dermatemydidae > Dermatemys > Dermatemys mawii. The sequence goes on along the minus strand of ML677401.1, from coordinate 9,487,463 downwards.
GTGGGCACGGTACCAGCAACACCCCTCACCCCGACCTACAGCGTTCTAGGACATCCTGGGGCCCAGGCCAGGAACCCCAGCACCAGACACAGGAAATAACCCCAGTCCCACTGCTGGCTCCTGCACACACGAGGGGGTGCAAGGGCCGGGTCACACTCCTGTAGTGTTGCAGCATGCAGGAGAGCGGGGGGGCGTGGGGGCACATGAGGATGCATCAGGGCCTGGGGTCACACTCACTGTATTGCTGCAGCTTCTCCGTGTACTCCGAGTCTGTACTGCTCCGCTGCTTCCTGCCCAAAGGAGACAAGAGCCATTTCAGGACAGTCTCATGCCTGCTGGGTGCCGAGGGGGCCACAGGTAAGTCCGCAAGCCAGTGTCAGGGCAGATGCACCGCTCCGGCACTACACAGAGTCACGGTCAGCCCCTTTCCTCCCCTTCTCCCTGGACTGTCCCCCTCAGCCTAGAAGCAGGACATGTGCATGAACTGCTGGAGGGGTCGTTTGCTCTGGGCTCAGAGGCCTTGCAAGGTTTGAAGAGGGCAGGGTGAGATCTCACAGGTGCAAAGGGTGTGTCATGAAGCCGACTCTACCACCACAGCCCTCATTGGGCCTTCAGGTGGAGGTAGGTTGAAGGCTGGCTCAGGCTGGGAGTGGGTTGCTAGTGGTGTACAACCCAGTTTGCATCCGATGGCTTCTAACTGCTGAAGAACAAAGCCGTGGGGAGGAACGCTCACTGCCCCGCTTTATGGGCACATACCCGCTGCCCAGGGAGGCCAGGTGAGAGCAATGAGGTTTGGAAGGGGAGAGAACATCCCATCCAGCACCACCTGCAGAGGACGATGGAGCCCGACGGGCCTGGAGCGATGGTTATTCTAGTGCAGTGTGAACAGGTCTGCTAGAACCCCATGCAAATATGGCCTCAGAAGCGTCCAGCTCCGCCCAACCAGAGCGGTGGAGCAGCCCTGGGTCTAGAAGGCCTAGCCCCCTCACTCCAGAACCCAGCATGCAGATGGACACAGTCTGAGGGATACCCCCAAACACTGCAGTGGGGACCAGGCCCTGTGGGAGGGGTGGGGGGTTTCTCACCCTGCCCTCTCTGTCAGAACTGGTACCTGAAGCAGACAATAGCAATCACCACCACAGCGATGACAAAGACCAGGCCTGCGGTGGCTGAGCCCACGATCAGGGGCAACTCCTGGAAGCTCTTCCCGCTGGAGCCTGCAGAAGACACAGGAGGCCGATCAGAACCAGGGGCTGGGCCGGGGTGTGGGATGGGAGGGGGAAGGGGTCCCGGTCCCTGCGCGTACCGTCTTCTGCAGGTGTCTGGAACTCCACGGGGAGGCTGTACCTGCCATAGCCAGCCACAGTGCGGGCCCGAACCTGCACAACATACAGGGAGTTGGGCGCCAGCCCATCCAGCCGCACCATGTTCTTCTGGCTGGTGACGGTGTTCGCGATGCCATCACTCTGGCCTTGCTGTGGGGCAGGGAGATCGGGGTCACTTACAGCGGTTATCGCAATCCCAAGTGCCATTTTACCTCCTGCCCCGGGGTTACCTCTAACGCCGTTACCCCCAGCAGCAGGGGTGAGGGGGGGCCTGGGCTCTGCTTTACCTTCTCAAAGTACTTGATTTCATAGTCCAGGATGATCCCATTGGGTCTTTCCGGGGGCGTCCACGATAGCATCATGCTGCTGCCAGTGCTACCGTGCAGGTGAATTCTGGGAACGGCCGAGGGGGCTGCAAAACAGAGGGGAGGGAGGGATCCGGTTAAGCCGCCGCAATTGCAGCCCGGTGCCAGCAGAAAAACAGGTCGACGGTCGCCTCATTCATCCCCTGGAACTCTCCACCACCCCGCTACAACATCCCCCAACCCACATCTGTCTTTGAAGGCTGAGGCCAGAGCAATGGGGGCAAAGATCCCACGAACCGCTGATGAGACCAAGATCCCCTCCGCCTACCTGCCGGGGACGCCATCATACTCCTCCGGGAGGATGCCCATGAATTCTGCTCAGTAAGCAGCATTGGAGCGGAGCCCGACGCAGGGGAAGGTGGAGAGGGAAAGGACAGAGCACACAGCACGCTCTGAAGGTCTGGGAGGGTTCTGACCTTAGCCAGGCCCACAAGGGAGAAAGCCCATATGCCCCGGCAAGCTGGGAGCCTCTGGAGCCAGGAGCCTCCACTAGCTCACCCCGCCATCTTTGTTTGCAGGAGTTCTGATCTCATTCCCTCCAGGGACATGGATTTAAAAACCGAGAGAAAGAGTCACCAGGGGATTAGACGCAGGAGCTTAGAGCCAGCAACGCTGCACAAAGGGAGCGAACAAAGGACAATGGCCTTAGAGAGACTTTAAGCAAGCAGCCCTGCTCGGGTTCCTCGGGATCTTACAGGAGCAGAGCAGAGATGCACCCTCTCCCTGGGCAGCCGCGGTACCGACCTGCCTGGTTGGTGGTGATGTTGACGGAGGCGAACTGGGGAGAGTGGGGGCTCTTGCTGGACACGCCGTTCACAGCCTGGATCTCAAAGGTGTACTGGGTGTGCGCCATCAGGTTGCTGATGTAGATGTGCCGGTCCGTCAGGCCGAGCTGGCGGGGCACGAATTCCACGTTGTCGTCGCAGCGGGTGCACACCCGGCGCTCCACGGTGCACTTCTTGCAGATGATGTTGTACAGCAGGTCGTCGCGGCCCCCCGAGTCCCGCGGCTCGCTCCACTCCAGGGCCAGCGACGTCTCGTTCACGTTGGAGATGACGCTGAGAGGAGAGGATGGGACGCCTGCAGACGAGACACTCGCATCAGAGTGGAGAGCACCCCGAGGAGCCCCCAAGCCCAGCCCACACCCAGGTTTGTGGGGAGGTGGCCCAATGGGCCGTCAGCCCTCAGGGCTGTATTCCCTGCCTCTTAGTGTGGCTGTTCATTCTTTACAGTGAGACGGTTATCCAGGACACCCTGCTCCCCCAACAGAGGAGAACTGAAGACAACGGTGCACACTGCTGCAGACTGGGACCTCAATCCAGTCCCCCACTGTCAGGGGACGAGCATCTGGGAGATCCAAGATGTCCGCTAGGCGGGGGCAGACTTACTAGTGCAAGCGCTGTCCGCGGGGTCTGTGTCTGCCCGGAAGTAGCCGATCCGACAGGTACAAAGCGTCGCTGCCCCAGAGCTCGTCCGGCTATTCGGGGGGCAGGGTGAGCAGAGACCTTCCCCTTGCTTCGACTTGAAGGTCCCGGGACCACAGGCTGCATAGAGTGGAGAGAAGAGAAAAATAAATGTAGTTACTAACGCTCCTGGACAGACTCCTGGCCTGGGTCATTAGCCCCACCTGGGAAAAGCTGCAGAACGCCGGGAGCTGCTGGAAAGTCTCCGGAAGGACCCAGCCCACCTGCCCTGATAAGACAATATGAAGATGACAGATGCCTGCCTCAGCAAGAAAAGAGCAATTCACCTCAGATTCCTTCTGACCCACCGGACTGGCCTGACTGATGGGAAGGAGCCCAGAATTTTCCTCATCAGCCCTCTAACGCCCCGAAGTTCACTGCAGAAACCCTCTAATACGGAGCTACCAAGAGATCCCTCCCCAACACCGCCCTCCCTCTTGGTGACCCCACCCCAAACTTGGTGACTCTGCCGGTCACTGTGCTCTGGGCCTGGGGATTCAAAGCAGAGTCTTCTAATGCAGCACTCAGCACGGCCAGCTCTCCAAGAACTGGTTTGTGATGGGAAACATGCCAAGCACCCCTGAACTGGATGCAAGGGGCTTGCAGGCCGGGGCAGACGAGTTATTATCACTAGCCCAGCTCAGCTGAACTCTTCTGGGCTTAGAGCCGCGCTCTGAGCTGAAGATGCCTCCAGGCATGAATGGAGGGCACCTTCCTACAAACACCAAGGAAGAAGATCACCTAACCAGGAGTAACTGGTCTTCCAGGGAAGTGGAGTAAATCTCACCTGGACAGAGCCCCCAGGAATGGTATAGGGAACCATGCAGGCCATCTCCTGGGTCAAGGCAGGACTGGCCCCTAGAGCCTGTCTGCCATTGCTTTCTCTTGTCCCAAGCCAGGTCCCTTGGGAATCCACGTTGCAGATGGATATATCTCCCCGACCTTCAGCTCAAGCTTCCCCTCTCAGTCTCTTCCCATTAGCCCTAGTTCTAGCCTCTTGTACTGAGCGGAACAGCCTCTCTTTCCTTGGCACTTAGCCCCTCCGAACACACAGGCATTCGACGGCGCTTTGCCCAGCCGGGTTTTCGATCTTTCCTTCCAGTTCCTCGCTCTGTTCCATTGACTGTCCCCAAATCCCTGCAGGGCAGGACGGAGCCCAGCAGCGAACACAGTTCTAGACACTGTCTCCCCTGAGTGGGGCAGAGGAGGACCCCTGCCCCCCTTGTGCTGTGCCCCTAAGCTGCTGCACGCGCAGCCCCAAGGTTGGGCACGGCTCTTGCGGCTGTCTCTCCGTGGCTGCCCTCAGTGGCCTCTCACCAGCCCTGCCCGTTTTCAGTCCCCGCGACAGTGTCATTCCCCAGCCAGTCTAAAAGTGTTTATCAAGTAAGGTTAAGCCATTCTACTAGATGCTTTGCTAAACAGCTGCCTCTGCTAGGCTGCCCGCATCTGAAAACCCTCCTGATTCTCATCACCGCTCCTTGCTGAGAAAAAGGCCTGGAGGCCAGGCCTGCTTTGAACAATGGAGCGTTTAGACCTAAGAAGGGCTCTGTGAAAAGACTAACGACACTTGAACCCAAAGGAGCCCAACAGCAGCGAAGTGCCATGAAACTATCCCCAGTCTCGCGCCGTCTCATTCACCCCTGCCGTCCCGCTGGTCCTGTCCCACGAGAAGGCAGGTCTCTCCAGGACCCCGCCTGAGCTACCATGCATCAAAGGCACTAACGAGGCCGCAAAATAAGTTAGACCTGAGCCTCAGCCCACTGAAATGCTGGAAATTCGTAGTTGCAGTGGAAAGGGTCTGCAGACAGCCCCCCTGCTGTGTGCTGGCATCGCAGTCACCCATCACTGAGCCACAATTGTGGCCCTCAACAGCCATGGAGTTCCCGGGAGCTCCGAGATCCTCTCCTGTCCTCTAATCAGAGAGCCCTTCCTGCTCCACAGAAGGCACACTCAGGACCGAATCTCCCTTCTCCCCCGCCACCCACCCCGAGGTGTCTAACTTCCTTCCGTTCATCTCCAGCAGCTCCATCCTGCTCTAGGCCTGCTACAATTCATCACTCCCAAGATGAGAAGACTGAACCGCTCCATCTCTGGGGAGGCAGAAGAAGTTTCCACTTACGAGGCATTTCCTACCACCCACCGTGGGAAGTTTTCCCTCTGGGAACCGCAGCCTTGCACACAGGGTGTGGGGCATTTCGTAATCACTCAATGGCTTGTTTTTATACACTTGCCCGTCCAATCCTCCAGATTTCCTACAGACATTAATTTCTTTCAGCTGCCATCAGCACAAAGCAGACACCTGGGAACGAATACCAACTTCTTTCCCTATTTCACGCCATATTGAGCCCTCATCCTCATTGCTGTTGCCGAAGAAGGACAGCCCAGCACCACAACCATTGGCCCTTGATGCTGTAGCAGGGTCTCATGAGCACAGAGATTCAGATCCAGAGCCACTGTCTCCCTCTACTGTTCTTCAAATCACCCCCATTTTGTGCCTCACAAATGCTGCAGAATCTTGTAGACCTACAGGTCCAATAATCACAGGCTCGTAGATAAAAATGGAGTTTTCCACTAAGAACTCCCTACGCCAACCAATACTCCCCATACCCGTACCGCTCCACACCAGGGACAGCAAGGACAACCCCATCTTCACCTACATCAACTGTGGCGCTTGTGGCCCTTCAGTGCATTGTATAGCCACAATGCACTGAAATGGACTTGAATGTACCTTCCCTTTGTTAAGCTCTGAAATAAACTAAATGGAAGAGAAGTGTTTGTTGTATTGTTTTTTAATTTGCATATTGGGTCCCCCCACTGCTTTTGGTATCTAATGCAAACACTTATTTTTGGTAAACAATTCATCTTTTTTACTTCACAATATACGCTGCCGAATGCCAAGTGTTACTGAAAGTGCCCACGACTTGTTATTGTACGAGGTGACAGAACTCACAGGATCAGGGACTAACAAGGGTAATAATTGTAAATGTACAGCGAACACCACAAGACTAAGAGGTACATTAGCAGCCAGTGCGATATTCACAGCTGCACACCAAGCACCACTCAGTTCCTACAGATCCCAAAACCAGGGCCAGGTACAGCACAGTCCATCACATCCCATTACTGCGGCTGACTGTTAAAGTGCTCTTTCAAGGCCTCCCTCAACCACATAGCTCCTTGTTGAGCTCTTCCAATAGCCCTTGTGTCTGGCTGTTCCCACACAGCCGCTCCACCCCCACCCGACAGCCAACTTTTCTCTCTTTGCTTCACAGATATTATGCAGGACACAGCAAGCAGCTATAACCATTGGGATATTTTTCTCACTGAGGTCCAATGTAGTGAGTAAACAGCACCCACGTCCCTTCAATCTACCCAAAGCACATTCAACAGTCACTCTGCGCTGGCTGAGGTGACAGTTGCCTCTTTCTTTGGTGCCGACAAGGTGGCCTTTCAACATCGTCAATGCTGATGTCAGGGAAGTATCTCTCATGATCCACTAACACTTGCAAAACCAGAGAATATCTCTTGGATGTTCTCTGGGACAAGGTGGATTGGTGCTAACATAGTGAGATGTGTGTCATTTACTACTCCACCGCAATTTGGGAACCACACTGTCGCAAATCTATCCACTATCTCCTGCACGATGCTAAGAGTCACAGTTCTGCGTAGCTGGACCATCCCTGACAGATGTTTGTCTAACATGCTCTTTAAAATCTCCAGTGATGAAGATTCCACAACCTCCGTTAGCAATTTATTCCAGTGCTTAACCACCCTGACAGGAAGCTTTTCCTAATGTCCAACTTAAACCTCCCTTTTTGGTATTTAAGCCCATTGCTTCTTGTCCTATCCTCAGAAGTTAAGAAGAACAATTATTTTCCGTCCTCCTTGTAACCACCTTTTATGTACTTGAAAACTGTTATGTCCCCTCTCATTCTTCTCTTCTCCAGACTATGTAAAAACTGGGTTTGTTATCTTCTCTCATAGGTCTTGTTTTTTTAGACATTGAATCATTTTTGTTGGTGTTCTCTGGACTCTCTCTTATTTGTCCACATCCTTCCTGAAATGTGGCGCCCAGAACCGGACAAAATACTCTAGATGAGGCCGAATCAGTGCAGAGTGGAAGAATTACTTCTCATGTCTTGCTTACAACAATCCAGAATGATGTTTGCTTTTTTTTGCAACTGTGTTACACTGTTGACTCATATTTAGTTTGTGGTCCACTATGACCCACAGCAGTCTGTCCTCCACCCAATCATCTTGTCTCCCGCTGCCGTAGTTCTTCGTGCAGCTCTGCAAATACCGGAGGACGTGCACCCTGTGTTTGCAATGCTCATGAAAGCAATGCAGAGCTGTGCAGGCTCCATGTGTCTGTCAGAAGTGATGGATAGTGAGAAGCACCGTGTGGCTTTGTGGGATTTTAATTAAAGGCACAAAAATTATGGGATATGGGTGGAATTACAGGATGGAAGAAAGTTACATGATGGGACCAGGACCCTTTGCTCTCAGTCACGCCGGTGTGAATCATTTCTACCCCACTAGGCATTGCCAGATTTTCCCAGAAGACCGTGCACTGGACACTGGCAAGCTGCGTGCTGTGATACCTCCTTGTGGCGCACTGCATGGCACACTAACACAAGCATTCCTGGGGAGCACATGCAGCAATGACACAAGGAGTCAAGTATGCACATGCAGAAGCAATATACTAAGTGCAGGAGTTTTATGCAGCCATAACATGCGTTGACGAAAGCTTGTAGCACAGACACAGCCTCAGCCAGTAGTTACGTCGCTGGAAGGACACCTACTTACTGCAATGGTTCTCCACGTGCACGGCCTCTACAGCAGGGGTGAAAGTAAATCAAGCTTCTTACCGGTACAGGGGCTGGGTTGGAGTCAGCTCTTCCCCTCACACCACCTCGGGTGGAAGGGGCAGGGTTGGGGAGGGGGTCAGAGCCAGCCCCAGCCCAGCCCCCGTACCGGTAAGCTGCCTCCCTCTCACTCCTCTCCTCTCCTCAGCCCAACCCCACCTCCCCTGCCGGAGGCTCCACAGCAATTTAAAAGGCCCGGGGTGGTAGTGGCGGCCCAGCCCTGGGCTCTTTAAATAGCTACAGGAGCCCCGCTGCAGCCTCCCCAGGGAGCCCCATTGCTGGAACCCTAGGGAAGTGGCGGCGGGGCCCTGGCAGCTATTTAAAGCTCCCGCCGCTACCTCCCCCCGCAGCGGGAGCTCTGGCAGCAGTTTAAAGGGCTCGGGGCTCCAGCCGCAGCTGGGAGCCCCAGACCCTTTGCATTGCGCCTGGGGAAGCCGATCTGCCCCGGTACGGCACACAGGCTCTTGCTGGTACGCTGTACCAGGGCGTACCGGCTTACTTTCACCTCTGCTCTACAGACGCTCCTTGCAGGAGCTGCGTGCTCTACTATACGCCTCGCCAGGCAAAGCAGAAAAGCTGTTAGGGGCTAGAACAGCAGGGTATGTCAGACCAACACCTAGCCACTGCTTAGCTCCTCTCCCTCCCACAGAAACACCACTGCAAACTCAAATGCTGAGGGAAGGAGGCCAGGTCAGTGCAGAGCTACAAAAGCAATACTTACTAGTGAGTGCACAACCTTTCTTTCTCCTTCACTGCACTGCCTTTGCAGTTCCCCACCCTAAGAGACAAATAAGCAGCAGAAACCCTCAGGAAAAAGCCTAGTGCTACTGATTAAGAGCCTTTCTGCATTACTCTGATTTGGAAATCCAATCTAGACTCAGCAAAGCAAATGCTTTTAAGTCTACCAGGACGCTGGTTCCCACTCTTGCAAAGAGACATTACACAGGCAGGCTGCAGAAGCTGCTATCCCTTCATCTGCCTGGACTCCAAGGCCTTTAGGTACGGCGGTTCCAGCTAGACGAGGGGTGGCAAATATTTTGGGCCGAGGGCCACATCTGGGTATGGAAATTGTATGATGGGCCATGAATGCTCATGATATTGGGGGTTGGGGCATGGGCTGGAGGTTCAGGTTCTGGGGTGGGGCTGAGGATGAGGGGTTGGGGGTGCAGGAGGGTGTGCCAGGCTGGGACAGAGGGTTTGGAGGGTGGGATCAAGGCTGGGACAGGGGTGCAGGAGGAGGTCAGAGTGCAAGCTCCAGGCAATGCTTACCTCAAGCAGCTCCTGGAAGCAGCAGCATGTCCTCCCTCCAGCTCCTATGCAGAGGTGCGGCCAGGTGACTCTCCATGCTGCCCCTTCCTCAGGTGCTGCTCCTGCAGGTCCCATTGGCTGAGGCAGCTGGCCAATGGGAGCTGCGGAGGCAATGCGCAGAGCCCCCTGGCTATCCTTACGCGTAAGAGGTGAAGGGGGGACATGCTGCTGCTTCCAGGAGCCACATGGAGCCCTGGACCCCACTCCCTGGCTGGAAAAGTGCAAGCCCCAGACCCCATTGCCTGACTGGAGCTCAAGGGCTAGGTTAAAATGTCTTTGTAACGGAGTCCCCGGGCGATGATCTGGAACTGCTCCCTACGAAGCCAGTCAGGACTTTGGGGGGAAGCTTCCTCTCTGTGAACAGCCTGTCTCCAAGGCTAGGAGCTTCACAGCTTCCACCTTCCTGGGTCTGACCTCGGAGCATTCAGCACCTTCTGCCCCTCCGTGCGCTTCCCCCAGCGAGCCCAGCCAGGCAGGGTCCTGGGAAAGCCCGTGGGTCCTGCACCCCAACTCCACAGTCAGACGTGACTCCCAGCCAGCCAGTAAAACAGAGGTTTATTAGATGACAGATACATGGTCTAACAGACCATACCGCGAATGCGACCCCTCAGCTGGATCCATTTTGAGGGGCACAGAGCCAGACAGCTCGTCTGCCCTTCCCTGCCTGACTCCAGCCAGCTTCAGACTGCAAACCCCCTCTCTAGCCACTCCCCTGCTTTCCTTTGTCTCTTTCCCGGGCCAGGAGATATCACCTGACCTCCCTCCAACTGTTTCAGCTGACACCTTCCAGACAGCGGGGAGGGCCAGGCCCTAGACAGGGCATCGGCTACTTGCTTACACTGTGTCTCTGCTCTGCACCAACTACACACCCGTATCCCTCCACACAGACACTCAAGAAAGGCACAGGAGAAACTGAGGCACCTACACAGTATTCTCACTCTGTCACAGTCTCTAGGGCTGGACGCGATCCCGAGCCACAGTTTGCCAACCCCTGAGCTAGGTCACACCACACCGATTATAGTGCTCAATCCATTGCGTTACTTTCTGATCTGAAGTCTCCAGGTCTCTGAGTCCCCCAACAGCCTGGCAGATTAAGAGTTTTACCATTTAGACTGTTTACTCTGGCTTTGCCCTACAGATCACGAGATACTGGTAGGTGGACGGGCTCAGATGAAAATCCAGGACCATCACTAGCCACGAATGGGGATGGTGTCTCTTGGGTACACTTTCTCCTGGTGGAAAGTGCAGAGGGAGGGTCCGCGGCTCACACTCACCAAACCAATTCCACGACCACTACCAAACCAGGCTTAAGTGAGAAAAGGAGATGGCAGACACCCAAAGAAGCCCTGGCTTGTTTAGACAGCCAGATTTACGTCCCGTATGGTTACAAACCGGTGAAGACACGTTCAGATTTAAGGACTCATACTATGAAGGGATGAGGAATGACCGAAGTCCCTTGGACATGTCAGACTGAAATAGCTGCCATTTACACTTGACCTATGGTAAGAGAAGCCTGAGTCCACCAGGGACGCAGAAGATCCAAAACAGAGACAACAGGAGAAACTTCCTTAGTTTTTACAAGGCAGGAAACCCTGATGCTGCAAGTACAGCTTTACTGAGGCGTTCTGGCTAGATCCCAACTTGGATAGTATCCTGCCTCCCGACAGCCTTCTGCACGCTCGAGGGGACACGGCATTCTTTGCTTCCCGTTCTAAACTGTGTGCAGTGTTGCTGCGGGCCTGTTAGTCCAGAAGCAGCTGCATTTCAGCCAAGAGAAAAAGTGATTTTTTTATCTGGTTTGTACCAGCACCCACTGTCCTGGATCTGAACTGGTTAGCTTGGGTCTGTACTTACGGTGAAAGAACCTACTTCCTTCCAAGCCCCATTCGCTCCTTTATTGATGTCCAATGCATAAGAACGGCCATATTGGGTCAGACCAAATGTCCATCTAGCCCAGTATCCTGTCTTCCAACAGTGGCCAATGCCAGGTGGCCCAGAGGGAATGTACAGAATAAGTAATCAAGTGATCCATCCCCTGTTGCCCACTCCTAGCTTCTGGCAAACAGAGCCTAGGGACGCCATCCCTGCCCATCCTGGCTAATAGCCATTGATAGACCTATCCTCCATGAACTCAACCTAGTTCTTTTTTGAACCTTGTGATAGTCTTGGCCTTCACAAGATCCTCTGGCAAAGAGTTCCACAGGTTGACTGCGTGTTGTGTGAAGAAATACTTTTGTTTTAAACTTTCTGCCTATGAATTTCTTTTGGTGCCCACTAGTTCTTGTGTTATGAGAAGCAGTAAATAACACTTCCTCATTTACTTTCTCCACACCACTCGTGATTTTACAGCCCTCTCTCCTATCTCTTCTTAGATGTCTCTTTTCCAAGCTGAAAACGCAGCAGTGGAGCCCCTGGTTAGACAGCAGTAAACGCATTGTCATCACTTCTTTATTTTGCTCATTAAGTACTTTGGGATGAAAGGCACTCGAGTGCCAGACAATTAGGAACTGATTTGACTCATAGCATCACCACCTCGTGGAGTTTCAAGCCAGCAGTCCCGGGGAGGAGCAGAGAAGGGCAGGCTCCAGCCGAGTCACTCTCCCATCCAGATACAATCTCTCAAGCCTCTACACCCAGGTACAGGAGTGCAACAGTTTTGCCTTACTCTCCGTCCTCCAGAGTCTGGAAAAGAGCCAGCAGCGAGAGAAGCAGGCTCATCCTTCTGGGATTCTTACTTCCACCATCCAAGCTACTTACATAGCTCTGTCACTGGAGGAACCATTCTCTCCATTGTATTTATCCTCTTAGCACCCATGAAGCAGGGCATGGCTATTATACCCACTGTATAGATGAGGGAACGGCGGCAAAGTGAGGCTACATGAACTTGCACAAGAAAACAGAATCTGTGGCAGAGCAGGGACGTGAACCCAGGTTTCCCGTGTCCCCAGTTAGCACCCTAAGCACTGACCCATCCTCTCTCTGTGAGAAACTGCATCTGACAACCACGGTCTGGGCCAATGCTTCAAGGACTGAACTGGAGCTCTCCAAGGATGGAAGCACGAGTCTTTACAGCCTGGGCTAAAGAGCCAGCATCCCCCGACCGTCCTGCCAGGAACTGACATTTCTGTAAGTGCTTTTCAGGCTGAAGAATCCCCGGAAGACTCCTGACACACAGATCCCGTCTGTCAGAACTGAGATGCAGCCACCTCTAGAGGGAACGTGGCAGCCAGTTAACAGTCACAGCACAACTGGACGCAGGAGAGGGAGCAAAGCAGAATCCCTGTCTAAACATAACAACAATAAAAAAATCCAGCTACTAGAACCAAGGGCAGAGGGCAGGCAGCAGTTCCTCACTCTGGACTTTCGCCAGGACTCCAGGGATGACGCTGCCGCGGGATGACACCACAAGAAGTTAGGATTTTGGTTTCCCATCTGGCCTGCAAGTCAACAACTCCCCCAGAGACACAGCACCATTTGCATCATGGGAAGCACCAGCTCAGAGGGCCACCTGCCAAAACACCACATCCTGCAGCCCCTGGCGTTTTCGGCAGAGATCTCGGCCATCCAAGTATTGACTCAGCCCAACCTTGCTTAGCCTCTGGAGTCAGACAGAATGACAATACCAGGTGGTCTGGTTGCAGAAAGCTTCCCTTTCAAAAACAAAGCCTCACCCCTGTGAATAAGGGCCAAGGGAGGGAGCTAAAACACACTGAACTAAATCATCCCAACATCACACACCATGACTCACCATGTACAGGGCCTGTGATTGCCGCCCTGGATGTGGGCAAGGAGAAGGGAATCCCCGCCCCTCCCCGATACACACTGAACTCGACATTCTGAGGTCCCTGCTGAGGGAGGGTTGTCCCGACAGCAAGAAAATCCAAAACTGTACTTCACTGTCCAGATCATTAGTCAAGCTGTTACTCTCTGCCCCACTAACTCCAGTGGGACTCTGCTGCCTTATAGTTCCTTCTTAGGGGTGGATATTAGCCTCGAATTATCCTGATTAAGGGCTGAGTTTTCTGTCCACACTACAGTATTCTAACCGAGGCGGCGTCTTTCCAATTTCTCTATTCCTTTCCCTTCAGGACTAAAGCAAAAGCCTCACGAGTCTAGATAAATTAAACCCATCACATCCCTTTGTCGGGCAATCCTGTCATTTTGTTAAAGGCAGCAAATCAAGTTTGCCTGGGACAATCTGTGCTCCATGAACCCGCACCCGTCACTGACATTACTCTTCCATAAGTGCCTGCAGATGGATTAGCAGCACAGCAGCAACGTTCCAGGTGACAACACTCGTTCTAAGCCTCTATTTTCAAGGGACTTCATTTCAAGAAAAATTACCCTTTGGGTTGAACTCTCTCATGCCGGTTTAGTCCAAAAGTGGTGCGATTAGGGGTGGAGGGGAGGGGCAGGTTGGAGTAAACTTGAAAAAGCCTTTGGGTTTTTGAACAATGCCCAAATAAAGTGTAAAACCAAACCTAAAAAGGAGAATTTAATTATCATTTTTTACTCAGTCACAATAATATGAATTTAAGGGGCACTGTTAAGTCAGAAATAATATTTAGGAGTCAGATTTCCTTAACTATGTTGCAAGTAACAGATTTTTAAAATTCTAGCTTGCTTCTCTTGCAGCCTTGGAATCTGTCACTTCTTGTAATTATCTAAATAATTAGTTTCACTTCCTGGTTTTCATGCTGTAACCCAATGCTGCAAGATGGGGTTGAAAACAATTGGCAAATTGTTATGATTAGCAGGCAGTTTTTTAGAAAGTCACAGTAACATTTATATTAGTCATTTGTTGCAAAAAGTTTGCTTCTACGAAGTCCAGACTTCGGCCCCAATTTGGCCCAACAGCACATCCCTTTAAAAAGTTCAAATGTAGTACACAGGCTTTGAAGGAATATGTGTTTTGCTGAGTTTGGAAGAGAGCTGGCTGAGGAATAAATTCAGGAGTAAGAACACACATGCTCTGGGCGCGCTCTCTCTCGACATTTAACCGATTAGATAGTCCCCTCTTATTGAACTATGAAATCACATTTCTCTATTCTAACAAAAGAGAAGGAAATGTACACAAAGCCCATTGTTCCTGTAACGCCATGGCTCTGATTTTATGTGCACAGAATTCAGGGAAGCGGGGCTGCTTTCTAGGCAGTGGATTACTTTGACTATATTGCCTCCAATCTTGTCTCGGATGATCATATGAGCAGAAATGTTGAAAGACATGGGGAAGGGGTGAGTTGCCAGTGGGACTTCAAACAGATATCTCTGGAGATCCCATCAATCTGACGTGATGGACACCAGGCATGAAGGAATCTGGATAAACTGTCTCCTACAAGAGGTTTTTTTTTTTTTTTTTGAGGAGGGGGGAGATATCAGAAGCAAAGATACTCTGCATTGTGTCACTCCCTCGAATACAAGCGTCTGACACAGTTCCAGTGCTAGTCCATGGGGGACCCTAAGCAGGAATTTTTGCCCCCCTCCACACATTAATAATAGGGGTCCCCTTGAGTTGCTCAGGGCTCAAAGCAATTGTTTAGTCTACTTATGCCTAGTGCTGGCTCTGGTCTGACGTGACCTGCACATGGAGGAAAAAATTCCATTGGGCAATTTCATCCTAACACCGTCCCATTCAAAGTAGGAATTGTCTGTTTTTAAAGAAAGAGACGCAGTAAACCAACGAAAGGTGACGCAGCAGTTTGCTGAGGCAACACAATGAGGGCACATCTACACTGCAAAATCACCTGGAGCAGCAAGTCTCAGAGCCTGGGTCAAGCCACCTTGGGCTAAAATTAGCAGCGTGGATGTTTGGCCTTGGGCTGGAGACTGGGATCTGACACGCAGCGAGAGGGGTGGGTTTCAGAGCCCAGGCGCCAGCCCAAGCATCCACACTGCTAGGTTTAGCTGCTCAGCATGAGCCCAAATCACGTGACCCATTGCAACTGGGTGGGGTTTTGTTGGTGGTTTTTTGGGGTTTTTTTTTGCAGTGTAGATGCAGGTGGAGTCACATAGAGCAGATGTGGTGTGCACATTCTCACAATGCAGCCGGCCTGAGACCCTTTGGAAATTAGCAACAATTTGGGGGTCGGGGGCTGGAGGAAAAGATGGCGCCTCCCTTTGAGGAACTCAGCATTTGAGCCCAAGTATAGAAAAGGCAGCAAATCCTCCCCTTCCCCTGCAACATTCCTCCTCAATCAGTGATCCAGAGGAGTCCAGAGAAGCTGGGTGGGATTGGTGGATCCGCAGAGGCGATATAATCTAAGAACCACGGCCATGGGTCAGCAACCTCTCTCCCTCCCGGGAGAGCTGCCTCTGGAAATCCCCACTCTGGGAGCGCGGCAAACAGGACAATCCCCATCCCCAAAAGAGCTGTGTGCTAATGAACTAAAAGACAATGTGCCAGAGAATGAGACAGCGAATCAATGCTGTGGAAGCGTATCGTACAAAGCACGTCAAAGATGCTGCTTTCTGCCTGGTGGAATGAGCCCTCAGATCCCGGAGGGAGGAGGATACGAGCTACATCTAACTGGTCTGAATACAAAGTCTAATCCTGCTGCTGCTTGGAGATAACGGAGATGAGGATCGCTTCAAAAGCCATAGAAAGTCTGCAGTGGGGTGGATTTACAGCAGAGTTTTCCCCCTCTCACCAGTAACTCAGGATTGTTTTTTTTTCCCCTCCATTAAAGTGATTCCTGGCCCTTATAGGCACTTTTCACCCAGAGATTACAAAGCATTTTACAAAGGACAGTAAGTAACATTGACCATTAAAACTCTCTGGGGCAGGTACCATTCCTACCTCCGTCTGACCAACACTCGGCATTTTATGACTAGGAAAGGGAGGCAGAGAGTAGTGCAGGGGTAGGCAACCTATGGTATGGATGCCGAAGGCGGCACGCGAGCTGATTTTCAGTGGCACTTACACTGCCCAGGTCCTGGCCTCCAGTCCAGGAGGGTCTGTATTTTAATTTAATTTTAAATGAAGCTTCTTAAACATTTTAAAAATCTTATTTACTTGACATGCAACAATAGTTTAGTTCTATATTACAGACTTATAGAAAGAGACCTTCTAAAAATGT
The DNA here is from genome assembly GCA_007922305.1 of Dermatemys mawii. Classification (NCBI taxonomy): domain Eukaryota; kingdom Metazoa; phylum Chordata; order Testudines; family Dermatemydidae; genus Dermatemys; species Dermatemys mawii. The sequence goes on along the minus strand of ML677401.1, from coordinate 9,471,064 downwards.
TAAAATGTATTACCGGCTCACAAAACCTTAAATTGGAGTGAATAAATGAAGACTCAGCACACCACTTCTGAAAGGTTGCCAATCCCTGGAGTAGTGGAATGAGCTGACAAGATCCACATCACTATAACATCCATCTTAGGTTAAGTTTGCATTTGAATGGGACCACGCATGCACCAAACCTTGTACTATGTTCTAAAGGATAACAGAAGGCCCTTTCCTTGCACCAGTGAATGGAAGGCAGAGATAACAGCCAATTACTTTTTGGTTGCATTCAAGGACAATCCTTAACTCTCTAATGACAGAAGAACTCTAAAATGTCTGGTAAAGGGACAAGAAAACGGAGCGACTTCTCTCCAAATCCTTAAGCTGCTTTCGTTTACGGACACATGATCGTTTAGCGAAAGATCTCCTATTCCACAAGCACAACACAATTTTCCCAGAGAAATGCAATGATTCCCTTTTTAATAACCCAGCAACTGGTGCATCACATGGAGATTTTTAGGTCTAAGGAGCTTTCCTTATTGATGAGGAAAGCGGTCTGGGCAAGAACAAGGGGGTTGCCATGGACAAGGCTAACAGAACTGAGATCACTTCTTGATCAACTTTTGTTGAAAGAAGGAGATGGGGAAGGAAAGATGCATCCTCTTCCCCAGCGTAACGGTCATTTAACACAAAGTTTGTGCACTGGAGTAGACCGATACTATTCTGACTCGGAGATTCATGGGTGGAGGTGGGGGTGGGGGTGGGGGTGGGGGGAACCTCATTTGGCAAAAAAGGAGTTTGCTTCAGTCTCCATGAAAACTACTCATGTTGATCTGACTTATCTGCCAGTGAGTTTTTCCCTCCGGTCCCAGAAAGCAAGCTGAAAGCCTTACCAGAAGCCCCATCCCTCAGAAACATTACTCGTTGGCACACTATGGGCTTGTCTTCACTAGAGCCGGGAGAGATCAATCTTATGGTGATCGATTTATCGCATCTCGTCAAGATGTGATAAATCGATCGCCAGCGGCGCCCCCGTTGACTCCGTAACTCTAGCTCGCCAAAAGGCACAAGAGGGAGTCGACGGGGGAGCACGCCGCCGACCGCCGCCACCGTGAGGAAGGCAGGTAAGTCGGCTGTAGATACGCTGATTTCAGCTACGTTATTAACGTAGCTGAAATTGCATATCTACAGTGGATCCCCCGCCCTAGTGAGGACCAGCCCTATGACTTCAGGATCTCCCTGACTGTCCAGGTAAGTCACTGCTGAGAGCACTGCTCCTTCAAACCTCTATTGCCTTTCCTCTGCTCAGAGACACAAAGGCGCAGACGCAAGTTGGATAAAGTCTTAGCCCCAGCAGCTTCCTGTACAACGTGAATTATCTGAGTATTGCCCGGCAGGGCCTCTGCCTCATAATCGAGTCTCTGAGACCACCGGTTAGAAGCCCCCCTCATCTCCTGCAAGGGGACTAAGGCCACCTCAGAATTCAGGAGAGACCCTATCCATGTTAGAACAAGAGCCACACCACAGCCAGCTCCCCCATGCTCACTCTTGACCTTACGCTTAAGGAGAACCAAATGAATCACACCCTTATAAGTACAGGTTCTTAGAAGCCAGTTCTCTAAATATGGATACCCCTGCAGGCTCTGATGGCAACAGTTGGCCGCCTCTACGGCCAGACGCTCTCCTAACACCCTCACTCCTGCAGTTTGCCCTAGGGGCACTACTCTGTACAAAGCAAGGTAGCGTTCCCTGTTGAATCCATGTTATTTCCTGTGCGGCTGCTGCCTTACTGACACATGGAAGTGAGTGTCCTAAACGGCTGTGGGTCCGGAATAATTTTCAGAATTTAACGTCAGGATTATACTTCCCAGAGACACAGCATGGCTCCGACATCAGCCTCGCTTTTCTTGCCTCCCTCTTCAAGAGATACAGGACCTCATCCCGTAGCTGCCTAGTGCAAGGAAGACTTGAAGTGGAATGGTGGGAGAACTTGGGTTCTGGCCTGACCTCATCCCGAGTATCCCATTCAGTAAGTGGCAGGACCCACTGATCCCAAGGTTCCCTGTTAGGCCTGTACATAGGGACATCAGAAGCTGAAATCAGAAGGGGTTCTAGGTCCTCCAGCAAAACTGGAACCCCTCAATGGCATGTGGGGTTTGCTCTGATGCCATGGAAAAGACCAAGATGTGGCAGGCCTAGGCCATGGTGCCCAGCTGCTGGAACCCACTGGTGCTAGAAGTGCACGACAGCTGATGTTAACTAGGTAACATCGGTGTGAACTTTGAGATTTCAAACACCATCAAGCACCCAGGGGGAGATCCAGAAGGACAGATAGTCATTAAGTGAGACTCACAGAAGATCAAACTCCAATGTCCAGGACAGAGTAGGAGACGCTGCAAGTGCCAGGCCCCAGAAAACACTGAACTCACAACTGGTCCAGCAGCGAAGTACCCACATCCTCTGCTTAGACACACCCCTTACTCCAGAGGAAGAGAACATGTTACAGGCCATCTAGCCATGTGCTTACCTTGGCACTGGGTATCTTTCATGGCAGGCTCATATCCAGCAGCACATGTGCAGGCTCCAACTGGTACCATCCACTCCCCATCTCCATTACAGTACAGCTTCAGAGGCACAGACACTTCCACTGCATTGGGGATGCAGGTCCCTGGGGCAATGACCAGAGAAGTGGGCTCAGCCCCAGTTAAGGTCTCCGGAAAAGCAGCAAAGCCAGCAATGGTGTTGGAGCATTTCTTGTAGAAAGCGCGGACAGAGATGAGGGACATGCAGGCGCCCAGGTCCTGGAAGGCCAGGTAAAAACCATTCTTGGAGAGAGGCCCAAAGCTGCGCACCTTGGTATTCACACGCCCAGACTCCAGCTTGGAGAAACTCTCATCAGGGGCAATTGTATCCACTTTGATATAGGGGTTTTCCATCCAGAAGGGACTGGAGGCAGAGGCAGAATCTGTATCCGACTCATAATAGAAGAGATTGAAGGTCTCTTTGCAGGAGCCCGGGATGTTGGGGATGCTGTTACAGTCCCGTACAGTGAATTTCAGCTCCACGTAGACTCGCTGGACGTCCTGGCGCTGGATGAACTGAGTACGAAGCCAGTTGTTCTGATTGGCCTCCCGCACATTGCACACCTGGTATGTTCGGATGGGGTTCATGGCCTCGTCGTAACCGCTGACTTCCTCCCACTGCAACGAAGAGAAATTGGCAGGTTAGCCACTGGGGATGGGCAGACCAGAATGCTTCAAAACACGGCCGCACCTCCACAGCAAACTAATCCAAACCACACTGCATAAACCAGACACGTAATTGCCCCAGAAAGCACCAACACACGCACACAGCCAGTATGAACCAAGGTACCTTAGGGTCCGTCCCTGCCCTGCTCCCTCCTGGCCCTACTCCCCTCGTAAGGCTAAAGCCGGCGAGAACATGACTCTTCACTGCGTAATGCCACGCACTTGTGACTCCCATAGTAATGGAGCAAAGAGCTATGAGCTGCTCTGGGGAACAGGGTTGGTTTCACAAGGCACACAATGGATGCAGGAGGGAATCCAAAGGGTGCCCTTGCCTCATGAAGCATCCCAGTGCGGAACGGATCAAGACCTGCAGCTCAACCTGGAATCCGGAGCCCCGCGCAGGCTCCGAGAGGGAGACCCAAGTCTTACCCCGGATTCTGGATGAGCCGTCCACGCCAACTCAGATGTCACCCACTTCGTATCAATCAGGGTTTCTGAAGGAAAAATGGAATTGAGAGACAAGGTCAGGGTTTCGGAAAGAAACAGGAGGGAAATCTTGCAGAACGTTTACGAACAACGCAGGGTGGGAGGAAGAGGGGCAGAGTGAGACGGACTCTGGATTTCCTCCAGTCAAAAGGAGAGGAAAGATCCCATCAGGAGAATTGCTAAGGGTACAGAGCCACCAACCAAATAGCAGGGGAGGGGAATATGGATGATAAGCAAGGGCAGTCATCTTCCTTTCAGCAACCTATATACACTGAGCCCCGCTTGTTGGGCATCCACACAACCTCCTCCTCGCAGACACCTCCCTTGCTGCTAGGGGCTGCCAGCAGGGAAACAGCCCCCACCCCGGCACTGATGTCTTTACCCCGGCTCAGGCTGAAAGCGCCTGTTCCCATGACAGGGCAGTGCAGGCCAGGCAGGTTTCTCCAGCGGGGGAGGGACGGCAGGCTGCTCTCCCAAGCTGCCCCACATCACTCATTTCACAAGAGGCGAGAAGAATTTGACTGTCTGGCCGACATTCCAGGAGCGGATTACAAGCCAAACCTCCCCGTCAACATTCCCCTGAGAGCCCCAGCCCCAGCCCCAGCCATGTGGGGGAGCGAGAAGCCAGTCTGAGGAGAGCTGGAATTGCAGCCAGCTGGGGCTAATCCCAGGCTAGGACTGGGAACTGGAGCAAGCTACAGTGGGAGATTCTTGGCTAGCAACAAACTGATCTTAACCCCAGCAGTGACCCCTAGCAACAGTTTGGGGGCGAGACTCAGAGACCTGGAGGTACACGACTCCCCATCTCCTCCACCTCACTCCCACACCGAGCACCAGCACGGCCTAGCGAAACCAGTCTTCACACGCGACCAACACAGCCTAGCTCCCGCCCCCAGTTACCCAGCACAAGCTCCCCAAACCCAGGGGCTTTCCAAAGGCGCAAAGCAGATTCGGGTCAAAGATGCCATTGCAGGGCAAAGAAATGTCCCTTCTGAACCTCATGTGGGTCTGTGCCCCCACCAAACCCTCCCCACAGATAGTCTCTGCCTCAGACCGCCCCACCACTTGGCACACCAGTCACTGACCCGCTCAGGGAGCCTCTCTTCAAGGCATAGCCCGGTCAACAGAGAGAGAGATGAGTCTTTCCTCCATCCAGTTCACATGTCCCTATTTCCCTCAACTCCCCCTACTCCGCCCCACACTTTGTGCCCGTTAGCCAGGATGCCCTATAGGCCAACCCCTGCCATCTCTAACACACACTTCCCAGTAGGCCTATAAATCCCAGTCCCCCAGTGCCACTCCCTCAAACATGGCGACACTCAGCAGCTGGGAGCCCAGCACCATCGCTCAGTCCCCAGGCCATCCCACTCCCTTGCGTGTGGTGTAATCGGGGAGCTCCCTTGAGAGCGCCCAGCACGGACAGCGCTATCCAAACACCCTTTGTGCGCCGGGAGTCAGAGCCTGTCAACCCAGCCTGCCAACAGTCTGCATCTGGCGTCTCTTGGGGCATCACTGAAGTGCAGTGGTTCCCAAACTGGGGTTTGTGAACCCCTGGGGGTTCACAAAATGTTACAGGGGTTCTCAGGAAAAAAAATCCCTAATGGCAGGCAGAGCTGTCCCTAGGAACCTGGACAGCATGGGGCCAGCATCCCGGAGCCCCTGGACTTCCAAGAGCTAGGCAGATCAAAGCAAGCACATCTATCCCACTGAGGAGATTTCAACTTCAAGATTCCTTATAAGAAATGGAAAGGGAGGTGGATATTTTTTGTTGTTTTTAAAATTATTATGAAAAACAAGTTAAAACTTTGTTGTGACGTGTGTTGTTTGCCTGGATTGCTCAAGACCTCAGTGTTTGTGCAGGAGGAATTCTTTGAGTTGGCTTCTTAAACACCTTCATTCTGTTTCACATCTGATACTCCTTGACGAAACATAGGAGCCATGTCTCATAACAAGCTTATTCAAAGCGATACAGGCTACGGAAATGAGATCTTGGAAGAATGTTGCTATTTTCATAATGTAATAAAAATGCTGTAATGATAAATAATAATAATCAATCATAAATAGTGTGTAATAAGCATGTCATAAAAACATTTTATATTTCAAAGATCCCTGCTTTCATAATTTATACTCAGCTAAAGGAGAAAATTCCTGGAAATATTAATTTTTAGGAGGGGTTGGTGAGACTTGACATTCTATTGAAAGGGGTTCACAGGCTGTTAAAGTTTGGGAACCACTGCTCTAGTGAGGACATTTCTCACTCCCCGGCTGTGGAAAGGGTTATATCCCGTGGCCCAGGCAGGAGACTTTCTGACCCTTCTGCCTCTCCCGACTGCCATGGAATGTTCCCCATCCATGAGCTATCTGCCTCTTACAGAAGCTGTACTCGAAAGTGGCTTTCCCTGCTGTACCATAGTCTGCTCACACTCAGGGTGCTGGCAAGTAGCTCCCCATCCCATACATTCACTAGCGCATCCCCATAGCCATCTCCACGGCTCACATCCCTGTATCCCAGCAGCTTCCCCCCGCGGGGCACAGTCCATGATGCTAGAACACTCACTGCTATTCTGGCAATAGGACACAAGTAATCTACCCCAGACCAGCAGAAATTGCCCCAACTGAAGACCCTTTAGAAGAGGAAGTGAGAGGACTATCAGATGCCCCAGTGCTGGCCAGTAGGGAAAGGAAAGTTACTGAGCAGTAACTGAATTCTTCCCTCAGGGGCACTTCTGCTCGTGGGCCCAGAGCCTAAGAGATCTGTCCGCAAGAGAACCTCAAAAGACTGGTACAACGAATGAGGAAGGAAGGAAGTGGCCCTGCTAATGCACATCTCCAGGGGAAGCTCCATTCGTGGGTCAATAACCTTCCTCTTCATGACTTGCCTCAGCAGAATCCCAATCTTGGAGACTAACCAGGGCCAGGATGGTGATTACAGAAGATGCTATTAATACCACGGCCCTGGTAGAGCCAGGGAGCTCTGGTACCAGGATCCCAGACTGCTCTCAAAAGCTCAGAGCCCTCTCCACTATCAGAGTCTGGGCTGGGCTGGTCTTTCCCATAGATTTTGGCACAGAGAGACAGAGGAATCTGTTTAGGAATCTCCATCAGGGCAGGAACTGCTCGCTTTGGTGCTAAACACCACGCATTTGGCATTCTCTGGGGAGGTAATTCCATTTCAAGGAAGACTCAGACTGAGGCTTCCTACTCATCCTGTTCCTCAGGGAGTTCCTTTTCCCGGCCAAGTGAATGGCAGAAAGGAGGACACAGTGCGTGTTCTTCTGCAGTTAGAAGACTCTGAGGTACAGATGCATTGAGACATACGCTGCCCCTGCACTGGAGAGTGAGGAACAATGAACAATGCTGCTTTGCTTCTAACCTGCACAGGGAATCGCATTGCTCAAAGCTCAGAGCTATGTGCGAAGTCTCTTGGGCTTCTGAGTCTGTGGGATACAACTCCCCTAGCACAAACTGGAACAACCATCCCAATTTTTAATTCTCTAACAGCTCCTGTAGGTCCCCTTCACTGAGGCAGCATGCGTGGGCACCCCCACCCATCCACAGCAAGGAGTCCTGAACCTAAATTGACCTGGTGTGTAGAGGGAATTTAACCCTGAAACAAGAGGCCGCATTTCAGCCTGGTGGAAGCCACCTACAAGAATCGGTGAGGCCTAGACACCAGATGAAGCACTGTGAACAAATTGCATGTATTCCACCCTTGCTATGAGACAAAGTGAGTCTGGATCCAGATGCAGAACCTGACTCTGCAGTTGAAACATCAAGAGAGAGGGGCATAAGAGCCATGATCCAGATCTGACCAGCCCAGGCAATGGCTATTAGGCCTTGGGCTCCGCCCAGCTTCTCTCTCCTGAGGTCGGAGTCTCTCTGCAGGAAAGGGCAGAGGGGTCTTGAGCGAGGCCCAGGAGGAAAAATCAGAAATCTCCAGAGGCTCTTAAATAAGAAAGAGCATTTGGCAGAGTCTCATGGTTCCCCTTAGAGACCACCAGTGCCAGTCTGGATTCCGGTGGTGCCCATTCTCTACCTGGGAGCTGCCCTACCTTACCCCTAGCAGCGAAGACCTGGTTTAGTACCTCTGCTCCCACAGACACATAGCCTTAAGACAACAGCGCTTCTCCCCCCGGATGTCCTAGTCACTCCAGGCTGCAGAGTCAAATTGCCTTAAATTCCAGCATATTTGTAACATCCTGGATTTGCCGGGTTTCCTGCAGAACTCCAGACGGAGAACCGCCTGAATATGAGCCGTCCACAGTGATGGGGCTAAGTGAGAGAGATATCAAGGTAGTTGGATCGCGCTGCCAACCAAAGCAGAGTATTCCAAGCTATTTAGGGCAGGAGTAGTCACTAGGAGGATCGCAGGCCAAATCCGGACTGCCAGATGCTTTTGAACAGACCCCAAAAGTAATTTCATTTACTCATTGTTGTGGGGTTTTTTAAAATTATTTTCTCTGGTGTCTGGACCTTCACTATACCTTGACCAAGATGTTTGGACCTTGACCAAAAAATAATTGACTAACCCCGATGCAGGACATCACTAGCCACATGTGCAGACTGCATTCCTAGAGGGTAATCAGTGATCAGCCTGGACTGTAGCTATAGTCTGGCAAAAGATGTCATGTGCCAGAGCCACGAGACAAGCCAGCTGCAGGGGAACCTGTCTGTTCCCCAGAAATGCGGCATCATTACCGAGATTTGCATTCCCCGTTTCTAGGATCCTTTCCCTCTGCAGAAAGGCTGCAGTCGCAGGAGTCCAGGGTGGCTCCTATAAAAGTCAGCCTGAGCCAGTTTGTTCAGAGTCCCAGCTGTCTGCCGAGGGAACAAGTTGCACGCAGGGATATACACCCTTTGAAAGGACAGAGCCCAAGACAGAGCCTGGACGAGCCAGTTGTCCAAATATGGGCACATTGGTGTTCCATGATGCCTGAGATACGCAACCACTGCCGTTAAACATTTCACAGAGACCCAAGTGGCTGTAGTGAAGCCAGACCAGTACTCTGCATTGTCAGGGACTGGGCTTTGCCAAGTCTCAACGTTACATCTTTCTGCGCGAGTTCAAATGATAACAGGAGAGTAGAGCATGCATCGCCAAGGCGGAGAGCTCCATGCCACGCCTGAGGGCTGGGAGAGAAGGAATCATCGCTTCCAATGGCATCATCCAAGACTTGAGCTTCTGCATAGAACCCTAGCTCTCTAGTGTGATGGGACATGAACCCATTTGGGGCTTAGGGAATACTCGGGATAAAATCCATACTCCCTCCAGAGCCGCCAGGGTAGTTCTATGGTTCGTCAGAAAGCCCTTCACTGAGCAGTTTCTCATGCGAGAGGTCTGAGAAGGGAGAAGATAACGGCCTGAAGGGGGAATCGATTTCCTAGCTCTGCTCTCCCACCTCCAGGTCCCAGTGATCTCAAGCAACTCCACCGTGTGTTCAAAGGAATGAGAACGCAGCTGGCCCCAGAGGGGGAAGAGGGTAGGGCCGTAATGGGGGCTGGTTCAGGAAGGCTGTTGAGAAGGGCCAACGCAGACAGTCTCCAGTACTAGGTGCACGAGGAGGAAAGAGATTAAGGTTAGGGAGCCCAGTGTCTGAAAGCGACAGATTTGGTAGAGAACTTGGATTTGAGGAGCCCAGAATCAGCCCGCCATTCCACCAAGGCGGCGCCAGAGGGAACCAGAAGGTGAACAGACCTGAGTCTCCAAGCCACACAGACATTCACACGAGTGGATGCCCAGGGCAGCTCAGCACAGAAAGCCACTGGGCATCCCCCACACTCCAGAGATTGCAGCTAGGGCCGAGTCTATAGGTTCTTAGTACGGGACACGGTGCCCTGATGGCCCCTGCTGAAGACAGTGAAAATGTACACAGACAACGGGATCTGCAAGGATCAGACCTGTGCCACACATCCTGCAGAGCCAAAGACTCCCTCGCTACAGACCTCACTTGTGCCAATGATGCCTAAGGAAATTCCACCCATGGCACTTGGAGTATTCCCTCCATCTCTGCCCCCCACAACTGGTGTGCTGGCCTTGGGAGACATCGTATTCCTGCAGTTTCCACACTAAGGGTAGTGGAGTCTTGGGCCTTGCTGAGACACATGGTGAGAAGCAATATCACGAAGCCTGACTCAGACTATGAAGCATTCAAAGCCTCATGAAGAGAGCCTGCTTTGCCATGCAGTACAGGCCCCTGTGGGACAAAGCTGGCACACCCAGGAAATGCCCTTCTCCAAGGCAATGCCGGCAATGCTCGCGCTGATCTACGACAGATGTGTCACTCTGACAGGAGACAGGCCTTCCGAATCCTCACTATTCCGGATCCACCATCTTAGCAGAGTAACCGCCAGGCAACCGCGCAAGCCCACAGCCCAGGCCAAACGCCACCCAGAAAAACCACCACAAACCGTTAACAGTGAGCTCCGAACCAAGGAAAGGGCCATCAACAGAGGGCAGAAGGCAGCTTCCAGGCCCGAGGCGGTGGGGCCCCTTGGGCGTTCCAGGCCTTCTGTAACCTCGTCTCAGAGAGACTGGTTGTGTGCGAGAGCCTGGCTTGAAACGGTTCTGGGACTCGCTGTACCGGCCCGCCTGAAGCAAGGAGCTGCAGAGGCAGTTCGCAGCAGGACGCTGTCCTGAACGCTACCGCGCCACCTTGTTTTCTTCATCAACTCAAGTCTTTACAAATCCAAAATTGGAGTCGAACCACCCGCCCCTTTCCCTTTTTGACAGAAAGAATTATGATAGCAAGCGCAATGTGCCAGCTGCTGTCCAAACATAACAGGCACAGTCCCTGTCCTCCCCAAGCTCACAACTGAAGACAAGTAATACGGAGGAGGCGGCAGATAGACAATATGCAATTAGCCTCACCACCCCTCTGCTTATTCATGGTTAGTTGGCAACTTTTTGTGGGCATTGTGGAAGAGGGGAATTTTGAGGAAGGATTTGAAGGAGTGGGTGGTAGCTTTACAGATCGTGGGAAATCGTCCCCGAGTGGAAGACAGCACCAAGAGTGTCATGGGAGAAGAGGAAGAATAGGTGGTCAAGGTGGATGTTGATGGTAGAGCACTACAAAGAAGTAGCAATTGTGGAAACTTTTCAGGACTTAAGGCTTTGATGCCCCATTACAGCCTGAGGTTTGCTACTGACCAAGATTTCCCCTCAGTACCTGCTCCAGCGCTCGTGTGCGAATCTGGGGAGATCACCTCTCACAGTGGTTCAATAAATGCCCAGAATGAAAGGGGGACAAAAGACAATTGGATAAGTTCAGAGGACAGGTCCATTAATGACTATTAGCCAAGATGGTCAGGGATGCAACCCCATGCTCTCACTGTTCCTAAACCTTTGAGGGCCAGAAGACGGGACAGGGAACAAGGTATTGATCACTCAATAAAATGCCCTGTTCTGTTCATTCCCTCAGAAGCATCTGGCACTAGTCACCATTGGAAGACCAGATACTGGGCTAGATAGACCATCGGTCTAACCCAGTATGGCCATCCTCAGCCTTTTATGTATTCTTTTCAATCAGCTCCTCAGAAAGAGTCCAAGACTCTGATCCAATGGATACAAAATCTTATGCTTTCTTGGCTTTGAACTTGCGACACTGCCCGCTATCATGATGTTCTGGCAAGGTAGGACTTTGGCCTTTCAGCTATACCTACCCTACTGGGAAAAAAGAAGGGCTCAGATTTGAGTGAAGAGTTCCCTAGAAATATCCAAGAGAAAAGTTCATGGGTTACCCATGCCACAGGGTCAAACAAAGGGGCTAGGTTCATTCTGCAACCCACTGAGAGTGAGTGCAAAAGCCAGGGATATTTGATGTGCACCCTAGAACATTTGGGGCCACACAAGAGGGGAGTCCCCTCTCCAGAGGGCAGGAATGGAGCCATGGCCAACACAACAGTGCCGATGCTAGACAATGAGTGGGTGGGGCTATTCACGAGTCATCATCCTATCCACAGCAACTTTGGAAGAGGAAACAGGGGTTGGCCTAGATGACCTCCTGAGGTCCCCTCCAACCCTGATATTCTATGAACAGTATGCACATTGCAGTGTGTGTAAGAGGGGGTGCCTGGCTTTGGGGCATGGACACCTCTCCTCCCCATCAGCCATATAGAGATATCTGAAAAGGGGGCGAACCTATGGGCCTATGGATTGCAGAAGCTTGCTAATATTTGGTTTTTGCTTACTGGTGGCATACAGGAGCAGAAGAGGCAATGACCTGTGGGTGGTGGTGCCACCCAAGGGGGCACCTCCTGCACATTTTAGTTCCCACCCCAGCTTTGAGATAATTATAGCAGGAAGGCGTGGCCTTGTGTGCTTCCCATTCAAGCACCTATTGGGACAATTAATCCCAGCCCTGTTCTAAACAGCAGCACAAAGGCCTTTGGAGTGAGGCCCTTTCTCTGGAAACAAAGGGCTGCCTGTGGGAGAGAACCTGAGGTTGCACTTTTCCCGCTGACATGCATTTCACATACACAAAAGCAAAGCCACACAGAGTGCTGCGTATCAGGGCAGACCCAGCAGGGAGACCCTACCACGCACTTCCCAGACCCCAATGCCCAACCCACTCCTACATCCCCCCACCCCACCCAAATCCTCTGGGAGGAGCCTTCAACCAAGGCAGAGAAATGCCCAGTCAGAGGTGCTGATCAGCTGCTGGGGACTATTCCACGGTGAGCTTCTGCTAGGGAATTTGCCACGGCCCGAATCCCATCCAGAGAGGAGCACCCATATCCCACTCAACCCTAGTCACTGGCAAGGGGACAGGAGCAATGGGAAATATTTCAGGGTAACTATGTTACTTAGCCCTCACAAAGGTTATGCTAGAAAGCAACTCAAGCCTTGGAAATCCAGGCTAGCCCTACCCTCCTGAAGGGAGAGGGGAAGGCAGGAAAAGTGGAAACTTATCAGGAGTAAAACAAGAGAGACCAAGAAACATAGGAACAGGGGTGAGATAGGAGAAGGAACCATGAGGCAAGACCCAGCAAGGTCACAGAAGCTGGGTAAAGGATTTGTAGGAGGCAGAGGTCACCCATCATGTAGCAGCCCAGGAAGTAGGGGCCCTGCCTGCTTTCCTGAACCCAGATGGCCCAAGGACTCCTGACAAACCCAGGGACTCAGACCCCAGCCCAAAGAATGCCCTGGAGTGGTGAGGAAACCGAGGCAGGGACATGCATTTAATGTTGGTTTAGCAGAATCTGCACTCTCCTGTGCTTCATACAATTAAGTATAAAAGAGCATGAAGGGGCTCAACTCTGTGCAAAGGGTCTGAGTGTGGTGCTGACTGCTTTACAACCACTGCGGGCCCCTGAGACTTCAACTGTAACCAGAAGCGTCACACCTTGGAGGAGTGGGGGGAGTTCTGGAGAGGGGGTGTGTAAGTAACGGGGGTATCTGGAGGCATTGGGCAGATGAGCCAAAGAGGCCCATTTCCGAGGAGTAGCAAATTGAGCATCAGGGCCCAGGAAGCATCCCAGACAGGCCACAGGAGGTACCATCGGTGCAGTTTCTAAGGCGCTAGCAGCTTTCGTGTGTCCCCAGGGATCCGGAGCACAGACTCGGACTCCCCTCACTGCTTTCTTTGTAGGCGACAAGCAGGGAGCACCCGCTAGGACCTGTGACAGTGCCACACCCTCCAAACGAAGCGGATCCCACCAACCCCCGCCCTTCCCCGTTCCAGAGTCTTGCATCACCAGCAAGTGCCATGGCCCCCACTGCACACAGCAGGAAATGCCCATGCCTCACCCGGTTGCAAAGAGCTCTGCTTGCTCCCCTCCCCGCCGCACGGCTCCAGCTCTGGGGAACTCTTGCCCCTTCACAGTGAATTTCCCAGGAGGGGGTCGGTGGTGCACCACAGGGTTTTCCATGGGAGGGAAGGGGCAGGAAGGGAGAGGGACAGGCTGGGGGACAGGAGAGCAGAAGGAGACAGCAGCTGGGGCTTGTGTGCAGTGAGTGGAGACAGGAGACAGAGAGCCTGGTTTGGTGCTTGACTCTGAGGCTGGAATTAGCAATGCCGGGGCACTGGCCATAGCCACAGAGGGACTGCTTCCCCCCGCTCATGTATTTTTAACAGGGAAGGCCCTCTCCGCTCCTTCCCCACCCGCCCCAGGAGCTCAGGACTGTCAGCGCGAAGCTATTCCAGGCCCGGGAGAGGCTGTGACCCCTAGCACAGCACACAGCCCTATGCAGGATTGCAAAGGCTGAAACATTGGCTGGCTGCCTTTGATCTAGACAGATGCTGTGCGGCAGCGCCCCCTGCAGGAGCTGGGAATCACTGCGGCTGCAGACACACACCAGAACTAGGGAGCCCTGAACTCCAGTCCCCTGTAGATGTCCAATATCTCCCCACACCCTGATTTCGGATCACTCAGCCCTCTAGGTCCTGGCCATGAGACCCCCACCCAGGCCGGATTATTCCTTCCGTTCCTAGCTCCTTCAGTTATTGCGTCCCATCAGACACAGAGACCAGCTTTCTTGCCTCCCAATTCTTACCCACCCTACCCCTTTGCCCCTGCAGGCTCCAGTCTTGCCCCTTCTCCTGGTGTCTGTGCGTTCTACTTCACCCTGAGCCAGAGCAAGGGGCTTCGCCACCACAGCACACTTCATCCCCCTCGCTGCAGTGGGCACGCAAGGCCCAACCCCGAGCAGATTCACTGCACCCTGCTGTTCCCCCAATCTCCTGCAGTGACCATACAGCTGCAACGCAGGGGCAGGCAGGGCTTCCTCTCTTCTCGCTCACCAGTGTATACGTCAAGTGCCCGTTGCTGACGCTTTCCAACCCACTGGTGTTTGGGTTTCATCTCCAGAGATGGGCGTGGGAAGGGAACACCATGGCCCAAAGAGCTTCCCACCTACCTTCTCCTGCACCCTGGCTGAGTTGATGCTCGCAGACATGGCGGCAGGGGTCAGAGGCACATCACCCCCCCAGTTCAGAGCCAGTTATCCACTGGGAGCAAAAGGAAACCAGGGCCGGTGTCACGGCTGTGGCCCTTTGTGCCAAAGATGTTTGGAACATCATCAAAGAAGATCAGATCTGCTGAGCCAGACACTGGCACATGCAATCCAGTGTCTTGCCTCTGGCAGTGGGCAGAGCCTGCCCCACTTAGAGCTGTGAGCACTTAATAACAGACTCATTATTTTTGTATTACGGTAGGGCCTAGAGGCCCCAGTGAGATCCGGGCCCCATTGTACAGACACAAAGGCAGTCTCTGCCCTGAAGAGCTTACAACCTCAACAGTCAAGCCAAAGGAAGTGGCTTCATTTCCTGATGGGGAACTGAGGCACAAGGAGATTCAGTGTCCCGACTCCAGGCCACACACAGAGTCTGTAACAGAGCCAGGAACTGAGCCCAGATCTTGAGTCCCGGGTTGGTTCATTTACTCCAAGCCATCTTCCCTCTCTGAAACCTGCTGCTTTAGGGGAAGATGCACTGCCCCCTTCCCCCAAAAACTATGCCTGGAAAACTAGCCCGCCGCTGGTTTAAACCTGGGGAGGGGGGAGATGGCAGAGGCTGTGTGACTGAGCAGCCAGCAACTGCATCTCCCCTCCCGCCCCTGATTTCCCCCCCCCCCCGCCCGCAAACACACCTCAGGGCTCCCTCCACCCTCATCCAGATCCCCTTGGTGATTTGCAAATATAAATCCCACACAAAAAACCCACTGAATGACAGGCCAGGAGGAAGGAAGCCAGAGGTAACTTCTCTGGGCTGGAGCATTTTCTTCAGGCCCCGGGGGTGTCTCACCTGCCTGCTGCTAAACCCCCAAAGGGAACTTTCCAACTGGATTCTCCCGGGGAGCAGCTCTGGGATGGTAACAAGACAGAGGGGAAGCACGGGACATCGGACAGGTCCAGCCCTGAAACGCAGCTGAAGTGCTGGCACTGGGGATCGAGGGAGGGGCTGAGTGCTCATTTCCTCCAGATCACCGGCTGCCTTGCCAGCCCAGACCCCAGCGGCTCTCTGACCTGCTAGCAAGCGGAGGCTAGGCCAGACACTGCCAATGCAGGGCTGCCCCGCTCAGCACCCCTCCCTTCCCCACCCCCCTCGGTAGGGGGGGAGTGTCTAACTTTTCCCCACATCACAGCAGACTGACGCTTATTAACAATTTGTGGGCCTCACCGGTTCATTGCCAGGCAGAGCTCCTGCAAGTGCTGGACACGCAGCCCCTGGGCACCAACCTTCAGGCAAGAACAAGAAGTTTCTTGCTGAGCAAGAGGAGGGGAAACCCCAAAGCGGGGGGGAACCCCAGAGGGGGCTCAGCCTGGCCCCCACAGGGTCTCACAGATGATGATGATTCACTCCCTTCTGCAGTTGCTCTGAGCTGGAGCTTTTGGGGCCATCTCCCAAGCGGGCGGCCCCGCCAGCCCCTTCAGAGCTCTGCCAGGCCTCGGCACCTTCTCGGGCAGCAGCAGCCACGTTTGAAGAGGAAGAGAACCCAGAGCCATTTAGAGCCAGCTGTTCAGAGCCCATCTCAGCACTGCAATTACCGTTCTATTAATACCCTGGGGATTTCGGGAGCACAACGCACCACGTGCAACTCCAGGGTCTGCAGAGGGAGGCTGCTTCAGGTGGAAGAACAGAGATTTCTTGGCTCCAGCTCCCTTTGCCAGGTGTGAGACCCACAACCACCCCCCACTGTTCTCCTCAGCAGGAGCCCTTTCACATCCCCAGATAAGGAGCATCTCTCGTTCCCACAGGGCTGCTTATGGGTTCATTCGCAACAGAGCCCCCACCCCCAATCTCACGCTCCCCTCCCCCGTCTCTGATCACTGTCTCGCTCACACTTCTAAGATGACAGGTTTCAGAGTGGCCTCAGCCAAGCCTCCGGCTGCTATTTCTTGCCCCCGGGCCTCTCCTCAGCCCTACAACCTCCAGACATCTCCCTGCCCCAGTGCAAGGGGCTGCTCTCCCCACCACTCCCCTACTCCGGGATCCAATCTGGGCTCAGAGAACGTAGCTGACCCCAGGCAGCAGAGACCTCCCAGGCCAGCAGGCAAGGAAGTGATTTATAAGCCACTTTCCTGGCAGAAACATTCCCTCTGGCCACTCTCCGGCCATGGGAAGAACTCAGCCGAGCGGGCAACGTCAGCCCCGAATACCATTAACCGGGACATGCAGGCAGCAAACTTTTCCACAAACCCATCTTCGTTTCCAGACTCGATGGGAAAATAAAACTACTCCGCGCCCTCCAACGCCGTGGCGACCAGGAGAATCCTGCCTGCCACATTCACAAGTCCCAGACAGCCAGGGGAGAGGGCCACAGCACTGCCTCTGCACGGGGCTGGCTCTCTGCTGTTTGATGCTGCACATCTGACTCCACGGAGCTCCCGCAGGGACAGAGCCCATGCTGGGAGGCTCAGGGCTCTGGGCTGCCCGTGATTCCGAGCCACCAAACAAGCTCCGGTCCACCGAGTGACGGGAGGGCAGACAGACGACACAGTCTCTGGCTTTGCACTGGCCCCAGGAGAATGGGATACCTCCGCCGAGTGCCGTTTTTGCAGGTTATTTTTCTGGAAACATTCCAGGAGAGAAGGGGGGGGGGGGGGGAATGGCCAGAAGTTACTTATCGTCCATCCAGAGACACTCAGCCCACAGACACAGCGGCTCGGAGAGGCAGCGCTCAGCTGCCAAGCTACAGCCCATCCAGTCAGCCCCAAGATGGAGCCTCTGCCAAGCCTTCCCTCCCCATTCCCGCCTGGGGCAGTTACCCGAATCTCCGCGCTGCGCTCTGCTCACTTCCTCCAACACTCGAGCACCAAACCCATCTGGAACTGTTTAAACCCAAATATCCTCCCCCCACACCGCTCCCAGAGTCAGATTCTTCCGAAGTTAAAACAAGCACAGGATCGGGGGGGGGGGGGGGGGTGCCAGGCCTGGCCGAGTCTCTCCTCTTCATTTCAGTTTAATTTCTGGGGAACTAGAATAAATCTGATCCTGGCAATCGTTCAAGCGCTGCACATTTTTCTCATTAATAAAAAGAGGCCTTGGATTGCGCGCCATTTGTACGTGCATGTAGAAGAGCCCCCCCCCACGCAATCCCTCCAGCGGGGGTCTCTCTCGTGCCTCGGCTCTCGCTGGGCAATTGGCTGAATTAGCCAAGGGACAAGTGGGCAAAGCCTCCCCCAGCCCCCACCCGGATGGATTTCAGCTGCTCCGACGAGGGTACACGGCTCCACCTCCCAGGGAAACTGGTCGGAGCAAATTCTGCAGCAGAAGCCGCTGCCAGGAGGCTGCAGGGCAAAGCCCTAGGACATGGGCGCTCTCCTACCATCCACCCCCTGAGCTGGCTGCCTCCGCAGCTCCATCTGGGGGCAGGAAAAGCTGGGGAGAAGGGGGCATTTGGGTGACTCCGGCCTTAACTCTGATTCTCTCCAATGCAGCTCTTCTGGGCTGAGTCAGGCCTGATGCCTGCAGCCCCCCTCCTGGCTAGGAAGGTCCAGCGAGGGCTGGCATTCCAGGGGAGGGGGCTGAGAAACAGGTGTTGGTCAGCGGCTCCCAGTGCATGGGTGGGACGTGCCAGCCTATGGCGGAGAGCTTGCCTTACATACCATGACTAGCCAGGCCGGGAGCTTACGGACGCGCACACAAATCCACGGGGAAGGTTTCTGCACAAGTCTAGCCAAGTCACGCCACTTGGGGTAGCGGTTTGCTGCTGAATTCCTGCCGTCAGGTGCCCCTGGTAACAACACTGGGGGAACCTGCATCCCGAATCGTTCTACCTGGGAGCACAGCTTCTAACTGGCACCTCCAGCCCCACCGCCCTCCCCCAGCAGAGGGACAACTCTGTACTGCTCACCGCCCTTCCCCGGAAGAGGGGCACCTCAGTACAGCATATGGCATCTGTAAGTGCGGACACTTCAGCAATTGTGCATTAGGGTGCTTGACCTTGATGGAAAGGGGAGGCAGATGAGTCAGACGTGCTTGGAGGAGGGAAGAAGGAGTTGTTGGAGGGGTGACAAGTCAATCGCGCTTCTCTACGGTAACCCCATCAGAGCGCAAGAAGCCCGAAGCAGCGAGCGGGGCTGCCCAACAGAAAGGCTACCACCAGGAGGGACCCAAGGCTATGGAGAATCGGGGGGGCTGAAAAGGCCCCCACCCAAAGGAGTTATCAGTGCTGCTGGTCCCTGGGCTTTCTGCAGAGCAGAGAGCCCAGGGGGATATGGCGCTTGAGGTGCTTGACAGAGGCTCAGCATCACGGCCAGCAGATCTGCACCCCTTCCAATGCCATCTTCCCGATCAGGACATGCCACGGCAATCCAGACATTAGCAAGGGCAGAGAACCCTCCGCGCGAAGAGCCCCCCAAAGCGGAACACCGCCGATGCACATTCCTAGGTTTGTTTGTTTTTAAAGGCGCCCTTCATCAGAGAGTCACAAGGCAGCCATGTGTAGGTGGCCTGTTTTGCTTATAAAATGGTTCCTGTTTCCTTCGTGGCTAACCCGCCTCCCTTCCCCGCCTGTCAGTAACACTCCGGGTTTGCCCTATCTATCGGAGTTACCCCAGGTCCAGACAGGGCTTGGCCATCCCTGTATTGCCCCCTCCCCAGGCTGGAGCACACTCCCGTTTTTAAAGAAGTTCCTTTCAAGCCTCATTTAGCGCGATCTTACTGAGTGGCGAAGGCCTCAGAGCAGCTCTTCCGCTTGCCTTCCTGTGCCGACACAGCAGGGAGGGCAGCGGAGATCGGGGCCGGCCCGATCGAGTTTTTTGGCCACTGAAATTCCTGACAAGCCAAATAAGGCCACACACAACAGTCCCATGACCCCTCTCAGCCCAGAGCTAAACAGGAGACCGAGGGAGGGAAGACGACTCGGGTGAAAGATTTTCCCCCTCCCTCCAATATGGCGGCTTCTGCTCAGAAATTCCGCTAGAAGACTGAGCTGCCCCACCCTCACAAGCGCCCCGTGGCTGGGTGCAGAGAGGTCTAGGAGAGGATAAATTCAAGGCTGAGAACAGGTTTTCCATTCTGTGCCTGTTTATTTCCTAGTAACATGCCGGGTGTGATGGGCAGGGAGCCGCGAGCACACACCACCGAGCTGCGAGCAGGAGTGTGGGGATCCAGCTGCCCATCCCTCAGCCATGGCCTCTCTCTCTCCCAGACGCAGCCTCCAAGGGGAGCAGCAGACCCTCTCCATGAGAGAGCACTTCTCCTTCCACGGCTATCACTGAACCAAAGCGCAGAGGAAGGGAGATTGAGATGCTGGCGGCCCCGAACCGGCCCGCGGAGTGTTCAGCACACGCCCTGTCAACTCAGGGCTCTGCCTGACCCTCCTGGGGACGGCTTAGCAACTCCTTCGGTGGTCACCTTGGCCCTTAGGGCAGAGCCAGGCTAAGAGCCCTGCAGAGAAACCGGACATCCATCCCACCCACTTGTCCGGCCGAGGGGCGAGAATCCCAAACTAGTGAAGCAGGGCACCCAAATCCAAGCTGAAGTGGGCCTGGAACATTTTGTGCCGTGCATTGGAGGGCACTCAGCTGTGTACACACACCCGCCTGCCACCCCTCCCCCTGCGCTCGGCACCAAGGAGGAGACGCTTAATCCCGACAAACCAGTTTGACTCAGCACAACAACAACAGGCACAACTACAATTTTCAAAACATGCAAGTCTGTGATTCAGAGTCTTCTGGCCAGTTAATTAAATGCCGAGCGCCGATTTTCCAGTCTCAGCAGCAGCAACTTAGCATGGAAAGAAAATGCAACCAACTGGTTTCCCCGAATACTTGGTGCAATAAGTCATCACAACAGTGGGGAGTTGGGGACATTTCTTAAAACCAGAGGCCAATATTCCTATGACCACACACACACACACACACACAGAGTTTCTGCCCCTCAGGCAGCCGGATGTTTTATGCCTCTAACTAGGAGCAAAGCGTTATTATGGGGGAGAAAAAAAGAACAATGGACGTGCAAAGCCGCAAATATACAGACTGCCATCGAAATATCACTACATGCAACTCCGCTGCAAGTTCTTCCCTCTCCCTAACTAGCTGCATGCGCCACTTGACACAAAGGAAAAGTCCCTCTGCTTCTCGGCTCAGGAAACACAGCCAAAGCAGCTTGCAGGCAGCAGGGCATTTTGCAAGGAACAGGAGATTTAAAGAGTGTAGCCAACACTACGAAGCCCTGCAACCGGCATTCTCTCCCCACCTACCCCTAAGCGTCAATAAAACAGCCGAGCTAACATCCATTAGTCACCCCCGTCGAGAAATGAGGCATTTCGGCGAAATGTAATTAAACAAAAAGCAAACGTCTCTGCCAAGAAAATACCTGGCAGACCCAGAACTTGGGGGGCGGTTTTGGTACAGGAATGAACTTGGCCTAGTGTTTGGGGGTCGGCCTTCATAAAGCTAAACCGTGGCTGCAGACTGGCAATCAGGGAAAACCCAAGCCAAAGAGACTCCCAAATATTTCTCATTCCCGAACATTCAGGGAAAGGACGAACGTTCAGCTATTTACATTAGGAGAACCCAGAAGCCGTGCAACTTAGGAAGGCGCAACACCCGCTTCGGGATTGCTTCAGAAATGGCGCACGAAAGTCGCCTCCCTCTCCCAGCTGAAGATGGCTTCAGGAAACTCCCCGGCGTGCGGCTCCTGGGTAGCGGCAGAGGAGCCTCCAGGAGATGACGCAAAAAACACCGGAGAGGCAGAATTTCGCCCCTGAGCGAAACGCGAGAGAACGCAGCCATCTTGTTTGCCCACCCAGCCCACACATTGGGAAGGGAGACTGGCAGAACCCCATAAGCAGCTATCCGCTATCCCTTCTTCCACCACCAATTCTACCTCCCCAGCCGCACAGTGCCAGAAACCTCGCTTGGACAGCTGGCAATCACATCAGACATGCTGAGGCATTAAACACGGTTAGAGAAAATGTGATTCATGGGAAATAAATTAATCCCATAGAATTTTGCTCAGGTCCTGCATTTGGGCCTTGGTGTTTCGGACATAATGGATGTTCTTGGTGCTCCGAGCTGTTCCACAACCCAGCTCTTAAGTGCCAACAGCTGGGTAGAGAGCAGGCTACGGAGGCCCAAAGGAGGCCGCTCCACTCATGTCAGCCTGCGTGGAGAGCTCGCTCGACCACAGGAGCCTCAGCTCCCAACCAAACCAGGGCAAACCCGTCTCCTTCTTGCATTCAAATGCTTCGCCAGAGAAGGCCACTGCTGTTGCCTCTGGACAGAGCATTCCTTCTCCAGCAGGCTGAGGCTCTGCTGAACTGGAGAAGAAAAACACATTGTGACTTCAAACAAAACGCAGCGCACTTACAGGATCTGGAGAGAAACCATTTTCTTCTCAGCAGCACAAAGCCCTCACTGAGCTGCTGCAGAGAACAGCCTCCCCCCACCCCCACGACCCTCCTCCCGGTGCCTTGCTAAGAAACCGAACTCCAAACGATTCCACCACAGGACGGGGCAAGAGGGAACCCAACACAATGCCAGACGAGAGAGGTGACCCACCCCCGGCCCAAGTGACCACCAACTACAGGAGTTACAGTGGGCTACAACCCAGTTGGGAGTTGCACATTCCCAAGTGAGGCAGCAGAATCCCGGGCCACTAGCAGCCGTGGTTACCGAGTATGTGCCTACAGATTTATCGCCATGGTGGATTTATGAATAGCACTAAAATAGCTGAAAAGCCATACCCACTAGATTTACAGTAACGGCTCGAATGCGCCAGCCCGGGGCAGGAAACAGCTTTGTGAGCAGCTAAAAAGCCAAACACAGCAAAAGGGCAGGAGCACAATCCTCGGCCACGGGGTCAGTAATCTCCGCTCCCAGAGCCGGGAAAGACCGGAGTCACCGAAACTCTGGCCTGGCCCAGCCAGCCAGCTCTGCATCCTTACTAGCAATTTGTATGAGGTCCAGCTAGAAGAGAAGCTGAAACAGGCTGCGGGCTAGAAGCGGCCACTAACCCCAGAGACAGCTCAGCGCCCGGCATCCCCCTGGCTTGCTCCACAAACAGGCAGCCTCCTAACCCAGCACTGGGGCAGGGCTGTTCACGGAGGCCTGGCAAACAGCTGGAAGGTGACCTCCTCAGGAGGAGCATTCAGCCCTCTGACCCTTCCACACTCAGGAAGCTGAGAAAGCCCTAAGTGAAAGCTGTTTATTTTCCCTGTCTTGCTCTTCACCCCAGTTCACGGGGGTTGAACAGCCGAGCCCACCAAGCTACTCCGGAGGAAAGGCGACCTAACCTCTCCCGACCCGCGGCATCTCCAGGAGCTGTGCAGATTCCTGCTGACCAGACAGCAAGTGTGTAAAATCGGGATGGGGTTGGGGGTAATAGGCGCCTACATAAGACAAAGCCCCAAATATCGGGACTGTCCCTCTAAAAATTGGGACATCTGGTCACCGTAGGCCGTTGCCTCCACAACTTATTGAATGTTGCAAGACCCTCAGTCACACTATTAGGGCTAGAAAGCCAGGCACATAGGACAGCCCACCCAGACACGCTACAGAGGGACAATGGGACAGCCTCAGAGCAGAGAGCTGAACCAGGAGCAGACAAGAAACTCAAGCTGAGATGCAGGCCTGTAACACACAATCAACCCCCTCTCTCACGCACACAGCCCCAACAGAGCAGTGTGCATGCAGACTAGTGTCTGCTTCCCAGACTGCTACAGCACCAGGAGAGAGACACGGTCTCTAGAAACTCCAAGACTGAGCAGGCCCAGAGATCCTAGTTTGGCCCTCATGGCGAATGACTCAGGGTGACATTTGCCCCAAATCTCAAGTTTTCTCGAGGGGAAGAAAAGAAATGGATATTATTTGTAACAATCCCTCTCTTCCAAACCTTCTCCAATGCCTAAAGGCCAAGAGAAATGTCTCTTTTTCTACACTCCAGCAGAGGAAGTCCCCCATCCTCACGACCTCCAAAAAAAAGCAGTCATCCAGACTTTGCAGCATGGGGAATGAAAAGTAAAATGACTCCAAACAAGCACTAAGGCTCCTTCGATTTTTGTCGTCTCAGCACAGCCACGCAAAATAAAATAAAAAAAAGTTTTCAATGAACAGCTGATGTGTTTAACAACAAGGCAGAAAATTCCCTTAATCTGTTTTTGGGTTTTGTTTGTTTTTGTACTGGTCAGCAACCTCTTCCCACCCCCCACCCCCCCTTTTTATCCTCTGGCAAGCAAGAGTGTTTAGTTACAGACCCCAGGGGAAGAACGAGCAATCTCCAACGATTCCAGAAGAGGTCACAAAACAAAAATTAGTTTTTGCAAGACTTTTAGTGCAAAAATGAAACATCTCCCGTCCTAGCCGCCATTCCAAACTGCCCATCCGCAAACACACACATCCCAGTCTCTCCCCCTGTGATCTTTATCCAGTTGGACTATAAAGCTGCTTTCCTCTCGCAAATATGAAGGATCACCCGGCTGCCCAGAAAATTGCAATTTCACCCTGTTAGTGGAAGACAATTAATTGCCTTTATCTTTAACTGAACTAGAAGAGAATTTCTTTTCCAGATCAAGAGGAGGAAGAAGAAATCTGCCCACAGAACGACTACTCTTGAAAAGATACACACTAATACACTTACCACCTACTTCTCTTTGGGGGAAGCATGGATTAGAAAAGGCTCCATATGCAGGGCTTCCCTTCATGTTTGGGGCTTAATCATTCATGGCTTTGTGACCACTATTTGGTCCCAGCCGGGAGGCAGGATGCAGCAGTCCAACACCCAGGTACTTCTCTGGTGGCCTCATCAGTTACTGCAGCATCCAACCCTTCACTTAAAAATATTCACTTTCTAGCACTTTTGATTACAGAGAAAAATCCCTGACTGTGAACTGTGTAATCACTGAAGCACATTTTCCTGTGTTTTCAGACAGACAACCTGAAACAGTCCACAGAAAGAGCAGCTGCCCCCACTCAACACAACAACGCGTTAACCCTGAAGTCTAACGGTGGGGAATCCCAATGCCAACATTTTGAAACGTTTCACCATGGATCTGGATACTTGAAGAACCCAGGCAGAGTTCAGTGTTGTGAGTACACTACTTCTCCCACACCCCACTCTGCTTCCAGGAATTTCAGCAGGAAATCCCAACTTTCAGACAGACTTGGACATTTAAAAAACAAAACAGAACAAAAAAAAATAGGGGAAAAAAATCCAAAAACTTTTGGGGAACCAGCTTCCACGTGTGCCCTTGCAAATCTCCATCTCAGCACCCAACAGATGATCTTCTGTTCATACCACAGATAGTGAGACTTCCCTTTCTGGAACCCCTTCCCACAATCCACATCTGTCTGGGCCCAGCAACGTCCCACCACTTCAAGGGCAGATGCTTCTCATATACCACGGGGACGTCTTTGCCACCCATGCCCGCTCCACGCAGGGTGGCTACATCGCCCTGCAGGTGACTGGCACCGCGGCGCAGATCCTGGCTGATAAGCTGCTGGGCAAGCGTGGGCTGGATTGTTTCCCTCTGCAGGGGTCTGGGCAACCCAGCGAGGGAACCAAACCCACACTCCCTAGCCCGGCTGGGCCCCCCCAGCCCAGGGGGGCTAGTGTTCGTGGGCCAGGAGCCGCTCGGGGCAGCAAGTCTGCATTCCCCGGTCCCACCCATCAGCAACACCCCAGTCGTCGCAGCAGTGCCCGCGCCTTCAAACGCGCAACACGCCGGGCACCGCGCGGGGGGTCACCGCAGCCAGTGCCGAGGAGGAGGGTCCCGGGGACCCCAGCCAGTACCTGGGGCACCACTGGACGGTCCCCGCCCGGGGGTCCCTAAGCAGGGGGATGGGGACTCCCGGGTCGGTGCGTTCCCCGCCCCGGAGGGATCGGGGCACCCGTCCCTCTGCCCCGGGCCGCCCCAGGCGGGCTCCCCCTCGCCCCACCCCAGGCCGGGGACCAGAGCCCCGCGGGCGGGCGGGCGGGCGGGGCGCCCCGGCGGGTCTCACCTTCCAGGGCGCGGCGGCCGCCGGGCA